>MU249578.1:6001738-6601738 GCA_018977245.1 Lethenteron camtschaticum | reverse complement strand
AGACGATAAACAATTCACACCACGTTGTTCAGGGTTGTCCTGGAAAATTTGACAAGCCAAGTAAGATATTTTTTTAATTCCCACGTTGGCTTCTGTGAGACGCAGGAAAATCCACTTTTGATCATTTTACACCATCATCTCCCACAGATGGCCGCGCAACAAACTCAATCGTTCACCGTTTCTAATCGCCCTTCATCCCGTACTCTCAACAAAAGCCTTTATACTCTGTGGACAGCGACACTTTGTGGGTTTCCCAACTTTTCCAGAACAACCCACCCCCCTTCATCTCGAGAGATGCTACTACATCAAGGCAGAGAGGCCCACAGCCCCACTGACCACCTCCCTCACCTTGCGTGGCGGAGACGGCGGCGGCGTAGGCCCGCGAGTCGAAGGGCATCGGCCCGCCGGGGATGTAGGCCAAGCGTTCGAGGCCCGAGGCTCCTGCCGCGGCTGCCCCCAGGGTCCCCACCAGCATGGGGTGCGCCGGCATCTGCGACAGGTCGATGATGCCTGCTGCAAAAATACCGGTGGCGGCGGGGGTCAGAATTAACGTGTGGGGGGAGGGGGGGTGACAATTGCCAAATTTTCACCGATTGCTGCATCAGTAGTCAGGTTGATGCGTCGGGATCTTTCCTTATTAGTCAAATAAAATTATGTAAAATTTACTTGACAACCGCCACTATATTTCGCTCAACCTGCAGAAGTTTCACGGTAGGTGCCGATGATGATAACTGTGTATTCTCTACCACTTTAGGTCACTTGAGGGTAAATTTGGTCAAATTTGACAGCACGCATGTCGGGCACTGCTCTCTCTTTGGAATTCTGTCAGGGAATGTTGAACCATCCACTGTGAGGCAGTGTGTTGCGCTGAATAGGCCCTCCACAGTATTGCCCAGGGAGGACGCGGGGGCTCGAACCTTCAACGTCCGCGGCATGCGGGGAAACGTGCAAATCGCTCGGCCATGCCACCATCTCAGTGACAAGAAACCAAAAGAAATTGGGTTACTATAAATTCGCCTGTTACATTGCACTTCACGGAACGGATGCCAACTGTCAAAGAGTAATTGCGGAAATACCAATGTCTTCTTTCATATGGCACGTTGCACAAATAAGCAACTGGTTTTTGGAAAAGCAATCAAATGTAAGATATCGAGGTCGAAGTCCTTGGGCCATTCTACGGCGTCGCTTTGCGAGTAGATGGATCGCTTCGGTGCTGCCGCTGGTGGAGACAGGGGAGGAGGAGGGGATTTGGATAGGCAGCGGTTGGCCATGGCCTCCACCGTTTAAAAGTTTCGGTCCGAAGTCGCAAGTGGAAACCATCTGTGGCACTCCCCTTGTGCGTGCCCAACTTACACTTCTACGCGCGGCGGGGGGGGGCAGATTTTGAAAATCTTGGGAGGGGAGAGATTTAGGAAACCTCGCCCGGTAGCTTCAACCGCCGATTCATAAGCACGACCTGAATGTTTGCGAACGTACTCCTCATGAAGGGCGAGAAGTGCGGGGGCAGGGTCTGGTCGCGCTGCGCCATGCCGCGCGGCAAGCCCATCTGCTGCGACGTGATGTAGTCGTTGAGGATCGTCTGCCGCGTGTTGTCCAACGCAGGGTTCTCCGGGTATCCGGGCAGGTGAAAGAACGGGTAGGACGGGTACCCGGGAACGGGGGCCATGTGCCGTGGCAGGAAGTATGCGCCCTGCATTTGCCGGTGCAGGTAATAAGCTGCTGTGTGTGTCCGTGCGGAGAAAAAAAGAGAGCGCAGAGTTTTTAAATTACGTCGAAAACAAGACGATATGTTAAGCAATACACGTTTAATGTTTTAATATGTATGTCGACTTATTCGCAAGCCCAGCTGAGATGTTAAGTGCGTGTGACATTCAAGCATCTGGCGACGTTTAGATCTTTGCGTAGGTCAAGAGAAGAAACCTATTTAAAATTTAATCTTACACTAACGAAGACGTTCACAAGAATCCTGTGCTCTGAGGTATAATATAAAACAAAACAAAATCGTTAATGGTGTAAGTCCGTGCGACAAAACACGACCGGGAAATAACAAACTGCCTTTATCTTGCAAGATCCGTGTACCCAGGCTATGTCCCCAGAGCCTGTCCGACACAGGTAAGAGTGCTCTCGTAATGTCAATGCTGTGGCGCTGGAATTTAATTTACGGGAGTGATATTCAGAGTGCGATTGCCAATTCTGACGATCAAGCGATGTCTCGCATTAACAAGGTCTCTGTATCAGCAACACAGCCAAGGACACGAGGAGGCTTTGGCACTGGGTATGCCATTTGATAACCTGTCATAAATCAGTCACGATTCATTTAAATAATAATTCGTTGTTTTGCCACAGTGGCACTGTTTATTTACTAGGAACAAAATTGCATGTAATATATAAAGGATCATTAACAGCACACCTTCCAGAATAACGTCAAAGGAGTTTCTGTACCGCCCCGCCTCCACTACGTCACGGTTTATTGCTCTGTACCGGGCGCCGACTGAAATATAATTAACTTTTTTTTTAAAGGGCTCCCTTGCCACGCGTGTGGTGGGATACTGCAAAATTGGACACAACGTTCATTTCATTCTAGATTTGAAGTTTTCGTGACTGCAAGGATCCATACTCTTTGGTTCTTTCGGTAAAGTCACGTAGGTGACAAAAAAAATAGAAATAACTAAACAAATGTTTTATTTTTTAATTTAAATTTTCATCTTATTTTTATTTTATATTAATTTTTTCACCGACGTGACTTGACCGAAAGAACCAAACGTTTATTTCGCGCGACGCCCTTCCTTCCGCCGTCCACGTACTGGGGTCGATGAGCAGACCGCTGTGCAGGGCCTGCTCCAGGCTCAGGGACAGCGCCCACGGTGGAGCTCCGGGGTGGGGCCTCGGATCACAGGGTACTCGTACGGGTTCTGGGCCACCGACTGCCTCTCGGCGTCGGCGTTTGGGATTTTTCGCGCGGCGTCGAGTTCTGCTTCCTCTCGTGCGGCGACGGACGGCCTGCCGACTGCCCGGCTGCAAGAGAGGAGAAAAAGGTGGTGGCGGCAGCGCCGCTCGTGACGAGTCTGACCGCTAAAAAAATCGTTGCCGTCGTATTGAGCGACAAAAACCCAAAGTGCGGTGAATGCACGAGCGACCAGTGTGTCCATTTACCTTCTGAGTGTTTGGCAGACGAGGAGTCGCGAACGATGACCGGTGAGCCCCTCGAGATGGACCCGGGGTAGCCCATAGCCGCCCTTGCGGATGCCTGCAGGTTCTCCGCGTGAGAGCTGCCGGGGCTCGCGTGAGCAATGGACCCCGGGTAGCCGCTGACGGGTGTCCTCCCGGATGCTGCGCGCCGCTCTCGGCGTGCGTGCCGCCGCTTGGGCTCGTGTGGGAAATGGAACCCGGGTAGCCACTGACGGGCGTCCGACGAGACGACTGCGCGCCAGTGTCGGCGGGGCGGTGCCGGCTCAGGTCGTACGGCCTGCGGTTGTCATCCTGCCGGCGGGAGTCGGGCTGCTCGCGGTGTCTCTCTGAGCGCGAGTCGGCAGCGGGGTCGGGCCGGGCGGCCCGGGCCGGGCTCGCGATGAGCGAGCGAACGTCGTGCCTCAGCTCGCCCGCGTCCATTCTCATCGGCGTGCCCTGCGGGACGTCACAGGATGTATATATGCATGTTGAACTTCTTTCGCACCCTATGTAGCCAACAGTAATAATGAAAGGTGCGGAGGAAGGACACCAAAATAAACAAAAAAAGTAGTTCAAAAGAAATGAGTTTACAGTCTAGATTTAAAAGTGCCTAGCTCCAGTGGCTTCCCAATTTCGGAAAGAATAGCGTTCCAGACGGCCGCAGGAACGCATCTGAACGCGCACGATGCGGCACCCGTCTTTGTTCGATGGCTAGCGAAAAGCCGCTGCGAGGATGACCTGAGTGCGTGATGGTTTATGTTCCTTGACGAGATCGGCAAATTATTGTGGGAAGCGCACCAAACAGGGACGGACGGAATGATTCTTTATTGAGGCACGCAACAATAAGCCCACATTTTTTCCTTTTCTCTCCCGTGGACTCGAAAGAGTTAAATGGCGTCGAATCATTTCGGGAGTCTTACGAGAAATAAATTGGAAGCAGAGAAACATGGCTGTGTCGGAAAAAAATTTCAAGAGCACAAACAATAGCTTTGTATGAGAGCCACACAAACGTTAAGAAAGAACACCACGGAAAGGATTTCACAGCAAGCTCCGTGGCATCATTGCGCGCGGCTGTCGCTTGTCGCTGGGTGAGGCTCAAATGCAATACTGGTTTTACTGCAAGATTCTAAGATTATTTTCCCAGTGACAACCCCGCGCTGGCTGTGACAAATTAATTTAATTTCCCTCCCGTGGGCTCGAAAGATTTAAATGGCGTCGAATCATTTCCCTCCGTTGCACATCGAGGTGTTTTTTTGCGGCCACTCGTCATCCGAGTGTGCTCTTCCGGGGTTAAGCCACGTGTTGAGCAATTCTCCTTCTGGAGCTTTCGCCACGGACTACTGCAGGCATCTTCAGAGGCGTGGGAAATGAAAATGCCCACAGTAGTGGTGCAGCTGAAAGCTTAACAAGCAACTTAACCCGAAAGCCCACACTTGAATTCCCTTCCCATCTTTGTGTCTCCTTTACCAGCACGGTCTTTTGTTCGCTCCCTCATAACGACGGGGAATTGTGCGTAGAAATTTAACTTTGGAATTAAATCACGCGACAAATTGTTGCCTTGCAAAAAAACGAGATCGCAAACAGAGACAAAATGCAGGTTTACATGGAAGATTTCAGAGCAGGAAAAGCCATTAAAGCCCATCTGGTTCATTCCTGTATTTAAGCCAATTTTCTCTGCCCATGAGGTTTTTCAAATGTCCACATATATCCCGGGAGGCTGAATTATACATAATTGCAAAGAGATTCGCGTGTAAATCTGCTCGGCTGGTCACCGCTACATCATCAATCGAGCAACGGCGAAAATTAACTGTGTTGACCGTTCCAACACTCGAGCGTTTGTTTAAACACAAAAAAACGGGACCCGCGTGGGAAACACGATGGCAAAGAAGAGGCGCGCACAAACCTGCGAGATGGAACCGTCGTAGTGCGTTCTCCTGACGTGCATCGACGCTTGGCTCTCATGCAGAGCCCTCGCGGCCTCCTGGTTCCGCTCCCTGGTGCCGGGCACCTCCATGGACGTCGCCCACTGAGTCCTCACATCCACCGGCCTGCCCTCCCTTTGGGCGTACTCCTCTTGGGCGTCCATCACGCTCCGTGGGGTGCCTGCTCGCACGCAGTCGTCGCGGTTAATTTTGCCTGCTCGGCGAAGGCAATTAACCGCCGCTCATTTTTTGGTTTCATATTTCTCAAGAGGCAGCGTGGCGGCTCACGCGTGGAATTTTCTCCGGTTCCTCCGGTTTTTTCACTCCACATTTAGAATCAACATGTGTTTAGAGTATTTGGGTGCTATACATTTCCACGTGATAAGCCACTTCGTTGAGCTACATAGCTCAGCAGGCCTTGCCTGGTAAAATAAAAAATGTTGTTTAAACGCGCCACGCAATCGTCCTCGTAACCGGCGTGGTGAAGTATGGTCAAACAACCTCTATGACCGATACAGCTCTGGGAGGCCTTCATTCAGCAGCGGATTATGAAATAAATACAACTTAAGAATTAATAAAATTACGAGCGGCGCTCGTATTTTTGGCGATTTGACACGACGATGAGGTTGATTAATTTTGTTGCAGAAAGTCTGGTGCCAAACTGCTGATAAAATGAATCCATGCGCGATGATCGATTCGACCGCAAGCCAGGCTGCGTGCGTGCGGTGGGTTCGCAGCACGACCGCTTACCTTGAATGATGGATCCGTGCGCAGTCGGCCGGTCCTTAGCGGGACGCAGGCCGCTCTCGTCCTTCATCGCAGCGCGACTTATCAAACCTGCCGGGCCCACAGCAAGCAAGATGAAAGCCAAAAACAACGCAAAAGGATTCGTCAGCATCGTGCGACGTATATTTTGGATTAAACGTCTGAATGGCGTGCGTGCTGTGTTCATTAACGCACAAGCAAGCGCGCGCCGCCTTCGGTTGCGCATCCTGACGTATAATATCATGAACAAGAGCATTGATTTAATAAATTACGCATGACAGTGTTTGTGTAAAGCACAACTGCTCATGCTAAATTGTACACGTACAGCCACCCCCCTTTTGTCAATCCACTCATGGATGATGGCCTCCCCATGCCGAGCATGTCATGGGGACTATTTGAACCGACTTCACCACGCTGGTTGGTACAGGTTGGTAAAGCAGGGCAGAAAATAAATTATGCAGCTGCTGCCCTGCCCTCTGCTAAACACCACATAGTTCAGTCCCGCAGCTGCCTTTAACAAGCTGGCATGCCAGGTGGTCGCCTATCCAAGCACTATCCACTTAACCTGCTGAGCTTCCGAGCTCTGATGTGATCCACGTCAACAATGTGGACGCAATGGTGCCCTGGCATGGCCCCACCACGCTGGCCTAAATAAGAGCTCGCTATCAACACGTGCCCCAAAAAGTCTATATAGCTGAACAGATAACCTTTGCCTGAAAGGCGATGCATGGATTGGCACAATGTGTTACCAACCCAGCAGCGAGTGTTCGATTCCTGGCTGTGGATAACATCAGTGGCGAGTGATATCCGAAACCGATAACATTCCTGTAGTTTGACTCTCCCTTAAATTAGTACACGTTGCGATGCGTAAACATCAACATCGGGGTGAAAGAGTCGCACAACACGAGCCCTCCATGACCCATGTCGGACTTAAATAGATCCCAGCAAACAAATGCGTGAACGCTCAAGACGTGAACCGGTCATCTCCCTTGAGGTTGTGCTAATGCCTAACCTTGCGGGACAAGAGTCACACATCTCAGTACCATGAACCCTGCCACTCCATCGGTAAATTATTTTCTTTCTCACCGAGCGACACACTCGCTTAACCTTCCGCACTGACCTTCGTACTGGGTGGCAGCCGACGAGCGACCCTCCATCATGTCATAGGAGCGCTTGGCTCCGGCGGATACCTCCAGGTAACCTGAGGGCGGTTTGGACACCTCGGGAGCCTTCTGCACGACACCTGTGGAATGGGGAGAAAACAAGGCGGGTATTTACAGAGCGCCTTTGCCTCAAGGCGCTGAACCGCCTAGTTCACAAACGGTAGAGTAAGAGAACGATTTCGATGGCAGGGCTCAGGAATTGGCGACCGCGATAGCGGTACTTAGGGATCACGAAGGCTAAAAGAGGGACAGGCAGGGTGGAGGGGCGAGGGAAGGAAACGGAAGAGAATGGGCGATGGAGAAGACGTGAGGTTGTAAGAGAGAATGATAGGCGGTTGGGAGGGGGGGGGGTGCTTAATATACAGGGGAAGTTATTTCATTATTATATTATTATAGGCATAATAATTAAATAACTACATTCAACGGGAGTGGGTGTCAAATGTGAAAACTGACAGAGAACGCGTGTTTATACGGGGTACTCGGTACTTCGTTTCTCACTAATTAAACACGCTGTATCTACATCGCTGAACTCTGAAGAGCGAGCTAGTTGCAGCGGAGTGTAAAATGTGTACGATTTAGTTTTGTGATTCGCCTAAATGTGACTGCATCTCAAGATTCTGTACAAGCAGGGGGGAGGGAAGGAGTGGGGGGGGGTGAAACATGCACATCCATCTGTTGAAGGATGTTTTTATTAGTTGAGCAGGGAGAGACAGTGTTAGAGAAAATGTTATGGTTGATGGGCAAATGAAGACACTTCAAAAGGAAAAAGAGAAAGACACACACGGTTCAGTCATGGGCAGAAGAGGAAAGTGTAAAGTCTGGACTTGAACGAGATAAGGAGGACAGCCATCGGAAGGGAATTTCAGACTGTGGGGTAGCAGCAGAAGAGGAGCAGTCACCCATTGAATAAAGAAAAACAAGACATCAGGTGCATTGTTTTTAAATTTCAATCCTTTCCAATGCCCGATCTGTTTTAAACAGGGCAATAACAAAGAATGCAACAACAAAAAAACAATTTTAACTATGCATTGCGGGACTGGGTGTCATCTTGGTGGGTCTGGAACTGTTTTGTTGCTGTTACTGCTGCCTTGCTCAATGTTGATAAATCGGACTTGTATAATGCTTGTGTTATTAATTTATATTTAGTTTCTTGCTTTACAGTTTTTGTAATCCAATCTTGGTTTGCATTGTTTGCTCCTGTAACCCGCTGACTTGCCCACGCTGGACGTGTGAAAAAAAAGCTTCAGAGCTTATCGGATTCCTCCAGCAGTCTAAATAAATATTTTAAATTCTCATGTACCTAGGCTGTGTGAAATCACGTTGAAAACATTCCATCGGAGCACTCTCCGAGTGACATAGCTGCACGGACGATGTGAGATCGAATGAGAGTGGAGTCACGACGATGTCAGCAAACTGAATAATAACACACGTGGCCATAATCTTGGAAATCTATTTTTTCACGAACGAAGCTGCGGTCGCGCGAGGCACACCGTTATCGCGGCGTGCGGTAGCCACAAGATAAGAGCTCATCTTCCCTTCAAGTGGCTCACCGGAATATATGACATCGTCGTCGCCCCGCAAGTTGGGATGGTGAATCCTGTAGAGCGCATCTGCGGGGATGCCCTGTTGGAACATCACATCGTCGTTACCTTGTTAAGTGAAAACGAGGTGGTGGGTGGGCGAGCGATGAGATACAAAGGTGAGAGAGAAGCGGTAGGTGGCAGCTTGGATGGACTCATGAACGCGATGACGTGATCAGGGCAGAATGTGTCTCTACCTGAGTTATGGACCCTCTGTAGTTGGAGTCTGGGAGGACCTTTGGTCCAGACGTCCCCTTTGAGATACTCCTGTCCGGGGTCGCTGAACACAAATAAACCGGAGAGGCGGGTGTGCGGGCGTTATGTTATGCGAGGCACTGGCGCGCTCTTTATCATTAAGTCAACTGGAGTCATCGTACCCTCCACACCACCCCCCCCACCTCCAAAGTACAGCTTTCCACAACTGCCAACCGATCCGCAATTACCAACCAACCGTCGGGTCCGTGTAATGAACGGCAGCTGCAGTTGCATACAAATAGAAAAGATTTGTGATGACTCAATGGTGGTGGCGGGCTGAAACGTCATGGTGGTGGTGGGTTAGGAGAACTACGATTGAGGACTATTGAGCTACATCACAGCTGCCCTCTGGAACGTGTGGAATCATTAACGTCGCAGTAAACAGCCACATCACTGTCTTCATGGGCGGCACGCTCAGTGGTAACACTGGAGGCCAAAAAGCAACAAGGACCTCTGTTCCAATCCTACAGTTTGTATATTCTCCCAGTTCTGTCGAGTGTGAGTGTTGTTTGAGTGCTTGAGTATGTGTGTGAGAGTGTGTGTGCTAGTGTCTGTGTGTGTGAGCGAGCGAGCGAGTCTGTATGTATGCTCTCCCCTTATTCGGCATGGGTTTCCATAGCTAAACACACACACACGCAATGTGATTGGTTTTCCCAAGCATCCAAATGTAGCAGAACCCTCCGGAAGGAGAGTCTTTATTTTGAGTGGCTTCCCTGGGCAAGTAAGTAATTATTATTAAATTATTATAGATTTTTGGATTAGGCCACAATGATCTAGCCTAATATTTGTCATGTAGCCCTCCAACACCCAACGTAGGTAATCACATGAAATAGTCACGCATTTAACGTGCAAATTATTCTTCTTCTTATTATTTCAGGCTCACAGATAAGTGGAAGAACAACTTCTCCGCAAACAAAAAATAGCAATCGGATATCACGTCTCGCTTGACATTGCGTCCAGCATTGTCAGATGAGAAACCGGGAAACAAAAAAAACTCCACGTGGTAAACATTACTATTATTATTCAGTTGATGACAGCACACAGGGGGAGGCGGGGGGTGGTTAACCCGGGCATCTCACGGGCGGTCGCCACCGTTCGGGGCTCTCACCATGCTTGACCGGCTCGGCGTGCCGCGGTAACCCCATGGAGATGGAGCCTTTGGGGCTGGGGCCGCCGGGACCTCCGCCGCCGGCCGCTTGGTAAGGCGCCAGGAGCCCGGGCACCGGTGGCGGGTAGTTCACTGGCGTGCCCTGAGTTACGTCACAAAAGACAGTGATCCCATGTTGTAGCCTTCACAGACGCGACCGATCTTAGCCTCAACAGACGCGATCTAACCCAAAAACCTCTATTATGGATATTGGTCGCGAAAGCCTTAGTGAGTAGCACTTGTGAAGGCCGACACGGCACACAAAGGGGTGGGGGTTTGGCCAGCATCACGCCCGGCCGCCTTCGTCTCCCGAGTGGCGATGTTTACCCACCGCACTAGGTACTCGTTTTTTGGGGCTGCGTCAACCTAGGGCAGGGTCGGCAACCAAAATAACAAGAGCCATTTCTTTCCAATTCGGTACAAAATTCGGTATTTCAAGAGCCGCAATGCATCTGAGTACATACTGTACATACGTACATATCGTCAAGAAGCAGCCCGTAAAGAGCAGCATGCGGCTCCGGAGCCGTAGGTTGCCGACCCCTGACCTAGAAGATGCCCAGGACCGCTTCAGATAATCGTCACTGCTGTTGGGCCGTGAGTAGGAACAAAACTTTGGTCGCTGGGTTCATAGCACAGCGTGCCAACTGCTACACTATTGTTCCCCAAAACCGAACACACACATGCGTGTACACACGTGCGTGAGGTAAACATGGAAGAGGGCAAACACCCAGTTGCAAAAACATTTTGGGCCACGAGTTGCCCTTGAACCCCGTTCAACCGCAGACACCAATGCACACGAAGCTGCAGCGGATGCGAAATGTGCAACTGCAATGGAGGCAAACCGTACCTGTGTGATGGAGCCGGCCACACCGTGCGGCTTGGACGAGGGGATGAGCGGGGCGGCGAGGGGATGTTGGAGGCACGGGGAGGCCTCCACAGCGTGGGTCTCGGAGGCTCCACCGGTTGGCGACTGCTGAGGCACCGGCTGCAACTACGCTGCGCAGACATCTACCGGTCAAATTTCGATTTGAAGCTTTCGTGACTGCAGGGATTCATCTTCTTGGTTCTTTCGTAGGACCTGGTTTTCACCTGAGGACGGCTGCTTGCGTTGTGGCCGAAACATCGTGAGAATTGTATTATTATGTTTATTTTTATTATTTTATTATCTCCCTTCTACGTGACTTTACCGAAAGAACCAAGAAGATCATAGCGGTCGTTAGTGTCCTGACAGGACCGTGGATCGGTGGCGCAGTGGTTGGTGCACCGCGATGTGAACCCGGTGACCCGAGTTCGATTCCACACAGTCCTGAAGCCCCCCCCCCCCCCCTTCACTTACCAACATGGTGAGGTATGGCCAAACAGTGGATTGACAAAGGTTTATGAAAATTGAACCTTATGGCGGTACCCCGGCTCTCGCATAATGTCCGTGATAGTCAATTTTAGTCTGTTGATGGTCGGCGATGCGGCAATCGACTCGTCTCGACGAGCTGGACACGATGCACCACTACGGTGCGTACGAGCGTTCAGGGTTTCAGCGTAATCGTCCTCGCTGCGTTTCGACATCGCGGAGTAGCACCGATTTTGGATTGATTGGTACCCCAGTCGCGGAGTTAAGTACACCCCTCGGGAAAAAAATAGTACCCCTGAAATAAAATATTTAATTGCCTCAGCCATTTTGTATTATTTGGAACCCCGGGGTACCGCCATAAGCATCAATTATCATTTTTGCCCATTATAACAATTGCTGTGCCAGAGTGCAGACTATTATGACATGGCAGCAGAATCCCACAGTTACAATAAAATAAGTGGGCAGAATTAAAAACGTGCTACTTACACACCCCAACGTTTTAGTAATGCCGTGGAGATGATGACCACTTCAGCAGTAGGCAAATCTTTTTAGTCTACGCAATCTATGTAGCCGATGTCGAGAAAGACCAGGCCCAGTTCAAGGTGGCAAAAGGCCGACTACTACGGTGTTGGGTTACTGCGGCCAGAAATTAGTGAGGGCGAACGAATTTGCAGCGATAACCACCAAAGCCTCACTTCCTCCCGCAAACACGCACGCACATACACATGAGAACGTTGACACAAGCACACGCACAACCACGTGCACAAACCACAAAGTCCCGCCAACGTAGTCAATTTCGTCAGATCTTGAAAGCTCAGCAAAGACTGGGCCTGGTTGGGACTATGATGGGCAACCATCTGGGAATACCAAGGTTTTTACAGAAATGGATTTCGTAAGATCTAACTGTGCAGATGTGGGGTGAGTTGCCACCTCATTCGTGTGGGTTATCCTCAGGGTTACTTGGGTTTTCTCCCACACAAAGCCAAACACGATAAAGGGAATTGGCCAAATTTCCTCACCCAAATTTCCCCCTACGAATCTTCAGACTCGATGAGGCTTTTCCGAGTAAATAACGGGGAAAATTACGTAAGAATTTTTTTTTATTACTTTATTATTTATATTATGCATTCCCGTTAGTGATCACCATTTTTGCAAAGTAATACATTTTCATTCACCATTAATTCTCAAACGACCGTCGTAGCAAATTGCTTCAACGCCTCGATGCAAAACGCTTACAAATCAAACAAGACCTCTTGTCGGTATCCAAGCAACACAAAAATTTTGCTTTCACGGAGCCCTTCTCTAGAGGTTTACGTGAAAGCGCAGATCTCGTTACAACCGAGCAGCATGCCGCTTTGCGACCGTTTTGATTCATCATCACGTTCGGGAATTGCATTAGACGATTAAGCCTATATTTAAAGTTGGCATTAAATAAACAAAATAAGTTGCCAAGGCACCGTCTGCTACGACGAACACGTACTGTTACTTTGAGGAGATGCACAAAACTGGCCGCGATCTCACCTGGTGGGACGCTGGAATGCGGGATGTGCGGCGACGACGCCTGAGGGCTGGGTTTCGTGAGGTCCTTGGGTCCCGCTTTGCTCGGATCTGGGGGATGAAACGGAGGAAACATTTTTTTTTTTAGACGACACCGCAAGAGGACGGCTGGCTGCACGCACCTGCTAATCTCGTTTCTGTGCCGGTAACCAGGGCGACGGCGTAAATAAAACCAACGTGGCACGATAAAAATCACCACATTACAACGGCAGAACAGGGCACGGCCATCGACGAGGGGGGGGGGGGGNAGAGATGAAGGCTGGCGAGCGTCACCGGCGAAAGTGAACACCGCGTGTTATTTTTCTAACGTTCCCTCCTTGTTCATTTGTGATAACAATTTATTATTTTACTTTTTTTTNACGAAAGCAACCGTTAAGAGGGTGGGAAGTCTGGCTGATATACATTTTTGCAATATATATTTTTTTGCGGGTAAGAGGAAACCAGAGTACCCAAGGGAAATCCACATGAACGAGCGGAAGCTACGTTTTTATATATATATAGTCCTGCCGGTAAAGAATGTTACTTTCTAAACCGCCTCCTACCAGACAGCTCGTTATGTATTAATTATCCACCAAAGGATCCAACACCATACACACTGGGTTTTTTTCGAGGGGATGGGGCGCACATCTCACCTTTGTATTCGTTGATGATTTTCTGCTGGTACAGCGCCCAGGCATCCTGGCTGCCGCCTGCCCCCATTGCTCCGGGCAGGTACGATATCGGGAGCTGTCGATGAAAAAAAAAATGCAAAACGCTCGTGACCAGCTTGGGACAAGCAAAAGAAAATATCCGACGTGACGAGTGACTTCAGCCGAATTCACGTAAACCCAACGAAATGTATCCGTGGCTCAAAGTGTGCGGAAAGAGAAGGGATCTCTTGGTACGGGGGGGTGCCCTGGATGCCTCGCTTCAGCGCCTGAATAAAATACTTTTCTCCAGGTAGTCCTTGAGCCGGAACTGAATTCTTTGACAAACCACTAATTTCAAATGGTTATTTCATCATTCATTGTTGCTGGCCAAGTAGAAATAGGAACCGCTAAAGTGTTGCCACCTCACAGGTGGTACCGTCTCGCGAAACATCTCGTCTTGGGTTCAGGAACTCGGATAGTTCAACGTGCCGAGAGGAATTTCCTTCTGGGAATTCAATCAAATTCAGGTTCTTACACAATGTCGAATTGTTTTGTTTAATCACAATAAGTAATTCATGATTAACAATATAAAAAAGGCCTGAATGCCCAAACGAGGGTTTGTCAGTGATCCTCTGTATTTGGCAAGCCGGAGTTCCTTGCAGAATTCCACATTCCTATGACAGGAGAATAATCTGCCCATTGCAGAGCCACTGCTGATCTCATAATGAAAGGTGCTCATTGGGAAATACACAATGAGCACAAGAGATGATGATTTTGAGCCGATGTGACAACGGTTGTTATTTGAACTCAAGTGGCAGCCAGCCCTCTTACAGCACCCCGAGTCCCACCATGGCCGTAAATAATGTAACTTTCGGAACTTAGAGAATCTTAAAGAGCAAACGTCTTACATTTTCCAACCCTGTTTGGAAGGAGAGGCACGCTGTAAAATAATCAGTATTAATCTTGATTTGAAGCAGTATTATTATTTTTTTTAACCATATGTAGGGTGGTAGTAAACAGCGGGATACCTGATCTCCCACTCGCGAGGCTCCATTGTGCGTTTTGTTTGTTCCCACCCGAGACACAGATAGCCCGGCTTTTATGCACATAAGCCAAACAGATGTTCTTTATGAGTCTGAACTCCGTAGCACACCAATCTGCCTCTCGGCTGGACCGTTTTTTTAACAGAGTGCAATCAATGGGCATGTTGCTCAACAGTGCCCCAAGGGCACTCGTTTTGAGGCGAGCAAAAATTTACCGTCCGGCGGAAACGCTTACATTTACAGGAGGCGCGCGCACCTCGTACAAGATTATTAATTCCCCACCAATGTTCTCACCGATTCTAAAGACTCGCTTTTGACGAGGCTCCTGCATTGGGGAAATGTGTCGAATTCCACGGGCAAGTGCTTGGCTTCGTGCAGGGTAGTAAAGCCAGAGTACCCGGAGAAACAAGCGCACATGCGCGCGCGACACGTGCACACGCTTGGAATTACGCGGAGAGACAGGAAGAGGAAGTGCACAGAGGCAGAAAAGGGAATTACGCGGCGAGACGGGAAGAGAAACTCTCGCATTGGGGACATTAGTAAGTTTCGATTTAAAGCTTTCGTGACTGCACGGATTCATCTTCTTGGTTCTTTCGTTGTGGCCGAAACGTCGTGAGAATTATTTTATTATGTTTTATTTTATTACTTTATTATTTCAATTCTACGTGACTTTACCGAAAGAACCAAGAAGACATTATTAAGGTTAGGTAAAGTGGGCTTAGGCAGGGTAGGTTGCGTGCAGGGATGATGTCTGGTGGAAAAGAGGCGCGTTTTAAAATTATTTTGTTAAACCAGATGAGCAACTGAAGAGATGAGGATCGTCTCGTTAGCAAGATTACCTTGGGGGCATTAGTCTACCAGTTGGGGGCAATGATTGCCATTTATAATCTCAATTGAGTAATTCGTGGTGTAATTTTCGAATTATGCAGATTTGAACCCACACACCAGCACAACAATGGCCAACTCCCTCATCTTGCGAAAAGACATCGGATGATCTTTAAGGTCCACTGTGAGTGAAACAAACGGCGTGCCGAAGTATTATTACGGTTATTTACACCGGCAGTAATAATCGTGGCGGCTGCTGGATTCCACCGCCAATACCATGATACCGTACTTAAGACTCGTGACAGTTGCAGCTTCAAAGAGGGAAAAGCGCCTGAGAGGGCATCGACAATGGACACAGTAGCGGTGGAATCAACTCGTTGTGCAAGCAGCCGGATGGATTTCTGCATCGCAAGACCGTGAGAGCCAGCCACGGCAAGGGGATCATAGCTGATGATGATGATGACGATGAATGCTACGCCTACCACCATTGAGATTTTGAAACATTCAAATTAAAGTCGCTGCCGATTATGTCAACGCACATCACCGGTTACCACATTGATTTGGATCCCTTTCCAGAGAGATTTTGAAACATTTGCAATGCTGTCCGGGAACCCGTTTGAGTAACAGATCCATTACTCACAACACAAAGAATGACGAATTGGAGAAGTGGCTAAACTTTAACAAAATAATTAAACAATACCGCACACACAAAAACACAAATTCATTGACCCGAAAAGGCAAGTGATTCTACAGCGAGCACTTTTTACAAAGAGGCCACAGCGCGTGACCCGAGCCCAGCCGCCTTTGCGACGTGCCGATGTTCACACAGTGCCTCGCCAGGTACTCGATTAAGGCTGAGAGGACTCGGAGAAAGCCAGGGCCAGGCTCTACCACCCGCTGCTTTGCCAATGCTGTCCCTGAGTGGCTCGGCAGCCGGCCGAGATTTGTTATGTGATTTGCAAACCGCTCCACGCCAAGTCGTTCTATATCGAGCATTTTTCAATACAAATGAATAAGTGCCAAGGAGATGGCGATGACAGTAAATACAGATGGTACCGACAAGACAGCGTTACACACGAGACAGCGTGCAGAGATCACGCGGATGGTACAAATGAGACAGAAGTACAGACGAGAGAACGCACAGCACACACAGTACCAGATGATCCCCCAATTCGATCAGATGGCACAAAAAACCACGGCACGTACAGACGACAGAGACAGCAAACACACAGTACAACAAGACGGACGGTATGGGATGAGACATTACAAACAAGATAAATAACGGAGCCAATTCTGTTATAAAATCGTGACCCCCTAAAAATGTAACGCCAATTAAAAAGTCACACATCCGGTTCCACAGTAAACAATAAACAATTTTATTTTCCCAGGTAAGGCCCACTGAGCTGGATAGCTCTTTTTCTGGACACAAATGACAGCTCAACAAAGTGGCATATTGTGTGGACATTTCTACTCTAAACGCATGTTCCTAAAACTCCAAATATACATGTGTCAGGGTCGGTAACCAACTCACGACCTCTGTATACCGGGTGAGGTTAACAACTCGTGGCCACCGCGGCACCCTGTGGGGTGGAACAGCACAAGCGAGCTGCGCGGCTGCAGCCGCCGCTGCCGCGTGCGATCTATTACCATGGCCGGGATCTCCGCCGCTCTCTGCACCATGTGCTGCAGGTCCTGCGCCACGCCGCCCACTCCGCTCAACGCCGATTTATTCGGCGACGCAACGCCGGACTTCGCCCTGGGGCCAAGCAGCCTTTGCCTGAACGACGAGAATCGGTGAGAAGAGGGGAGGGGGAAGAATGGGGGGGGGAGGAAGGGGGGCATGGGGGAGGTAGGAGGTAGGACAAACATTTGTTAAGCCGCGCTTTGAAAGATAACACTTTCACTCTTGCTCCGTCTATCCGCCTTTTATGTATCGAGTGACAGGGTTCGGACGATTTAGATATATTTATTCGACTCTCAAAACACATATTTAGTAGTGCATTAAAAATCTAATATTTCTTCTTCACCAATTATTCTTTGCGATTGGATTTAGCGGCAATTTGTCAAATCGAGGAAGGAGTTGAATCGTTACATCCTCAGTCGATGTCTTTCTGCACGCCAACAAGTATACAATTTCAACCTCAAGCAGAATACAAATTTGATCCGAGCGTTCTCCGATTGGCCAACGGCAAAAAAGCCACTCCGTACGATCGGCCAATGGCACGGCAAAAAATGTATAACACTTCACGTAGGGCCATTGTAGAGGTAGGAGAGAGCTTTACAGCTAGCCAGCCACACACGTCAATAGAAGCTCCACTCCAAATTCCATTAAGGAGTAACACAAACAAACGACGCACTTTGACCATTTGGTTTTGTATCGGCGTCGACATATGGGCTGGATCCTCACTTAATTGACTGGCATGTCGGCTTGTCATTCATTCCCCCCCCCCCCCGCTTCACCGATGATGTCATTCAAACATTAACTGGACCTACCATCACGAATGACTGACTGTCCGACCTATCGACCGACCACGCAGGTCATCGCGCGTGGCAATGACAAGTGTTTGCGCAACGCTACTGCGGCGCAATAATACCATGCTCTTACGAGCGGGGGGGGGGGGGGGGGGGGGGACGTTGCAGAGTGTGCGAGGAAGTCAACGGGTCCGGCTGTGGCGATGGCGGGAGAGGCGTTTTGCCGAATGTGCCGGCGCTCAGAGCAACAAATTAGAGAAAATTAAATTCAACAGCGTGCGGCACACGCGCTTGCGTGCGCATGCGTATGCGCGAGCACGCTCGCTCCAACGCCTACTCGTGCCGACTCGTTTAATGAGACGCCGAGGCAAGAACACTCTGTTCCCCGTGTGCAAACGCGCAGCTTATTGTACCGGTCGAGGTCACTTTTAATAAAAGTAAAAAAAAANTAATGAAAGGCTCAGGAAACCTGTCAGCAATACGGACAATTACTATTCTACTGTGTGGAGATGCCACGATGATACGAGAAACGCGAGTGATCAGTACTCGGCAGACACACACACACGCACACAGAGAAGAGTTCATCACGGAAGCCGCACATTCTCTATTGGCTTGGTCTGCTTTACATGAAGGGAAGAAAAACCCTCTGAAATTCAGCTGCGCTGAAATCTACAAGGGATTAAATAACCAAAGTTCATGTGAAGAAAATACATTCTGTCTTCAAGTGCCATACGACGCCTGTTTTGATGAAAGAAATCATCCGAAAAATAAAATATCTAAATTATTTAGCAATGCTTTTCCTGTAGTTCCAAAATGAAATAATGTTATGCCTTCTTGAGCTGATTATGCTCATGTTCCCATTTGATGAAACAGCTATTTATTACTACCAGCAGTTAAGCCAGTGATTAATCATGCACTCAAGGATCTATTAACGCTGTTATATCTATTAGTTTTTAAAAAGAGATTTTGCACATTTCATTATCGCTTGGGTTGTAAAAGTGCCTTTGACTTATTTGTGCATAATTGACTTTCGTTTAGACAGCAGCCAAGCGGCGGTGCTCAAACTAAACAGCAGATTTCGAGCACAACCACGACGACTCTCAGTCGGTGATGCGCTGTGCCTTATGTCGGCGGTGCAAAAGCGCAAATAACAAAACACAAACGCATTCGTCATGAACGCTACGGCCTGAACAAGAAACTAAAACATATTTTATTGCGTGACGTTTCGGGCGAAGGCCCTTCCCGGACAGCCAGAGAGAGAGTGAGATTAGGGTTCGAGACTGCATTTTACACCATGGGGCTTGATGATAAAGAAATAAAGCCGGTTGCCGCTTTTTTTTTGGCATATGTATATTTAGATGATTTCATACATTAAATAGCTACTCGTATGTCAATTTAAAAGCTGGTCAAGAGAAGAACACTAATTTAATTAAAATCTCATCAGGCCCCAGGGTGTACAATTTCAGTCTCCAACTCTTTGTCCACCACCTCTCCGGCCTCTCTATTTACGTGCTTCCAAGGGGGCAGCCACAGCCCAAAACGTTGCCTTCTTAAAAATAAACATTTTTTCCCCCCTTTAAGGCCATGAATGCGGCGTTTTCTTTCGTTTTGTTATTCATGCTTGTGCACCCCACTCTGCTCAACGCAGAATCCCCAAACAACTCGTTTCATTTTCACCACAAACATCGACCGTTCTCAATACGAACCGGCACAGCGCGCACCATTTGCTTACACTCGTGACTGAGCATTCGCTACCCATCCTGCATATTCTTCCTGTTCTTAACGCCATGGAGATGTAATTAAAATTGTATAAACGTACACCGTATGAGGTTGTAGATGCTAAAATTTTTGTACACGTGTCTTAATGTGCCTGCTACGTACCGCGCAACTGGACTTCCCTGAACACCCGTACAATAGATTTTTCGGCCCAAAGATTGCAATCAATTAATAAGTTTGTTATTATTTAAGCCCTTAATCAATCCACTGCTGGATGAACGCCTCCCCATATTTCCAGGACAAACAATTATCCCTGCGTACAAGAACATGAAACGTTGCAATAACAAAAGTTGGGAGGGAAACAAAATATCCATAATACATAAGATCACGACTTGCACAACGCGTTCTTGACACGCGGATGTCTTCGGAAAGAAAGTTCATTATTTAGCTTGCAGCACGGCATAAGATGGGCAAACCGTCAGGGCAAAGCACGTTTGCATATTTGCAACGAATCCTTTTTTGTGCTGGTTTGTCTCCCCCAAGTTTTGGACAATGCTTTGGTCAATAAGGTCAGATTTCAATGGGGTAAGTTTCTAAAAGGAGCACTTCATTTTATATGAAACTTTCGTTAATATTGGAACACTTTAAAGAGTCATCATGGCCCTTGCATTACACAGAGAAAGCCAATAATGCATAAAAGCTTTTCACTTTAGTTGGAAAATATTATTTTAAAAACAATGATTTCCCAAATTAACGTATCGCTTACTTGTTTACGTACAGGCAAGTAGGGCGTCGTAAATAATCACGGATCTCGGGCTGGTTAATAACGTACTCGGTTACGTCACATCTCTTAAGAGCTCTAGTCCCACAGTCGCGTATTCCTCGGTGGTGAATCTGCCGCACCTCGACTCGTCGCCATCGACATCCATCTCGTCGGCGCTGCAGGTGGCGCTGGAATCGTCCTCTGAGGCGCCCTCGGCCCCCCTCTGCCTGTCCCTGTCGCGGCCTCTCCTGCGCTCGCCCTTCTTGCGCTCGGCACGGGCGCTGCCCTCGGGCTTCACCTCTCCCTCGCGGTGCCCCGCGCCGCCGCCGCCGCCGCCAGCACCGCCTCTTTGGAAGCGTCTTTCTTGGCGTCGCCACCACCTTCCCCGGCCTCCTCCTCCTCATCATCGTCCTCCTCCTCCTCCACCTTGACACGGCGGCGCTCGTCGCGAGGTCCCACGTCCTCGCCGGTGCCGTCCTTCTCCGACTTCACGGCCAGAGACGGCACGTCGCCCGGGTCGCAGCGCCGGGGGCCCATTCCGCCGACGGGCCGGCTTGAGAAGTGGGTTTGGCGGAGCCGCCGCCAGGAGGTCGTGGCGACGGAGCGCTCTCAGTGTCCGAGCTCTGGTTGCCGGCGCCTGACGAGAAAAAAGCAAATAAAAACGTTAAACCTTTTCCACAGTTTGCGGAGCCTTTCACATTTTTGTGTACAATTCAAATGCGTCCGTGTGTGTGTTGTTGGTACTGGAGTCGCACGGGTTTATTTCGTTTCAGGCGAGGAATGCAAGAAGCTGTCACGCACAAGACATCTAACATCGCGTGCAGTTTCACAAAAGGAACGTAATGTCGCGACCAGGTAAAGGGTAAATGCGCAGCCCTGCAAAGTTTTGCTCACAAGCCAAATCTGGCACAAGGGCATCTCGAGGGCACTGAATCTTCTTCCACGCTGGCCAGGCATCTGTGAAGACGTGGGAAATACCCCACACTTCATCTAAACACCTCACACGACCTGGCAATCCGTCAGACTGTGGTGCCACGATTTATAAAACTGCTGGGTGCACAGAGGTGGAGGGGATTTAATGCGCCACTGTGGTAAGATGTTAACTACCTCGCCTGGTTTTCCTGGAGATCCCTTCCCCGACACCTACATATTTCAAGTTTGTCTCTCTCAACGTGATCTCATGGATTTTTCTCCGGGTCCTCCTGTTTCACCCTCCACATTTAGAACCAAAGTACATTTACAGTATTTGGTTGCTGCTGTAAATTTCCACATGATAAGCCACTTCGTTGAGCTACCATTTGTGGCCCGGTCGCTTCTGAAAAAGAGCTATATAGCTGAGTGGGGCCTTACCTGGTATAATAAAAAGTAAACATTTTTTTTTATGAATTTGGTTTTGAACAAATGACCTAAAGATGGGCGGCGTGAAGCTAAACCTCGGTGGCTAAACGGGCAAACGGCCGCCCCGGGTTTCCTTTTTCCCTGCGTGCCGTTCGGCGGGAAGCCGTTACCATCGCTCTCGCCGTCGTGCTCCTGCTCGTGAGCCCCGGAGGTGCTGGAGGAGCCACTCTCGCCTCCCACGCACGACGCCTCGCGATCCTGGGACCCGTCCGACTGGCGCCGCCGACAAAAAACACACGCGGTGAGACGGTGGGGGGTTAGACCACTGAACAGACAACGCGCGCACACAAACCGCACAGCCAACGAAAGGGTGCGAGCGGGCGGGCATAAGAAGCTTGGACGCATTCATTATTCCTGCTTTGCGCGAAAAAAATTCTTCGAAATAATTTCCTTCGGAATTGGACAATTTCCACTGTTCGTGGCGGAGTAATTGCCCGCGTGGGCGGCGGCGGCAGGCGGTGGCAGCGGGTGGATGTGCACTCTGCAAAATGCGTTACGTGTCCCCTTTGCTTTTCAGTTTTAATATCGAGAAGCACTTAGGGCGGGCGAAGCGGTGTAGAAGTTCAGCCAAGCAGCACCCGGTAAAACCGCCCCAACCCCCCACCGTGCCAAAGCTTCCCACTCTCAACTCCCAGCAGGACACTCGTGGCCAAGGTGACATTTCGGCTGCTCCTTCTATCAAACCCACACTTTACCCCCCGCCCCCCCGCTCGCTCATCAAAGAATAACAGCTTGTTCCCGAGCAAGAAAATATAATTTCGCTTTCAAAATTGCAGGCCGCGCGAAAGTCGAGAGTGCAGTTACCGTCTGCAAGCGTGCTGCTCAACCAAGTCGTCCAGGTTGTATCTCCGCTTGTTGTTGAAGTAAAAGTTCTTGCACTGCGCTTCCGTCTTGGTGCCAACCATGCGCGCGATTGCGGGCCAGCTGCGTCCATGCTCCAGCAGCCCTGCCCAGCCGACACCGCGCGCACAACGACGTTGGCAAATAAAAAACCTTGTCCAGATGACACGCGCAACATGCACACACACGGCTACCCCAACTGGAGGGTGCGTTGTGGACAAATCGAGTCGGAGCAAACGTTGCGGGCTTCGGAGACTTTTCACGACACCGAAAGGCAATGGTAGGGTTTACGATGCGCGCTACAAAATACCGGGCAGCGTCTACGGAGTTGGGGAGAGGGGAGAAACGCTACCAGCAGCAATAAAAACCGACATGATGTGCAGTCTACAACAGGGAGAGAAANCCTACATTGTTACCAGTCATCAGAGATTGCAATGTGAAAAAAAATTCCAATCACCACTCCTGCAATCTGTTGACCCAATTGAAAGCAAACATCGGTTCAACGCTTACACTGGGCGCTAATGAAGGCCTTCACGAATGATTAAGTACTCCAAAGCTCCCCTTGTAATGGCCAGTTGTACACCGGCTAGTCGTCCAAGTATATCAACTGAGCCATAAAGGCCTTTTAGGCACAGTCAGCAGTAAACACTAACTGACAAATAGGGCCCATTTCCTCCTTTATTTTGCCTCTGAACTTTGCAACACCTAGGGAACTTGGACCCTCTCGGGAGGCCAGATGATAAGAATACCACCCCTATCCTTCCCATTTATAGCCTACACAAAGTCAACAGTACGGTGCAGCACGTTGTTGACATTTAGAGGCACGGGCGATTACAAATGAGGCTTGTCTTGCTGAACAGGCAACGAAGGGATCAGCAACAGCAGCAGGACCACAGTCGACTTATGCCACCAACCACAGAGATCGATCCGCACGTGCATTCCGGCAGCAGACGGTTTTTTGGCACAATTATAGTTAACAAAAATGCGACCTTCATTGGAAAACAGAGTTAAAAGTTTCCAAAAATAAAAAGTGTCTTTGCCAAAGCCCTAAACCCTGATCCGTCCCCATATTGGCAATGAATCATCCTATCTGTGAGAACAATGAAGGAAGCTCCCCGCAAATTAATTTTTGTTCGTTGGGCAATTTAAGTACAGGGGCCAGATGCGTTCATTCACGTCAGCACTTCAAGCGGAGGGAAAGAGTAAAAAAAAACAGCACTAAAGTGGGAATAAACGTTGCACAAGCATCGTATAATTACACACGGCACACACACAGACATAGAGCTTCCATTTATAAGCTCTGCCAGTCAAATACTGCAAGTGCAATAAATGCGCCGTGGGCTTGCCGGACGTTAAAACTCATCTTGATTTGACTACATAAACTGCAATTACATAGTAAATGTCAGACATTTTCACAACACACCAAAAAAACCTGCAATAAAAGACAGCGCGCGACATGTACAGCCCCCCCCACGCCAGCCACAATGTGCATTCAAGCAAGGCTCTCTGAATGGTTCCCCCCGCAGTCCTAATTCTTAAGCAAAGGGTGGTTTNAGTTTTTTTTTCTATTTAACAAAGACGCTAACCCTACAACGGTTACGTAAAACGCTTTATCGCAAACACAGTGAACCAGCTGGAAAAAACGTTATAACCGACAGCTCAAGAGATTAAAGAGATTACGGGGGTGAGACCATGGCCTCAGTGATCAGGTTAAGTCGAGCGTGGCAAAGAGTGTATGTAACCTTGGAGTTGTCATTGATCGCGAGCTCTCATTATTTTATCACAGCGCTCTATTCTACAGGGCCTCGTACCTCCACTAGGGTAATGTCTCCCGCATCTGCCGCTCCCTCACCCCAGATGATGCTGACACCCTCATTTATGCATCCATCACATCACAGTGCAACTCTCCCCAAGTCCCTGACTTAGAAACTCCAAAAGCAAATATCCCCCACAAAGCCTTAACAGACTGTTGGGGCAAGTCCTGTTTGCGAGCACCTATTAAGGCCGGAACAGCACACGACAGGGTGGGTGAGGGCCAGCACCACACCTGGCCACCTTTGTCTCCCTCGTGGCAATGTTTAGACACTGAACCAAGTACTTATTTGAGGCTGAATCGACCTAGGGGAGGCCCAGGACCGGTTTATATCATCGTCACTGGTGCTGGTGGCAGTGAGTGGTAATCGAACTCGGGTTGCCGAATTTGTAGGACAGCGCGCACGCTAACTGCTACACCACTGCTCCCCCACACTTAGAAACTCCTCGCCCTTACCCATATATGTGACCACATCACCCCAACACTTCCACTGATTCCCAGTCTAATCCAGGATAAACTCCAAGATCCTTCGAGGATTCACCCCTGCCCACCTGCCCCCTTCTCCATGCACACTTCTCCCCTCCACGCACTTTCTGCTGTCAAAGAGTCATTGGCACTTGAAAATTCCCTGGCCCTAATCAAGTCCAAACTTAAGACCCGAACTGTTCTCTCCTCTGCCTGCGAAAGAAGTTCAACATATATTCATACATCCTTTAAAACAAAAATATATATATACGACAACATTTTTTCTCATGATGCAGTCCCCACGGCTTTTTGTACAGTGCCAGGAAATGAATTTGCATTTCGACACAATGTAAACTTGAACTGTATTGTAAACCAGAAGCTGACAAAAAACTGTTCCAGAATTGACCACTGCTTTACAAATCACCGCCCCCTACATCCACTTAAGCTGTCACCGAGGCCCCAACGAATGAACACACCTGATGGCACAATCAGTGTGTAAGGGGCTTTTAGCGCAGGTGTTTGAAGTCACAGGGCCGACCTCCCTCGCAGCCAAAACCTGTCAAAACCCCGCAAAGCGGCGCTGTTTGATTTTTACGTCTTCATAAAGCGTCACGCGAGCCAGACGCACGATTGTCTTTTACGGACACGTTTCAGCGTCCGTGCGCCCCACCTCCCCCACCAACCCCACCCCGAGAGTAGCGCTCCTCTCTCAGACCATCAACCCTGACCGAGGCGACCCCATTATTATCTAATCACAAGGAGAAAGGGTGGCGCACGTAGTTAACTTAATACCTTTTTGGCAACTTCCATCTCTTCTTCGGTCCAACGGCAAACTTCTGCAGCTTCCGAGACAGCAGCTAGGGATGGAGAGGGAGGGCAGGGGCAGGAGGGAGAGAGACGCGCGGATGATTAACGCTGGACACTTCCTGCTCCAGAATTTCAGTTCTGAGAAACCGAGCAAGGCTCGTATGGTATCGCACTGGCAGAACCGCTTAAACCCCTCCCCTTCCCCCACGGTTCTGTCGGGAAAGGGCCAACCGCAGCCCACGTGCTCCGCTTTACGCCAACGTAACCCCTCCACGACGTTTCAAGGCTGCGCGCTCATCAAGCCGGGGTAAAAGCACTGTCCGTGCGGGCCATTATGAACCCGTGAGCGAGCGGAAAGAAGAAAAAGAACGCGCTTCGTACACACACACACATATATACCGCACACTTGTTACACGTGGTGAAACATTTTTTATGATCCCTGTCAAATAAAAAGTGGACTGGTGCCAGCGGTGCTACGGTGCATGCTGCTTAAATGCATGCCATGTTTACATTTGACAATAGGTACAATTTAACCCAAAGGACTCAAAACAAGTTAATGTATTATTTCAATTACATTCACCTGGCAGAGAACCAGCTCTCAACAAATAAACCCAAGCGTTTCTCAGAATGTCAGTATTAATGCCGGGCCAACCACAACACAACATTGATATTAGACAATAAAGGGGTGGAGGAGTGGGCGGCTGGGTCTGGAATAGGCATGGGGAAGGGGGGCGGGCGTGGTGGTGGTGGAGGAGTGAAGGGAAAATCAACAGTTCGTCCGAGACAACCGTTTGCCCTGTCGTTTATGTGTCCCCTTTTCACGGTAAACACACCGCAGGCTTGCGTAACGCGACATCGCCGTAGCCTCGCCCCAGCTGGCCCCATGCCCACTCGGTGCTCACGTCTGCCCGACGACAGCGACGAATGGCAAAAAGCGCGTGCGGGGCTGCTGCCAGGCGGGCACCTGCTGCCCAACATCATCCGAGTCCAAAAGTCCACACAACCCCAAACAACGGAAAGGGGAGGGGGTGCAAGGGAAGTGCTCGCCGCACCCCTCGTGGTGAAAATAACTCACTGGTTTACAAGGACAGATTTATTATGCCGCCCTACCCTGGCCAAAGGCAAAGATCCTCCGCCGCGAAGCCTACACAGGCTGTTGGGGCAAGTGCTGTCAAGCAAGTGGCTATGAAGGCGAGCTCAGCTGCGCAAGACGGGATGGTATGGCCAGCACCATGCTTGGCCACCTTTGTCTCCCCAAGGATATTTACAAACCGCACCAAGTACTCGTTTAAGGCCTAGTCGAGCTTGGGGTGGCCCAAGAGCAGCCCGGATAAACATCATTGATGTTAGCCGCGAGCAGGAATCAACCTCGTGCTGCCGGCTACGTAGCGCAGTGCGCTAACCAATCCGCAGCTGCTCCCCAACATGACCACACACATACACACACGTGTACAAAGACAAAGTATAGCATTCACAGACTTTTGTGGTAATTACTGTTATTGAGCACCTACGAAGGCCGGCACAGTAAACTAGGGGTGGGTGGCCAGCACCACACCCGATTACCTAGGTCTCCCCAATGGTGTTGTTTTACACACCACACTAGCTACTCATTTGAGGCTGAGTTGGACCTACAGAGGCCCAGGACTGCTTAAAATAATTGTCACTGGTGCTAGCCACGAGCAGGAACTGAACTCTGTTTGCCACGACACCCCCCCACCCCCGGCATGTGTACACACACAAGTACACACACGCGTGTGTACACACACACGCGTGTGTACATACAAGAGAAAAGGTAGAAAAGTTGAGGCGGTCACAAACGCGAGAGACTCGTTCCTCAATTAATTCTGAGATGTGGCATTCGCAACTTTACATTGTAACTTTAACTTCTGCGTCTGTTGAAAGTTGGTTTCTTTTGCTGTTTTTTTTTTCATTTTTTGAAATCAAATATATTCAACTTAAGGTGGCAGACAGCAAACGGTGCTATAGTCCAATGTTAAAGTCGCAATTCTGGAGGCTAATCACGGGAAAGGTGCGCTGTCAGCAAAGGATGCCACACTGAAAATGAATGTGAGTTTTGATGTGACAAGGGCATAAGCATTATCCCATTTCAGAAACCATATACGTACATACATAGCAAATACATTATTTATAAATATCATATAAATGAATTGCATTCATATATGCAAAATAAAAATGTGCGGGATTCTCGCAAGCAACAACTGAAATAAGAGAGGCAGTTACGGTTGTATTTGTGCGGGCACATTGAACAAATCTTGAGTCAGAGGATGTTGTAGCCACGACCAATGCTGCGGCTGAACTGATGAGGTCACTGGCGAGTTAAGCGCGCGTTATATTCGCAGTTAGAGAACTGGCGTGCGCACACGCCGGGTCTCCTAACAACAAGGTCAACATCCAAGCCAAACAGCTCGAGCAACCTCCAGAGACCCAGCCGCCCCACCCGCAGCCCGCAGGCCGCTTTCACGCAAACATTACTCATCCCCCCGCACGAAACACCACCACGCAGCTCAACGTTACTTTCTCCTCCGCCCACTCCCACGCGGCCATCCCGACGTTTACCTCCTCCGCCTGTAGCTCGCCCCACCCCTCCCGGCGGCGGGCAGTGGGGGAATCAGCACATGCGTGCGCTCCTGCTGCTACCGCCGACGCTGTTGTTGTCAACGACGACGACACAACCATGCATGCCGGCGCACCGTACCTGACTGGGTGCTGAGCTCGCTTGCTGGCTGGACGACTCCACCACCACCGCCGCCGCTGCTGCTCACGGGAGATCCTCCCCACTCTGTTCATTGGCCGTCGAGCGCGTCACTCGCCCTTTCCGGCGACCCTGGCTATTGGCGGTTTGCGTCGGCGGGACGGCGCGGCTTCTCGCTCCTCCCCGGCCTCCTCCCCGCCTTCCTCCCGCTCTCTGATGCTGCTAAGCGGTGGTGGTAGGGGGGTGGGGGCGTGTGGGTGGGAGTGTGGGAGGGGTGGAAAGGAAACCCGATACGTGAAGTAAGCGAAAACATACAAACAGGACGATAAAAGTCGCCGTGGCAGACGTGCGGAGCGTGCTAGGTCGTCTAGGTCCATCGCAGGTGTCCCGCGCAAATTGTATTTTCTATTCACAGTCTCGGAAATATTATTAGGCAAAAAATGCCTCTTGGTTTGGAATCAGGACCCTCCTCCTCATGTGTCACAGGGCACAGGGTGCAAAATCAGAAGTTTTTTTTTTTATATCGGTCTCAACTAGTTTTAATTTAAATCTGTTCACCGACAACTTTTACCAACCTTTGCTCAATCACTTAAAACAGAAGCCATGTAATTTCGCAGCCAATTTCCACCGGGGGTTGGCTCCACATAAAGAGGGCAAGGTGTTTATCAGGACCAAACCCTCAGAGATAAGCCATTCCCGCCTCGCCACACACGCCTACCGAGTGCAAAGCGGATCATTTCAAGCCATATATTTCCCAGATTTGTGCAAATGCAATAACGGTCACCTTGCCTGACATTGCATTGTTAACAAACAAAAAAAGCGATGGCTGTCAATCAGCAAAATGTGAAGGTTTTAAATGATTTTTATTAAGTGAACAGCCCCAAAAGAGGTATAAATTATTCCAAGAGATTATTATTTCTGAGTGCCAGATTGAAAATATTCCGAGCCTAAGATGTAATGATTCAACAATGGAAGTCTACGCTTATGCTTACTTTAAATGCATAGACTTTCTGATTAAGAGAAATCGAAAAAATTTTATTCATACAAATTATTCATAATATCACATAGATTGTATTGTTCCCAAATGTACACTAATTGTGTTAACTTTCTCATGTCACGAGACAAAGCATCCAGTGCCACTCTTCGTGTAAGATTAACGGCCCACTGAAGTGGATACTGGAGAGCGACTGATGTATCCACTTTACGCAGCAGGGGCAGCTGTTTCCCACCCACTCTGCTACCGAGTGTAATGTTCATCTCGTGAGTAAAATGTAACATCTTTTATTCTCAGAGCTGGAATATAGCCAGGCTAAAGTGCAAAAACTCAAGTTAATATAATTCATAATCAGTTAATTTCGGTTAGACCATGTAACATCATAATACTGGTGGTGAAAGCCTAGATATTACTTCACATTTAATGCAATGGGGGTTTTATTTCGCTGCAGTCATTGGTGACTGGGCTGAAACCATCAACTCACTTAACAACCCAGTTAAATCACTAGCCATACCACGAGTGATTCTAATTGTACAACATTTGTAAGTGACTCATTATACCGTACACACACACACAGGAGTTATACGCATATTAATGTTATTCTGAGCTATTGATGCATCCACTCTTGCAATGCTAAGCTTTTCCCACGCCACAGCCGTCCTGCGGTGGATGGAGCTGCTGCGGTGCGGGGAGGTGGACCTAGGTCAGGGGCAAGCGGGGCAGTAAGGAGCAGATTGGGAGGAGGTAAAGCAGACGGGGTAGGCATGGGCAGGCGTTGGTGTGGCGGTTTGTGGGGAGGGCGGGGAGGTGGTGCGGCGAGCGATGTGGGCAGCTGCTTCCTGTGCGCGCGATTATAATCTGCCACTTCCGTCCCCGTGTATTTACGCCAACTTGGGAGCTGCCAGCGATTCCCTTGGGCTCAGGCCGATACCCAAACAATCCTCCCCCCCCCACTGCCGTCGCAATATCTGATGTGACATTATTTACACAGCGAGGGTGGACGCTGCTTGTGCACGGGTCACCGCTACTGCCCTGCGCGCGCAAAACGCGACATCAAATTTTCATCGTGAACCAAATTTAAAACCACGCGCAATGCCTGTAGGAGGTAGGCATTTTAGAACATGATCCGTAACGTGGCACCGGTGCTTCAAACACGGGCATGCTTGGCAGAGGCTCTAATGTGCAACAGACGTGTGATTTAGAAATATATTTCGCAAAACATTTTAAAGTGTCCGTGAGCACTAAGTCACTTGCGCACCCACCAACTTGGGCTGTTTTCTGGTACCCCAATGGCGATTACACAAAACCCCGGTTTTGCAGTTCCTATTTTTGTTTTTACTTGGCAGACGGCTAACCTTTTCGGCAGAGCACACATTGCAGGGAAGAGAACTGGATTTTGACATGGCATTAAAGGCATTTCAGCAATTCAGTTTGTAAATCGCCCCACGCATGGCAACAACAGCGTGATCTAGGGATTCCAATCCAAAGGGCCTCGACTCCAATAACCAAACAGGATGTGATGCTAATGTTTTTTTGCCGTTGTCTGGCCTTTATTACTGCTCGCTGATGAGATCCAGACAGGGGCGATGGTGGGGGCGGCTGACCCCACTGTCGCTCTCTAAATTATCATTTGAGGCAGGGATCGACGCGGTGCGTGTGGCAATGACGTGGTTACCGACAAGTGCCAACGGGACGTTCGTTAACACGAGGGTTCGTTTGTAACGTGTGACGGTTGCGAAGGGTCGTGGTGGAGGGCAGTAAAAAAACATTCGCAGGTGTGGATGTTGGGATTAATATCAACTGAGTGGTTAATTGGTGGGGTAGGTGGGTGGCAGTGACACAGGGTGTGGCGCAAACTGCAACTATTCGTTCGAGCTTAGCGACACGAGCGCGGTTATTTTCATTGGCTGAGCGCGCTCACTTCGACATTGGCTTTCACGTCCCACAAGCCCTCCGGACCCCGTGCCAAAGTGGTCAACTTTAGCCAACCGCAGGACATTAGGACATCGATGACGGCACAATGATGGCAAAACTTGGCAGCCAACGAGAGACGGTTTGCCCCGATGTCCCCGCCCAGCGCCCCGGCAACCAACCGAGACGGAGGAACATTGCACGCGTCCTGCGAGCCTCGCTTCGCTTACTTCCTTCTTTACCCGGGGCAATAGCTGATCTCTCCCGACAAGCATAATCTGACACAAGTATCCAAGAGGTAACTCCTTTCTGAACGGGGTGGCCCCCAAAGGTAATTTGGTTCAAGACCTGCTCGTCACTTTAAACAACAGGCATTCCCAAAGCACAACAATGTAACTTATGCACCTAACAATGTGGTCTTGAGTTACTGCCCCCCCCCACGCTCACCCGCCCAATCCTGACTTAAAAATAATAAGCAAAATTGTGGTGCCCTTGAGTAAATGCTCGCAACAACTGACCTGAAGCCCAATTATGCTTCATTTCCACTTCCCCTATTGGGTTCCATTGCTCAGGCGTGTCGTCGTGTTGATCCCTTAGCCGTGACCCCGCTCACAGCTAAGGGACTTTAGACAACGCGCGCCGCTCACGCGCGCCCGGATTTCGTCACGCACCTCGGAAACGCGAGCAAGGGGCGAACCCTGTTTAAGTACACGGATGGTGAAGCCATGCGGGGTACACCGAGTGTTGCAGGCTTTGGCTGAGATATCAGGACGGCAACACGTCCTAAAATCCATCTGTGCATGGCTTTGAGTGCCAACACCCACCCCGCCACAGACGTCAAACGTTTGTGGAATTGGCTCAGCATGCCATGCAGTGTCCTCCAGAAAAATATGTAAGACTCGGTGAAACGCTCTTCTGAGTAAATAAAAAGGCCATCATTACGTAACATCTTGTCCCTGTTATTATTTATTTTATCAATCACCATTTTGCAAACTAAGCCTTTCCTAAATAAATTACTGTTATGATTATTATCATCTCTAGCCAACAAAAGACTGATTGAATTAATAATGCTAGTAAGCGCTGGTTGGACTCCCCAACAAACAAGTGATGCATTGTACACAATGGCAATGACATTGAACATTCCATGTTAATGGTGTAAGCAGGGGACGTTTTAATTTTAAAGGCTCTTATTTTCTCACTCATCTATAAAAAGAGGTAAGAGCATCTCTCCCCCACCACCTGCTCTGATGAGTCCGGCGTGCTTGCTACCGTCGATGCCCCTGGTAATGTCATCCCGAACATCAGATGTTGCAATGTATGATGCGAAGGGAGGATGTGGAATAAAATATTTGTGTAAAAAAAAACCCAGGAGAGCAAAAGCCCAAGTGATGTCCTAGATTCCACATTCCTGCGATGGGGGCAAGTCCATCCGCAAGACAAATAAGGTTTTGTGCCTTGGTAAAAAAAAAAAAACTTGTTTTTCTAGTCGATGCTACTGTCCACTGTAGTTATTTAAAAAGCCACTGCCCAAACACAGGGCCCAAAAAAACTAAGAGCTCATACTGCACAATTGTCAAGGCTGTGAGATCATCAGCTTCAAGTTTCATTCTTGATAAAAAAGGAAAAACATTAAAAATCGGCGACAGCGGCGACATCACCAGCATGCTCCTTTCGGTCACTTTAAAGTCCTTTTGTTTCTCCATTATGAAGATTCCAACTCGTGTGTGTGTGTGCGTGTGTGTGCGTGCGTGTGTGCGTTCGTGCCATAGGACAGCCACAGAACACACGGCCTGCCAAATAACCACTGTTTACATAAATGTAAGCTTTACGGGTGTTCACCATCGTGGAATTGTAAAACACTGTCAATCGCACGACGCCACTGCGAATATAAATAATGGTCATTGTGCCGCCAGTGGGTTGCACTTCAGGACATGAACCCGACAGAGTAAACCTTCACAAACAACCCGGCGAGGGCCTTAATACTCCGTGGTAAAAAAAAAAANCTGCCCCAGAGAGTTTTATGCCACCGGTGACCCGAACGGCCTTCGTTACTTAATAAACCGACCGTACTATCATGGCCCGGTGACACAGATGTCATTGACTCGGCACCCACGTCACCAAGCCACAGAACCCTCTCACTGGATTTGCATTCCGGGGAAATCGGAGTGCACTTTCGGACTGGAGCACCCGCCTTCTCCGACATGCAGAGATGGAAAAAGAACATGCGCACCAGCGCGCCGTACAAGTGCCAATGTGGCTACCACGTCGAACAATGGGAACGTACCAATTCCTCCAAGGGAGAGACGTTTCCGTTACGCGTAATCGCAAATTGAGTAAATTGATAGATATGCATCGAGCAAGGGCACAACCGTATCGAGAATAACTGTGGTCAACGAAAGTGTTTAAATCGACGACGAGTGAACCGGTGAACGTGCCCCCCCCCCCCCGCACCTTTTTGGGTCTTCCTTAGAATCTTTGCCGACCTCCTTGTCATCCTTTTCCTCCTTTTCCAGCTTCAGCTCTTCCTTGTCATCGCGCTCTTCAGGGTGTGAGCGGGGAATCTAAAAGGGACACGGACGCAGACATCAATACAACGCGGCCTATTTAATGAAGACTTAAGGAGATACTTTTCGAAGGAACTTCTAACATTTAAAATTGACAAACGCATTCGGCAACTTGCAAATCGAGTCTGCATTTAGGCTCTTTGGTGAGTTAGGTGCTTTGTATACTCACTCAACAATGACAACGCTCGGCAAGGTAAAGAAAACCTTGGGCATCACACAGCTTAGGTACACAGTCCCAGTTAATTTCGTGGAGCACAATCCACCGCTCGGCCCAAAATGTAACCTCACACAGCACGTCTTGCGCTGTGTCTACTCGTACTTATACAGCCCTTGGTCAATCCACTGCTGGATGATGGCCACCCCACGCATTGAGAGTCATGGCGATTATGTGACCGTATTTCACCACGCTGGTCCAGTGCCAGTTGGTAAAGTGGGAGCATAGAAGTACGGTGGAACAATGGATTATATGCTGCACTGCCCTCTGCCGCCCAAAACCGAGCGCTAGTCTACAAACAGCCGTTTAATTCATGACGGTCGCCAATCTTAGCGTTGTCCAGACTTCAACCCTGCTTAGCCTGAGGTCTGATGAAATGGGCTGCATTTGGGGTGGTTGGATCATAATAAGCAAAGAGGCCTCATCAGACTCATAGCAAAANTAAAAGTGTTTTTTTTATAATTAGGTTCTACTGGAACCGTTTAATAAGAATTATTTGCCTCTTTTTTTTTGCAAATATAAGAGTTGAGGTCTAAAAGATTTCAAATGCGCTGCCCTCTGCTGACCAACAACCTCTTGCATTGCGTACAAGCCAGACTGTTTTAATTCATTAGCACATCAATGCCACTTGATTGATATGTACTCTTCTCTCTAAAGGGCTGACTTAATCTGCATTTCCTTGATGAAGTGATTGGCGATTGGACTGTGGTGCCAATCGAAGCCAGCAGGATCGATTGATTTCCGCTAACATTTGTTGGGAAAACAACACGAGGCAATGTGGATGTATGCAGCGTGCCAAACGAAACGCACCCGACGACTAGAATTGCTTTCAGTGTTCGGAGGAAACTAACAAATGTTTGCGTTGCACTAAGGTTAATGTCACTGCCTTAATAATAATAACAACCAGCTAGGCAGCTCAGTGAGCTGCTCGTAGTCATCCGAAGGTGGAGAGTTCAAATCCTGGTTGGGAGGTGGGGGACTTCATGGCCAATAAAATAAGTACCACTTAACGGAGAACAGCGGATGTCCTATGGGGAGACTCGTCCCCACCACAGAAATGTAAAAGTTCTGCCACTGGCTCAGGGCTGTAAACAGGAGATGAGCAACGTCTCAATGCTCATTTCAGCAGGAAATCGCTGACTTTATGTTACGAGCTACAAAAATGCGTTAAGCTCCATCAGCAATAAATACTTAAATCTGACCGCCGTTTGATTATGCCGTCGACAACATCGGAGGAAATGCTTGAAACTGGAATTATTTAGCTCCTTTTTTCGTTTTGTATTAAACAAAAAATCTTTCTTTGCAATTTGAAAAAAAAACATCACATGGTACATTCAATACCAAGCAAAAGTGTACGACGTAAAACAATATAATGATATTTATATAATATCAAAATAAGTGGCTTGAGCAGGGCACATAGCAAGAAAGGATTATAGCCGCTGGACAAGTCTGGTGATGGAAGGACAAAGCACAGAACCCACCAGAGGAGATAGACCACCGCAGGGAACGTGCGGTGAGATCACGAGATGGATTGTGGCATGACAGGACCAAGGGGATGGTAATAGGCCATGGTTCAGACATGGTGGAAGAGGTTGGCGTATCCACACTTTACCCCGCCACACACGCCCGTCGATTGTCTCACTGTGGCGTGCCCATTTATACCAATGGTGGGTGGGGCAGAGGTGGGAGGATTGCTGAAAAGCCTGCGGCGGCGTTTTAAAGCATAAAACGTATCAGCATATAATTAGATTTTTTTTTAATGCACTAATCGTTCATAATATTATTTGTACACGTTAAATTTAGACGCAAACATCGTGAGCAAAAAATTACCCATTTCGACAGAAGGATCAACACACATCGTGACCAGCCTGCCTAATGCGCACGTGCCAATAAAACCACATCCTGCCTCCAGACCGACGGCGAGTTTGGCAAAATGATCATTAATTTATTGTTTTAACGGCTCCGAATGTGTGGTATGGTCACAACATTACACAACCGGCCAGCTTACGGAACTTCGGAATGTCGTGTGTCTGGCAAGCGAATAATTTTTAAAATACCACTCCCCTCGAACCCATTCTCCACAACCCACGCAGCACTACCCCCCCCCCGACCCCAGCCTAACCCAGCCAGATTACAGCCGAGACCGTAGGGAGGCACAGAGGTGGTGGAATCTGTCGGGAGACCTTTGGGCTGGCGGAATAGGAAAAGGTCGATATCGGCAAGGCTCGAAAACCCGACACGACCAGTTGCATAAAGTCATGGGAAAACAAGTTTCTATTAAAAGAAAATTTAAAAGCTTTGGTGCATCGACTGTCTACTAAACACGCGGGGAGGGGGGGGGCTGGTGAGAAGCTCGGAGCTTTCTGCGTCCGTCGCTGGTGTCCGGAAGACAATGGCACAAATGGTGTTGGCACGGCACCGACACAGCACCTCAAGGTCGAAAAATGCCAAACTTGCTCAACCAAAAACCACCGTTCCAAATAACAACACGCAAAAGTGTGCTGCTCACAAGCAACAGGAAGGCACGACTCCCATCGCTCCTTTCGTGCATATAATGTGACCACCACATTGTATGTACAGTGCTGTCAGCCTTGTCTAGACCAACAAATCAAGAGAGCTGATGGTGTAGCAGTATTATTTAAACCACTTACTCAAAGAGATTGAAGGGCGGGGCCAACACTTTCAACTCTCATGTGCGTCGTTAAGTCCCGTGTGTTTCCAGTCAGCATCCATTTTCCTATTTTGATGGATTTTATCTACATACTACATTAAAGACTTTTTTCAGTTTTGCTGGCTGGCCACTTGCTGCCCAGCGTGCATTCTGAATGAATCGAGGTCATGCGCCACCAAGCACGTAGAGGTGAGGGGCCGTGCAGGGTGGTGAGCACGTGGTGGTGGGGGCACTGAGGGGAAGCATGGGTGAGATGTGGCGTGGTTGGGACGTTGAGGATGTAGGGACTGTCATTCAACGATGGGTACTTTTATGCTATCTTTTTGGAAGAAAAAATAATTCGAGATGGCTGCAGGGGAGGGACAGACAGACGGTCATGTGGGCTGCTCGTCATTTTATCAACCAAGCGTTGGATTTTAATCGCAACTGTCATCGTCTTCGTTTTGCAAAAGACAAGTGGCTCAGCAGCAGGGCGACACTGCCTGCAGTCGGAACAGACAGACGGTCATGTGGGCTTGCTCGTCATTTTACAACCAAGCGTTGGATTTTAATCGTAACCATCGTCATTATCATTTTACGACCTTTTCTTTTTTTTCCCACCAATCGCCAACATGCTGGATAAACACAACGTCAGGCCAGCCTACGCCGGTTCCAATCGCCAACGAGTCGCCTAGTTACGCGAGGAAGGTGTTATTTTTAACCGGAGCGCACCACGCGCGCCAAAGCAAAAATTAAAGACTAAGCGACACCACTCACAGGAGTCGGCCATTTTTTCTGTTGATTTAAACATCGCTCAATTAGGTTGCAACAAAAAACATTACTAAAGAATCCAGCAGAGGATTACTGTAATTCTAGACAACTTAAATACAACATTCGCTGCAGGACGTTGGCTTTGAACGGTGGTTGCAGGGTCTGTGATCCAGCACTTGTCACAGCAAGGTTTTGGTGGATGACGTAAATTTGTGAAAATCCCAAACCCACCAGAACACGACATCATCAAAACACGACATCACAGCGACCAGGTTTGTAAACCGGCGTGCAGAGGATTTGAGCGTTATCTCCTTTACTTTTGCGGGATTTCTCCGAGGTATTCCAGTTTCCTCCCACACAAAGCAAAAACACTCCCTTGAAAGCAATTTGGGCATGCATCCAAAATGAGTGCATTTATTTATTTTATTTACGCTTGTTTATCTAGCTAGGTTTTTTAACTGGCAGCGAGCGTAGGGAGTTGTGTTATCTCAAAATAATAATTTGCAGGTAATATTTCAGCGTTGGGATATTTTGGAAAATACCAACTCGACTGCATATTTCTTTTAGATATGGTAGGAAAACCAGATAACTTCCATGCTTAACAGGCTCAGAACGAACTCCACACAGCAAAATGCCCTCGCAGGGAATCAAACCCAGGGGATTCTTGCTTTAAGGTACTAGCGTTACCACTTACGCCACCCTGCTGACCGAATTGCAAGATTCTCGGAATAAATAAAAACAATTTAAAGGGGTCTTCATATTCCTGAATAAATATATACAATATAGCTCTTCATCACCGGCATCCACAACAGCAGCACGCGTGTCAACTCTCTCAAGGATTTTCTCAAATACCCTGGCGGCGGCTGCCGCAGCGACTCTGCCGATAAATATGCGAGGGGTTTCTCTTTTCGATCAGCGGTCACAGCAACCGACGCACCTCCGAATGCTTCAACTCGACAGCGCTGACACTGACACTGACGGAAGGGACAGGGGGAATGCGGCAGCACTGACAGACGCGCGCGCACACAACTCAAGCCAGCCCCACCCCAGTGTGTGCAGTGCGAGTGAGACAGTGCGTTAATCACCAACTCCTCGTCAATACCCAAAGCTCTAAAGCCATACTTACTGAGAGCCGCGGGGAAGGACGCGGGGTAAATTAAAGAAGCGAAACGAAAAAACGGTGACGGGGGGGGGNAATAAACTCCGTCATCAATGTTCACAGTGACACCTATGGGCCAATCACATGGTAGCATCCGATGACAGTGGACCAGGTCCAAGATCTAAGGGCACTATTAGTCATTGTTAATAATAATTTCACATTAGTGAGTCGAGTAAAGTTTGCCAGTAACATCGAATCAGAATCATTAGTTAGACCGGAGAGATCCGATGAGCTATGGAAGCTCTTTTTCACAGATGTCCCCCCCCCGCCACCATTTTCCAACGCACCCCGGTAGCGATTTGATGCATTGTTTACGATTCGAGGTCGCAATTATATTGAATAATCGTTTCTAGTTTATCCTGTTTGCATTGTTTCAACCAAACATGTGGCTCAGCAGCAGGGCGAACTGCCTGCAGTCGGAAGGTTGCTCATTTGAATCTTCGTTGGCATCTTACCTAGCCCATCATATCCCTCCGTGGTGGATAAAATTGGCACCACTTTGTCGGAAAGTCAACAGCGGTTGTCCTATGAATATACTGGGCCACCGTCATCATAGGAACATGGAATTTCAACCACAGGCTCAAGAATGTAAACAGGAGCAGGAAATCACTTATTTTCTATATTGCGTCTACATTATATTCCATTTAATTTGTTCCCCCTATCAGCCTGAACGTAACAATAGCGTAAGCATCTATCATGAAAGGAAGACTATGTTGGTAGAAGACATTGGTAGGTTCACAATAGGAACATTAAGAACATTTTCTGTGCTTTGACATGTGCTATTACGAACTTTCAGCAGAACAACATTAGGTGCCCAGGGCTCAAGAAAAGAAAGCCAAGGTCGCATGAAGTGAAGTCTCGTTTTCCACGCTATTAAGCGTACCGTTGAAAGACACAAGTGTACAGCTCTCTGCACTACATACACAGGCAAAGATCCCCATAAAGCCTTAACAGCAAGTGCTGTTAGTAGTGAGGCGCACGGGGGGAAGGACAACAAAATTATTACGGTTGGCTACGTACGATGCGAAGCATTAGTTCAGATATTCGCCACTGGTGTTGGTGGCCGTGAGTCGAAATCTAACTCGGGTCACCGGGTTCATTGCGCAGCGTGCGAGCCACTGCACCACCGCTCCCCGCTGCGTAACATGCGCGCGCACGCACACACACACTCGAAAACGCAAGCCTCTGGCAATGAGTAGTGAAAGAAACCCACCCCTTCAATAATACATTACCTTGACAATGACCTGAAATAACCCCGGCTGATAACGCAAGCACGCGCGCCCGCACACACGCACATTGCGCGATCCCCTTGGCGAGAAGGAAAATAATAATCCACTATGGCAGGTATAATATTCAGTAATGTTTCAGAGCAAGTAATTGCGAGGCGGAGGAACACCGTCCAGCAATGCATCAGCGAACAAATTAATCTTTAAAACGCATCAGGCACTCCTGAGCACGTCAGTAATACAAGTTGATTAAGTAATTATTGAAAACATCTCTTCTTACAAAAGTTTGATTAATTCATCAAGCCGGACACATCGGCACCCTTGGGTCAACTTTAATGTAGATTACATATCGGCAGATTTTACCGTCGCAAAATACTTTTTGCCATTAAAAAAATAAGAAGACCTACTTGGCAACGTAAACGGCTTTACCACAAATAACTTATTGTCCCGATCACAGCACCAAAATAAAATCTTGTTTGTCGACAAGGAAAAAACACAAATCGTCAAATACTCCCTCACTTAACCTGGACATGGACTGCCAACAACAGGCATTCCACAATCCCAAAGACTGCCGCCTTGCAATCCCACAGACAGCCACGCGATCTCACTAAATGACTCGCAACGCCACGACACGATAAAGACGGCTGCACAATCCCACAATCTCACAGACGACACTGCAATTCCATAATTCCACAAACGGCCTTGCCTTGTCACAATCTCCGTCAGACACCCTCGCAATCTCGCAGATGGCCTCACAATCCCACCATCTTACAGACAGACCTTGCAATCCCACAACCCTGCACTGACGGTCTTGCATTGCCATAATCTCAAGACGCCTTGGCAATCGCACAATCTCAACACCCACGCAATGCCACAATTTCAAACGGTCTTTCAGTGCCATGCTGGCATGTAATGGGTTATCACAAGGCCGCAACGCAAACGTTATCCCACCGCCACCCTCCCCATTTTGTTTCCAAACCGCCCCCCCCCCCACGCCGCCCCCACCCACAAAGCCTCCACCCTCTGCCACGTGAGGCTGCGATCACGACAGCCACGAGGCGTTGCGTGGGTCACCAGACTTAACGTCACGCGTTCCAATCAAACAGCGGTGGCCAGCGTGACCTGGGTAGCCACATCACCCCCCATCTGTGCTCCACCGTCATCTCCTTTCATTTGTATTTTGTTTTTATAATCCGAGATACAATGAAATGCAAACAGCATCTCGATTTATATAGTGGCGAAATTCAACCTCCTTCTCAAGACGGCTGTCAAAACAATGATGAGGCGCGAGCAAATTAAGAGATAGTACGCGCGTATTTATTTATGGGCAGAGGGGGGGGGAAAAGGTATTCAGCCTCGACTTGAACAGGGCGGGGAGACACAGCACGGATGGCTGAAGGAAGGGAATTCCAGACAATGCGGGCAGCAGAGGAGGAGTTACCGTCCCCCCTGAAACGAAGGTATACTTCATTTGCTTTTTTATTATTATTACCAAGCAGGAGCTGTCGGCCGACGGCTTCATTCTTTGCGGCTTTTGCGCTCTCCCCCACCCGTTAACCATCGAACAAAGATGGTCACTGCATCGCGTGCTTTCAGATGCGCTCCTGCGGCCGTCTGGAATGCTCTTCCTTCCGATATTAAGAATCCACTGGGAGCTATGCGGTTTAAATCTAGATTGAAAACTCATTTAATTTACAACTGCTTTTTGTGTTTAGTTTGTTGTCCTTCCCCCGTGCGCCTCCGATTATTACGGTTGGCTACGTACGATGCGAAAGGGGTTAAAATATACGTACGTATGTAGTCATGTACATACATTGATTGGTAATGTGGCTCGCCGTAAAGCCTTAAGGGGGGGGGGGGGGGGGAAACGTCGTTGCCCTGAAAAAGCACGCCCATTTCTGCGGGAGAGTCGTCACGTGGGGTTGTAAAATGGTCGTTTTCGCTGGCCAAGAGTCATCCGCGGAGTGCCATAAATAACCTCCGCCGGGGAAGGACAAATAGGCAGCGCACAAAGCCAAGCCTCTGACTGCCGTGGAAGCTGCTGCCAACTGTGCAACCGTGGAGCTTCTCGCTTGCTTATATATTTATTTGTTCCGACACGAGCAAAATGGATGCGGTGGGGTTTCCAACATCCATTGGCCAAACTTTCCAATAATTCCAAATGGCTTCTGCCACTTTGTGAAGACTTCCCCCATCCACTAGGTTGACTCGTCCTAAAATGAGTGGTGTTTGTCACCTGGCCTCTTTGTAAAAATGTGTTGGAACATCAATCATGCCAGCACTTCTTTGCATGTGCAAGAAATGCAATGCAAAAACAATAGAATTTGGAAATATATAGCAACTACATGCGACCCCATCACAAGACGCTGAACACAGTGAAAGCATTTATTGCTGAAGCAGTCGGTCATAGCCCAAGGGTCGTGGTGTGACTTTACAGCTCTGTACGAATACACGGGTCTCTATGCAAGTCTTTTGAGTATCTATGCGAGTCTACAGGTGTCCGTGCGAGTGTCTTTCTGCGAGTCTATACAATACAAAAAAACACGTGCATAAACATGTGCATTAACACGGCTGTCTAACTGCGGCCACATTTGAAGACGTCATGCAGAAACAGCTCCGTAATTAATTTGCGCGTCGCAACAAGTGGGCAAGGGAAGTAAGTGGAGCAGATACATTTGTAGGGCGACGTTCCTATTAAACAGACATGTTGACAAACGCCACCCGCGGCCAGCTAACAATGCGGTCGGCTAAAATAGCACAGCCGTTTAATTCAAAGCCCGATGTGTTGAATTCCTCGCATAATTTGGCTCGCTACAACAGCCAAAAAAAAGGTAATTTGCAAATTAATTTGTGCTCCCGCCAAGCGTGGTTAAAATTCGCGACGAACGGCGCCGGAAGTTAAACAACGCGGGAGAGTTTTCGAAAAGCTTTCCACTTAATGATCGGTCTTGTCGACGGCCGATAACACCGGGGAGGGTCGGCCGCACAACCCCTTCCACTGTCAACCCCCTCGCGCTCCCCAAACCCCCGCGCACACACGGTTATATATTATTGCGCGCATTGGTCTCAAGGTGCACGCCCTGGCCAATCAATTCACTGGCCGCACTCAAGGCCTTGAGACGCCGAGCACAAAAGCGTGGAACTGCAGATTTGCAAACGCGGCCCCAAATCAATGGGGCAATTAATTGCATCAGGGGCTCGGAGCGAGCGCCATAATTTACCCCAGGAGCGCCCCCCCCCCCCCCCCACTCTGCCTAAATGTGAATACATGCAGAAGTGTCCACGGCTGCAAGGCCACAGTCAAGGCACTCCAAACTGCTTTTTTCTCCCCTCTCATCACTCCCCCACGGCCCCTCTCTCTCGCTCTTCTTGGCAGAAAAGGAGAAAAAAAATGGCCTGGAAAGTTAAAAACATCGGCGGAGAGAGTGTTTTCGTCAATTGGAATTCTGTTTTGGCGATTTCTCCAGTATCTAAACAGCCCTACGTACACTTAAAAAAAATAACGCACCAATGTGCCCATCGGAGCTTTTTATGCTCGCATTATTTATTTCGGTGATGCGATTGCGAGTCTCAAGTCCAATGATTACCCATAATCGCGTCCAACAAACAAATATATCACGCTGGAGACCACGTTTCTCAGCTCACGATCGATCGATCATTGTCATGAGGAGCCACGGTTTATCCACTGCTGGATAAAGCCCCCCCCCCGCCCACCACGAGGTATTGCCATAAAACGATGATGTCACCACCTGAGAGTGAGACCGTCAGAGACAGAGCAATTGCATTTCCAATTGAAGGCGATAAAGCAATAATTGTGGAGCTCACACTTAAATTGCCACACGTCTCACACACCAGCTAAAGTGTTAACTCGCATTACGTAATGATTCACACAAGATCTTTAAGACAAAGGAAANCTGGCGATACGCACTAAGTTGCTGTGGGATTACAACCAGCGGCATGATTCGACTTAATGAACCTTAATTGAAGATGTTTTTTTACAATAAATTCCAAATGGCCCATGCCTTTTACGTTCACGATTACGCACGCATGGCATCCCAACGGGGAGAGGGATACGCACAACGTGGCTCCGGTGCAGTCTCACGAAACGCACCCCCCCCGCCCCCCCCCGGGGCTCCCAAAAGGGGATACACAACCACTCTTGTCATTAACACTCAAAACATGCTCACATCCCGACCTGTTTGAGCGAGCCTATAGTGCTACGAGCCAGGCGGCCGAGGTTCAATTCCCAATCACGGCCACCATAGGTGGCGAGTGATATCTAAAAACCGGTCCTTCCCCACGTTGATTAAAACCAGCGCGAGGAAATATGATCAAACAACCACATGGTCACCGAGCGTCGTTGCCTTAGAAGAGCCACTGGCAGTGTCGAGGGAAAAGCCAGGTGTGGCAACCTGACGCCATGTGCCAATACGCAGCGTGCTTCTGGGTGTCAGTCAAAATGTCATCACCGCCGGTGATGCCACCACACACCTCACCCTCGGCTCAACGCAGCCGCTCACCCAGTCGACGCCCGGACCCTCCAACGATACCACTTGAGTCTCATAACCGCCACTGTCACCAACTGGTTGTAAGGCGTCCCCCCCCCACCCCCCTGGTTACACTCTGCACGTCTCGTTCTATCCAGAATCTGAATTTAGGATGTCTCCTTGTTACAGAGAGTTGACACGTCCTGCAAGGACAGCTTTGACAGTGTCACCACCACCGCCATCTGGATATGTGTTCCCCTTCTTACAGTTAAGATGTAATCTAAGGCTCGCTCTTAAGTCTCACGATGGCTTTATATCTTCCCATTGGCACACGTTCTACGCATTCTTCAAGTACCGCTCTTAAAGACTTTCATCATCGCTACCATTTGGATGTACGTCTTCCCTGAGGTCACTGACCTCTTGGTGCCACAAGGTAACCCACCTTCCTCCATGCTGCACAGCTGCCCCACCCATGACACACATACCCTCCTCCACTTCACGATAACATCTACAATAAGTTTATTGGCACTTCGTACACTGAACGTGACAACTGCTTTCCCTATCCACTGCAATGTGCATCTACTCAAAGGCCACCTCTCGATCACACGGTTGGCTACGTGCGGTGCGAAAGGAATTAAACATACATACATACCCACATGGAGGACTTTTTGATGAAAAACAAGCCCAAGACTACTCAAGTTTTGACTAATGGAGAGTCCTTTAATTCAGAAACGTATAATACCGTGGTCAAATAAGCCACCAATTTGAATTAATCATCTGAAAAATTGAACTTCAGTTTTAAGGGGGTAGGTGCCCCCCCCCGCCCCTAAGTCTCCTCCGGAATCATCAGCTCCATCACCGCTTTAACAATCGGAAGTTGCCTCAACCATTCATTCAATCTCACTTAACCAAACCGGTGTGGTCATTAGTTAACCTGAAATGTGTTTTAAAATGAACGGAAACGGTTAAATTGTTCACAAATAATTGCCGCCGCTGCAGTTACACAACCGGCTGCAAGAGTTATAAAATCAGCCCTGATTCTCCCGCACCCGCTCGCTCGGCAGTCGGACCTAATTTATTGTAAATGCACACGACATTAAACAGTCACATATACAATACTTTGCTCAACATCCGACCCAAAATAAACGGCAGCTATTTGTTTAAAGTGTCCTTGCCGTGATCATCGTCGGGACCAGCTGTGCCAAGGCAGCGGGAGGAGGTGGGGGGGGTCTCACAAAACCGTCGATGCACACGCGGGGCAAGGGACTGACAAACGAGTAGACTCCCCGAAAAACGCGATGACACATCGCCGCTGCCACTCCGCCCGCGGAGATAAAAAAACAAACGAGGTACAGCGGGTCCAATCACCGTTATTTACGTTAAAGCCATCCAACAAAAAAGCAGGGCCGACGTAAATTAAAGCTGCCTTCTTGGTCGAAGGCGCGCGTCGAGAAGTGGCAGCTTTCAACAAGCTTTGGGCGGTCTGACAAATGTGCTCTCGTTTCAAACGGCACGCGCGCACAACCGACAACCCGACAAGGCAGTGGTCAACCTTTTTAGAGAGCGGCCCAACGTTGTCAAGCGAGAAGGGCACTACAGATGAAATGTGATTTTAAAAAAAGATTCACCTGTAGTGTGCGTCGATCGGCTGAACACGAGGTGCAGGAAGGCTTCGCACATTTTTTTTACGCCCCAATGAAGGACTTCATAAAACAAACCGTGGCTTTATATCGCTCTGCTTTAATCTGGCTGCGTAAACAATGACGCGCAAAGGGGGTAAAATTCACGAGAAATAATGGGGGGAGGGGGGCACAACACACTGGTGAGACCACTCAAGCCTATTTTTTTTAAGTGTTCTGAGAAGAAAACCTTCAAACCGCGAAACAAATTCTGAAGCCACCCCCTTAACAATGAGACGGCAGACAAAACAGTGTTGACACAAAGTCTGGGTGTACAGTGCACGGACGGCGGCAGCCTCGACTAAACACACCCAAGCGACTGCGTGAGCAGCAGAGAGCGAGAGCATAGAAGAGCGCAAGCCTTGAAAAACAGAGAGAAGTCAGGACCCACTCCCGCCCCTACACCACACCAGGCAAACAGCCAGGCACAGCACTCAGCCAAAAACAAATAGAAAAATACAACGGCCTGCTCCCGCGCGCAATGGCAGGAGGAGGGCTGACGGCTAGGACAGACAGAGCGAGAAAGAAACAAGCTCGACATACAAAGAGAGTAGAGACAGCAAGGGAGAAGGGGGTAAAAAAATATCAAGCACAATAAAGACCAAAAAATAATCTTTCCAGATCGCCCGTGTACCTGTGTGTTCATCTGCCGCTGTGGGGCTCTCTGCTGGGAATCTGGTGGTCAGAAACAGTGCCGGCAGGGCGGACGCGTCATCTGGCCCCTCTCGTTCGGAGACAGCCAGGAGCGATCATCGCGTGGTTCGGGGAGGTGGGGATGCGGTGGAGGGGAGGGGGGCGCGCTGAACCCTCTCTTGTTTACCCGCACTCGACCCAGCAGCAGCCTTGCTCAATCCGCGAGGTTGCACGCGCCGCGCGCGGCGAGAAGCACGCAGGAACGCGCGCACGCGCGCCCCGGCTCGCCGTTCAATCCGAATGCTTAAACGAAGCGAGAGGAAGAAGCCTCCTCCCCCCGCAACCTTCTGTGGTGGAACAAAGCACGAGAGGCAGGCTGCCGAGGAGACTGGCGGTGCGGACAAGCGCAGGAAAAAAGGCAGCAACCAACAAAGCGGTCCCGAGTCACGTGGCACGGAGGCAGCTTTTCCAACGATTCTGCCAATGTTTTATACTCCAGCTCTCTCTCGCTCTCTCTCCTCCCTCCTCTCCCTCCCCCTCCCACGCCGCCTGCCCGCTACCCACAGCGGAGTGCCTTGCCAGAGCACGCTGGTATGCTGCCAATATTCCACGTGACCTGCCCATGTGATGTAAACCCTTTCCTGTTCGAGCCTGCCTCACTGTGTCAAAGGTAAACTGCACATAATCCGATGCAAAAAAAATAGAAATTAGGTCTTCTACACTTTCAATTCGATTTCACCGAAGACATTGAAGCTGGTGGGATTGGAAGGATTTTATTCAGGACAATAAGAGCATTAGGCCACGTTTATTGTATCTCTACATAACTATGATTACCTAGTCATGTAAAACGGGAAATGTAAAAACAAATATTTCCATGTGGTGCGATCTGAACTCCACCCTACATGGAGAATCTGAAGTGCCCTTTGTGAAAATAACAAATTGTATGGCAAGCTCATACTATGTATAAATACAGCATCACTATATAGCAAGATTAATAAACAGCCCTTTGACCATTAACTGCTGGATTAAGGCCTCCCCATGCCATGTCCATCATTGGATTGTCTGTCCATACTTCACCACACTGGTAAATGCGAATTTGTAAAAGGAAGGCTTCGGAATCTCGCCAAACGATGTTAGCCGTGTCCTGGAATCAAAATCGGATCACCAGGTTTGATTGCACAGCATGCCAAGTACTGCCAAAGAGTCAACCAAAATTACTTGCCGAATATCTGGAGTTTGGTGAAAAACTTTTCCGCGCCTAAAATAAATTAAAAGAGTGCGTCTTTATTATTAAAGTGGACGAGAGAAACAATGTAGTCGTGAAATCGCTCGCCCCGTAAGGATGAAACACCACAACAGTGACGGTAAAAAATATTAATCAAAACCTCACAGCAACTGCCGAAACCGCTAATGTGTACGCGTGCATCGCAGACAAATATTTTTCACATGATTTGCAAAGTCTGTCAAGGCTTCCTTATTGCCATTTAATGAGTGTATATTTATTTTCAAGCAAAACACGGCGCAATGCTGCGTGGAGAGTGCTGTTTATCCGCCATTCCGACCGAGGTCAAACCCCCGTAACTCAGAGGCGGGCAAAAAAATATTCAGCGTGGCTCTTGACTTTTTTTATAAGCACTGAAAAAAAAATACGAGAGACGGTCCTGGGATTGTTTAGCTTGGCCGCACCAAATACACATAATACGTTCTGTGGATACCGGCAGGAAAGAACCACCAACCCTCTGCATTGAAAGTGCTGGGCGGGGGGGGGGTGTCTGCGGTGCATCTACTCTGCTCGCAAGCGTCAGACGTTACGAGTCCCAAGAACACTCTCTCCAGCGGGGGCGTGCTCATGTCACGCAAAATTAACCGCCTGCAACGATTAAGTATTGCCTCCACCGAAAACAAACAGGGCCCTGCTTGTAAACACCGCCACAGGAGGGCTAAAGGAGCTCTCCCCCTCCTCCACCACTGCAGCCCGCCCTCCCCCCAACAGACATACAAAAACAAATAAGTGCATCACAATCAGGGGTGACTAAGGACACACGGCGGTGACCACTTCCAAAACACTTGGCACCATGCGCTCAAAAATGCAAACACGTAAATGCGTGCCTCAAAGGGCCGACGTGTTTGGCCCAAAACAATATACATTACGCCGTTTTCACACAACAGCACCGCCGCCTCCACCGTCGCAGCCGCCACGCTCACAATGCAGTAACCAGGAGAGGCGTTTAGCAGATCAATGGCTGTGCCTCCCTTTACGGCTGCAACCTATCAATTAGGTCCATAATCGGGGCGGTAAAGACACCCGAGTTAAGACTGCACCCAGCAGGCAAGAACCAGTGAAGTGGCTGGGTGGGCCAGGCGAGCCGGCCGACGGGCGGGCCTCGAGGGAGTCAATTAGCGGGCCTGTGAAAGGAATGGTCACACGCAAAGGATAACCACCTAGATCCTTGATCAATGGAATGACGGGCCACCACGCACTTTTAAATCCAGATTGAAGACTCACTTCTTTAGAACTGCTTTTGGCATTTAGATTATTGTTGTCCTTCCCCCGCATCTCTGCGATTCGCGTGGATGGCTACGTACGGTGCAAAATAAGTTGAACGTACGTTAACACAATCCACGCGAATCTGGTCAGAGTGAATGAGACTGGTAACTGGCCGATTAAATGTGCCAGATAATGTTGCGGTGAGTTGGGTTTATTTTAGTGCGTGGGAACCGCACCAATTTCTTGCCCTCTTTTGCCACTATTAAAAAAATGTTGCTCTTGGCTGTGGAGGAACTGCATACCGAGCGTCACTCACCAAACCCGGCTAATCTCGCTGAACAAGGAGTCTGCTGTCAATGCGAAGAGGGTAAAGGACTTCAAAATAAATTAGGCGGCGGGGCGGTGGCGCTGTACTAAGTGCAATGGCGATATGTAACTGGTGAGTTCCGAGTCCCAGCCATGGCAAACATCAGTGACGAGTGATATTTTAAACGGTCCCCGCCCCACCTTTCACCAAAACAAACTGACCGGCGTGGTGAAGTATGGTCATACACACGCCCCCTACCCCCACCACGGGGAGGCCTTCACCGAACAGTGACAAAGGCCTGTGACGTTTAGAAAGTTACAGTTTTACATTATTACATCATGCCTACCTTTCCAGCCCATAGCTAAACAATTAATCAATAATCCTCAAAGCAATTCCAATGGTGTGAAAAAGGTTTTGGTGAAAAGATTAATTGCGCAGGAGTTGGATTATCATGTCATGCGTTGAATGTCAGATGTTGAGCCTTAAAGATAAATCCAATGACCCCACAGAAATGCACTTATTTGTAAAAAAATATACGTTAATTAACACGTCTGCTAGAGCAGCGAGGATGATCTCACAAAGGCCTTGGGTTGTTTTTCACAACTCTACGGAGCCTGTGGGAGGGGAGGCAGGAGGTAAACAACTTTTCCATCTCCGTCTTTTGAAACGTTTGTGTCAGACATAAGTACGACGATTTTCTCGAACCGTGAAATGGACAGGTATGCAGTCTTCAGGGACGATTGTGTCTCGACAGCCTTGGCAGCCCGGCCATCTCGCCGAACATAACCGCCATTCCCGCCATCATTCTCTCGACAAAGAGATTGCCACATCCCCAACAGCGCGTACACAAGGGCCGCCTACGGGCGTTCAATTTTAACCCCGAAACTGCTTTACAAAGCAACAGACGGTCCAAGCCACGCGACTGTGTGCCATTTGTAAAAAAAAATCAATTGCACGGCGAAAAACGCAAGGTATATTGGACGCGGTCGTCTGAAAACTATCGGGGGGGGGGGGGGCTAACTCATTAGCGGCAACATTGTGACGAATATAACGTATGTTGGGTTTTTTTTCTACGTTGTACTCAATACTGCGATTTCCTGCTCTAATGAGCATTGAGGTGGTGCTCATTACCAGCTTACTGGCCTGAGCCAATTGTGGAGATTCCACATTCCTATCCAGGATGTCTAGTCTGTCCACAGCAAAACCACTGTTGTCTTCCCAACGGGATGATAGGCCGAGTCAACTCACTGTATTACGATACCCGGTACAACCATATAAGAATATATTATATAAGCAATACTGCTGCAGCCACCTTGACAATTTAATTGTGCCCAGTCTAAACAGCGCCGTCCGCTGCACCGCAATGCACTAAACAGACCTCTTCTGTGTGTTGGTGCACGCCTCTGTTATTTTTAAGCAGAGCGACGTTGTGACGTGGCTGTTGTTCGATAACAAGGGTAACTTTGCCAGCAAAACAGTCCTCCGCGTTTTTACAAATTCACACGGAGCGGCTAAGCCATGCAGGTGTTCGTGCGCAGGGCCACCGTTTGGCCTTATCTGTCAAAGACCACAAGGTCAGGTACTCGTACGTACGGCAGCATCTGTGCCAGATCCGGTTACGTTCACAAAGGCGACCACCCCCTCTCCCCCCCAACCGCCCCCCGGTTCTCTCCCCTCCCCCCCCAGTTCTCTCTCCCATCTCTAGAACGCTCTCCAGCACCCGACGGCTGCGGCGACGTAGAAAGACGAGGAACAATAAGCGCACATCTTTATCCTTATATCCCGCTCCCTAGCCCACGACCGAGGGTTTTTACGTGGTTCACAGCATTCGCTGGAAATAGCCAGTTATAACTAGGGCAACCCCTTATGTAGCAACACGGAATAGGACAGGAAGAGCTTGAAACGCTGGGATACATTCATTTTCTAGACCTTTTTAAATCGACAAAAAATAAATGCAGCAGTATACTGTAAATATAACTAAGCGCGCCTCCCTTACTCAAACGCATAATAAAATACCAATAGGATAAGAACAAAAACGTAGGTCTAACAGTGTTCCTCAAAGCCTGCTGACGGCCTACCTACTCTATCCAAGATCGCAAATGCAGACGCAACCTTCCGCAGATCGCAAATCACAGGACTCGCAAGGCTGACTACCTGCAAAGGTTTTGTCTTCCCCGCGGTGCTGCAGGTCATCTCCTTTTGCAGAAAGTAACCAAAACCAAATTATCGGCAGCTTGTATGTAAAAACATGACATAAACGTGACGTTTGTAAAATAATACACAGCACACGTGTTTATTCGCGCGCAAAACTTTTATCGGCGACAACCTTCAAGTGTTAGTTTGCCCTCTGGCACACAAATGCGATTTTCCAGCGTCGTCACGGGATGAACATTCAACTATTCGCCAAAAAAGGGGGATCATGTCGTTGACTCTTCACGAAAGAGCCCCCTGGCATTGGTGCGAAGAGATGCGGTCTGTCCGTGCGCGACATACACCGCCCATATTATTCATTCCCTATTAATAGAGCTTCAGATACATCCGCTGCTTTCAGGGGATTCATGTTCACATGGAGAGAAATATGCTCGTGCCAAAACGAGGATGGATTTCCCTGCAAATCACGTCAGCAGCAGCGGCGTTTTTTCCACACATGATTCCGTTATTGGGGAACGGTGGGATTGGGGTGGTGGGTGTAGAGGGGCGGAGTTCTGGGTGGGTTGGATGAAAATTCATTGTTGGACATCAGGAAATGATAAAAACATCCCGATGTTTTTTTTTTATTAACTGGGCCAAAATTTCTGAGTTGTGAACAAAAAGAATTGGGGTAATGGACAGCAGCAGCACAAGCATGACAAAGGCGGAGTGGCGATACTGGCCCAAAGGCCCCCCCCCCCCCCCCCNAGTATACACAGAGAAAATATCAGTGGTGAGGGCACCCCCTTTCAATTAACAAAATCCCAGTGATATGACAAAAGAGACATCGACAAAATATATATGTGGAGTGAAATAAGAGAAATATCGGCCAAACAAAGTGATGTGGTGAGATGAGAGAGTGCAGTCAAGATAGAGGGCAGAGGTTACAGTCATTGGTTTCTTTATTTAGTTGGCTTTGTTCATTCGTATTTGAATGCGAGCTGATATTTCTGATATTTTACATGCGACAATTTTCTCTTTTACATCCCCGAGTCCCTTGAGCCTCTTGGGGGTCGGGAGGGGGCCCTGAGCTTTTGCCGGAGTTTACCGACACATTTACGTTGCTGCCTCTGCGCTGCCACCACTGCGGGTTCGTCATTTTCTGACGGGCTTCTCAAAATTGAGGGAAGAGGGGTGGCGTCGTGGCGTGGCATCGGAGGGATATCGCTTACCGTGTTCCTTCCCCTCCGGCGCCCGTAACTCTTCTTCACCAGCCCCTTGTAGTTCTCATTTTTCTTGGTCAAGTAGTAGTACAGCACACAGTCGGAGACGGTCTGCGAAGAGAAATGTTAAATTACACGGCGGTCAGCAGATTTAAACTTTCCAAGTGTGGATTTTTTTATTTTCGAACGGTCATAAATTGAGTCACAGAGACTCGCGGCAGAGAACGAGAGAGGGGGGGGATACACACAGGGCTGGTATGCCACTGTTTTCCCAGATAAGATAATATTTTAACCTTATGGCGGTACCCGGGTACCATAGTACCTCTCGCATAATGTCCGTGATGCAGTCATTTTTAGTCTGTTGATGGTCGGCGATGCGGCAATCGACTCGTCTCGACGAGCTGGACACGATGCACCACTATGGTGCATACGAGCGTTCAAGGTTTCAGTGCAATCGTCCTCGCTGCGTTTCGACATCGCAGAGTAGCAATGATTTCAGATTGATTGGTACCTCAGTCACGGAGTGAAGTACACCCCTGGAAAAAATAGTGTCCCGAAATAAAATATTGAATTGCCTCTGCCATTTAGTATTATTTGGTACCGCGGGGTACCGCCATAAGGATCATTTAACCGATATTTTAAAATATTAATTTGGGACACACTAAACTGCAGCGAAGTCTGCTGGCGCTCCACTCTGGCCGCAGCGCGAGGTAGCCCATTGGTTTGCAGCTGAATGGAGAGTAGAATAACAATCCCATATCTTATCCAAAAAATGTGTTTCAAATTCGAAACCACATGCGAACACGGCAGCTCGGATACGGCGCGCTACAGAAGGCAGTGGCGTAGCGCGGTTGGCATCAACCCCCACGGCGCAAGCAATAAAATGGGGTCCCCGCCCTGTACAAATTTCCACCCCCACGACTACCCCTGGCCCGCACCACGGCCCGGGAATTAAAACAAAAGGAAAGCAGCTTATTCGCCAATCTACAACTGTGGTGGTGATGTAATAATTGTTAATTAACGGGCAAACTCGCAGGATGATAAATGGGGGGAAAGCAAGCATGCATTACTATGCAATACTGCCCTGACCTACAGATCTTATAGTTAAGTGCAACCACGTAGAATGGAGGGTTATCTCTGGCATACCCAATTAAAACACGAGATCCTTGAGTAATTACTCTCTCGGTCATTAACAACGAGCAGCAGGAGTTTTTTGCAGGGGTTATCGCAAGATGTGCCCACATGTTTATGTATGGCACGATGAAACAAAAGCACAAATCAATTTGCATGAACGCACAAAGTTGACAAAGAGCCACTCTCCGCAAACGCACAGCGTTTACCTACGTCAACAATTTAACCCGGGTGCGTGAGTGCGCAGAACATCCATAACTATCCCGCAGAAGATTATGTGAATTCATTTAAAGACATTGCAAAGTGTGAAGACAAATGGGTATTGTCTTGATATTATGTACACGAGCTGTGTATGCACGCCTGTTCTATAGATCAGGTTGAAGGCTCAACAGAGGGGAAAAAAAAGTAAGTTAAAGTTACAACCAAGGATGTTACAACCAAGGATGTAGTGGCATCATTGCATTGGCATTGTGTTAAAAACACGTGAGTATAGCAATGCAGCGATTGTTACTAATGTAGTGACATCGCGGGATGCCACTGTGCAGTGCTGGCCCTAGATAGGCACGGCGTGCGCTGATTGATTGCGCTGGATGGCACCACGCTTGGCGTGCAGTGCCAACCCTACAGGACAGTGTGTGGGAGTGCCAGCCGTAGGAGTAAGGTTGCTAAAGGCCATGGCACTCTGGTTGACCCGAGTGGACACATGACCAGTTAAGTCGACAAAGGGCCCCAAGTGGGAGCTAGAGGGGTCACGTGGTTGGGATTCAGATCCTTCCCGAGAATTCTGGAAGGTGGTCGTGGCCAATGACGGAGCCGGCCACGCCGCAGAGAATATAAGCCGGGTCCCGAGAGGGACCAGGTTTGTTGTTGTTGTTCATCCTGAAGAAACCTTCGTCTACATTCTCCGTTCAACGAGTCTCCAACACGTGGACCTGGGCCCGAGCTGTTGGTCCCGGTCCGTAGTAGCAGTAATGTTGTAACTAATGTAGTTAGCCTGGTGGTCACCACCATAGGTTATTCTGTTCAGGGGAAGTTACCCCATGTGTTGAAGTTAAATAAATGTGTTGCCTTCCAAGTCTACGTCTGCGACTCAGTTGAACTCACTACACGAACATGGCCCAGCGGTAGCGTGTTCGCCACTTGTTGCAGATTCGAGATTCGAATCCAGCAGGCTACCCTGGTTAATACTGCAGGCGCATTACCCAAAANTATTACGCGCCATCTGTTTCACGGTGGACGTTGAGAGATTACGTGCAGAAATTCGAAGAGTAGGCTATTCATTGTGCCGGCATCATGTTCCAAATTTGCCAATTTACTCGCTAATTAACTAAATTAGGATGAAGATAGCAATCCTCACCTCCTCCTGCAAAAGCCTAGCTGGACCCTCCTGCAACCGTCCTGAGAGTCGGGGAGGCTTTCATGGGCAAATATATGAATGGTAAGTGATGTTATTCCTAAATATTAGTCGTGAACAAAATGTAAACTCATGCTATACAGTCTGGGACATGGCATCTCCTGACTGTTTTTTTTTACTGTTTTTCAGGTTGCATCTTCCACCAAGGTATTGCCCACGAGTGAGCAAGGGCATGCTCCAAAATGAAAACATCCTCATTATAAATAAAGATTATGAAACATTTAATAAAAATGTGCATCTGTCCGAATAAGTGAAGTATTTGGGTAACCATGTGACTACTACCATTTTGGTAGCGATTTTTTTTGTTTATGTTTCCGTGGACTCTACTCTGCAACGGAAGTTGGTGCCATGAGGAATATTAAGAGTTGTGAGTATGAGACGAAGTGAACGCCAACACTGATGAACAAGAAGAGATTTCGTTTTTTGTGGTTCCGGCTTTCAAGGAAAGAGTCACCTACCTGCGACAAGTCGAGTTTATTATGATTACGCTTGAGCTCAAACAAACATACAGCCGTTTCTATTCTCAAGCTCAAAATAAACGCGTGGAAATTGTGCGTCGAATTTTTTTTTAAACATGCACGTTGACAATAAAGTCTCCATTGTTCACGAAATTCAAAACAGCACTCGGAAAATAGGTTAAGACGACAAAACCCACAGTTTGTGAATTTGACTGATGCTGCAGAATCGTGACAATAAACTGAAGCATGCAGTGGAGGGGACGGGGTATCATAACAACCCAGCAAGGCAGTAGAATCTTGGCAAGAAAGCACTGTGTGAATTCAGAGACAGACTGCTTGTTGCGCGGATAAGCTGTGAACAAGGCAGCAAATTCTCTGGCAAAACAAACAAAACAGATTTTTTTTCTGTTCGTACAGGAGGCATGGTTACAAACAGCAATTGTTTTTCGTATATAAAGAGCCAATTTTGTATGCTGTTTTACGTAATAATGCTTTCTCCAAAAATTTGCATTTTACTACCAAAAGAGCCTACATCAAACTACGTCCAATATGCCAAAGAACACAATGTAAAGAATACAAACAAAATATAGCTCTCTTTACCTTCTTTTCCAGGTAGGAAGCAATCAACGAAAAATTCTTTGGATGCAAAACAAATCTGAAAAAAGCAGAGCCGGGGATTAGTTCACATTAAAAACATCGCCACACGTGGGAACAGTCCAGATGGATGTACGTGCACACCAATTTCCAAATTAAAAACATGTTAAAAGACATTAACCGCTAAGCGATGGGTTTTTGGCGGCCCTGGCGGTGAAAGTTCACAGACCTACGGGAGATTATAAAACGCTATGTATTTAAGGGGACATTGATTATAATGAAACCCCCCGTGGGTTATTTCAATATTTGTTTTGCCGCTTTATCTGATACCGGTGTGAAAGCCGAGAGAGGGGCCAACGACACAGGACACATGATACACCCTCCCAGCGCCTCGCGGACAACGAGCAGATGGTCACCTCTTGCCAGATACATTACCAGCGCATAACGCAATCCAGGCTGACAACGGCGCGCAGCCTCGCGTAACAGGCGACCGCTTGATTATCTCAATTTCGTAAATTCTTGTCGTTTAAGGGTTTATTGTGACTTCACAAAAAAATCTGTTAGCAACGTAAAAGGCCGACGATACAATGATGATTTTTTCTTTTTTTTTNGACACGCCGTAATTGCTTTCACCGACTGCGAATGCCACAGTGAGGACATCGTCATCATCCATTATCTATTCACTGCTGGATGAAGACTTCCACAAACCCTCGCCCTCCCTCACCAATCCACGCAACAATCCATCTAGCTCCTACATGCGAGTTGATCGCCCCATCTCCGCGGTGGACGTCAGTCCCACGGGTGTCCCATCCTTCGGCTGCCACTCTGTCATTAGTCTCGACCACCAGCCATCGCCTCTTTATAGCAACGTGTTTTTGCCCAAGCCTGTTTACTCTTCTTAACATTCATTACAATGTATGTACGCATGTTGAACTTCTTTTGCGCCGTACGAAGCCAACCAATCTAACCCAAAAAAAACCTTTATTAAGAATAATACTGGTCACGAAAGCCCACTACGTGTTCAATCCAGCAAACCTACTTGTCTCGGAAGATCTCCTTCTCGTGCTCGGTCCACACGTTGAGCAGCTGCCGCTCGCGGTGCACGCGCACGGGTCGCTCAGGAGACCGTTCTTGTCGATGAAGCGCACGTGTCGCTGGTCGACGTCGAACAGCCTAGGAGGCACGGCCGCCAGGTCGCGCATCTGCTTCTCGCTGCCCTGGGGGTCAGAAGAGCGTAACGCCAATGGGGAGGCGATGCTGAAGGAGACCTCGAGAGAACCCCCCCCCGGCGGCGATGACGACGCAGTCTTCGTATTGTGGACAACGAGCGCGACGGCCGCGGTCAGATCACCCGGAAAGTACAAGCTTTGTCAGATCTCGAAAGCCACGTGGGGGCTGAGGAGGCTCGGCGATTGTTTTGGACGGGCGACCGCTATGCATAACAGGTTGTCGTAGGCGCCTGCAGGGCACTGCAGCAGAATATATTTTCCACCAAATCTATGCTCCCCATCTTCACCGACGACCAGTGTGGTGAAGTATGGTGAATTAACACAACCCAGACAGTGGTGGGGAAGCTCTCATCTGGCAGTGGATTGACAAAAGGGTTGAGTTGTTTATATAGGACTGTGTATATTTATTTGTTATATTTGCAAAAAATTGCAGTGATAATCTAATTTCAGCATTCTGTAAAGTGTGTTTCTGCATCGTGCAAAAATTCAGTGAAACGAACATGTAAAAATACACTTGCTGCAAACCAAAAACGAGCGTGCAGAGGTNGAACGCAGGAACTAGGGGGGATTGTTGCGCGCGTGGCAACGGTGGACGTGTGAGCAGAGGCGTCGGCATGCTAACGAAATACATTTAGCGATCCGGTTTTATTTGCTTCGCCGAGGCTTCTGAATCGACGCAGTGAATTTAAACTGGGATGGCACGCCGATGGCTGTCACAGCCACGTCTTCAACGGCCACGTTTTGTAGATAATTCACAGCAAGATTGAGCGAGTTTAATAACACAAAAACACATTGCGAGCGGCGTGTGCACGATTTAACATATAAGACTGATGAACAAGCGAAGAGCGCCGAAATTTAAAAAATGCCCTTGCGCTAATAAGCTCTACCCACGAACACGCCTGACTCACGCGGCTACCGGGTCGGCGCTCGAGACACATGAATGGGAAACTTAATTGTAGAAGCCCTGCTTGTTTGTTTGTTAAGAAACGATGCTTGTTTAAGACAAATTACAGCACACCCATTAAAAGCCAATGCTCGTTCCCAGCAGAAATCCTCGGGTCATTTCAACTTCTCATCACAACAACGGCTCTCGATTAAAAGGTCATCAAACTATTTTTTTTAAGGGTACGGCAGGGGGGGGGGGGGCTTGCACAACCCCGAAGAGCTTTCACAATAATTATAGCTGTCGTTACTTTGAAAGAGCTGACCCAGGGAGATCAAAAGTGGAACAGCATTCACCGATGGTCGTTATCTCCCCTTTGCATTCTCTGGGCACTGATTGACACCTCTCTGTCGTATTGTTTTTGCTCTCGCGCCAAGGCATTAGCATCCAGAACCTTGTGCTTAATTTGGGGATTTGTGCGTTTTCATTCGTAAGCGCGTTTGATAACTGTGCCCACGGCACCAAGCATCGTACAGCGTACCCAGGAACGTCGTGGATATTGCGACTATATTTAAACTCGCGTGCTCCGGTACTTGAATTGGTAAATAAAATATGACCGACGGGGTCGGCATTGTGGTACCTCTTGGTCAGACAGATCGTCGCCAGTGTCAGCAGCCTCCTCGTCGCTGCCGTCAGCCGATCCGTTTCCCTTTTGGTTGCGCCTGGAACACACGAGCAGGCCAGGGTCCAGACGTCAGAGGTTATCGTAGCCACGACTGACCATCGCTTTCTTCTTCTGCTCGATTGTGTGTTTGTGGCAAAGTTGACAGCTGACCTCCAAGGTCTGCAATTACAATCTCTTACCTGGCTTTAGGTCTTCCACTTGTTAAACAGCCAAAACGTCCTTCAAGGACCAAGGACAACTCTATCATTCTAATCACCACCAGTTAAACAAGTCTTTCACAAACCACTTAGTCTATTAACATCATCTGGCTTCAGGTTTCAGCCAATCTCTCCATCGCATGTTTCAGTCACCTGCCCTCCTCCATCCTGCACGTGTGCCCCACTTAACACAACCTCCCCTTGCTGATTACATCTAGAACGTTTTCACATCATGTTCTATTTCAAACTTCCAAGTCGGTTACGCTATCCTTCAGTTAAATCATTTGTATCCAATGAGCAAAAAAAGGCCAAGTGATTTACTGCTCAAAAAATGCATTAAGAGATTGCTCAACTCCTGCTTACTGCCAAGAGCCGGCGGTATAATGTCCACAATTCTATGGCGGGGACAAGTCTCCCCCATAGGAAAACCACTATTGACTTCCCCACAAATTGCTACTTATTTTAGCGACCTCCAGAGGGATTATGTATTGTGTGATCGACATTACATAGTCGACTTGATGCGGAAAAATAAAACACTTCAAAAGTCACATTGTACATCTCCTTTTCCATTCTGTAACCACGCCACAGCAGACGCACACATCTCCTAGGCAAAGAAAAAAAACATACAAGTGACATTCGAAGCTCTCATCAGATATTCTACAAGGGCACTAGGCCTAGTGCCACCCAGCCACATTTAAATAATCATCTCTTTGGCAGTGAAAACCATGCCTCAAATGAGGCCAATGCTCCCCACACAACAAAACTCCACTGGGCAAGTGTGATTTGAATTTACAATTTTAAAAGCAGACGTGTGAAAAGATTAGTTTCGTGTGAATAAAAACCTGCCATGAGGACACAAGCCCTGAAAAGGTTTTAGCTCCAAGCGCACGTACATGCGTGCGTGCATGTATGTGCGGACAGGTGGTTACATTCAAAGTGTTCAATCGCACATAAATCCCCATCTACTAAAATGCTGTCAAAATGTTGTTTAACCAGTGGCCATCTCACACCCAAATATAGCTGGCCCAGAAACGGGCCATTTGTCCGCAATATGAATAAAAAACATTTTTTAAATGTCGCAGATTTTCTAGAGTTTTTTTTCCTTTCCGTGCCACGCTGCTTTTCACGTCGCTAAAACTTTTTATCTTTTTCTCCAACTTAATTCCAATTGCACTATCTATCGTCTTTATTTTACAAGACAAGACATCAATTTGGATCTCTCACAAAAGATTAACCGCACATTACTCAAATGGAATTATATATAGCAATCATCGCCCACAACTGGTACGCAAATAATGCCCCAGGTCACTCTTGTAAATTAGACTATTCTGGTCTCATTCTAGATTTGAATTTTTCATGACTGCAAGGATCCATACTCTTTGGTTCTTTTGGTAAAGTCACGCAGAAATAAATAAAAATTAAGAGATAAAAATAGAAAAAAACTTAAAATAAAAGTACATTACATCACGACGTTTTGATTGCAACACAAGCAATCATCATCAGGTGTCAAAATCACAGCTAGAAAATTTTTACTAAAAATTCTTTGTGATTTACTAAAAAAATTCTAGCTGTGATTTTCACACCTGATGATTGCTTGCATTGCAATCGAAACGTCGTGATTTAATTGACTTTTATTTATTTTTATTTCTATACTTATCTATTATTCTATTTTATTTTTTACCTACGTGACTTTACCGAAAGAACCAAAGAGTATGTATCCTGGTCTCATTTGTCACCTGGTTAAACGAAATAAAATAAACCAAACAACAAAAGAATGGCCCACGGACGCAGATGTTACAGAGCTACCTTGGAAATCCTTTCAAGTGACCTCTGGTCCACTACAGTATTTTGGCATTACTTTCTCATCTGCTCTGCTATCGACATGAATGTTGGTCACATGGCAATCAAACTCATGTTTTTCATTCTCAGGGCTGGAATTTAGCCATATTGAGCAGGGAACCAAATTTTACTCATTCACTAAATGTATGAATCCAGTTTTACCACAGGCAGAGGCCTGAATTCAAACCGACAACCTGAGCAGTACTGCTTCAGCTGTCTGATTTCACGGACTCACACCAGTAACCAAATACTTCACTAAAAGCGAATTTTATAAATTTAGTTCTGCACTTCAATAAGCAAAATTTACGGTTTGAAAAAAAAATATCCGTTCGACTCATCATACGATAAATATTTCCCGACGACAGAGCGGGAGGGTAAGTGCTGCCATCTATTGTGTGCGCCAGGTGCTATGCACGAGTTCACCTCAAGGGACTCCGTGATATCCGCTTCCGGGGCCGTTTCTCCGCCACCCAACCGCGCAGTGTCGCACAGCTCTGCGATTTCGTCTCGTTACGCGAAGCCGATTGCGCAATCGGGATAAAAGTTAGAGAATAAACACAACGAAAAGCACCATTGTTTTTGTTTTACTCCGTAGAACGTCTCTAAAGCCACGTGGGCATCCAAGGTGCCGCGGTGGCGGCAACGTCAGCGACCCCGAGCTCACCTCTGACCCTTCTCCTTCTGTTCGCGCTGCTTGCGGATCTCGGGGAACTGCTTCTCATAGTAGTCGCGCGTGCGGACGTCCTTGGCGCGTCGCCGCGGGTTGCTCTCGATGCGCTCCACGCGCTTCTCCCACGCCTGCAGCAGCTGCCCGTAGCGCTCCGACAGGAACTGCTCCTGCGGGAGAGAGCCAGTGAGCACGACAACAGTTCCGTATATGCCACTCCTGTTTGTCCATGCCCCCGCCGATCGTTTTTTAGGACAATCGCACGTGTCTTTCCCGATGATGGGTCACCGACAAGTAGTCTACTGAAAGTGCTAACAGAATCCTATTATCCACATCTATTCGATGATTAAGAGAGTAACCCAGAAGTAATTGCAATTGTATCCCTTTATCTGTTGTTTAGAAACATCAGGATGTGGTAAGGATAAGGATCTGCATTCATTAACGGCTTAAAATGGCACAGGATCTCAGACCTCCCCGAAAGGAAGGAATTAATTTTATTAACCGCATCTCAGCGTGGATAAAAGGAGTCGCGCAAAATGCGGTGGAAAATTAATCATTGAATAGACGTTCATCCTCCTCGGATATGGAACTTACTTTCATAGGGAACAGCATCAGCCGAAAGCACCCTCTCCTCCACAAAACGCCCCCCCCCCTGCCCGCCACCCGCCAACCCCCGTACACGTATGCATGTTTAACTTCTTTCGCACCGTACGTAGCCTATCGTTAGGGCACTTCGCACCGTGTTTAGAACGAGCGCGGGGGGGGGGNTGTGCGAATTGTAAAACGTTAAACGCCTGGCTCAGGGTTCACCGTTGAAGAACGCGAACCATTCAACACTCGTTCAAATGGGCGCAATTTATCTTTTTTTTTTTCCAGAAGACTTTCTCGCTGGTTAATTAATCGCAAGGGTACAAACTGACTGCAGGCTTTTATTTTGTTCGGTTCGCTTAACCCATTAGCTTTTACATGTTTATAAAAATCACTTGCTCTTTTAATGCGACTTCCAAAGGCCGTGGGAAATTATGCATTTCCAGTTGACAAACCATGGCGGTTTTTTCTTTCGTTTCACTTTTCATGCTAAACCACATTTTCCATCGTAAAATGAGAGCAATTTGTCAAAATGATAATTTCTTTTGCGTTTTCTTTTCTTCCCACCACTGCATTACGTAACGTGTTAAAACGAAAGAAATAATAACCACGCACCAACCACCCACCCCTCCACCCCCACCCCACATCATCATCTATGTCCTTTTTGTCGATGTACCTATGAGAAACGTGCGAGACGGTAACACGTCCACATGCACGGTGCAACCTGCAGTCGTTACCGATTGTCCATACGTAGCCATGGTTACTCAGGTCTCTGCTACGAAAGGAATAATGAATCTCAACGGGTTCCAACTTGACTTTGCACAGGTGTACATGTTTTTGGCAATGTACTACCAAATGAATACCTGCCCCCACACCGTGTTGGCTGCGGGGGTTATCTCGTCGCGATAGCCTATATGTATGGAGCTTGCATGTTCTCCCCGTGGTCGCGTGGATATTTCTACGGGTACTCTGGTTTTTCCCTCTGCATTTGGAAATGTGCGTTGAGATTATTTAGCTACCATACACATTCCCACCTTTGATAAGCCGCTTCAATGAGCTATAATTTTGGGCCTAATTGCTTCAGAAGAGAGTTAATAGCTCATTGGGCTTTACCTGGAAAATAATGTAGTTTAGTTGTATACTTCAGCATACTGGTCGTCACGTAGATGCGAGGACACAGAAGTACAGTACAATAATTGGTTATTTCTGCACTGGCTTCTGCTGTCGACCACATAGGCCCACAGCCTATAACATCTGTCGCCCATCCAAGCATTTTCAAATCCCGTTTACTTTCTTAGATCTGATGAGTTTGGGTGGTCGGAGGCAATGTCAAGGAGTCTTCAGTAGGATTTAAATGACCTGCAGCGCGCTCACAGAATGGGGCGGCAGTTGCCAGTGGTTCATTCGCGACGGGAAGGGGGCATGCACCACTCAAGACTCCAAGTCCTCACCTTCACCTTGCGCTGCTGATTTCGTCTCTTGAAATACATGATGAGCTTGTTCCTCATGGTGAGGTTTCTAGTAGAGAAGGATCAGGAAAAAGTTCACATCAAAAAGGTGCTATGTATTATTATTACATTTGTTTACCCATGAAAACCTCATTCAGCCTCATGACTTTTCCAGAAGATTGCAGCTATATGCTTTTCCCAATTAAGTAATGTGCGAGTTTATGTGTTCTATTTAGCCGATGACGCTGGCAACAAACGAATGGCCTAATCTTCTTCGAATTACAGCACGTGCTCTCCAATGTCCACTTGCAAACAGACAGCGTGTGAAGAAGACAGCGTGTATATTAGAGGTTAATATTTCCGCAGTATTAAATTGGGGCGATCGATGGATTTGAATCGTCAACCTCTGCAACAAGCGGCGAACGCAACTCTACCGCTCGGCCACACGCAGCCCTTTGTGGAACATCCCCTTCTGCACGAAGGCCTCCCACCTCCACACACGTGCCGCTCATGGGTTTTTGATCGTACTGGTCAGTGGGGTTTGGTGAAGGTGGCCAATGACTGGGTTTTAGATCTCAATCGCCAGTGATGTTAGCAGGGCTCACATCACTCGGGTCGCAGGGTGCGGTAAATGAAAAGCATCATCACGTGCGTAGAATAATTCCGTAATCTACAAACATCTGGAACACCTCGAGTCTCAAATCTCCTAACGAGAGCATGCTTTTGCAAAAGATGAATGAATCCATCTTGCAGGGGGGATATCCTCCCGGCATTCTTGGTTCCCACTCGTAGGAAGCCAAACACTCATTTAAGGAAATGGCCCAAAATCTCAATGCAGGATCACTCCAAGAAAAGAGCGTGAGAGTTTGTTGTTCTGGAATAAACGATCGGTATTGTCCACGCATTTATTGAATTATCTTTTCTTGTATGGGAGAAAAATGAAATGCATGGAGAAAACACGAATATGCAAACGGGAGAAACATTCCGAAATCCAAACATCTGTCAGCAGCACGACGCCCATTTCCCTAAACCACACTGCAAATTGGCATGTGACACATGGTGGACCAATTGCAATATTTCATCAATGGAAAGATGATTTCCTCAATAATAATTCCCCTTGATCTATTTTCGGGAAAGTTTGCTACATTGGCCATTCCCAATAACCCACCCCATAGGCAGGCATAACCCTCCAAAAGCTTCACAGAGGTGGATTCAAAAATCATTTGCTAGAATTCCACCTCCTCCTCACCTTGCAATTAAAATTATCCGAGACGCAAGTTATTCTAATGAACAGGGTTGTTGTTAAGATGCCCTCCCTCCATAAATTGGTTGAATAGTCACTCTGCAGGGTCACAGTATAATTCAAGAATCAATTAGCTGCTCCTCATTGTGGTGCATTTTAAATCAATAGTAATTGTAGGCTTTCCACAAACTAATCATTGAAAAACACCAGTGTGTATTGGAAATGATCCATTGTTACATGAGTGCATATTTTGAGCATAATAATTAATCATAAACTTACGTTTGGATGTTCTCATGGTACTGGTTTGTGTCAGACGGCTGCTTATACAGCGGCTGTTAAAATAAATAAACACACACACAAAATTCACAGAAAAATAATTTATAAGAACAACGCATGCTGTTGCCAAGCTTTTAAAGTAATTTAAGCGTCTGTACAAATTAACATGTAATCCGAAATCTGCAACACATTTTAAATTACTTTGGGGGCAAAAACAAGCAAACAACTCTGAAAACTAACACCTCACCAAAAATTCATAAGCGCAGCGTTGTCGGTGGCCAACCTACGGATGGATACATCTCTTTGGATGAGTTAACACTATCCCACCCCAACATACCTCTATTTGGGTTAAAATATATATATTTTGAGAAAGACCAGGTCTCTGAAGTTAAACGAAGCGAGACAAACCAAAGGCCATGCGCATCTTTTCTACGTTGACCCCGTCACAGTTTTGACCGTTTCTGAGGTCGCTCAGAGTTAAAAAAAAAGCATGCAGCGCCCTCATGAAATAAATCCACACACCCCGGCTAAACCGAGCGGTGTGGCCCCAGTTGGTCCTCATTTGACCAGGTAAGACTACCAAGGGAATCCGGGGACAAGCAAACTTGCCCGATTCACAAACCGAGCCGGCGGTCATGGAACGCGGTAGAACAGCCTCGATCGTTTTCACACAACAGCTTGGCAACACCAACCAAGGACGTGCTAATGCACGTGGTTTTTGGAGGGTAATGTATCCAGGTTCCACCTTGAAAGACATATTCTGTGTGGCTTCAATGGGGTTCTCAGTTGGTCATAAAGCTTTTCTTAGAGAGCAATGAAGAGCACAAGTTTCATCACCAGCATCACTATTTGCACAGTCTGAAAGAATTTCTGTCGAGCACTGCGCAGCTTTGTCTGCGCCCGCTGACCTATGTTGCCCCTTCATACACGGGTCTCACCTTCCCAAGGCAAGCACGTCAAGTACTCTTTGGTTCTTTCGGTAAAGTCACATATAGAAAGAAAATAATAAATTAAATAACAGAGCATACGACGTTTCGATTGCAACAGAAATAGAAAACAAACCTAGTATACTTAGAAATATAATGCAATACACCACAGAGAGTCGGCTAACATAACAGTCAACACCCTACATAAGGTTAGCCGACTCTGTGGTGTATTGCATTATATTTCTAAGTTTGTTAGATATTTAATTTACACCTGATGATGGTTGCTTGTGTTGCAATCGAAACGTCATATGCTATTACTTAATTTATTATTTTCTCTTTATACGTGACTTTACCGAAAGAACCAAAGAGTGATTCCTGCAGTCACGAAAGCTCCAAATTAAGTTTTCACGTCAAGTGCATTGCATTCAGCGTGTTCACAATCAGTTGGATATTTTTTTTCTTGTGCGTGCGCGTGCAAATTCACCAGCTCCACTTTGGGTCCCAGTCTCTCCAGGATCTTGTGTGCAGATTCGGCTCTCATCTGCACACGAGGAATTGACATCACCAGGGGCGTTAAATGTGGCTGAAAAATGCGCCGGTGTACACAAAACAACCACAGGAGTGCCTTACAAGAAATTCTGATCTCCATCTCTGTTGCGCAATGTTTAACCAAATAAAATAGACAAGGTGGGCAGGCTGTCAAATCATTCAATTTTGAAAGGATTTACAACATAAAGCTTCGAAATAATAGTTTTTATTTTTATTAAATACACAATGGGGGAAAATGTATCAAAAACCACAGAATTGTAAACATTTGGCTTCCTGGCATGTCCTTTTTTAAGAGTTTATTGATAATGAGCCAAAAAATATCCGTCATTCACAGCGTAACAGGGAAGCGGCAATCACCTAACTGGTCACGGTGCGGGTTAAGGGTTAGAGTTTTAGACGGAATTTATTCTGGGCATTAATGGACAAGGTCAGAGTTGGGGTTAGCATTAGCATGTGGGTTTAGTGGATTGGGAGCCTTCCTCCTCGACACGAGTCAGATTTCAAAGCAGAGCATTAAAGCACAAATGCAGGTCCCTTTCGCCAATGTTGCCGTGGTTAATGTGTTCCTTGTGTAATGGAAAATCTAAACAAACCCAATTTTCTTATTTACAAAGGAACATTGAAATAAACCGTAGGCCTCTGAACCTCATTCTTCACCGTCCAAATTAAAAGCTCCCTTACGTAACCACCTTTACACGAAATAGCACACTGCCACGCAGTAAATTATCGAACAGATGACGAGGGCATTTTGTCGCCACACTTATATAATTAATTGCGCTATTGTTTGCCTCCCTTTGGGTCCTTTTTCAATTAGGAGCTCAATTATTTTCCTCCAATAATGCAGCGGCGCACACGGCGACAATGGCAATATGGAGCACGGCTTGCTTTCAATGACGCGCATTGTAGGCGTTAAATTTGAAAAAATACGCCGTTGCTCGGCAAGATGTGGCGCACAACGCGCAGGATAATTCGAGGGGACAACTGCGATGATTAGGATGACAAAGAATGAACTGCGGTGTGATCACGCTGAGAACGAAGATAAATGCAGTATTATTTCCTAAGTGATTATTTTCCATCAAACCCTGCGCTTCACTGGCATCAGTTCCGTTAAAACAGTTCCGTAGCAACAAAAGCTTAACGTTTTTGCAAATGCCATAATAATACTGCAGCATTTGCACGGCTGGAAAGTATTCCTTCTCGATGGAGCACGTGACCTACTTATCGTCTTCAAGTGTGCAAAACAGAGCAAGTACAGCGGACTCGAGGACAACCAGGCACACTGCGCTCTAAAAAAAAATGCCATTCCCAAACACTCCATCACTCATCTCCCACAGAACCCCCTCTGCACCCCCCCCATCCACCACCACCACGGCCCTTTCTCTGGGTGCCCTCGGCTTGCACAACAGAAAACACCTTGGGACCAGCGGCTCTGGGCTAGGGCGATGCATCACGAGCGAGGCACCTCAAGGCCGCGCAGTGCACCAAGCGGAGGCCACTGTCGCAGGCACCTGCCCAAGCGATGCGTAAGCAACCCAAAAAGGACCCGAGCGGACGCACACAATCGCCCGTCCGCCACAAGCCCATCCGGGCACCCGCCCACCCTCCACCCGCCGGCCCAACAGATGACCACCTCCCCCAACGCCCTTTCCACCACCCCCCCCACCAAGACCGGCAGGAGGAGAGAACAATTTGTCTTCTAAATTACGCGTAGAGTCAGGAGCGGCCAGACAGGGAGTGATTGAGAGATCCCAGTTGGACGCCCCACCCCGTGCCGTGACACCGCACACCCCTTGAAAAGAAAAAAANCCCTCTCCCTAGCCCCCACCACCACCACCGCCAAACTCAAAGCAAACATAAATGTATTGGCAGATGTACCTAATTTTGCATGAGGCCTCGGGAAAAAAAAATGTTTTTGTTTCAAAATTGCAGTGGCTGAGATGAGTATCAAGGACGTAAAAACTTTGCAACTTGCAGAAAAAGCACCGTCAAGGATTCTCAGGAGTTACACAATGCAGTGGCCGACTGCCGAGAAAGTATCTCGCATGCTTGACCACCAAAGCGGCACTCCACTTAGTCTAATTTCGAGTCAAATTTTATAGACACCGTGACCTATCATTCAGAATCCTAGAGAAACACACATTCTCTCAAATAATGCTTTCTTTGACGAGACAAATTCTGGAGAATGCCAAGAGATTAAAAAATTACACGGGGCATCTTTCTTTTTGCAGAGCTTTTTTATGTTTTTTAAAAGCCACATGTTAAGTTCATGCCCTACGTTAAAGACAACGCTTGCACGGATGACCTTCGCAGCGCCTGCACCACGGAGATGAAACGCTCTCCGGGTCAGATGTGAGCGAGCAAGCAAAATGGTAGCGGAAATCGCTCCCCAACAATCAAATATATATCCGCAGCTTAAATCACCCGTAACACGCCAAGTGCCAGCCGCACAGCACATCCAATGCAGACTAATGGACAGCCCTCGCAGTCTTGGCAAGGGAACCCCCTGTTAGGGGCATCAATTATGGGCCTCAGGAGACCCAGGGCAGTGGGACACCTCAGGCAAAAGCTTTGTTCCCTTTTTTTTCCTCTCTAAGGCTGTAAAGGAGGTTAGAGTTCACCGGACAGATTAAATGCAGTGCAACGGACTCATCCACAGCTTATCATCATCAATCACCAGGAGCCCTTGGCGGCATTAGCGCGCGAGCGATGCCGGCGCAAAGTCAACGGGGTTTAGGACGGAGGTGCGGAATGTATTCGCGTTTAAAATAAATCCACAGTCGACAACTCTTCTGGCTATTTTCCGGCTGGAAAACAGCTTGTGTGTAACGTAAAAGGGTGGAACAACTTAACTGAGAAACGAACTATTTTGTAGATACCGCATCCATTTGAAAGCCTGTGCAGCGCTAAAATTGTGCCTTCCATGCGCGCGCACAAGCCATGCGAAAAAGCAGAGTGCCCACGGCTGCCAATTGTCCCGGTCGTTTATCTTTGGGTACGCGATTGAACTTACTCTGTTCTCTTCGTATATGATCTGCACGATGCTGCGATGTTTGGCTTCCGAGGGCACCGGGGAGATGTTTTGTTCTGGCTTAGGGGGTTTGGCTGCTGCTGCTGCCTCCTCCACCATCTCATGCTGAGGGCAGCGGAGGAAGGGTGGACATGGGTTGAGGGTTGGGGAGTAGGGGGGGGGCATCAGAAGGAAATGGAGAAAGGATAAAAACACGCCATTATGTATTGAGCGCATATGCCCCCCCACCCCCAACATCAAACCAGTGGGGCGAGATCGCCTGCAATATCAGCGCAGTGCGTAAGCTGCGCTTCTCTATTTTTACACCGGACACGTGCGTGCGTAAACGGACATGTAGAGCCCGTTTGCCAATCCACTGCTGGATAAGAGACTCCCCCATGCATCAACCGAATTTCACATACCATTACCAAGTATTGTGTCATGGTAACAATGCTCAACTGAGCTTCAAAAGACTCATTTTCAGGGAAGACCCTCCTGCTTGGGATGTTAAGCACATACTTGAACATTTTACATATTTTGTGTGCTCTACGTGACATTATTTGATGGGAAATCCTATTAAAATAACCTAATTCACAACACATCAAGTCTATCCACTTCTTGGATGAAGGCCTCCCGATAACCTCTCTGTCATGAAGGCCTCATTTGACCATACGTCACCACGCTGCTCGGTGAAGTACCAGGGCCCAGGACATGCTCAGTTATCACTCACCACTGATGTTAAGCCATGGCCGGTAATCGCACTTATGAGGTCGCTGGGATCTCGCCGCGATGCGATAAACACTGCGCCACCACTTCATGCCTCTTACACGTATATGTAGCCTTTACTTCGTGATCCACGATGCAACCCAAAAAAACATGCGGCCAGTTTTTCACACAGTACACACACCCCAAGTGGTGTGCCCCAGGCTATTCAGCAAGGGTTTGCGGCTTGAATCATTAGAAAAAACACTTTAAAGCGATTCATTGCACCACTGTAATGTTCCAGCGACTGCAGTGCCATTTCTGTGCTATTTAACATGACGCTACAGTAGGTTTCCTACAGGACATCTGTAAAAGAGCTTAATGGCTCATTGGATTTCTCCTGGATAAAGATTCCGATTCTGATTCTATTTCGGTCGATGAAAAAGATTACCCAGAATGCAACCAATCTTGTGATACAAATGGAAGCCAAGCAAGGGCTGAGCATGGATAGTGCCAGGATGGGTGACCAGTACACATACAACAGATGTTTCAGTGGCTGTTGTAGACCTACAGATGTGGCCAGCAGAGGGCAGGGAAACAAAATTCATAGTTATACTGTGCTTCTATGCAACGACATACTCCACACTTTCACCAGCCTGCAGGATCTTAAAACCCCCACTACCTGCATGGTGGGAGAAGGCCCTCTCTTCCAGCAGGGGACTGACAAACACATTCATCAATAACACTACCGTAAACAATATATACAATATACGACATTTGGGGCAACATGCAAATAAGGGCCATTACCCAAAACGTTGCCCATTATATATTTTTTCTTTTAAGGCCACGGTGCTTTTGACGAATGCGTTGAGGTTTTTTTGTTCATCAAGATTTTGCACCATTCCCACCCAGCATCAGTTAAAAAGATATTTCTAATGAAGTAAATCTTCCAACACCATACCTGACGGTCCAGGGCATTCAGTCGAGGCGTGTATCGACAAGAAAAGTGCTCGCTTGGATGTTTGCATCACTCCATCTCCGTAAGTTGGCACACACTTGGATTGCCATTCCGTCATTAGTTTCGATCAACGCTGTCGCGAACTGACCTGCCCAAGCCCACTTGCTGCTCTTAACAGTCAATAAAATGTCTCGAAGCTGAGTAGAGGTTCTCTCTTATCCATGTGTTCCTCTTTGTACCTCTGGAGTGCACCTCTTAAAAGTGTCTGTCTCTTTGCGAACGTTTCAGCTGTTGTTCAACATTCCTTTGTCAACGTTAATGTTTATAATCCGTGGCACAGCAAGTAAAGATGAGGGGTACAAATATCAGAACAAAACCACAAGACAAATTTGCAAACTTAAAAGCAACTTATGGCGTAGCTCTTAAATTACGGACTGGACCGACATTGCTCCATGAAGCGATAGAAGGCATACAATCATTATGCAACATATCATTAGAGCGTCAACATAAATACGCGAGAGCTGCCTTAACATAGCGATGCATATTTAACGTGACACGCATTAATATTCACCCTGTCATTTGCACGCGAGTTGGCTGCATGTATGTTGAACTTCTCTCGCACCGTACGTAGCCAACCGTGCTAATCGGAGGTGCGCAAACCAGTTAAATTGAGCTTGACCCGGTAATATAAAGATCGGAGTTGTCGCACGCGGACACACACACGTGCGCAAACTATGTAATAATCGCTGCAGCGTGTGATCGTTTCACAACAGACAGCCGATAGACTTCTGTTTGTAGATCACTCAAACCAGTTCCAAGAGGATGTAAGAATTCTCTGTCAGTATTTTACCAAGAACGGGAATTCATTGAGCCCGACAGAAGAAAAAAAACAATGGCATCGCTCATGCGCGATGACAATTTATATTTCACGACAGGCGGCCTGGTTTAACACAACGCGAAGCACCGTGCCAATATTTCTGACAATTATCGTGAAAATAAAACAAAACGTTAACCAGACAGCTGTTTAGTTACTCTAATGGGCTGTTTGCACACCTCACACCTTCAATAGGAATGTTTTTTTAAGATGTCAGGATTAATTAGTAAGCCACTGCCAGACGACAGAAGAAAAGTGTTACAAATCATCTTATTAATACACAAACACTTTCAAGTTTAATATTTCACAATTGTGCATACACTTTAAATACCAGTTAGATCTCAATTTTTTTTTTAAATGGCTGAAACAATTCTCAGAATTTATTTGCGATACATTTCAACATGTTTAAGTTACACTAATATCAATTACACCTTAAATTGATTTTAAGTCAAGTGGAAGCTATTTATATAAGACCAAATCGGCCAGAATGCACCTGATCTCAGAAGAAGCGAAGCCAAGAATGCGTGTGGATAGTGCATTTGCAGTACAGCAAAATATATTGTTGTACTGCACTTCTATGCTCCCTGTCCTCACCAACGCGTACTGACCAATGCGGTGACGACATTATCAAACGACTCCCACAACCAGCACAGCATGGAGTGGCCTTCATCCAGCAGTGGATTGAGCCAAAAGGGCTGTACGTGTTGCATGCGAGATCTTTAAATCATAACGTCTTAAACAATAAAAGAGGGCTGTAAAACTCAGCGTGCTTAAGCAATAGGCTTGCAAGGATTCTGCCCCCCTTGTGTCAATGAATTGTCACAAATTAAGATCGAGAATCGGGTGATGATGAATGAGTGATGTGTCGTCATTACCATCGTGGCACACGTAGACTCCATAGCGGCTGCAGGTCTTCTATGAACCTGCAGGGTGGTTTCCACGAAACAATCGCACAACACACACGCACAAAGTATACGAATTGGACATCATCAATTCTTACACATACAATTTGATGTTTATTTCATTTTTGTGCAACAAAAAAAAAATCAATTTTCATCTCCGCATCAATTGAATTCATACATCGTGACTTGCCTGGCATCAAAAGTATTTTTTTTATATACATGCAATATACCCAATTTATAACATAATTCCACTGCTTCAGATGTAGTCATACAAACAAACTCACTTAACCTGAAATGGGCCTATAGAGTAGTTGGAATTTAGTGATTCACTACCATCCCCTCCCAGGGATAATATTTATCATCACAATCATAAGTAAATATTTTGTCTTCTCATTTAATACCTTCTCATTTGTATTTAAATTTCGTTTGTCTCATTTGTAAAGATGTATTTGCACTATTGGCCTAAATATTAGCCACAAACACCATGCAACATCGTGTTTGTGCACCGTTTTCAACTCCTTCTGTGACAACGGTTGTTTTTGCTGCGATTTCTAATTGCTTCATTGGTGAACTAAATTTTTACGCGAATTATTCTTAAAATTTTAGTGACCCGTGTCGCCCTCACAAATGACACTATAATCCTGTAGTCTTTCAGTTCCTACTGGTTCTCAACAAAATAAACTGGAAACTAACTAACATCGGCGAATCATTAGCAAGTAATTTGCAGAGATAGTCGTAAGTAATACATTTTCACACGTGCAATTCCATGCACTTGTTGCGAGTGTAAAAATCAATTTTAATTGACGCGTAGTGAGCCACGCGTTTAGCGCACACCCTTACATGGTTACCATCACACATCGGACATTCCAAATCGCTCAACCACTGCGACCGCAAACCACCATCATCGAGTTACATCAACCTGTTCATTCCAACTTCTAGCAACCGCCCTAAGGGGCAGCCCTCAACAGTGCGACTTGTCACGGTCATGCAAAGTCACCAATAATAAACGAAAATCATGATGACGATAAACGTTAACTGGCTAAGACGACTCACTGCACCACACCGCTTACTGCGCGAATGGCCTTATTAATGCAGGTGGCTTAGCGGGCCTCATATTTTGATATAAACTGCGTCATGATTGAAACGCAATACTATATAGCACTTTAAATAAATCCTATAGGTAATTTGAACTGGTCCAGTGGCTTAGCAGTAGAGCGAGCGGTTTGTTATCGGAAGATTATGAATTCAAATCCTGGTTTGGGGTTGACGTCGCCCATCATCCCTCTAGGGTGGATAAAAAAAACTACAACCTTGTGGAGAAGTCAACAATGGTTGTTTTATGGAGAGACTCACCCCTGCCATAGGAATGTGGAATTTACAATTTACAATTTGTATGTCGCATGAAAAGAAACGGTACTGAAATAGCTCGCGCGTAGGTAACAATGGGGTGTTTAGCATCATGCATGGGTGGCGTTGAACAGTAATGGGAAAGAATTGCATATCTATTCACAAAGACAAAGATCCCCCATATAGCCTTAACAAACTGTTGGGGCAAGTGCAAGCACCGATGAAGGCCGCAACGGCACACGAGGGGGTGGGTGGCCAGGACTACGCCCGACCACATTTGTCTCCCTAGTGGCAATGTTTACACAGCACCAGGTACTCATTTGAGGCCGAGTCGACCTAGGGGAGGCCCAGGACCAGTTCAGTTAATCGTCACTGGTGTTGGCTGTGAGCGGGAATTGAACTCAGGTCGCCAGGTTTTTAGCACGCTAACCACTACACTACCGCTCCCCATGTGTGAATATACACATATACACATATATATTCACACACCAAGAAGAGGGCCCGCCCGGATAAACTATAAACTTCGCATACCAACCTAATCCGGCCCGGAGCGACACGCGAGAGTAAGCGCTTTGCTCTTTAAGTGTTCACTGGAGCAGCTTCTCAAGGCGTGCTCACCGTGATCACCGTATTTTAACACAAAAAGTTGGGGTGCACGCACAAACACAGGAAACAATAATCTGAGCGTATTCGTCAAGGCAGCGCGTCGTTTGACGAAAGCATTAACTTTTTACGAGCCGGTATAAGGCCTGAAACCTGGCACGTGGATACCAAAATTACAATCGAGCTTAGCGTCCAATTTATATGCCACTCAGTCTATATATGCCAGAAACAATTGCATGTATATTCAAAGAGGGGGAGGGGGGCCCTCTCCAAAATCTACAACAGCCCTGGGCCTCACTCGAACTGAACCTGGCCGTGCGCGCTTGAGCGAAGCTCAGCTGTGCTCTCCCGCACCTGCTTCTGGCGGAGCTTGGCGATCTGCTGCTCCACCTTGCTGATCTCACGATCAACGCGCTCCATGTTGTGCAGCAGGTCCTCCTTGGTCAGGCGGCTGGGCGGAGCGTCCGTGTCGTCCGGAGGCTCCTCCGCCGGAGACACCGGCTCCACCTTCAGGCTGAGCGCCGCTACGTTCTGCGCAGGCATGAGCGGCCAGCAAAAAAAACAGCGCGCAGGCCATCAGGACAGGTCGGAGTTTACCGCGCAGCGCCAATTAATAATCCACAATTTAGCTCCCCCCCCCCCAGCCAACCCAAGTGTGTTTTACGGCACTCTGGTTGACCTCTGGATCTATTGACCTTGACCTGACTCTCCCTCAACAAGTCTAACTCTCCTCCTGACCTCATGTTGTCACAAAGGTGGGATGTCGTAAATGGCTAGCACAACTGGACTTCAAATCCAGAGGTCACCGGCTCGATTCCAAAATGGACAAGTTTCTTAAATCTGCCGTGCTCTGTCCACTTAAGCAGTAGCAATGGTTGTACCACAGGGTGATCGTTAAGTCGCGTGTGGTGGGGTAAAATATGGGTACCCTCCACCTCTTCCGAGTCATCCGGCCAGCGTGGAACGGTAGGTCAAAATACCTTCTCGCAGGGCTCTCTATAGGACGCTCCTCCTACAGCAGGTGCGTGCACAAGCAATTGCAGGGACTTAACCTTAACCTGAAGCTTGTTAATCGAAAACTATTGGCTCAGTATTCGCGGCTGTGCTGTGCGAGTGTTTGGACCGTATGCGCAGATACAACCCAAAAACACATCGGAGAGTCACTCAAATAATGTTTCATACGTCAATGCAGTAAATACGCTACAACGGAGTAACTGACTGATGTTAAGTCTCGTTTTATCTCACTGATGAAACTTCAAACTCGTGTCAGGCCACCTGGGACACGGCTTATGTACGTATCTACAACAGAAGAGCCTGTTTGCTTTATGAGTTGCATCTTCCTTTAACCTCACTTCCGTATTGCGTACATTAAGTGCACCTCAAACACGTAGTGAATATTTTGTTTGACTTCCGGCAAACTCTTTGTCTGGGGAAACCACCCTCTTAAAAATACCCTCCAGAATTCTTTGTTGGGGTAATAATCAAATAAGCACATTGGTTATCAAAACGCATTATGTGCATCTACAGCTCTTTGTAAGTTCATTGTTGGATGAGAGCCTCCCCATAACCATGCAGGACATGGGGGTCATCTGGTCATACTTCACCAGAGAGGTTTTTGGTTAGATCGCGTTAATATAAATGTGTTGTCGAACCAGCCACCACCCGACACAGCCAATTAGTAAGGTTTTTCATGTAAATAAAACATGCAAATTCGAATTGTAAATGTTGTGGGTTTACTCTCGGTAATTAATTGGCATGGTTTGTTTATATGACAAATCTTCCTAATTGGCTGTGTCGGGTAGTGGCAGGTTTAACCACACATTTATATGCTATCGAAACATAGGTTCACCCAAATTAGTAAGAAAATGTCTGCGTTATTTTAGCCGAGTTTTCTTCAACGTGCAGGTATTTGCAGTCGACGTCATGATCCACAATAATTTTTTGTGTTAGGCCACGAAACAATCTGGCCAAATTTGTGTAATTAAGACAACCTCTATCACCCAACACAGACGAATAATTATCACGTGCACAATTGCTGAATTTGGTTGTGAGAATTGTTCTTTTACCTTAGCGGTGAGCTGAAACAGTAATAATCGGCGTGTTAAAACGCTTGTTGACAGTGATAATTTACCTGTTTGCCTGTGTCAGGTGGTAGATAGAGGGGTCTTAAACGACACAAATTTGGCCAAATCATTTAATGGTTTAACCTCCAAAAAAATCCAATTACAAACGATGCATATTTTTTTACAAATTATACTTCTAGCAGTCGTGGCTTAACGTATTCCTGGGGAAAACACCTGAGGGGCATTGCCCTGCAAAGCAAACGCAAGGGGAGTTCAGCCATATGTACACACCAAAAACAAAGAAATTGAATTAAAACGGTACGTGTTGAATTTGTGCATGGAAATTAATGCAAAAAAAACACTTTTAAAACAACACTGTCTGATTCACGTTTCTATGTTTTGCTAAAATTCATCTGTGAAAATAAATCAGGTTAGCAGTAGAACTGGCATAACACTGCTCAATTCTTTTATTACACAGTTTAATCAGCTACGTTCAATGTCAAAGCCACTTAACACCACAGGTTTTTTTTGCTTCATACCCCAGGAGCACAATAATAATTATTCAACAATGAGCACAAACCGTGCCATTTCATAACAGGGATTTCTCAAAAGGAGGGGCCCTTGCACAAATAACAAATTAATGACCGCAGCGATCACTTAAATATAATGCATTTTTTAATGTAGGTCTCTAAAAATATTACCCTCCGTGGCAAGGCTTACAGGGGTGAGACACACAAAAGGTCCATTAACTCAAAACCCTTTAAAAATAAATCAGACGGGGAACATTTTTTAGGTGACTAAATTCTACTCGCTGGCTGCAGTCACGCCAATTCCGAGAATCCCATTTTTTTTTATCCGTGTACTTGAGCACATTAGATGACATTAGCGTTACCTCTACCTGCCGACGTACAACAGCTGCCACCAAAAAAAATTGCTTTTCTTAAATGCCGGGGTTTTTTTTTNAAATACGTGTAAAAAGTAATGAGGGACAATACACGCGGTGCTCCACCATGCAAATATTTAGTGTTCAAGTCTTTAAATAAATATCACAAAGTCCATCAACGCCACACCCCACAAAGAGCTGTTATCAATGTGACTTGACATTAACAAGCCCGAAAACATATCGCATTCGTGGTTTATAATCCTGGGAACCCAAATGCACTGCGCACTGGCTATCAAATAGCAAAAAGAGCTTACGATTTCATTTTTTGGACAATGCTGCGCATAGCGTACAATGCTTACTGTATTACACAGGCGTCCATTACAACAGAGTTGTGGATGAGAATAACCCTCTACATTTGCTCATGTGTAACGCAGACATATAAATAAAATAAATAAACAGGGGTCGCGGAACCACATTATACAATGAACCTGGCGAACACGAGTTAAATTCTGGACCACGGTTTACATCAGCAAGGAGTGATATCTAAAGTCTTCCTGGGTCACCCCTTCAAATATTCACAATGAGTAAGTGTGGTGAAAGTATGGTCTAATAATTCCCATGAGGATGAATTGACAATTATGTCAGTGATTTTGAATATTCTCAAAAAAAATTATAAAAAATTATCCTGATTCATACAGATTATAATCTAAGGTATAATCAACTACTTTTTTATTGCAATAATTTTACATAATCAGAAAATAGAAAAATCCTACATTTCTCTAAAAACATCCCAAGAGCCAAAATCCGATTTTTTAATATCAAACTGAAACAAGCTTGTGTTCCGATCGAAACGTCGTGATATTTTTATTATTTTTATATCTGCGTGGCTTTACCGAAATACCCATAGAATATGTATTCCTGCAGTCACGAAAGCTTTAAGTCAAGATTTAAAACTGAAACTGTTATAGATGTATCTACACCACCACGTATTTCGCATTCCTTTCAATAAAAACTATTTATATCTATATTCCATTAATCGTGACCGATAACTGTGACGGTTCATCGCCACATCCCAAAATTCAAAAGGACTTCAGCCATGACAACAAAATAGAGGAAACAGCAATAACATCTTGAGTTCTGGGGCGATCTTTTTCCTCCTGTGCATGAACAAGATGCCCTTATTAGAGAGACTGGGGTCAGGGCAATACGCCAGAGAGTGCCAAGTCATGAGACAATCAGGAAGGACAGTGGGTCAGGAAAGGGTTAAAAACACAAAGTTAACTATGACACCACACACAGTTTCTCTTTTCCAATTCTTTCGTGTTGAAAAAAAAAACATGCATCATCGTTGAAATGTGGCAATGCTGTTCGGATCTGCAGGGGCCATGATGTTGCAATTGCTGACATACCAGTTCACGTGGAAAGTAACTCCCAAGAGGGCTGCTGTTAATCTTTGAGCTCTATTGTACCGCAGAGAGAATTATTTTAAAACACGTACCAATTCTGCTCTGCATTTGTTGATTTTTTTTATCCCCTATTTAATTGCGTCGAGACCGCCAAGGCATTTATGTAATTTATTTTGCAAACGTAATTTTTTTTAAACAAAACTCCTCCTTTGCTAAGGGAGGGTAAATAAAAATAATTAAACGAACATTTGAAGGTTAGTTATGAAACACCCTGTCAAATGTTCATTCACTGGCATCAGCCAGTAGCCTAATTAGGCTGCAGTATATCTGCAATGCGAAGGATTAGCCTATATGCAATTATCCCGTCTGTTTTTCAGAAATAACTGAAAGCGACCACATGAAAGGGCATCGGCAATTACAAAACATCAAAAAGCCACAACGCTTTATCTCCCCTGCCAGTCCCACCTTCAAATAAATCCGAACGAGTGCCAACACTTCTCAACATTCCGTTTGTTGCAACAAGTGTGTGTCGTGCGGCGGAAACGGGAAGCGGTTTAGAGATACAGACCCAGCCGTGACCCCTCTTGACCCATGAAAGGCCCCCCGCGGACAATCGAGGGCGGAGAGACGGGCCAAGCCACGTCGGACACGATTAACGTGACGCCCTCGCTTGCCATAGCGCCCGGTTACACACGTTGCCACTTCAGACATCCGATCAAATCATCAGCTCGCCGAAACAAACTGGAGCTACTACGTCAACGACCCTGCTCGGCCAGAGATAACTTGGCAGACAGCGACAGGAAAAATATTTGTTATAAACATGGCTGCATTGCTAAATATTGCGTAATTGTAATGTTTACTAATTATTCTTTACGCGTGTATGCATCGATTCTGCTATTAAAATCGATTGTTACACGTGCATCTAATCGTCTGTTTAGGAACGGATTGTTTTCCATTGTTTGTAGTTTGTTCACGAACCCTGCAGCCACTATAGATTCCACATTAACCATGTGACAAAAAAGGATCAATTATCTTGTCAAATCAGGGCCTTGAATCCTTACAATACATCTAATCGTGACGTGAAAGAATACATCTTTACACATACAGCAGCTCCATATTTTGTATTACTCCAAAGATCACGGAATTTTCCGTGACAAGACAACTTTCACCTCATTAATGAAGACGACAGCCTCTAACAAAGCCAGTTGCAACAAAAACAGAAAGCGCAACCAAAACACCAGGGATCTTATTTTGGAAATAATTACAAAGATGGTGGCCAAAAATACAAAGATAAATGTATTTATGTTTTAGAAAAAAGTGTCACCAGGATTTGTAACCTTGTTTATCTCGTCCATACTGCCAACCACTGGTCCTGTGTTATTTATATACAAATATATAATTATCTATTTGCCAATTTTGCTCCCATTGTGTTATCGGCATCCCGTCATGAAACAAGAGGATCAATTCGGATCTCTCACAGAGCCGTGCACACCCCTCTTCGTGTTAAAAGAGCATGCGCCCACGGAAATGGATATCACAGCTCTACCATCCCGGAAATCCCTTCCGAATGACATTTGGTCCACCCCATAGGGGGGTCAGCCCCGAAGAGTTGACACGGCCGCCTTCCACCATGCACTGTGTGGGTGGTGATTCAGTCGCATAGACCACATCGGCTCATCTGGCCCGTGGGTGGAATCGGTGCCGTTGGAGTGCCCGTTTTGTCAGACGGGACTGATCATTTGATCGGATGTCTAAAGCGGCAGCGCGCGTACCGAGTGACGGCCGCTAGGTCAGGCAAGCAAGCGCGTCGCGTCAACGTTTTTCGTGCCGTTGGACCGTGGGCTGGGCAGCATTAGGACAAAGAAAAAGAGGGGCTTGGCATGCACTGGGAAAATTAGAAGCCTGGTTAAGCCTGGACCTTGGGGCAATCGGCCAGGTTTCGGAGGTAAAATCAGTTGTTTTAAAATTTCAACAGCAATAATTTCGGCACTAACACTACCAATAGACCGATTTGTTTTTGGTACCAATATAAAACAGCTCTTATCTTGTAGATAAATACCAAGGCAATGTGTCCCAGGTTGGCCTACATACATTTGTAGCTTAAATAAGAATGAAGAGTTACAATAAAGCCGATTTGTGGAATTGTGCTCACAATAATAAAGATCTTCACACCTCACACTAGTTCTATTATTAGCTGCTCCCCACCCATAGGGGGCCAGTGACTCAGGAACTCAGGTGACTGCAAATGTTGTCAAGTAGACGGATTGCTTTAAGAAGCAATAAAACAGATGGCAGATTCTTTATCTTCACCCTCATTCTACATAGGTAAACACTACATGTTTTTATCGCCTAGGACATGTAAGTTTCATCTTGGCCAACCAATCCTGCCCACTCCTTGGACAATCAATCCTCCACCCTAACCCCCCCCCCCATCATTACCCTTGATAATCGTGAGCTGTACGAGAAAAACATGGGAGTGCCTTTAACGTGGTGAGCCCCACCATAGCACTCCTACAATATCACTGCACTCACGTTGGTGCTAAAAAAAATCACTTATTGATTTATAATCCTGAACCTTGGCAAGTTCTCGAATCGCTGGGGGACGGGGTGTGATGGTGTTAGTGGAAGGGAGAAATCGTGCCTGGAACTGTGTCGATCGTACCTCTTTCACCTCCACCTGGCGCGCGGGATGCTCCGAGCGGCCGTGGAACGGCTCAGGGCAGGGGTAACAAGCCTCCAGCCCCATGTCTATGCGTGGCCGCTTCACTCCGAGGTCTCCCTCCACCGGAGAAAAATAGGGCGGCTCTTCGAACCGGCCCCTTTGATCCGGCGACCTGTGCACAAGAACGGAGGTCCATCATCGGACATGCTCTATCCATGGCTGGTTGTCACCGTCTCTCACGTTCTCAAGATACAGCAATCCAGCACATTCGCTGATCTCATTGCTCCATCTGCCTGGTGGTCATCCTCTCAGGCAAGGTGTTCTCCTCCTTTGGCTGCCACTCAGTTGTTCACCATGACTCACCATTCATCCCTTCTGTCAATGTCTCCTGCCCAAGGCCACTCACTTTCATGGGCAATCAACAAGACGTCGCTAACTCGCGTTTGTTGTCATATCCAAGCGTTGGTCTGTCTCTCAGTGTAATTCTCGGAATGTGGAAAACAAAGAAAATGGAATAAAACCTGAAATGTTGATAATTAACCTGCATGAAAGCTTTTCAAATGTTAGATTTTTAGCGACCAATGGCGTAGTCCTTTAAATGTCAACAATGCTAGGTTCGTAAAAGATTCACACGTTAAGAGGGAATGTAATATTAGACTTTAAAAGAAATCCAATTGCGTGTTCTGTTGCAATGCAATTTGTCAAAACATTACATTAGAAAACACACACAGGGACACTCTGAAATAAGTGAAATAGCCAACATTGTAGTTCTACACTCTCATTTCAATTAGGTATAAAGAATAGCATCTGTGGGATGGCCAGGCAGGTTGGGGGAGGGTAATGGGTAAGAGACACATGAATAGCTCCAACACAGAAGCAGCAACCTCGTTTCTTTTATGACGTCACCACAGCGCTGGTAAAATGCCGCCAATATCGCAGCGCCTCGCAGAGGCAAATTTGCCAAATATCGAAAATTATCCCTGCAGAAGAGTCTACCCAGTGTCCGAGTTATCGGCAGCCTAAACAAAATAAACTTGAAACTTCTTAATTTTCTCATTTGACAAATTTGGATCCAGAAGCAAACACACAATGGCTACCTCTTTCGAATTACATCAGGGGATCCCTTTAACCTCCAGTCAACCATAAGGTTTGTATTATTACAGTTATTATACCCACCGCATTAATTAGGGTGGCCACTGGATTCAAACCACGAACCTCTGCAACAAGCAGCTGACGTGGAACGGCTGGACCACGTCAACGCCCACGAGTGAAGAAGAGAGGGACAAAAGACAGCCGATGTTTTGCGCAATGAAGAGAGGGAGACATGGCTAATACCAGTCGAGGTTGAGGTGGAACTCTGGTAGCAGGGAGGGTCTCCGGCGCCCGGTTGGGGGCGCGCCATCCCGGCGTGGAAAGCGCCAAAGTCCTGGTGCTGCGGTACGCGGTAGTCGGCCACTTCAACCTTCTGTGACGACACCGCCACACACACCACGCATGCCACACAAACCGCACCGGTTAATCGCAACCGCTCGGAAAAGCAGCCGTCACCTCACTCAAGTTTGGGTATTCCTAGAGTGGCGTCGCGCAACTGCGATCGTCGCGATTGTTAACGATTCATCGATTAAAACTGAGACTTCACGTTGGTGATACTTTCAACAATTTGTTGCACACAAGAGTCGCTTATGTTGCACGAGATTGGTCGAGTGGTTATTCAACACCGTGCAGATTCACGCAGCAATGAACATTTCTATATTCACCACTACGGCATAAAAAAAATTATGGTGAGAAACATTGAAGTACAGTGATGCAATAGATGTTGCTGCACTGCGCTCTACCCCACAACATAACCCAGTTACCCTATAATACCTGTTATCTAAGGTGGCTGCCCATCTAAGCACGAGCCCGAGCTCTGGCGCAATCGGGGGCTTTCAAGTTATTTGGGTTAAAGGCTTATGTAAGTTTATTTGAATGTTATTCCTCTATGGGTATGTGATTTCTCTGGGTATTATAGATTCCTCACACATACAAAGCATTCATTATGGACCTGGACAACATTTCCAATGAAGAACCATCCTGTAAGTGTTCAAAATTAGCGAGGCTTCCCTGAGCAAATGAAGGACGTCGTTATTATTATTGTTGGTAACAAAGATCAAGAGCCTAAAATGTTGTTGTTTTCACGCGATATATTTTTAGAAAGTCTTATGGCTGGCTTCCTGGCTGGTTAGCGCACAGGTGATGTCACCGCGCACACCTGCGTGATGATGTTACCTGAATCCGACAGCGTTGAGCCGGATTCCTGCCGTCAATCCCTCACCGCCCACTCTCAAAAACCCTGCCGTGTATCAGGATTAAGTCTTACTGAAAAATATCTTTCGAGGTATCAATGAACAACAATGAATAGTTTTAACAATCAATTGATTAATTGTTATTAACGTAATTCAAAACGAGGCCACTGTGTGCCGCATCGAGGTCAAAATGTACCCAATTTGCAACAAAAAAAATGGTTTAAATTTGCAAGAATTTGAAAAACTACCCACAAATTACTCAATCGAGATTCCATAAGCCACATCACTCCCCCACAGGTAGACTTTACCCCAGCACCTGCCCGATAACCTGCCCGAAAAGACCGACATGAAAACCAAATGTACCCAATTATTATAGTTACAACTATAACGCAACTGTGTTGACATTTCTATTCTCTGCACGGACGAAAAAAAATCCCCCCCTTAAAGTTTTCACTCTCTACGCTTCCGTCATTTGAGATATGTAGAGCATTTTGAAGGTCCACCACTGGCCAAGCACGGTATTCCAGCCCAAGCTAAGCACTTGATTGATGTGGGTATATTTAGAGACAAGGCACTCACACACGCGAGTGTCCCCTAAAAATAACAGCCAGTTTCTGCAAACGCCGCTGTTCATCCCTCAATAACATTTCTTACAGGCCTTTCCCAATCCACTGCTGGATGAAGGCCTTCCCCCTTGCTATTTTGATCATGGGCCTTTTGTTTGCCCATATTTCACCACGCTGGCTAGTCAATGCAGGATGGTGAAAGTGGGAACTGGACAATATCAGATATCAACACAGCACTGATGTTAGCTGTGGCCGGGAATCAAACTCTGCTTCCTGGATTAATGGCTCGTGCTATATAATGAACGGAGCGATAAATCTATCTATATGAAGCGCTAAAATCACCTAATTAAAGCTACCATGTATAATAACTTTCAATTACCCTGCTGTAACAAGTTCTGAAACCAATTAGCAATAACGAATGGCTTTTAATGTTTACTGTGCACATTAAGACAAATGCACGTGATTAAAATGTTAATCCACATAAAGATTTGTTTTATCATTTACAATTAAGATCATCAGCCATGATCATTCCACTGCTGGATGAAGGCACCCCCCACTCCCCAAGGCATCGGATATCTCTCGTGGTTTTGAAAACACATTCCTGCGGAGGGAGCTGGTCGGAACGTTGGGTTGCTCGGTCAATGGCGGCGTGGTGTATTCCGCAAAAATGGCCGACTGTGAGGGCGGGCACAAGCCGGCGTGAGAAGGTTAAACGTTGAGTTTTATAAGAGCACCACGTGGTGACCAGCCCCTCCCCACCCAGCCCCACTCCCACCCAGCCCCACCCTCCCTACCCAGCCCTCCCCACCCAGTGCGGGATTTCGAAGGTGAGAAGTGTCGGCATGGGAGCATAGAAGTACAGCACAACAATGGAATTTTCTGCACTGCCCTCTGTAGCCTACAATGAATCCCTGCAGCGCAGAAGACAAGAACCGAACACCGGTCATCCTCGCAGCGGCTTTTGGCTACCCATCTGGAAAGGCTCTTCCTTCCGATATAAGGAAGCACCTGGAACTATGCACTTTTAAATCTAGATTGAAAACTCATTTGTTTAGAACTGCTTGTTTTTAGTTTGTTGTCCTTCCCCACACCTCCGATTAGCACGGTTGGCTACATACAGTGCGAAAGAAGTTCAACATACACAGACACATAAAAATGCACGGCGATCGCCAATCTGAGCACTCTCCAGTCCCAGCCCTGATTAGCCTCCGCAAGTCTGATGAGATAGAGTGCTGCTTTTGGTCACAGACGTACATTATACGGGTGCCTGTAATTTTAGGGTTCTTTTCGTGAGCGCCGGAGTTGGCTGTGAAATCTGACACAGCCGAGGCTTGGCAGTGGGCCCTGCAAGCCGAGCAGAGAGAGAGAGGGCCACACAGCTAGACGCCCTTGCCAGCAAACAGGAAACCAGAGTTTTGGCAGCCACTGACGGGGTGGGTGGAGATCCGAGGCAAGGGGGGGGCAAGTGGTTGCGGGAGACAGGGGGCAATGACCTTTCGCCTCACTTTTACCGCTCGCGCACATGCATCTGTGCCGCGTTACCGCAAGGCCAGATGTGCGCAGCTCCGCAAGATTAAGATGACGGCATGGCGCTCGCAGCAGTGCTTTTATAGCCGGTGCGGTGGTGGGCAAATACCTCCCAGGTCAAAGACCTCAACGCAATAATATCCTTCGACTCAAAGCTAAAGAATTGCAGAAATGCTCGGCAAAGACGTCAAAAGAACCCACGTGTGAAAGCGTGTATTCAAACCAGTAATGATTTATAGTTCCCCTCACATTCCAACCAGAGATGTGTGATGCACCGTCACAATCCGAGATCGTGATTTGATTCAAGAATCGCTGTTAATTTCTGTCTCGTTTGCACTGTCTCTACGTACCGTCTCATTTGTGCCGTTTGCATTGTCTCTCATTTCATCTCGCCCGTTTCGACTGTTACTTAATCGATTTTCAAAGAAGATGAATAACTCGAAAATAATACAATTTATTGTACACATCGTAAGTATAATAATAGTTTATGGTTCGATCATTCCCTTAATACAGACAAGGCAGGTGTATCTGCTGTGCCAAACCCAAAGATGACATCACGCCCGACGGAATTCTTGGGAGTCGACTTTTACCAATGACCAACAGAGAACCTCTCTGCCGAATCAGGCCACGAAAACAAATCACTCTGGGAAATTCACAAACTGTAGAACAAAAATCGAAAACGGACACAGATTTTCTATTTCAGGCAGCGCCACTGGTCATAGTAACTCATGGAGCTCTCTGAGAGAAGCGTTTAATCTCAACACGAGCGCTCCACAGTGGATAAGGTTACTGTCAAGTCACCGAAGCAAGGAACTAAATATAGAAATGACACTTTGTCCTCACAAAGTCCCCCCCCAGGCCCTTTATACGGCTCTTCTAAAACGGCTCAGGAAATTGTGCGTGTGTGTCAGCATCTCACCTGTGCAAGTCAACCTGTTTTACCACCTAAGAAAAACAATGAGGGGACTTGTGTACTGTAATCACGTCACGCTGCGTAATGTTACAGATGCTGAATGTTGCCGCGTGCACAGTGCCGTGGTTATTCAGGCTAATTGGAACCCCCGCCCCCCGGAGTAACGCATGCGCCTGTAAGTAATGAGAAACGTTCCTTTACATAAATTGTGTGTTTAGTGTTTGATTATGCCTACAGGTATATCTAAATACGCGCGCTGCACAACGGGTGAGATTTGGAGAACACTTCAGCAAAAAATGCTACTTAAGCCATCTAAACTGCTTTTTATAAATATAAAAACATAACGCCGACGCACATTTATTCTCAGGCCAAGCTTAATCAATTATCGAAAAGAATACTTAATGGCCCTTGGTCCCTTCCAGCATTGAACAAAGGCTCCCCCCCCCNACACCCTATCAGCCATATGGGGGTTGTTTTTATCATACTTTATCAATCCGGTCAACGAGGATTGTTAAAGGGCAGCCCAGCAGCAGTTAAAGATAGAATTCGCCAGCAATTTAAACCATAGCGGCAGTGAGTTAAGGACTGTGTTATATAGTGCCAACCATAAACTCAACTATAATGTAAAAAAATGCACCAAAAATATATATACCCCATGAAATCACAAATAAGGTTTCCATACAGAGCGCCAATTTGTAAATTAGTGCCTAATTGTTGGTTAAAGATTTCAAAAAAAATCCACACGCGAGACTGACAATTAAACCACTGCACTCTTGCACGAAAACTACTGGAAAAAACAGACGAATTATACCATTTAAACATCTTAGGCTCTGGTATGCACCGAGTTTTTTTGTTGTCCAGGTACTCAAGTTTCCTCTGTCATGCAAAATAATGTTACAAAGGAACTAGCCAAGCAGCCCAATATTGTAGGAACCTCCGAAAAAGGTCCAGAGACGTGGCGAGTTCTTGCCTTGATTTAAGCAAGTATTATGATATTACAAATGCACATTCCACTATTTCAAGTGCAACGTATAAACACTGACACTTGAAAATAATAAAAATGTTCAGCTCTTTGTCACGCAACTGCTGAGTGTAGGCCTCCCCATCGCCCGCCCCTGCCCCCACACAACGCATTTATTATTAAAAGAAATTATCAAATGTCCCAATGCAGGACCCAGCTGAATAAGTGTTCAGCTTCGGTGTTTCCTAAATAAAGAATTGTTTTTATTATATTTCAAGCACCAGTTGCTTCCAAGAACGCCTCATATCAAAATCAATTCATGACAGAAATAACAGGAGCTATTGATTTGCAAATGCCAGTGAGCTGCGGTAAAAAAATGAGCAGATTCAATTGATTTTCGTGTCCACTTGTGACTGTGTGTTTTTGTTGATCTTGCCCTCACTCCGTTAAGGCCCAACAAAGGAGTGCATATAATTGCTCCTGTTATATTACACCCAAGGCAGAACTGTGGCAAAGTGGTTCAGGAACTGCATCGATAAAATCGGCGACCCGAGCTGAAATCCCCCAAAATATGTTAACGTTGGTGACGAGTGATAATGAGCCGATCCCGTGGCACGCACGCCTTCGCCAGCCTGCTCCGATCAGCCTGGTGAAAGTATGGTCAAATGCAGGGGTCGGCAACCTACGGTTCCGGAGCCGCATGCGGCTCTTTACGGGCTGCTTCTTGACGATGAGTACGTATGTACTCAGATGCATTGCGGCTCTTGAAATACTGAATTTTGTACCGAATTGGAAAGAAATGGCTCTTCTTGTTATTTTGGTTGCCGACCCCTGGTCAAATGTCTAAGCTTGGTCAAAAGACTCCATCAAATCAAAAGTAAATAATGAACGGAAAACGGCTGTGCAGAGAACTGTGGATCACAAGCCGGTACTGCGCACCCATATTACTTTTAAGTGCGTGAAACATGCTCTGCAGCTAAAAATGTTGCGTAGAATATGGTCTATCGTGATACCAGTGTGTGAACTTTACACAGTCTGTAATGATACCCACAAGTACAATATGGAAACACACGGGTCTATATAAATTCCAATGTACACGTTTCTCTCGAGATACCAGCACGAATGCTACAGAAAAATGCAAGTCTGTGGGTAAAACTCGTTTGCAGACGTCTGATGATCGTTTTACGATCGCTGCTACCATGGTTACTGTTCCTATGAACCTTACTCCTCGATTCCTCAGCCCATGTGGAGCATTCAACCTACCAGACCGTTTCGTCTCATCCACGCTACGTTCAACAGGAAAACTGCACTTCTCTCTCCTGCTTCTTTCCCCGGGACTAACTCCACTGAGGAATTTCCTCCCATGGTCACTTTCCCCTCGCACTTATAACCTCCCTCAATCCAATATTGAAGAGAGGAAAATGATCGATTGTTGCTGGCTGCATGCCGTTTAGGGCCAGTGCTCGGCAACCAGATTCTTGCAGTCCGTCGCGATAATGGCACGTCGACTTACGGAGGAGGCATTTACGGGCAGTAGTGATAACAGCGCCAGTAGTGATAACAGCACGTAGCATACACACACAAAAACCAACAGCCTGTAGTGATAACAGCGCGTAGAAACGAAGGAGACGAGCGGTCTGTAGAACTACAAAAGACACATGGAGTGCCGCGTGATACCAGCGGCCTACAGCACAGCCCCAGCAACTTCAACGCATCCTCCCCCTGCCCCCACCACTTTGCTGCCCCTCCCTGCCCTTGTGCGCTCCCGAAAAAAAAACTATTTTGTTCCGCCGCCTCGAGGCGGAGTTTTGAGCCAAGTCCCTGGGAGCTAAGGCATGTCAACGCCTGCCGTTCCTGACGGGCCAAAGCGCCGACGGCGGCGTTTTCCCAGAATGAGGTCTGGACTCAGTAAGTCAAGGACCCTTACTCGTTTCCGCACAGCAGCTCCAATTTGTATTTTTACCTTTTTATACGTATTCATATTACTGCTATATTCTTAGGTGTTTTTTTGGTAAAGTCACGTAGGTAAAAATTAAAATTAATTTTAAAAAGTTAAATTAAAATAAAATACAAATCACGACGTTTCGGAGGCAACACAAGCTTCCGTCTTCAGGTGGAACCGTCACAGCACGATTGCTGTATCAAGTAATTTTTTACCTACGTGATTTACCAAAAAACCTAAGAATATGAATCCTTGCAGTCACGAAAGTTTCAAATCTAGAATTACTGCTATATTGTATTATTTGATGCCGTAGTTCAGTCTTACTTTTTTTTATAACCGCACAGCTTCATTCTCAGCAGTATTCTTTTTATTTATTTAATTCACAACCAATCGTCGATCCACTGCTGAATTGGACACCTCCCTACTTTTTGGGGGTCGTGGAGATTATTTGTGCGCGTAAAGGGCATGCCCCCAAGGCCCGTTTCAGAGATCTCGCAACCACTGGCCAGGGAATTAAACTCGGGTCACCAGGTTCATTGCGATAGTGTAACCATTGCAGCACTACTCGACATCCAATTTATTGCCCCAAGTCAATCCACTGCTGGATTGGATAACTGCCAGGGGTGTTGAGTCATGGTTGTCAATAATTTAAAGATTGTGATAAATGCTGTGGGTGTTTTTCCCCCTCCTCAGAAATTAGCTGCGGCACCACAGTTGGTTGTCCAACAAATTATATTGAATTGTACAAAAATACCTCCACCGCTGTGTGGGTTGTGCTAAGGTTTAGTTCATTTTGTTCAGCATATGGTTACCTTGGGAAAATATCTCGTTGCTGTTCTTATTTTCAATTCTATTTTACAGCAAAAATAAACTGATGGGTTAAGATGTATGGTTTTCTATAATGGCGAGAAATGCATTCCTACAAGTCGACAGTATCATGTTGCTTTTTTTTCTCATTGGTGGCCAATGCGCAATAGACCCCATCTAACATGCAGCGTGCCTGAACACCGAGTGCTGGGCATGTAACGATGGAAACATCAAATTCAATTCCTGGGCCCATGCATTCAATCATACACTAATCAATTACGGAGGGGCCTCAACATCCGCGAGGTTTCTGTTCTTGAAGATCAGCGCAAAAGTAGAATTCGTAGAAACTATGTTTGTATTTTGGGGAAAAAAATGGCATTGTGTCGACTGATCATAAAAATGAAAATGTTTCATAACGTTAATCCTGTACTGTACACGTCAACAACATCCATATACTTAATAGAAATTGTATAATAGAAATATACAAATAATACAACGAAATATAAGAAAAAGAAAATTAAACACGTCATTAAATTACTGTAAATGTGGAAGTTTTATTTACCTTGGATGATGATCAGGGTGTAAATGATGAGGGTGGTGTTGGAGAGCAAGTCTCTCCGAGTCTCTACATGTCTCTCCAAGCCCCACAAACAACTCTACTTTCTGAGCTAAACTAATCACTCCTTTCTGCCTCTTACTCTGGCCCTCACTTCCTCCACTCGCTCGACGCCTAGACCCCATGGTCAAAATTAAACAACAAAAACACCACCACCAAATGAGGCAAAAATTGCACAAAAGGCAACGGGCACTTGAACGTAAAAGCTTCAAGCGTGTGGATTGCGGCACAACTGATACACAAAGGCTCAGGTGCACGCACACACGCGATGTTGCCAAATCGCGAATAGTCTAAGGAGGAAAAGGTGCAAAAACTTAAAATGGTATGCAAATGTCAAAAAAATTCTCAAGTACGACGGAATTTCGCGAAATAAATATCCGCGAGTTAAGAGGTTTTACTGGATTTACAACTGGTGAAAACTACATGCCAATGTTATGATGCTACAATTAGGCCATGGGAGGTAACAAAAGGAAATGTACAAATGAGTTAGAAAAAAAAACATGCAACCGCAAAAGTACAAAAAATATATTCTTAGATCGAATCATGCCCACCAAAATTCGTGACACAAGCTAGAAATTGAGTAAGAGGTGAAATATCATCATTAGCCAGTCATCATCTATTAGTCTTGGGAACTAACAGTCCATGTCTTGGACTTGTATTCGTGATGCGCTGCACACATTTATTGCACGTAATAAATTGGGAGTTATCATTATCCTCCGAGCCATCCACACCCAAGCTTATTTCATCAACGCCATATCTGCGGTGGGCATCCTCTCGAGCGTGTTCCCTCCCTCACCACTCGCTCGTAAACTCTCAACACCGGCATCATACGTCCGGCGACGTGTCATGTCCAAGCCTACTTAATATTCTTAACAGTCAATACGACATCTCTAACCTGCGTTTGGAATCTCTCGTGTTCCTGTCTTGTAATGGAATTCCAAGCATGCGCACCTTTAGAAATATTTGCCCGCTTCTCAGCTTACAATAACAAATCAGACAGGTAAAAAAGAAATACATATGCATGGATAATTATGTAACGCTTTCCAATACGTGTTTGGCCTCGAAAAATGTCATTACCAGTTGGTGAGCTGTCAAGACAGATCACGCTTGCATATTTTCAGGCATTTATTTTTGTTATGCTGTCTAAGTTTTGGGCAACCCTTTGATCAATTTGGCCTGTTTTCAAAAGCAACACAACTTTACACTACAGCTTTATCCATATGGGGTCATTCCCGAGAGTTATCTTGCCTGCCTAACGCGTAGCTTTTGCGACGAATATCATCCACGCCAAAGTTTTTTTGGGTTAGATCGCGTAAATATATTGCCCGCCCCTCTATGGATGACAGCCGAACAGAGCTAACGCATAAACGATTTAAATTCCCGTCGGACCACCACGACAACAAGAAAAACGATGGTGGCTGTAGAGAAGAGGGCAGTGCATGCGGGAGGGGGGACGGGGACGTCCTACGCACCACAGGTTGGTGGGCACCGGCGTACGTCAGTGCCGGCTTGGGCTGCGTCGGCGGCAAGCGCCGGACATCAACCCCGGGTGACGGCGCGGCGGCGCTGGCGGCTCCCGTCGTCACACCGCCCGGTACGGACATTTATTTATCGGGTCCGGGTGTTGGGCGTGAAGGGGGACGTGGGTAGAGGGGGGAGCGGGATAGACGGGAGGGGCGTTGTAGGCGATGTCCTCCGTGGAACGCTACCACCTCCGGGGCGCAAGCTGCCTCATGGCTTCAGCGCCGTCTGCGAACGCCTTCCTGGGAATAGGGGAGGGGGAAGATAAAGTAGCTCGTTAACAATGGCCTGTGGAGAATTCTCTGAAGTTGCAATTAACTTATTGACCGCCTATCCTGTAGCACCTGTTAGCCAAATGTCATTTTTGCAATTGTCACTGTGGAAGAAGTGCGCAGACTCGAGCAAGGAACTAATGAAAACGATTTTGTATTATGCACGCGAGCAATTGGATTACGACAGCACCAAAGTGCTCTTCTCATAAAGTCATGACCTTAAAATTTGATCTGCAAGCATAAGAAGGGGCAATAACCCCCTTCTCTGTAACATCGTAATATGAGCCCGATTAAAAACTCATGCAGCTGATATTTTGTTTTGCTAAATTTTATCAACACCGTTATTACCCTCCCTTCTAAATAAGCAAAACATACCACAGCCCTAGTATATTTGTGTCATAAAACCTAACAAAGGCCCATCTAAGCGGGCAACAGAACACGTGTCATGAGGTTCCCTCACACCCGAGAAACAAAACGAAAAAGTGACAAAGTCCGTGCGTGCTTGCCCGGATGCGCTTGCGCGGCGCACGCACAACTCCCAAGGTTTTGCCCCGATTTTCGTTCGTCTGTCAGAATAGACCGAAAGCCTTCACGCCTAATTAACTCGGCTATGAAGGCACACATGGGGAAGTGGCCAAGCGTGCACAAGTAGGAATCCTGCAGGAGGCAGTCAATGCCCGCCAGAGTGCCCGGCAGTCGCACCTCTAGACACGAGAGAAACCGCTCCCCTTTCACTTAAGTAAACGTGCCAGGATCTCAAGGTCCTAGTAACCTTTTACAGTCTACTGCTCCCGGGTAACTTCATGAGTTCCGACAGGCAACGATGCGGGGTGTGTGTGGGTCCGTGGGTGGGTGCGTGCACGTGGGAGTAAAAATGTTGCACTTGCAGCAGAGTGGAATACAATTCGAAAGGATCCGTTGAAGTCGCCCACCCATCGATTGAGTAACACTCTAACACACCTACGACCGCCGAGCTAAACAAAAGGAAGAGGCTATTATCGCCAATAACCTCACCGGTGCAAACGGAAGCAAGGGAAAATAACACTTTTTTTCTCATCGTCGCTTACTTTATAATTGTACACCGTTTAAAACCAAGTTCTGCTTTAAAAATTGGTATGCAAGTTAATTATAAGAACACAATTATCGGTGCCCTTACACACATTGAACATAAAACTACAGGCGGGGCTTTTGAAAAATATGCTATCACTAAAAATCCAATGGGACAATATTTTTTGCCATTATTCTTGTGCCACCTTTCTATTTAATTACCTACAAGATAATTAATAATCAACTTCTTTTTTCAACACTGCCGGTTACTAAACATCTTGCCAAAAAAATCCTTGATGACGAACGTGTTTTTTTTCCACCAAATGTTAAGAAACACTGATGCAGAGATTACAAAGTACCCGCTATTCCAATCTTCTCTCTCGCTCTCCTATCTTGGCTCAATAAAAATGGCAAGCGGCCAAAGTGTGATTACTTAGCAAGGGACAGAGTGTAACACAGTTAAAGAATAATAAAGCGCCACTGCCATAATTAAAATGTAAAAAATTCGACATTCCTCTTCGTATTAAGCCACAAAATCTACATGTGGTTATAGTTTCATTCGAATTACAGTTTTAAAAATGGGCAAAACCCATGCGGTATTTAGCCCACCACAAACACAGCTGCCAGAGAACTTCTGTGGGTTCCCAAAAAACCAAAGTACAACATAAGACTAATTTACTTAAAGCATGACATTTCAACCAAATCTATAAGCTTTTATAAACGATCAACTTTTCACAAACTCTGGAACCTCCTCTGCCCCCTACCTTCCCACAGTGCTTTAATCTCTAGTGCAATGCCCTTTAAAAACAATCAAATGTCACCTCCCTTTTAACTGGGTTTCTTTGCACTTTTTTCAGCATTTTGATCTCTCAAATGAGGCCATGTTTACACACATTATCATATAACCTGAAAATAAAGCACACTTTTATCAGCGAGTGCAGCCTTGCAATTTTCAAGAAAAACGCCAAGATCATTTGATCTTCCATGTACGTAATATTCATAATTTAAAACACTGCAAATAAACTGCCGTGTGAACAGCCTCCAAAACACCGTATGGTCATGTCGGCTATTTGACCAGACGTCACCATGGTCAATGCAGGTTGGTGAGAGGTGGGTGAGGGGCACCTAGAACCAGTTCGGATATCACTTATGACTCATTGACGAAATACACACGTAAAAATGTCAGCTTTGTTTTTGCTGTGAATTACTGTCAACTCATACAATTCAACGATTCCAACACTTTAGCGATGACTTTACCACATCCCTGGGGCCCGATGTTTACATGGTTCTGCGAGGCAGTGACGATGCACTGGAGTGAACTCTGCACAACGCAGCCACGGCAGCTGCCCGCACAGGTTGACCAAAAAGGCGTGTTGGTTAATTTAGACGCAGGCCAATTTCCCTGGGTTAACACACAACACTTTGGAAGCCCTATTAAACTCTCACAATGCCATTGTTGCACACGTTCGGAGGTGGGCGTTTTAATAAAGTTCCAATTGCAACATTAATCTTATACAAAATATCCCTCCATAAAGAGCCCAGATGAAAAGTCTAAGTCTATGTGCAGCTGAAGTAGGGGAGGGAATCAATACACATTCGGCACTGCATTGTTCCGAGGCATCAATATGAAACATTTTAATTTGCATGTAATATTATATACCGATGCTTTATTAACTTCTTCCTTCTACTTTCCATTCCCAACAGGTGTGCAAAGATGTCGAGTTTTCTCGCGAGGTGGCAAACCCCATCCATTATAAGACGGCGCTTAGCGAGCACGCTGCTGTTTTGCCTTGGCCAAAAAGACACAATGCGAGGCGGTTAACACATTCGTCATCTTAATTCGCGACTGCCAACAACAACCTGAGGGGCCATCCATTTAGTACGTATGCATGGAGGGGGGGGGNTTAACCCAAATGCGTACGCTTGCGTATGGGTGGGTGGGAGGTCTACTGACAATGTACGTACGCATAGGAAACGGGGGGGGGATGGATAATAATGCAGCCGGCGGTGGACTGTTTGCTTAAACACTTTAATATTATTAATCCTTGATCCTTTCTGCGTGGATTAAATATCGGCCGTTCTATAGGTGGTGGTGGGGGGGGGTCAAGTTGACAGATGTTTGCGTACGTACTCAAATGGATGGCCACTGGCCCCGTGGTGATGGTGGTGATGATGCGCACTGACAACATCGCGGGTCCAATGTGCTTGCGTCGTTACGACAACTATGACAACTGCGTGGGTGGTGGGTGACGATCACGCCACAGCCAAATTAATTTAGCCATTATTACAAGAGAGGACAGTCCTCTCAAAAGAACTGCCGGGTGTTAACATATATTATGTAACCGGCTTGCCTCCGAAGGGTGCAACATTCACAATTACAGCAGGCCATGAAAAGGCAGTGTGCACGAGTTAGTACCCTCACGAAAGCTGACGGAAGTAACCCTTTGAAACGTTTCCAATGAATAATGCACTTATGAGCTAATACTGTACTAGCAATTGGCGATTCTTTAGATGTTAATCTTGTCGCATCGCGAGAAACACCGCCGATAATACAATCCTTGTGCAAACAAAATTGATGATTTTTTTCTCTTTAGAAAAGTGCACGACTGCCCCGAACAGAAACGAATGAAGCAACAGCTTACACTGTACTCGAAGTCCTCTGTAACCACCATCACCAACACTCCCTTTACGAAGTGCTTCCCCGTGGGCACTATAGGCTTAGGGATTTCCTTACACACCTTCCAGATCAAGAGAGGAGACCGCCTGCCCCTTGGCAAGTCGTCAGGAATGTATTCACACCCACCAGACTCGCAAGTTGACACTCAACATCGATTGCCAAAGTGTCCAATAATCGACTCGGCTTTACCACTGTCGTTTAACAATGGAAATGATGACACGTGTTCGATCATATCGCGAATCACCTTCAACTCAGTCTCAATGGACCTTCACCTGGTTATAAAGTACGCGCGCATACAGTAAGGAAGGAGGGAAAAAAAACAATATATTACTGCTAAACCTGTGATACATCACTGTGTTGGCAAGAGCTATTTAAATCGCGGAAGATTTGTGAAACTCCCAAACGTGTCGCAAACCTGTCAACCCCTCATCAGTGTCCTACCTTATTAGAGACCAAATCAGACATATTGGTCACCCCATGGCCCTTATAAATATCAACGTTCATCCGACAAAAGTCCCATCACAAGGGAGAAACACAAACAATATTTCTACTCAATTTCCCTGTACAAGAAATACGGGTACCCCGTATGGTGGGGCAGGTATATGTCAGGGCTATGCGGTGGCCAGGGCACGGCAGTACAGCAAATGGGTTCATAAACCCATATCATCCCCTACTCTCCTGATACTCTGGCTTGCCCCCACCACCACCCCGCAAAAAATCACCGATTTCACATTCAATCGTGTCTTCTTGGTTACATAACTATCACTGTCTGTGACCAGACCACCCAGAATTCACCCCACCGCGTCAGATTTCGGAACGAAGCTATAGGTTTGAGCCTGGACAGTTTGAATGGGTGACCACTTTATCTATATCCACAAGGTTGTCACATGCCACTGCGTGGTTACGTTGCGGGCAGCATTGAGCGCAGTGCAGCAAACTGCATGTTGCACCATACTTCTATGCTCCCACGTACAGCTGTGCCTGCCCCGCCTTGCCAACCTGCACGAACCATGAAGTTATGGTCAAGTAAACATCACGATCCGCAAGGCTGGGGGGGGGGGTACGCACTCATCCAGCAGCGGACTGCCAATTGGGATTAAAAAGAGGTAATGTTACTACACATCCGTTAGAATCATCATGAACATCTGCCTTGAAGTTGGCGTTAATAATGCCGGGTTAGGTTCAACTTGCGACTCGGGTCGTCGCCTCGGGACTGCAATCGTCCACAGATAATAACACACAAACACAACTCAACACACAGAATACAGTTGTAGTAAACTCTAGCACCTCGTAAGTGACAACTAATGTCACGCTGCAAGGAAACGGAGCGCGTAATAACAACGCCCGCGAGTCCCGCATCAATGCGTCACGTCGAAAACCTTTAATCGTAATTAAATCTACACTTCGCATCTCGCACGAGCTTTATAAACATAAAACAACACGAGGCACACACACGAAATGACAATGCCGTTAACAATAATTATCTCATATCGCCAAGTGTTTAACGCTCGCGTAGACATAAAAACAACCTCCACAGATCCCTCACCCGGGCCGCGACGAGCAGCGAATTCTTGCATCATTTTACACATCTTTTAAAAACAACACTCGAAACGCCTCAACGCTGCTGCTGCTGGTCATCGCTACGACAAACGCCGGCGTACACAGAGATGAGCACAAAGTGCGAACGACCTCAAAAGTGTCGCCACGAAGCACGCAAATGACGAAGGCCTCGCGCCAACCGATCTAGGTCACGTAACAACAAGGCGCACGCGGCCTACGTTAACTTTAATCCCTCCCCCCTAAAAGAAACACAACACAACACGAGGGGCTCGACACTAGAGTCGTCAATTAACGCCGCCAAATGAGTACGACTCGCCGATTATTTGGTGGAAACTTACTGGTAATTAATGCATTCAAAGCAGCGAGCAGGCCCAAGCCTGCCCCGACCGACGACGGAGCCCTCTGATTATCGCCGCAACCCAACTGTGACTTTTTTATTTTTTTTATCCCGCTCGTATTTTTCTTCACCTCTGCAGCGACAGCACCCTCCGACCGGCGAAGTTTCGCCGCGTCGGGCGGTATTCGTGTCGTATTTTTGAGAGTTTTATCTCGTGAGTTGTGGTTGTTTTCGCGTCGCCAGTTGTTGTTGTTGTTGACGCCGCCTCAAGCTCCGCTCCCCGCGCGGGGCGCGACGCCATTTTGAACTAAGGGGAGGGGGTCTGGGGGCGTGGTTAGGGCATTCGTTGTGTGGGTGTGTGTCAATGTGTGTGTATGTCGGTGATGTCNGTATGTGTGTGTGTCAGTGTGTCTGTTGTGTATGTCGGTGTGTCAGTATGTGTGTGTGTCAGTGTGTGTATGTCAGTTTGTGTGTGTCGTGTGTGTACGTCAGGGTGTGTGTATGTGAGTGTGTGTGTATGTCAGTTGTGTGTGTCTGTGTGTGTATGTGGTCTGTGTGTACGTCGTGTGTGTATGTCAGTTTGTGTGTGTCAGTGTGTGTACGTCGGGTGTGTGTATGTGAGTGTGTGTGTATGTCAGTTTGTGTGTGTCAATGTGTGTGTATGTCGGTGAATGTCAGTATGTGTGTGTATCAGTGTACGTCAATGTGTGTGTATGTCAGTGTGTGTGTGTACATCAGTACATGTGTCAGTGTGTGTACGTCAGGGTGTGTGTATGTTAGTGTGTGTGTGTATGTCAGTTTGTGTGTGTCAGTGTGTGTATGTCAGTGTGTGTGTATGTCAGTGTGTGTGTCAGTGTGTGTGTCAGTCTGTGTGTACGTCAGTGTGTGTACGTCAGTCTGTGTGTGTCAGTCTGTGTGTATGTCAGTTTGTGTGTGTCAGTTTGTGTATGTCAGTGTGTGTACGTCAGTCTGTGTGTACGTCAGTCTGTGTGTGTCAGTGTGTGTATGTCAGTTTGTGTGTGTCAGTGTGTGTACGTCAGGGTGTGTGTATGTCAGTGTGTGTGTATGTCAGTTTGTGTATGTCAGTGTGTGTGTCAGTTTGTGTGTGTCAGTGTGTGTACNTCAGTCTGTGTGTATGTGTGTATGTTAGTGTGTGTCAGTGTATGTGTCAGTGTGTGTACNTCAGTGTGTGGGAGCGGTGAGTAGCGGTTAGCGCGTGAACTACAAAGTACCCGAGTTCCCGGGATTCCCGCTCATGGCCATCGGTGACGAATGTCTGAACCGGTCCTGGGCCTCTAGGTCGATCAGCCTCAAATGCGTACCTGGTGTGGTGCGTAATAAACTGCAACTACGGAACAAGCCGCGTGGTGCTGGCCACCCACTCCCTCGTATGCCGTTCTGGCCGGTTCATAGGTGCGTCTGAACAGAACTTGCCAATCGTCTGTTAAGGCTATATGGGGGTCTTTGTCTTGACGTCAGTGTGTGTCAGTGTGTGTCGGTGTGACGTTGGTGTGTGTTTCTGTGTCCGGCAAAAACAACCCCTACCTCCTCGTGGTGCCACGGCAACGTTGGTGGGCTCCGTGGGGGGGGGATGATGCCTTTCCCTTTCAGGCGTTTGACCACTAGCGGCCAAATGGGGGCTCTGGAGGTGCGAGGGGCTGGTAACCCTCCACCTTCAAATAACTACCACCAAACTATGAGTTAAAAAAATATTAAGCTTGTGTCGGAGGCCCGGGGACAGGCGTCTATGANGTCTCCTGGCCAAACCCCATTTGTGGGCCAAGAGATGAATCCTTACCCTCGGGCCGGTCCTCCAGAAACAATGTGGCAAAAAGCCGCTANGGATTGCCACGTCAAAGTGCTCACTCAGAGGAGAGGCTGCTACTCCTCTGTCGGGAGCTAGACTGGTACCGCCTGGATCTCTGTGGTATTCAGGAGGTCCGGTGGACCGGCTCTGGCTCCTGCCACCATGAGGGGTGGACAGTCCTCTGCTCGGGCAAGAGACTGCCAAACAACAGGGAGTAGCTCTTCTTCTGAACAAAAGAATGAAGGGGGCGTGGGATTGAGGCGAGGAGTGGTGGTCGTGGTTACTTATGCCCCCACCGAAGACGAACATCCGTGGAGGGATGCAGGCAAGGCCAATGAGTCAGATGCCTTCCATGACCTCCTGTCACAGAACATGCATGCCGGGTCCAAGCAAGAACATCTGCTGGACTACATAGTGACGGAACAGCAGATGCGGGCCCATGTCCTTGACACCAGGACCTACCGTGGAGCTAATCTGTCCACTGACCATCGACTTGTCATCTGTAAGATGCGCCTGCCATTCTTCTGCTCCGGTGGTGGGTGTACAGGACCCCATTCAAACCCATATGGCATGGTCTCAGCAAGCTGATGAAAGTTGCAAGAGAGAATTTAATCATCGCTTGCGGCTGGGGTTGGAATTGTCCCCCACTCCTCTTGATGTCGAGGGGAAATGGGCGAGGTTTAGGACTGTGACTCACGCAGCTGCAATGGCTGCTTTGGGTGCACGGTCCAGACCTCCCCAGAGACCCTGGCTGGCAGAGGAGGTGTTCAGACTGGCTGAGAAAAAGCGACAGGCCCACTCTCATCGTCTACAACATCCCACGTAAGATAATGAGGAGGCCTACCGGAGCCTTCGCTCGGATGTTCGGGGAGCCATGAGGCGCTGCAAGGATGGGTGGTGGTCGCGGGTTGGTGAGGAGATGGAGTCTGCCTCAATGGCCCGTGATCACAAATCGCTCTTTAACTCCATCAAAAAAGCAACCTGTAGCGCCACACCTATTTCCATCATTAGGGAAAAGAACGGTGATCCAATCTCCGACCCCTAGTAACAGGTTTGCAGATATGCTGAGCATTTCTGTGAGGTCCTAGAGGAGGGGAAATCCTTCAGCCTGGAATCTCACTCCTCAGTGTGCCGGAAGTCCTGGCNGATTATTCAACATCGCCTTGCCAGGCACGCTGAGGAGAGGCTTGCTGAGCCCCAATGTGGTTTCAGGAAAGGGCGGTCCTGCACAGATGCCATATTTTCTGTCTACTACAGCAGAGGTGTAGGGAATTCCAACAAGACCTACATCTCTGCTTTATTGACCTGGTCAAGGCCTATTATACCATCAGTAGGCCTGGGCTCTGGGTTGTTCTTCGTGCTTTCGGAGTCCCTGACCCACTGCTCATGATTATTAAGGACATTCATGATGGTTAGCGGGCCCGGGTAAAACTACGTGGCCGGGAGTCAGAGTCATTCCCTATTCACCTTGGTGTGCGACAGGGATGTCCTCTGGCTCCCACATTATTTAACATATATTTCGGCCATGCAGTTTGTAAAGCCTTTAATAGCTGTACCGGAGGAATTTCCATCTGGTACAGATACAATGGGAGGCTGATCGATGCCCGGGTGCAGTCAAGGGTTGGCTCCTATTGCTCAGGAGTTGGAGGCGCTGCTGCTGAACCTGGAGCTTGCCACTAAGAGGTGGGGCCTTACCATGAGGTGNTGTGTGTGTGTGTACGTCAGCGTGTGTGTCTGTGTGTACGTCAGTGTGTGTGTGGCGGTAAGTGCGCTGTGCTATGAACCTGGCCACCCGATATCGATTCCCGTTCACGGCCAACACCAGTGACGATTATCTGAACCAGCTCCCCTAGGTCGACTCAGCCTCAAATGAAGTAGCTGGTGCAGTGTGTAATCATCGCGACTAGGGAAACAAAAGGCGACCGGACATAGGGTGCTGGCCACCCACCCCCTCGTGTGCCGTGCCGGCATGCATGAGATGGTCGCTCACAGCAATTGCCCCAACATTCTACTGTAGGCTATACGGGGGACCTTTGTCTTTGTTCGTATTTATAGGTGTACTTGTATGGGTGGGGGTGGGTGTGAATGCCATTGTGTGTGTCAGAGTACGTGTGTGTATGTGCACGTGTGCTGGTAACACAAGTTCACGTGTCAGCGTATGCAGATGTGCTCGGTGCTCAACCAGTAGCGAGCACTTGTCCCGAGTCTGTTAAAGGCTATACTATATCAGGGATCTTTGCCTTTGTTTGCGTACCACACACACGTACACACACACACAAATGGCTGCAGTGCAGCTATAATTAAAACATCATGCCGGATTGAGCAAAGTCATACCTTCCACTTCCTCAACATAATCACACCCAGTGACATGCACACACACTCAACTATAAATCGGAGCACGTATTCGTGTTAACGACAATGACAACGGTGGCTAGGAGATGTTAACTACCTCGCCTGGTATACAAGAGGTCGTTTGGGTCCGATCCCGACCCTGACGCCTGCTGCTGCTGTCTATTTGTGGAGTTTCCATGCTCACTCTGCCCGTGGTCGCGTGGATTTTTCTCCGGGTCCTCCGCTTTTTGCCACCACATTCAGAAACCGCGTGCGCTTCCGAGTATTATTAATGTCCACGTGACGATGAGCCACCTTCATTGAGCTTTCATTTGTGCTGCGTTGGCATCACTGCCATTTCGCCGCGGTGATGGCCATGCCGCTCGTGAAGAAGAGCCCAGTGGGTCTCACCTGCTAAAGTAAAAATAGCTTCTCGGTTTTTTTTTTAGAACGGAGGGGGGGTATGGTTGGGCTGCTCGAAGGCAAGCCGCCCTCCCAGCAACATCCGAGGAGCGACGCTCACAACAACGAACGAGAGGCGCCGGGCGGATAAAACGCAGCGAGGCGGCACGCCGAGCCAAGCTCAGGCGGCCGTCACTGTCGATCGTCTCGGTCACCGTCGACCCATAAACACCTTGGGGAGAATATGACACCTTGGGGAGTCCGGTCCCGTGACCTCCTGCACACCAGCGGCGAGAAGTCTTCCCACTCTACACCGGTGCTTCTTATGACCTTTTATTGCTGCAGCCTTGCCGCACCGTCCCCCTTTGGTTCTCAATCGTAGCAAACTAAAATGTATATAAAGTTAATAAATACATAGGGTTTGATGAAACAAAGTAAGTTGTACTTCCGTGCCCGTGCTTAATTTGTGTTTGTCCTGATTTACCGTCTAAAACTAAAAAATCTGACCATGTCTCGCACCCCAGAACGGGCATCTCGCAACCCCCGGGTTAAGAAGAAGAACCGCTGCTTTACACGATAGCCTTCAAGTGTAGCCACCTAGCCTGGCACAAGCGCTGCGTTGCATCGTCGTTGTTGCCGAGTTTAAGCGTGGACATATGCTGGTGAGCGCAGGCAGGTGTGTGCGCGTGCGTGTGCCCACCGCACACAGACAATTGAAGTGCAATATTAATTGAAACATCCTGGCTTATGGTAAAGCCAAGTTGTGAGTTTGCTCACATAAACACAAAGCAAGCAACTTCCACATCACAACCACATGATGATGATGATGATATTTCCCGTTGTACCCACCAATATTGGCTGGCCACGTGAATGTTGGTTAAATCTTAAAAGCCCAACGCAGTACATTGCAGTGTATTGTTACTGTGTTCGGCCGTGGGTTGTGGAACGGTGAGCGCCGTGGTTCGCACAACACGCGACAGACCACCAGCAAGCCGAGTTTCAGCCTGGCGTGGTGCTGGCCGCACACCCCTCGTGCCTTGGCAGGAGCTCGCTAACAGGACTTGCCCCAACAGTCTCGTAAGGCTAGACGGGGTGGGGAGGAATCTTTGGCTTATATGTGTATTATACATGTGTGTGCGTAAGGCAGCAGCATGTAGCAGTGAGCGCACTGTGCTGCGAATGTGGCGACCCGAGTTCGATTCCCGCTCATGGCCAATACCAGTGACGAATATCTGAACCGGTCATGGGCTTCCTCTAGGTCGAGTCAGCCTCAAATTAGTGCCTGGTGTGTAAAACATCGTCACTAGCGAGAAAAGGCGGCCGGGCGTGGTGCTCGCTAACAGCATTGCCAGTTGTTCAAGGAAGAGGGGCATATTTTTGTACGGCAGCATTCAGGGAAAGCATCGTGTGGGAATCCATTCCCTATTAAATTTAGCGAGGGGTTTAGAAGTTAATTTTAGTCTTGGATTTGCTCCCTTTCATCTGTCTACTCTCTGCTATAAATCTTCCTCCCCATCAAAGTTGGGCCTTTTTTTAGGCTGGTCGATTGAGGGAACGTTACTAATCTTTTCCTCAACAACAATTTTATTGCCGTACTTTTTTCCATTCTGCACACTCTACGGTCTTTGAGGGTAATCGTCGTAGTGAATTATTATTTTGTTACCAACCAGATAGAGCCGGGTCGCTCCAAATACATTTCTGTGACTGCATTTGGCATCGCTGCATCTGTACATGGGCGATGTGGGGATAAAAAAAAANCTTTTCCATCACCGCCGTCAGTCATTGTCTTGAAACCGGCAAAACATGAAAATAACATTCTGCACAACGACCCTCTCACTCAAGCGGAGAGGGCAACGCGGATTGGAAATAGATTCGCGAAATGGCCTCCTCTGGTGCATTTTCGAGTTTGTTTCTCTCCGTCGTGGTGAGGAACCTACCCGTCGGCACGTGCAGCGAAACGTCGGACGTCGCGCCAAACAACAACAACGACGCGGCACAACCGCAAAAACCTACTTACGTCATTCTACGATTTGGAATCGTAACGATGGTGGCCGATTCAGCTGTTTACGCGCTGCCACACATTTTTCGCTCGCTCTGCTATAGAGCGAGCGACCGGTCTAGAGACCCAGCGAAGGTTGTTGCCTGGTGAATCGCATTGTTACATGGAATTTCAACGTGTAACACGCACAGTTTTCGACAGCTCTCGACGACAGAGAAAGAATTCAGGAGACTGGAGGAGGAACCACGGAGACACACGGCGAGTCAGCGCCAACAATTGTCCAATCTCTGCGGTCCTCTACATATGAACGTTTTATCAGACTGGACAGAGACGTGTCCCGCTTAACGAGCGTTCTTTCGACCCACGAGAATTCACTTCGTAGACCGATTTGAATTTAGACCCATTTGTTCGCAAAACGAGCAAATGTTTGTGGGGGCAGGAGGCGCACGGTGTCCCCAAGCTGTTTGTTTACCAGCTGTGCTGTGCCCGCATGTTTCGTCGGGAGGGGCCTCATAGTGGCACTATAATGGGTGGGTGGGTGAAGGGTTAGGTGGGTGGTGGTGGGTGGGTGGTGGGTGGAGGGTGGGTGGTGGGGGAAGCGGCGCTAATTAATTGCAGACCCCGAGGACAGGCAGTCTCGCTCCATCTCGCATCCCCGCATCGTGGCTATGAACCCAGCGACCCTGGTTCGATTCCGAGCCACGGCTAACATCAATGGCGAGTGATATTTGAGCCGGCGGTCCTTGCATTCCCTCCCCCTGCTGCTCCCTCCACCCGCTAACATCATCTACCCTTCAAACAAACTACATCTATGCCGGGCGTCTGCAAGCACTGCGGTTCCTCATGTGTGTGTTACCTTTGATGTTTTGTTACCTTCTTTTTTAAAAATATATAATTCGTATTTCTCACGCGAAAAAAAGTTGTTTAAGAGTTTATCGACAATCTAACGGGACGAGTATACATTTTCATTCCGTCCACAAATGGAATGCGGGTTTTATTTTTGCGCGGAAAGGACGTGCACATTTTAACTCGTCCTGTCATCGATTATACTAATGACTTTTGGTCACGTAAACGGCGCATATTTGAACAAAATACCAATTGACAACCGGGTAGTCCACTTTGTGTAAAATTATAGTTCCTTGAAAGCAATGGAATTGGAAGAAAAAAATCAATGCTCGCATATGAACAGCTCATGTAATTTTTGTATCTGCATGTATGCATATTTTTGTCAAAAATAAAGCAAACCCTATACTTCAAACCTTAAATAAATACTATAAATAGGAGCTCATGTTTCTACCATAGCAGTATATTTCCTGTGTTATTGAATATCTCTTGAACATCATGTGGTGCCAACTCGTTTGAGGGTAGGTGGTGGGTGGGGGGGGGGTTACCTTAATCTAATCACTAATTCGCCAGCCGTGCCAATATAATATCAAAGAGGCGCGCTCACCATGTAAAAACACATTTCGGTAAACCACACTGAGATCTCATATCTCTCTCCGTTGGAAGTGGGGAAGATGGAGGGGGGGGNTACACAGGGATACGAACGCGTCGTTACGGACATAAAAAAGTCGCCTTCACACAGGGCAGACGAGATGACCCACTAGGAGCGAGCTTGTGAAGATAACGAATGTGTCTTTCAAGATTACCACTAACGCACCTCACTGCCCAAGGCTCCTGACCCCCCCCCCCACCGTCAGATTCCGCAGCTGCTGCGGTAGAGACACGTGACAGTGACCTCCACGATCTGGCCCGGTCTCGTGGAGACCACTCCGAAGGTTTCGATTTAAAGCTTTCGTGACTGCAGGGATTCATCTTCTTGGTTCTTTCGGTAAAGTCACGTAGAATGGAAATAATGAAATAATAAAATAAAACATAATAAAATAATTCTCACGACGTTTCGGCCACAACGCAAGCAGCCGTCCTCAGGTGGAGAACAGGTCTGTCGGACAGACTCTGTCGCANGACAGTCTGCGACAGAGTCTTCGACAGACCTGTTCTCCACCTGAGGACGGCTGCTTGCGTTGTGGCCGAAACGTCGTGAGAATTATTTTATTATGTTTAATTTTTATTATTTTATTATTTCCATCCTACGTAACTTTACCGAAAGAACCAAGAAGATCACTCCAAAGGTGTCACGGTGGCGAGATGTTAACTACCTCGCCAGGTATACAGGAGGTCGTGGGTTCAATCCCGACCCTAACGCCTGCTGCTGTATATTTTGAGTTTACACATTCTCCCGTGGTCGCGTGAATTTTTCTCGGGTCCTCCGATTTCCCCTCTTATAATCAACGTCATGCGTTTAGAGTTTTTAGCTGCTATAACATTTCCATATGAAAGCCACTTTGTTGAGCGATCATTTGTGGCCAGGTCGCTTCTGAAAAAGAGCTATATAGCTTCGTGGGCCTTACCTGGTAAAATAAAAAAATTGTTTGAGTTCATGGTAGCCCGGCCGCCTTGTGAAATGGTCACGACATCAGAGTCGGCGCGGACCAGACGGACGTCACCTTCAAGGAGTTGTTTAAAAAAAAATCTAAACAACACGCGGTATAACATTACAAATATAACATCTCTTTACCTTGGGATAGCATAAATCTAACCACACGTTAAAAAAAAAAGTTGTATAAATTAGGGTGGCTTTTCCTCCGGTCGTGAGGGAAGTCTGTCAGGGAAGGAGGATAGAGGGGACCGCGACCAACCCCACACAGCTGTGCCAGGCTGTTCCAGGCACGGCTCAGAGTCGCCCATGGGAACGCAGTATCAGCAGCAAGAACACAGCCCACTAATCTGTGTTCCGTCGCTATGAGCACGCGCATGCGACTATTATCCCTGTGCCAGATATTCGTACGGCATCTTGAGACGTGCTGACATTTAAATAATAACAATAATTTTCTGGCACTTTTTTCAAGCCCCACTGCCAGATGAAGGCCTCGGCAAAGCCTGTGTCGATCATCGGGTTGACTTTGACCATACTTCACCGTGCCGGTCAGTGCAGGTTGGTGAAGGAGGGGCAGAAGTGGGGGGGGGGCATGACCACTTGCCGGTGATATTAGCCGCCCGTGAACCACTGCGCCCACCGTGCTCCCATCCTCTCTGACATGCACGCGTACACATTTTTCACCAGGCCGTACACAAAGTGACACACCTGCAATGTGTAATTGCTGTTTACTCACAAAATCGTTAATTTTACTTCCCACTTGACCGCCTAATGGCTTGCAGATGTATTTTAAATGCCGCGCGCTACACTGAGAGCGCACTGCGTCAAAGACCACCTCCAGCCATAACCGCGGCTTCATGTGCCTGCAAAACGCACCCTGTAGATTTACAAGATCGGACAGATTCGGCTCCCGCCGCTGACAAACGTGCGCTTTGTTAATTTCGCAAGGGGAGGGGAGATTTTCGCATTCATCGATAATCACAAGCAATTGAAAAAAAATCCATCAAAAATATATGGAATTATCATTTCTACAACTTTTACTGCCATATTTGCATTTTATACAATGTATTAACTAAGTATTTAAATTTTAGCAGGTAAGGCCCACTGAGCTATATAGCTCTTTTCAGAAACGACTTGACCGTCAACTAAGTGGCTTATCGATGTGGAAATTTATAGCAGCCAAATACTTTAAACGCGGGTTGGTGATTCTAAATGCGGAGGGAAAAACCGGAGGACCCCGAGAAAAATCCACGCGACCACGGGAGAACACGCAAACTCCAAATATACAGGGTCGGGATCGAACCCACGACCTCCTGTATACCAGGCGAGGTAGTTAACATCTCCACGGTGCCTAAAAATCTAATGATATATTGTGCTGCGTTGAGTGGTGGCGCAGCGGTTAGGGCACTGAGATATAATTATTCTTTGGTTCTTTCGGTAAAGTCACGTATAAAGAAAATAATAAATTAAATAATAGCATACTATTATTTAATTTAGTATGCTATTATTTAATTTAATTTAGTATGCTATTATTTAATTTATTTTTTTCTTTATACGTGACTTTACCGAAAGAACCAAAGAATAATTCTTGCAGTCACGTAAGCTCCAAAGTTAACACTGAGCTATAAATCTGGCCACCCGATGTTCAACTCCCAGACACCGCTAACATCAGCGGTGAGTGATTTCTGAATCGTTCCTGACCCCCACCCCTCCCTTCACCAACCCTGCACTGACGAGCGTGGTGAAGTATGGTCAAATAAGCCCCATCACTGACGCGGCGTAGTGAGGCTTCAACCAATAATGGACTAGCTTCAACAGGCGATAGCCAGATTTGTGGAGAAATCCTCCTGTTTCGTTCCTTAAATAAAAGGGTAGATGTATAACAAAACTTGTGCGCTTCTCGCGTTGTGATTACCGGCGAAACGTCGTACTCAAAGTGTAAATGTTGTGGCTTGGCTCTCCAACACACCGGTGTGCTGTACTAGTAACGAATTGGCATGTTCTGTTTACGTGACAAACCTTACTAATTGGTTGTGTCGGGTGGTGGTGGGTTTGACGACATATATATACGCGATTTAACTAAAAAAACTGTGTTATGGATGATATTGGTCACGAAAGCCTACGTGTTGAACTGATGAAGGGTAGTATCTTTTTTTGTAACACGTATTTTGTATGCAAGTAAAAAAATGTAAGAAGTGTTTTTTGTACACAGTTCTTTTTATGTAAGGCGTCATCTGTTGACGAATCACATTCAACGCCACGCTGTGCAATTTAACGAGCATGCATTCAATCGGTTTTAACCGTCACTCGACCACAATCGATGAGCCGATTAGAATCGAATAGTCATTCTACGAACAACTGTAGAAAAACTGATCATCGATGAACAACCCTGTTACTCCATGGGAATCTCATTTGCCAGTAAAAATATGATAATTGTTTTTTTACCCTTCTATCTGGCAACAAAACTGACACCTTTTTACAAGGAGTCATGTTTGCATAGACCGCAATACCTGCAGTCATAATGCAAACAAAAGACATAACTCTGATGTGCACTGTCCTTGAAGTTGATTGGTCCACACCCGAGACAGCTTTCCTTAGAGTCTAGTCTCACATGGGTTGGACCAGATGACGCCAAAAGGCGCACCTTTTTCCGAGACAGCTTTCCTTAGAGCCTAGTCTCACATGGGTTGGACCATATGACGCCAAAAGGCGCACAACTCAAAGACAATGCACCATCAGAGTATGAGAGCTCGGGGTAAGCATTTACACCATGGGAACCTCATTTGCCAGTAAAAATATGATCATTGGTTTTTTACCCTTCTATCTGGCAACAAAACTGACACCTTTTTACAAGGAGTCATGTTTGCATAGACCACAATACCTGCAATTATAATGCGTGTTTCGATTAATTACATTCTGAAAAAATCTGGCGATGTCTCGCACCCCCAGTGGGGTGCTGCGTGCACCCCGCGTAAAGAAGAGCCACTGATCGAGGGAAACGACTAAAGATGGAGTGGCCTGAAAAAATAAAGAGTGAAGAGGCCAGAAAAAGCGGATGATGGAGGGGTAATTTTTTTTTTTGGGGGGTGGTTGTGTTTGAAATCAGAATTAGATGTTTTTTATTATTATTTTAAGGAAGTGACTATTGTGCCTACAGAGGGCCCCGTTAAATCGTGCTCATTGGCCAATAATATCGCGCGGATCAGGAACTTGGGGACGACGACTGAAAAAAATGGACCGCGGAGCGGATGAGGTGCTCGGAATTACACGGAGACAGATGGAGAGGAGCGCGTGGATCAGGGCGCAAAGTGAACATGCAGCGGCATGGCGTTCACTGCTGTGAACGCCCCAATCGGCTTGGGGAAGGCCGCACCGCTCAAAGGGATTACGGCCGATTGGCAAGCATGCATTGAGTGTTGAAAAATGCGGCAAGGAACGTACGCACTTATGCAATTTGTACTTATCGACTTAATTTCTGCTTAGTTATTTTTAGCGACGTGCTTACCTTTCTCCTCCACTTTGCACTCCTATCGCGTTTGTTGTTGTATCGTTGGTTGTTGTAACTCGCGTTGAACCCCGCGCGGTGAAATATGGTCAAAGCAACCCCCCCACGTCTCGTACGGCGTCGTGGGAGGCCGCTATCGGACGGTGGACAGCTCGTCGGCTGCGACGGTGGTCATGATAATAATGATGATGACGGCCGGCAAGTTTCGGCGTGAAAACAACGGCCGAACACAATGTGGGCCACTGGGAGGGGGCCTACTCCATGAATTCGTGGGCGCCGCGGCGGCTAGGAGATATTAACTACCTCGCCTGGTATTCAGGAGGTCGTGGGTTCGATGCCGACCCCCGACTACGCCTGCCGCTGTGTATTTGTAGTTTGGGTGCAACTCTCTCTCCCCGTGGTCGTGTGGATTTTTCTCCGGTTTTTCCCTCCACATTAAGAATCAACATCACGCGTTTTCGAGTGTTTGGCTGCGATAATGGGTCACGTGATGACAACCACTTGTTGGCGATCATTTGTGGCAGGTCGCTTCTGAAAAAGAGCAACAGAGCTCAGTGGGCCTTGCCTGGTAACATTTTTTAAATGGTTATAGTATAAAATTCAGGAAACATTGCTGTAATATAATTCTTATCAGACCCCAAAGCTAAATAACGTTCTATGAGCCGAAGCTTATCATACTCTTACTTCCCTGGCCTATGTCAGAATCTTTATTTAGACTGCTGGAGGAATCCGATGAGCAATGAGCTCTTTTTCGCAGACGTCCAGTGTTGGCGAGTCAGCAAGTCACAACAGCAATCAATGCGACGAACAAAATACCATCTGAAAATGCTAAAGCAAGTCACTAAGTATAAAGAAACAACACGTACACAGTAAGTTATATTAGCCCCATACGAATATTATGTCAGTAGCAGCAGTAGCAACGCAATCGGCATGTTTGCAAATCAAGGGCGACAGAAGACGGAATCGGAATCATCACCACCACCAGGACTTTGTTTTAATCTCACGGAGGTGCCCGGCCCCCCCCNTCACCGCCCACCACGACCCCCCCCCCCAGATGGTGGTGCTGTGAGCACCGCCAGGAACGAGAGGCCTCACACTCTTCTCTCGCCACGTGCAAGCAAAGACAACCCCCCCACAACTCACCACCTCCCCACCCCCCACCAAACCCCCGTGTTGCCTACATCAGAACCGTGTTGGGCAACTTCTTGGTTCTTTCGCTAAAGTCACGTAAAATCGAAATAATAATAAAATAATAAAATAAAACATAATAAAATACAATTCTCACGACGTTTCCGTTTTTATTATGTTTTATTTTTATTATTTTATTATTTCCATTCTACGTGACTTTACCGAAAGAACCAAGAAGATGAATCCCTGCAGTCACGAAAGCTTTAAATCGAAATTTAAATCGTGTTGGGCAACCCATTAAATATGCCAACGTCGGATGAACGTTGGCCCAACGTTGGACTTCGGCGGCGCTGTTCGCTGCGAGCGCCGGTCAAGGCTGCGGGCGTGGCGGTGAAGGGGGCGGTACGAGGGGGGGGGNAGTGGGGCACCACCTCGCCCGGCCGCCTTTGTCTCTCCCACCCCACCCCCCGAGTGATCTGTTGTATTTGTCTGGGCCGAACCGCGCTTGCAAATCTTTCACGGGCAAACCTCCCCACCCCACCTCCTCCCCATCCCTCCGCCGATCCATCCACCTTCCCCCCNTCCCTCCGCCCCAACACCTCCCCACCCCCTCCCTCCGCCCCACACCTCCCCACCCCCTCCCTCCGCCCCTCCTCCTCCACCCCCACCCACCTCCCCACCCTCCGCCCCCCCCACCTCTTCCTCCCCCTCGCCTCCTCTGAATCCGCGGCGTCAAAACCGGCGGCCAAGTGGAGCAGAGGGCACAGATCCTCGGCGGGCTGCGAATTCTCCTCGCGAGACGGGCCGGAGGCATCTGCTGCCAACGGCAAAGGAACAACCTCTACGCGTGTGGCGTGAGTGCACGTTGAACTTCTTTCGTACCGTACGTGGCCAACGGCGCTAATCGGCTGCTCCGGTGGGTGGGTGGGGTTCAGAGGACAACAAGCTAAACGCAAAAAGCAATTGTAAAGGAATTAGTTCGTCAATCTAGATGATGATTTTAAAAGTGCGTAGCTCCAGCGGTTTCCTAATATCGGAAGGAAGAGCGTTCCAGACGGCCGCAGGAGCGCACCCGAAAGCGCTGCGCGATGCGGCGACCGCCGTCTTCATTTGAGTGCCCAGCCAAAAGCCGCAGCGATGATTTCTGCTCCCTGGCGAGATCAGCAAACGCAGATTGTGGTTCAATTGTGGAAAGCACTTTGTGGTGGAAAATCTTTAAAATATGTCCTCTCTCTAGCCCTAGTAACCCCACCCCCCAAACCTCGTGCAGACTTCCCATTGAACTCTCTCAGCCGAGGTTTCCCCCCCACCCACCACCTCTGCATTTTTTATTCGGTTCATAATCTAAACAATAAACTTTTTTTTTATTTTACCAGGTAAGGCCCCACTCAACGCTTTGGCCACAAATGACAGCCCAGTGCAGTGGCTTGTCATCACGCGGAAATTCATAGCAGCCAAATACTCTAAACGCACGTTGATTCTAAATGCGAAGGGAAACGGAGGACCGGAGAAAAATCCACGCGACCACGGCGAGAGAGAGAGAGAGACACCGCAAACTCAAATATACAGCAGCAGGAGTCTCAGGGTCGGGATCGAACCCACGACCCTCCTGCATACGAGGCGAGGTAGTTAACATCCCGCCACCGCGGCGCCTATTTAACCACGTGTAGCACGTTCAAGACGAGAGAGACGCCGCCGCCGCCGTCACAAGCGAGACGAGATATCACCGCCGATCTGTCGTGCATCGACATTCGCGAGGAGAGAATTCTTTTGTTGTTCCCCCCCCCCCACGCTTCGCTTGAGCTGTTGAGAATTCGTTTAAATAAAATTTACGCCAAACATGAGACCGTGTTCAACAACAACAAAAAATGGGACGGAAGGAGAGACAGAGGGGGAGAGGTTGAAAAGAAAAAAGTAGGGCAGCTTTTTATGAGAAACGGTTCCCTTTATCATGCCAACTCTTTATTTATACTGGAGGAAGCTGAGGAGCTCTAACGCTCTTCTTCACAGATGTCCGGGCTTCCGCAGTCGTACTTTTGTTGCTCGACGCGTTTCATCTGTGGTTCTGACCACACACAACCGACTCTCTCATCCATCGTTCCAGCCTTAATGGGCACATCGCTAACAACACTTTGCCCCCCCGATAGTTTCCAAGGCTCCGTGGGGAATCTTTATCTTTGTGTGTGTCTGGGATGTAATGTCAGCCAGGTCTGTCGGAGTCAGTGACCCAGATTTTTTTAAACCTATTTTTTAATTTTCTAGGTAAGTCCCACTGACTGCATAGCTCTTTTCAGAAGTGACCTGACCACAAATGATAGCTCAACGAATTCGCTTATCATCGTGTGGAAATGTCTTGCAGCCGAATACTCTAAACGTACGACGTTGATTCTAAATGTGGAGGGTAAAACCAGAAGAGCCGGTGAAAAATCCACGCGACCACGGGGAGAGAAACACCGCAAACTCCAAATATACAGCAGCGGGCGTCAGGGTCTGGATCGTACGCACGACCTCTTGCGTAGCAGGCGAGGTAGTCAACATCTCACCACTACAGCACCCTCCTAAAAAGGTTGCTTAGAACAAACCGAAAAGGCCCAACCGATAACACCAACAATGAGCGTCCAGCAACAAACAGCACAGATTTAAGGGTGTCAAAAAGTCAAGTGATTTCCTGCTCAAAATTTGCATTTGAGGTATTGGCGGTCGTCTCCTCGTGTTTACACCGCTGCAGAGCCAGTGTTGGAAATTCCACGTTCCTACGGCAGCGGCGTGTATATTCATTGGTCATCATTCAGACCGCGACCCGGAAGGGGGGCATTGTGTGTTGAGGCGACCTTGTGAGCAGGAGCTGCACTCGGAATTCGTGACGGGAAGAAGCAGCGAAAGAAGTGTTGTGACCTGCAGTGTGGTGAGCGAGTCGGCGAGTGAGCGAGTGCGTGAAGTGTGCTGCAGTGTGGTGAGTGAGTCGGTGAGTGAGTCGGCGAGTGAGCGAGTGCGTGAAGTGTGCTGCAGTGACGTGGGGAGCGTTAGTGTACCGGTTGGTACGCTGGCTCACGGCCAACACGGTGACGATTACCTGAACCGGTTCGTCGGCCTCCTCTAGGTCGACTCAGCCTCAAATGAGTACCTGGTGCGGTGTGTAAACATCGGCACTAAGGAGACAAAAGCGGCCGGGCGTGGTGCTCGCTAACAGCACTTGCCCATTTTCTGTTTGCACATAGTCACCTTAAGATGTTTTCTTGTTCATGTTTTTGTTTTTTTGTTTGTTGCGGTTGCACCCGATTCAAGAGCCGAATGGCTCACAGGGCTATACCTAATAAATGAAACTTGAAACTTGCCCAGCAGTCTGTGAATAGGCTATACGGTGGGAGGGCGAAGGGGGGGGGTCTTTGTCTCTATACTTGGTACAGCGTGTGACACCGATGCCAAACCAACTTGGCTTTGGCCAAGAGCACACCCGTCGTGCCGATCGCATCAGCTGACGACCGATTAAAAATTCAGCCAACAGCGCTCGCTCGCTCCTCCTCCGCCAAGGCGGCGATGCCGACGTTCCCAAAATTCTCATCTCCTCGACCGCAGCAGCGGCGGCAGCAGCAGCTCTAATCTCACATCGGTGACAGCGGCCAGCTCGCCTGTGGAGTGTTGCCGGAGTGTCAGTACCGTGGGAGGGAGGTGGAGGGTGTCACACTGACACCGAACATACCCCACCCACCACCACCACCACCACCCCCACCTCCTCGTGTTTAAAATTCTAATCCCGTGAGCTCACTGGGTGGTTCGGAGGTCAGGGGCACGGATCCGGCGGGTGAATCGAGTCGAGGTGACGCACGACGAACGCTCTTGTCTGCACGTGGAGTGCGGTTCATGAACCGGCGGTGCGGCAGGAAGGAGGCTCGTGTGAGCCCCGACTGTGGAGCGCACCTTTCACACGAGTGACCCATGCTTCTTCTTGGTTCTTTCGGTAAAGTCACGTAGAAGGGAAGTAATAAAATAATTCTCACGACGTTCTTCACCTGAGGACGGCTGCTTGCGTTGTGGCCGAAACGTCGTGAGAATGATATTTTATTGTTTTATTTTTATTATTTTATTACTTCCCTTCTACGTGACTTTACCGAAAGAACCAAGAAGATGAATCCCTGCTGTAGTCACGAAAGCTTTAAATCGAAATTTGACCCATGCTTGCTGGCCGGGGTTTAGGCCACGTAGGCACGCGGCGGTAGTTTTTTACGGCAAAATTATTGTCGTTCACCCCTCCACCGCCCGACAGCATTGTCAACGTGTGCAAAGATAGTATTATTATTTATTCATGCCGACGCGTGGATCTAATTCGGATCAATGAGCCCCCGCAGCGGTTGCGTTTCGCCCCACGCTGCCGTGGGCTTCATCAAATCGAGTCAAACTTTACTTATACAGCAGAATTCGTGCATGAACCGCAATGCAAAGCGCTTTACAAGACAACTTGAAAGCGACTTGGCACAATTTTAACAACAAAAAGATTCATACATATAAAAAGACGTGACATTATAACGTACTACAAGTATAGTAAAACAAAAAGCATAATACGCACGCAATCTGGGCCATCCTAATTAAAGGGCAATCGAAGAAGGGTAAGCTTTGAGATGTTTAAAATCGTTCACCGATTCTCTCGCCTCCGACTTGACCGTCTACGACAGCACCTCGAAGTGGCAGTGGTCCCCCCTAGCATGCGCGTCGGGGGTTTCCTCCCGAAACAAAGACGAGACGACCACGGGCATCGCCCGCGGCGCTTTCGGATGCGCTTCGGAGGCCGTCTGGAGCGCTCTTCCTTTCCGATAATCGGAAGTCGCCGAGGGCTTTGCCTTTTAAAACGTCGAGATTGGAAACTCTTTTCTTTAGCGTTCAGTTTGTTGTCCTTCCCCCCGCACCTCTGATTACCACGGTTTGGCTGCGTACGGTGCGAAAGAAGTTCAACGTTCAGTGCCTACATGCTCCCACACGAAGCAGAGCAGAGGAGCTGACATTCTGAAGAAGCTCCCACGGGAACGTGGAGAAAAACGTCGAGCAATTTCGCGCCAAGCCACATCGGAGAGCTGCAAAAGCACGACTGCGGAAAGCCCGGACATCTGTAAAGAAGAGCGTTATAGCTCATCAGCTTCCTCCAGTATAAATAGAGAGTCGGCATTCTAAAGTTGACCGTTTCTTATAAAAAGCTACCCTCCTTTTTTCTTTTCAACCTCTCCCTCTCTGTCTCTCCTTCCGTCACATTTAGTTGTTGTTGTTGAACACGGTCTCATGTTTGGCGTAAATTGTATTTAAACGAATTCTCAACAGCTCAAGCGAAGCGGGAAAACAACAAAAGAATTCTCTCCTCGCGAATGTCAAGGCACGACAGATCGGCGGTGATATCTCGTCTCGCTTGACGGCGGCGTCTCTCTCGTCTTGAACGTGCTACACGTGGTTAAATAGGCGCCGCGGTGGCGGGATGTTAACTACCTCGCCTCGTATGCAGGAGGGTCGTGGGTTCAATCCCGACCCTGAGACTCCTGCTGCTGTATATTTGCAGTTTGCGGTGTCTCTCTCTCCGCGTGGTCGTGTGGATTTTTCTCCGGGTCCTCCAGTTTTTCTCTTCACATTTACAATCAACGTGTGTTTTAAAGAATTTCGTTGCTATGAAACGTCCACGTGATCATAAGCCACTTCGTTGAGTTATCATTTGTGGCCAGGTCGCTTCTGAAATAGAGCTATACAGCTCAGTGGGCCTTACCTGGTAAAATAAAAAAAATGTTCATAGTTTAAATAAAGAATCGCCCATGTGGATGACTGATGAATGGCCAAACCAATGTAAAAATTCATGAACTACAGTGCTAATTCCTTACGCGATACATATATATATAAAAATATTAAACAATTATGGAACAAACATTTTCTCCCAACTGGAAATTCTAATCGCGCTACTAACGTCGTTTCGTGAGACGAAGATAATTCCATCCGGGGCTCCCGCCATGAGTGGCAGTTGAACGATGTCGCTAAACTACTTCTGAGTGCCCCCAGAAGTTGATGTCACAGAAGTCCTCCTGAGTGCCCCCAGGGGATGATGGCACTTCAGTCAGCCTCTCTGAATTCACATCAAACCTCGGGGGCATGCACCTGGTGTAGGCCACGCGAGCGACGTTCGTCGCAGTGTTTGTCGGAGCTCGGGTTTGCTGAAACGAGCGTCAAACAAAATTATCATGCAAGAGCTTTCTTGTGCGTCGCCAGTGACCCTCCCATTTCCATTTCATTCGCTGTCGTACTTTGGTGTTCGCGTTTCTTTGCCTCCGCCACTCTGGTGACCCCCGGGTGGGTGTCACCTCTTGCCCCGGTCTCTTGAATACTCCGCCTGGCTAAACGGAAATCGACTCGCAACCCGACCTTCAACTTTGCGCTGTACTTGCGGACCCCCCCCCCCCCCGTTTTAATCACGGGCAAACCGAAACCTGGGTGTGAACCCAGGCTCTCTGGTCGGATGCACTCAGCGAGCCGACACAGAATTAGCCGACCGGGAAACGTTCATCAACGACGGTGCCGACGTTTTTAGTACACACCGCACCGGGTGCTCATTTAAGGCCGAGTCAACCTATGGCAGGCCCAGGACTGATACGGACATTTTGACACTGCTATTCGCCGTCAGCGACAATCAAACTCGAATTTATGGGTTCGTAGGGCAATGCGTCTAACCACCACACTACCGCTCCCCACCGTACCAAGACAAAGGTCCCCCGTATAGTCTCTAACAGACTGTTGTGGGGCAAGTGCTGTTCGCGAGGAGCACCTCTGATGAAAACTGCAAGCACCCGTGCACGCAGCCACTGTGGCCACTGAGCCAATGGAGGTTCAGCTGATGCGTTTGTTGTTTCCGAATAGCACGGTTGTGTACGTACGGTGCGAAAGAAGTTCGACGCACGCGCGTAGCAGATTTTTCCGCTCCGCACGAAAGGCGACGCCAGCGCAGGGAGGAACCCAATCCTCCGTGTCCCCGTGAACTCCCTGACGCGCCCCTCGCCGTCTCTACCCAGAGGTCACTTTGACACGACCGACGTCCGGTCGGCAATTAAACAATCAGCGCAACTCGTCAATAACTCAGCCGTGCGTGGCATTCAAAGTGGGGGGGAGGGGGTATCTATAATAAGGCGAGCGTTTCGGGCGATGGCAATAAATCAGACGGGCCAGGTATATAAATGGAGCTCTCACTCGCACCACTCCCGACGAAAGATCCTCACACACAACACCAAACTAGGCACACCTATTGCCAGGCATAGAGTCAGCATTGACCCCACGTGCTTGTGGGTAAAATATGCAAACAAACGTGCCTTTGAAAGTAACGAATGCGTTGTCTCTGAAACCGATCGGCCTCCACCAGGAGACAGACTCGTTCATGTGGCCTCGTGTCTGTTCCGGCGTTAGAGCAGAGGAACAACGCCAAGAGGCGGAAGGGCACAAAGGAAAATGCAAATTTCAAAGCACCGAGAGCGCGGTTTGGGCGGTTTTGTGTATGGGACCCATTTGCCGTAGGGCCCCGTTCAAAAGATTGACACGTCAAGTGTTTCTGAGACAGAATCCCGTTCGCCCGAGATATTTTTTTGCGGTTAAGGGGAGTTGCGCGGTACAAAAACCCTCGATAATTATCCTCGAGGTTAGCCTCGATTTACCCCCCCCCCCTCATCATCGCCTGGATGAGTGGTGTAAATTCGCGGATAAAGGGATCCGCACGGATAACGGGTTCCCCATTGTTGTCACGCTCTGACTCCGTTGGCCCCGACTGGACATCCGTGAAGAAGAGCTTTATCGCTCATCGGATTCCTCCTCCAGTATGAAATCATTCTTCCAATTCTGATGAGGGCGAGTCCTCTCTCCTCTGCCAGAGCTTTGGAAGTTCGGTTGGGTCGAGTCGCGAATCGCTGTCATAATTACGCGTCGAGCGAGCACCCACATATCGGCCAGAGAGGGCAAGATCGGCAACTCAGCCAGCATCCATTCAAGAAAGGATCGCACTCTGCCAACAAGACGCCGGTCCAGGGTTTCGCTCCTGCTTGAATCGGATGAATGCTGCTGAAATTATGGGCCGTCCATAAATGACGTCACGCGATTTTGGACGATTTGGACGATTTTTGACCCCCCCCCCTTCGTCACACGGTGTCACAAAAAGTCAGACCCCCCCTCAAATATGACGTCAAAAAGCTCTGCCTCCCCCCAAAAAAGTAAACATGCTTCAAATCGCTTTAAACTATTGTCATTGTAGTGCATATTTAATGTGGCGCTGCACTCTGATGTTGTAGGAGAAAACATTTATTAGAAAGTCTATTGAATTAAGTAGAACGTGTTGTCACACATGTCTGACCCCCCCCCCCCAGGTGCGTGACGTCATTTATGGCCCCTTATGCAATCCCAGAAGGCCGTGCGGCCGATGGGTTATGTAAGAAAGTTATTTTTTATTATCGTTAAGTGGAGAGAAGTCTAAATGAAGGAGACGAAATCGCCTGTTTCTGTTTATTTAGCGTTCTGTTTTATTACTCAGTGACCTCAGTGCCACCTTTAAAATAATCGCAAGCCTCCTCTGACTAACTGATAATAATTCCTGAGTCAATGGACTTTGTGTGTCTACCGCTGTGTGACTCACACACATCACCGCAGCCCGCTGCCGTAAATACTTTGTGCTCCAATTTAATTGCGCAATTTCAGCAGAGGCCGATCTGCGTCCCTCCCAACATTGGCAACGGAGGGGGGGGGGGAAAGGCGCAGCCCTGCAATTTCCAGCTCACGAAGGAAATTGCTTTCACTCGGGCAGCTGTTTAGACGGCACCCCTGAAGGGTGTTTAACAACGAGCTTTCACTCGTAGCGTCCCCACGGTACTCACTCGCCGTTCGCTCGCGAAGAGCGCGAACGAGCGAGAAGGCGGCAGCCACGCGGTTATCGGCGCTGCCAACGGATTCCCAAGCTCTGCAGTTCTCAATATATGTCGGTGTTATTTGGCAATAGTAATTCATTAGTGTTCACGCGCGGGAGGAAACCGGAGCGCCGGGAGAAAGCACATGCACGCCAGGGCCAACACTCTGTTCCCGCCTGACCGAGCAGCTGGAGTCTACATTTGCTGTATAGCCGCCTTCACCGCAGTGCTGGGTCACAGGCAGCCACGTGCAGAAGCGTCGCCACCACAGGCCCAGTCGTGGGCGTACCCACGCTTTGCCCCACCACCCTGCCGATCGACTGATTGTGGTGAACCCTATTCTTGGTTCTTTCGGTAAAGTCACGTCGAAGGGAAATAATAAAATAATAAAAATAAAACAATAAAATTCTCACGACGTTTCGATTGCGACACAAGCAATCATCATCGGGTGTGAAAAGCACGGCAAGAAAATTAGAAAAAAGTGGCGGTTTTATTATTATTTTATTATTTCCCTTCTACGTGACTTTACCGAAAGAACCAAGAATATGAATCCCGCAGTCACGAAAGCTTTAAATTGAAATTTGTGGTGAACCCATTTATAAAGCTGGGCTGAAAAATAGGCGGGGGTGGGGGGGGCAATGGAAGGCGTGGGGGGGGGGTTGAAGAAACTTGCAGAGACTTTTTTTTCCCTTCCAAACTGCTGAGTCAGGAGGTCAAATCGAAGACCTGTGACCTCGAGATTTAAAGTCCAGCGCGGTAATCATTACACACGCCGCAGCCGACATCCAAAGCACAGGCGAGCGGTGGCGGTGGCAAATGTAACGCGCGTCACCACCGGCCGGATAACATTGTTCTGGAAAGTTCAAAAGGCCAATTGGACTAAATCTTTATTGTATTTACACGTGAAGGCTCAACAACATGGAGTTCTGCTTATGTATACATGGTGGGGGAGGGGTAAATGGGGTGATGGTACCCCCCATACCCCTCCCCCACCTTTAAGACCCCCAAAAACTGTTATTTTATTAACATTTACCGGAAAAATACACAGAATGTTTGTTTTCGTTATTATAAATCTAAGTTATGAAGCTATGAATTTCGGTACGACCCCCCCCCCGCCGCCCCCACACGGGCCACCGGCCGATCAGCTGACAACACACGACCAATGTACATTGAACTTCTTCCGCACCGTACGTAGCCAACCGGAGTTGCGGGGGTGGGGGTGGGTGGTGGAAGGACAACGAACAGCAGGAACCGTTCAGCCGAGACAACGTGAACGGGGTCAGGGCGCACGCAGACAAACAAAAAAACGCGACACGGGGACGCGACGGCCCCCGCGCTCAGCCTGCCAGCGGAATCCAACACCGCTAGCGCCCGGCTGGGTCGGCTTGGCCGGCCGGCCGCTGACCGCTGATTAAAACGGAGCACGTGGCCCGTGCCCCCCCCCCCCCGGTCCACCGTCCATCGCCCGCAGTTCCGTGCTATTCAACGACGCCCGGCACGGCGGAAAACAAACGCCGCTTGTGTCTCTGCTACCCCCAGCCTCACCCTCTGCCGTGCCCCGCTCCCCGCCGCCCAGTCACTGACACCACCTGGTTGATGGGGCGATAGTTTAGTATTATTTCTTAGTATTCGTTTTCAATATTAGTTCTTAGTATTATTTTTTTGTATAATTTTTTTGTATGCGTATTTTTTTGTGGTGGGGGGGGGGGGGGCGATTCGTTTGTCTTTCCTGTACTTTGTGCTGCGATCGTGGTTTTTTTTTTGCATCGGTTGTTGTTGTTCACGTCCTGACACCGTTTCGTGCCTCCACTGGACATCAGTGAGAGAAAAAAAAAGAGCTTCATAGTTCATCGGATTCCTCCTCCGGTGCAAATAAATATTTCCGATTCTGACCTCGGTGACACGGCCCCGATCCGTGCCGCCGCTTGCCGAACGCTCCGTTCCCGGAGGGCTGACGGTTCGGTAAACCAGCGGCCGCCCTGGTTAATGCTGCACGCGGCGCGTCAATAACCGTGACACCGGCGACGCGCCGTTCCGCTTCGCTCGCTGCGGACGACGGTCCCGTGACGTCGTTCGCAAGAGTTCACCCATCCCGTGCGTGTGCCGGCACGGGGTCTAAGATTTGCCAAAATTGAAAAACGACACCGCATATTGCTCAATGAGGATGAACGTAGCAGTGACCCCCCCCCCACCTTCCTACTAGCAGACCAATGTCCCGGGTCGCCCTTTGCAAATGCGACTTCTGTCGTGGTCTCTGGAGGTCTCGCCCGCTAAAACAAAATCAACTTGAAGCCTCCCCGCCCTCCACCGCACCCCTCTCTCCACTTGCCCTCCCCGCCACCCCATCTTACCCACGACCGCCACCACCACTAATTCTCCCTCGCTTGGCATCCACGCTCACCAAGCCCCAAACCCCCAAACCCCCATGCCCCCCCATCAACACTGCTTCTGCTACCTCATCAGCAACCACGCGGTGACCTCTACACCAAAGACAAAGAACCCCGTGTAGGCTCTAACAGGCTTTTGGAGGCAAGTGCCGGCACAGGAGGGGGCGGGTGACCAACACTAGACCCGGCCACCTTTGTCTCCCCGCCACGCTGATGTTTAATACACACAGCACCAGGCACTCATTTAAGGCTGCGTCGACCTAGGGGAGTCCCAGGACCGTGAGCGAGAATCGAGTTTCGGGGCGGGGGGGGTCAAGGGGTTGGTAGCGCAGCGGCAGCCAGCGCTGACGACTGAGCCAACCGCCGCTCTAAATAACACCAGACGCACACGTGGATTAATTTCTCACTCTAATTGCTTTCCCCGAGTTGATGGAAGACTGCATCGGTGTACGTGACGAGGAGACGCACTGGATGGGGGGAGTGTGCCAAGTGCAGATGTAATAATATTATATTTTATAGATAATATAATCATATTTTTAGTCTATCCGTGTTTGTGCTTAGCAACCTTGTTTTAAGGGCGCCACGGTAGCGAGATGTGAACTACCTCGCCTCGTATGCCAGAGGTCGTGGGTTCGATCCCGACCCTGACGCATCCTGTATATTTGGAAATTTGCGTGTTCTCCCCATGCTTGCGTCAATTTTTCTCCGGGTCCTCCGATTTTTCTCTCCACATTTATAATCAACGTCACTTTTTTAGAGTATTTTCCTGCTATAAATTGCCACACGATGATAAGCCACTTCCTTGAGCTATCATTTGTGGCCAGGTCGCTGCTGAAAAAGAGCTATGCAGCTCAGTGGGACTTACCTCGTAAAATAAAAAATAGTTTTTTTTATAGAAAAAATCTGGGTCACTGACTCCGACAGACCTGGCTGACATTAAATCCGGGACACACACAAAGATAAAGATTCCCCACGGAGCCTTGTAAACTATCGGAGGGGCAAAGTGTTGTTAGCGATGTGCCCGTTAAGTCTGGAACGATGAATGAGAGAGGCGGTTGTGTGTGGTCAGAACCACAACTGAAAATGTCTTTGCTTGGCCAGCACTGATATTTTTAGACGCACAGCTCCACATTTCAGGCTGAGTCAATCTAGGCGAAGCCCGTGCGAAACGGCGTTCGGATTATCTCATGCCACTGTGTTACCCCATGGCCAGGAGCTGAACTGGTGTCACGTGGTCCACTCACGCCCCAGTTCGCAAACCATTGCGCCACCTCTCCCCATTACGCAAATACACAAAGACACAAAAACTCTGTAACCCTGTAGAGCCTTAACAGACTTTTGGGTCAAGTGTTGTTAGTGAGCACCTAGTGGCGATTTTTACACACAGCACCAGCTACTAATTAGAGCTGAGTCTCCCTAGGAGAGGCCCCGGACCGCGAGCGGGAATCGAACTCGGGTCGTCGGGTTCGTAGCGCAACGCGTCAAGTGTGCACGACCGCTCACCGCACACGCTCGCAAACGCTCGCGCAGCCACTCACACACACACACCCACACACACACGCACACACACAAGCACACACACACGCACTCACACACCACACACACACACACGCCACACACACGCACTCACACACGCGCACCCAACACGCGCACTCACACACGCGCAGCCACACACGCGCACTCACACACTCGCAGCCACTCACACACGCGCACACACCACACTCACGTACACACACACGCACCCACACACACGCATCCAACCTGCAGTGCCAATTGCCCCCAATACACCTCCCCTCCCCACCACAGCAGCAACGATAGTTGTCAGAATGCCAATGATCGTATTCGGGGCACCGTGACATGTTTGGAACAGTCCGTGGACACGTTGTCTTCTAGAAAATTGTAGCCGTAATAATAATGAGTTGAGTGTCTATTTTTTATGTAATGCGTGTGTGTACATGTATGTGTGTACGTGGGGAGCGGTAGTGTTGCGGTTAGCGCTACGCTGCGCTATGAACCCGGTGAACCGAGTTCGATTCCCGCTCACGGCCAACACAGGTGACGATTATTTGAACCGGTCGTGGGCCTCCCCCTAGGTCGACTCGGCCTCAAATGAGTACGTGGTGGGGGTGTGTCAACATCGCGGGGATCTTTGTATTTGCTTCGATGAAGTCTGTGTTTGGTGCCAAATCATCTACCACAGGTGGCAATGTGACCACGAGGGTCACGTGAGTTTGCTGCTGCTATTGCTGCTGCTTCCAACTGCTTCTGCTGCTGATGATGATGATACAATGTCGATACGGATCCAGCTGATGCGTGTGATGATGCAACTGCTGCAGCTGACAGATGATGGCGTCTACTGATACGCATGACACTACTGCTACTGATTCTACTCCTGTAGCTCCTGCCGATGATGATGATGACACAACTGCACATTACGACAAGGCAGCAACTACAGATGCTTACGTTATGTACGTTGAAATTCTTTCGCACCGTACGTAGCCAACTGTGCTAATCTTACGATGCTGATACGACCAATGCTACCGCTGCAGCGGATTGATAATGATGATGGAACCGTGCATTAATGTATTAAGTTTGCTGAGCCAACAGGCCAGGATTGGGCAAAAACGTTCCTACGGCAGCGGCGTGTATATTCATTGGTCATCATTCAGACCGCGACCCCGGAAGGGGGGCATTGTGTGTTGAGGCGACCTTGTGAGCAGGAGCTGCACTCGGAATTCGTGACGGGAAGAAGCAGCGAAAGAAGTGTTGTGACCTGCAGTGTGGTGAGCGAGTCGGCGAGTGAGCGAGTGCGTGAAGTGTGCTGCAGTGTGGTGAGTGAGTCGGTGAGTGAGTCGGCGAGTGAGCGAGTGCGTGAAGTGTGCTGCAGTGACCGTGGGGAGCGTTAGTGTACCGGTTGGTACGCTGGCTCACGGCCAACACCGGTGACGATTACCTGAACCGGTTCGTCGGCCTCCTCTAGGTCGACTCAGCCTCAAATGAGTACCTGGTGCGGTGTGTAAACATCGGCACTAAGGAGACAAAAGCGGCCGGGCGTGGTGCTCGCTAACAGCACTTGCCCATTTTCTGTTTGCACATAGTCACCTTAAGATGTTTTCTTGTTCATGTTTTTGTTTTTTTGTTTGTTGCGGTTGCACCCGATTCAAGAGCCGAATGGCTCACAGGGCTATACCTAATAAATGAAACTTGAAACTTGCCCAGCAGTCTGTGAATAGGCTATACGGTGGGAGGGCGAAGGGGGGGGGGTCTTTGTCTCTATACTTGGTACAGCGTGTGACACCGATGCCAAACCAACTTGGCTTTGGCCAAGAGCACACCCGTCGTGCCGATCGCATCAGCTGACGACCGATTAAAAATTCAGCCAACAGCGCTCGCTCGCTCCTCCTCCGCCAAGGCGGCGATGCCGACGTTCCCAAAATTCTCATCTCCTCGACCGCAGCAGCGGCGGCAGCAGCAGCTCTAATCTCACATCGGTGACAGCGGCCAGCTCGCCTGTGGAGTGTTGCCGGAGTGTCAGTACCGTGGGAGGGAGGTGGGAGGGTGTCACACTGACACCGAACATACCCCACCCACCACCACCACCACCACCCCCACCTCCTCGTGTTTAAAATTCTAATCCCGTGAGCTCACTGGGTGGTTCGGAGGTCAGGGGCACGGATCCGGCGGGTGAATCGAGTCGAGGTGACGCACGACGAACGCTCTTGTCTGCACGTGGAGTGCGGTTCATGAACCGGCGGTGCGGCAGGAAGGAGGCTCGTGTGAGCCCCGACTGTGGAGCGCACCTTTCACACGAGTGACCCATGCTTCTTCTTGGTTCTTTCGGTAAAGTCACGTAGAAGGGAAGTAATAAAATAATTCTCACGACGTTCTTCACCTGAGGACGGCTGCTTGCGTTGTGGCCGAAACGTCGTGAGAATGATATTTATTATGTTTTATTTTTATTATTTTATTACTTCCCTTCTACGTGACTTACCGAAAGAACCAAGAAGATGAATCCCTGCTGTAGTCACGAAAGCTTTAAATCGAAATTTGACCCATGCTTGCTGGCCGGGGTTTAGGCCACGTAGGCACGCGGCGGTAGTTTTTTACGGCAAAATTATTGTCGTTCACCCCTCCACCGCCCGACAGCATTGTCAACGTGTGCAAAGATAGTATTATTATTTATTCATGCCGACGCGTGGATCTAATTCGGATCAATAGCCCCCGCAGCGGTTGCGTTTCGCCCCACGCTGCCGTGGGCTTCATCAAATCGAGTCAAACTTTACTTATACAGCAGAATTCGTGCATGAACCGCAATGCAAAGCGCTTTACAAGACAACTTGAAAGCGACTTGGCACAATTTTAACAACAAAAAGATTCATACATATAAAAAGACGTGACATTATAACGTACTACAAGTATAGTAAAACAAAAAGCATAATACGCACGCAATCTGGGCCATCCTAATTAAAGGGCAATCGAAGAAGGGTAAGCTTTGAGATGTTTAAAATCGTTCACCGATTCTCTCGCCTCCGACTTGACCGTCTACGACAGCACCTCGAAGTGGCAGTGGTCCCCCCTAGCATGCGCGTCGGGGGTTTCCTCCCGAAACAAAGACGAGACGACCACGGGCATCGCCCGCGGCGCTTTCGGATGCGCTTCGGAGGCCGTCTGGAGCGCTCTTCCTTTCCGATAATCGGAAGTCGCCGAGGGCTTTGCCTTTTAAAACGTCGAGATTGGAAACTCTTTTCTTTAGCGTTCAGTTTGTTGTCCTTCCCCCCGCACCTCTGATTACCACGGTTTGGCTGCGTACGGTGCGAAAGAAGTTCAACGTTCAGTGCCTACATGCTCCCACACGAAGCAGAGCAGAGGAGCTGACATTCTGAAGAAGCTCCCACGGGAACGTGGAGAAAAACGTCGAGCAATTTCGCGCCAAGCCACATCGGAGAGCTGCAAAAGCACGACTGCGGAAAGCCCGGACATCTGTAAAGAAGAGCGTTATAGCTCATCAGCTTCCTCCAGTATAAATAAGAGTCGGCATTCTAAAGTTGACCGTTTCTTATAAAAAGCTACCCTCCTTTTTTCTTTTCAACCTCTCCCTCTCTGTCTCTCCTTCCGTCACATTTAGTTGTTGTTGTTGAACACGGTCTCATGTTTGGCGTAAATTGTATTTAAACGAATTCTCAACAGCTCAAGCGAAGCGGGAAAACAACAAAAGAATTCTCTCCTCGCGAATGTCAAGGCACGACAGATCGGCGGTGATATCTCGTCTCGCTTGACGGCGGCGTCTCTCTCGTCTTGAACGTGCTACACGTGGTTAAATAGGCGCCGCGGTGGCGGGATGTTAACTACCTCGCCTCGTATGCAGGAGGGTCGTGGGTTCAATCCCGACCCTGAGACTCCTGCTGCTGTATATTTGCAGTTTGCGGTGTCTCTCTCTCCGCGTGGTCGTGTGGATTTTTCTCCGGGTCCTCCAGTTTTTCTCTTCACATTTACAATCAACGTGTGTTTTAAAGAATTTCGTTGCTATGAAACGTCCACGTGATCATAAGCCACTTCGTTGAGTTATCATTTGTGGCCAGGTCGCTTCTGAAATAGAGCTATACAGCTCAGTGGGCCTTACCTGGTAAAATAAAAAAAAATGTTCATAGTTTAAATAAAGAATCGCCCATGTGGATGACTGATGAATGGCCAAACCAATGTAAAAATTCATGAACTACAGTGCTAATTCCTTACGCGATACATATATATATAAAAATATTAAACAATTATGGAACAAACATTTTCTCCCAACTGGAAATTCTAATCGCGCTACTAACGTCGTTTCGTGAGACGAAGATAATTCCATCCGGGGCTCCCGCCATGAGTGGCAGTTGAACGATGTCGCTAAACTACTTCTGAGTGCCCCCAGAAGTTGATGTCACAGAAGTCCTCCTGAGTGCCCCCAGGGGATGATGGCACTTCAGTCAGCCTCTCTGAATTCACATCAAACCTCGGGGGCATGCACCTGGTGTAGGCCACGCGAGCGACGTTCGTCGCAGTGTTTGTCGGAGCTCGGGTTTGCTGAAACGAGCGTCAAACAAAATTATCATGCAAGAGCTTTCTTGTGCGTCGCCAGTGACCCTCCCATTTCCATTTCATTCGCTGTCGTACTTTGGTGTTCGCGTTTCTTTGCCTCCGCCACTCTGGTGACCCCCGGGGTGGGTGTCACCTCTTGCCCCGGTCTCTTGAATACTCCGCCTGGCTAAACGGAAATCGACTCGCAACCCGACCTTCAACTTTGCGCTGTACTTGCGGACCCCCCCCCCCCCCGTTTTAATCACGGGCAAACCGAAACCTGGGTGTGAACCCAGGCTCTCTGGTCGGATGCACTCAGCGAGCCGACACAGAATTAGCCGACCGGGAAACGTTCATCAACGACGGTGCCGACGTTTTTAGTACACACCGCACCGGGTGCTCATTTAAGGCCGAGTCAACCTATGGCAGGCCCAGGACTGATACGGACATTTTGACACTGCTATTCGCCGTCAGCGACAATCAAACTCGAATTTATGGGTTCGTAGGGCAATGCGTCTAACCACCACACTACCGCTCCCCACCGTACCAAGACAAAGGTCCCCCGTATAGTCTCTAACAGACTGTTGTGGGGCAAGTGCTGTTCGCGAGGAGCACCTCTGATGAAAACTGCAAGCACCCGTGCACGCAGCCACTGTGGCCACTGAGCCAATGGAGGTTCAGCTGATGCGTTTGTTGTTTCCGAATAGCACGGTTGTGTACGTACGGTGCGAAAGAAGTTCGACGCACGCGCGTAGCAGATTTTTCCGCTCCGCACGAAAGGCGACGCCAGCGCAGGGAGGAACCCAATCCTCCGTGTCCCCGTGAACTCCCTGACGCGCCCCTCGCCGTCTCTACCCAGAGGTCACTTTGACACGACCGACGTCCGGTCGGCAATTAAACAATCAGCGCAACTCGTCAATAACTCAGCCGTGCGTGGCATTCAAAGTGGGGGGGAGGGGGTATCTATAATAAGGCGAGCGTTTCGGGCGATGGCAATAAATCAGACGGGCCAGGTATATAAATGGAGCTCTCACTCGCACCACTCCCGACGAAAGATCCTCACACACAACACCAAACTAGGCACACCTATTGCCAGGCATAGAGTCAGCATTGACCCCACGTGCTTGTGGGTAAAATATGCAAACAAACGTGCCTTTGAAAGTAACGAATGCGTTGTCTCTGAAACCGATCGGCCTCCACCAGGAGACAGACTCGTTCATGTGGCCTCGTGTCTGTTCCGGCGTTAGAGCAGAGGAACAACGCCAAGAGGCGGAAGGGCACAAAGGAAAATGCAAATTTCAAAGCACCGAGAGCGCGGTTTGGGCGGTTTTGTGTATGGGACCCATTTGCCGTAGGGCCCCGTTCAAAAAGATTGACACGTCAAGTGTTTCTGAGACAGAATCCCGTTCGCCCGAGATATTTTTTTGCGGTTAAGGGGAGTTGCGCGGTACAAAAACCCCTCGATAATTATCCTCGAGGTTAGCCTCGATTTACCCCCCCCCCCTCATCATCGCCTGGATGAGTGGTGTAAATTCGCGGATAAAGGGATCCGCACGGATAACGGGTTCCCCCATTGTTGTCACGCTCTGACTCCGTTGGCCCCGACTGGACATCCGTGAAGAAGAGCTTTATCGCTCATCGGATTCCTCCTCCAGTATGAAATCATTCTTCCAATTCTGATGAGGGCGAGTCCTCTCTCCTCTGCCAGAGCTTTGGAAGTTCGGTTGGGTCGAGTCGCGAATCGCTGTCATAATTACGCGTCGAGCGAGCACCCACATATCGGCCAGAGAGGGCAAGATCGGCAACTCAGCCAGCATCCATTCAAGAAAGGATCGCACTCTGCCAACAAGACGCCGGTCCAGGGTTTCGCTCCTGCTTGAATCGGATGAATGCTGCTGAAATTATGGGCCGTCCATAAATGACGTCACGCGATTTTGGACGATTTTTGACCCCCCCCCCTTCGTCACACGGTGTCACAAAAAGTCAGACCCCCCCTCAAATATGACGTCAAAAAGCTCTGCCTCCCCCCAAAAAAAGTAAACATGCTTCAAATCGCTTTAAACTATTGTCATTGTAGTGCATATTTAATGTGGCGCTGCACTCTGATGTTGTAGGAGAAAACATTTATTAGAAAGTCTATTGAATTAAGTAGAACGTGTTGTCACACATGTCTGACCCCCCCCCCCCAGGTGCGTGACGTCATTTATGGCCCCTTATGCAATCCCAGAAGGCCGTGCGGCCGATGGGTTATGTAAGAAAGTTATTTTTTATTATCGTTAAGTGGAGAGAAGTCTAAATGAAGGAGACGAAATCGCCTGTTTCTGTTTATTTAGCGTTCTGTTTTATTACTCAGTGACCTCAGTGCCACCTTTAAAATAATCGCAAGCCTCCTCTGACTAACTGATAATAATTCCTGAGTCAATGGACTTTGTGTGTCTACCGCGTGTGACTCACACACATCACCGCAGCCCGCTGCCGTAAATACTTTGTGCTCCAATTTAATTGCGCAATTTCAGCAGAGGCCGATCTGCGTCCCTCCCAACATTGGCAACGGAGGGGGGGGGGGAAAGGCGCAGCCCTGCAATTTCCAGCTCACGAAGGAAATTGCTTTCACTCGGGCAGCTGTTTAGACGGCACCCCTGAAGGGTGTTTAACAACGAGCTTTCACTCGTAGCGTCCCCACGGTACTCACTCGCTCGTTCGCTCGGAAGAGAAGGCGGCAGCCACGCGGTTATCGGCGCTGCCAACGGATTCCCAAGCTCTGCAGTTCTCAATATATGTCGGTGTTATTTGGCATAGTAATTCATTAGTGTTCACGCGCGGGAGGAAACCGGAGCGCCGGGAGAAAGCACATGCACGCCAGGGCCAACACTCTGTTCCCGCCTGACCGAGCAGCTGGAGTCTACATTTGCTGTATAGCCGCCTTCACCGCAGTGCTGGGTACAGGCAGCCACGTGCAGAAGCGTAGCCACCACAGGCCCAGTCGTGGGCGTACCCACGCTTTGCCCCACCACCCTGCCGATCGACTGATTGTGGTGAACCCTTTCTTGGTTCTTTCGGTAAAGTCACGCAGAAGGGAAATAATAAAATAATAAAAATAAAACAATAAAATTCTCACGACGTTTCGATTGCGACACAAGCAATCGTCATCGGGTGTGAAAAGCACGGCAAGAAAATTAGAAAAAAGTGGCGGTTTTATTATTATTTTATTATTTCCCTTCTACGTGACTTTACCGAAAGAACCAAGAATATGAATCCCAGTCACGAAAGCTTTAAATTGAAATTTGTGGTGAACCCATTTATAAAGCTGGGCTGAAAAATAGGCGGGGGGGGGGGGGCAATGGAAGGCGTGGGGGGGGGGTTGAAGAAACTTGCAGAGACTTTTTTTTCCCTTCCAAACTGCTGAGTCAGGAGGTCAAATCGAAGACCTGTGACCTCGAGATTTAAAGTCCAGCGCGGTAATCATTACACAGCCGCAGCCGCATCCAAAGCACAGGCGAGCGGTGGCGGTGGCAAATGTAACGCGCGTCACCACCGGCCGGATAACATTGTTCTGGAAAGTTCAAAAGGCCAATTGGACTAAATCTTTATTGTATTTACACGTGAAGGCTCAACAACATGGAGTTCTGCTTATGTATACATGGTGGGGGAGGGGTAAATGGGGTGATGGTACCCCCCATACCCCTCCCCCACCTTTAAGACCCCCAAAAACTGTTATTTTATTAACATTTACCGGAAAAAATACACAGAATGTTTGTTTTCGTTATTATAAATCTAAGTTATGAAGCTATGAATTTCGGTACGACCCCCCCCCGCCGCCCCCACACGGGCCACCGGCCGATCAGCTGACAACACACGACCAATGTACATTGAACTTCTTCCGCACCGTACGTAGCCAACCGGAGTTGCGGGGGTGGGGGTGGGGTGGTGGAAGGACAACGAACAGCAGGAACCGTTCAGCCGAGACAACGTGAACGGGGTCAGGGCGCACGCAGACAAACAAAAAAACGCGACACGGGGACGCGACGGCCCCCGCGCTCAGCCTGCCAGCGGAATCCAACACCGCTAGCGCCCGGCTGGGTCGGCTTGGCCGGCCGGCCGCTGACCGCTGATTAAAACGGAGCACGTGGCCCGTGCCCCCCCCCCCCCGGTCCACCGTCCATCGCCCGCAGTTCCGTGCTATTCAACGACGCCCGGCACGGCGGAAAACAAACGCCGCTTGTGTCTCTGCTACCCCCAGCCTCACCCTCTGCCGTGCCCCGCTCCCCGCCGCCCAGTCACTGACACCACCTGGTTGATGGGGCGATAGTTTAGTATTATTTCTTAGTATTCGTTTTCAATATTAGTTCTTAGTATTATTTTTTGTATAATTTTTTTTGTATGCGTATTTTTTTGTGGTGGGGGGGGGCGATTCGTTTGTCTTTCCTGTACTTTGTGCTGCGATCGTGGTTTTTTTTTTGCATCGGTTGTTGTTGTTCACGTCCTGACACCGTTTCGTGCCTCCACTGGACATCAGTGAGAGAAAAAAAAAGAGCTTCATAGTTCATCGGATTCCTCCTCCGGTGCAAATAAATATTTCCGATTCTGACCTCGGTGACACGGCCCCGATCCGTGCCGCCGCTTGCCGAACGCTCCGTTCCCGGAGGGCTGACGGTTCGGTAAACCAGCGGCCGCCCTGGTTAATGCTGCACGCGGCGCGTCAATAACCGTGACACCGGCGACGCGCCGTTCCGCTTCGCTCGCTGCGGACGACGGTCCCGTGACGTCGTTCGCAAGAGTTCACCCATCCCGTGCGTGTGCCGGCACGGGGTCTAAGATTTGCCAAAATTGAAAAACGACACCGCATATTGCTCAATGAGGATGAACGTAGCAGTGACCCCCCCCCCCACCTTCCTACTAGCAGACCAATGTCCCGGGTCGCCCTTTGCAAATGCGACTTCTGTCGTGGTCTCTGGAGGTCTCGCCCGCTAAAACAAAATCAACTTGAAGCCTCCCCGCCCTCCACCGCACCCCTCTCTCCACTTGCCCTCCCCGCCACCCCATCTTACCCACGACCGCCACCACCACTAATTCTCCCTCGCTTGGCATCCACGCTCACCAAGCCCCAAACCCCCAAACCCCCAGCCCCCCCATCAACACTGCTTCTGCTACCTCATCAGCAACCACGCGGTGACCTCTACACCAAAGACAAAGAACCCCCGTGTAGGCTCCCCCACCTCCTCCCCATCCCTCCGCCGATCCATCCACCTTCCCCCCTCCCTCCGCCCCAACACCTCCCCACCCCCTCCCTCCGCCCCCACACCTCCCCACCCCCTCCCTCCGCCCCTCCTCCTCCACCCCCACCCACCTCCCCACCCTCCGCCCCCCCCACCTCTTCCTCCCCCCTCGCCTCCTCTGAATCCGCGGCGTCAAAACCGGCGGCCAAGTGGAGCAGAGGGCACAGATCCTCGGCGGGCTGCGAATTCTCCTCGCGAGACGGGCCGGAGGCATCTGCTGCCAACGGCAAAGGAACAACCTCTACGCGTGTGGCGTGAGTGCACGTTGAACTTCTTTCGTACCGTACGTGGCCAACGGCGCTAATCGGCTGCTCCGGTGGGTGGGTGGGGTTCAGAGGACAACAAGCTAAACGCAAAAAGCAATTGTAAAGGAATTAGTTCGTCAATCTAGATGATGATTTTAAAAGTGCGTAGCTCCAGCGGTTTCCTAATATCGGAAGGAAGAGCGTTCCAGACGGCCGCAGGAGCGCACCCGAAAGCGCTGCGCGATGCGGCGACCGCCGTCTTCATTTGAGTGCCCAGCCAAAAGCCGCAGCGATGATTTCTGCTCCCTGGCGAGATCAGCAAACGCAGATTGTGGTTCAATTGTGGAAAGCACTTTGTGGTGGAAAATCTTTAAATATGTCCTCTCTCTAGCCCTAGTAACCCCACCCCCCAAACCTCGTGCAGACTTCCCATTGAACTCTCTCAGCCGAGGTTTCCCCCCCACCCACCACCTCTGCATTTTTTATTCGGTTCATAATCTAAACAATAAACTTTTTTTTTTATTTACCAGGTAAGGCCCCACTGAGCCATGTAGCACTGCTTCATAAGCCACCTGGCCATCACAAATGACAGCCCAGTGCAGTGGCTTGTCATCACGAGGAAATTCATAGCAGCCAAATACTCTAAACGCACGTTGATTCTAAATGCGAAGGGAAAAACTGGAGGACCCGGAGAAAAATCCACGCGACCACGGCGAGAGAGAGAGAGAGACACCGCAAACTCCAAATATACAGCAGCAGGAGTCTCAGGGTCGGGATCGAACCCACGACCCTCCTGCATACGAGGCGAGGTAGTTAACATCCCGCCACCGCGGCGCCTATTTAACCACGTGTAGCACGTTCAAGACGAGAGAGACGCCGCCGCCGCCGTCACAAGCGAGACGAGATATCACCGCCGATCTGTCGTGCATCGACATTCGCGAGGAGAGAATTCTTTTGTTGTTCCCCCCCCCCCACGCTTCGCTTGAGCTGTTGAGAATTCGTTTAAATAAAATTTACGCCAAACATGAGACCGTGTTCAACAACAACAAAAAAATGGGACGGAAGGAGAGACAGAGGGGGAGAGGTTGAAAAGAAAAAAGTAGGGCAGCTTTTTATGAGAAACGGTTCCCTTTAGCATGCCAACTCTTTATTTATACTGGAGGAAGCTGAGGAGCTCTAACGCTCTTCTTCACAGATGTCCGGGCTTCCGCAGTCGTACTTTTGTTGCTCGACGCGTTTCATCTGTGGTTCTGACCACACACAACCGACTCTCTCATCCATCGTTCCAGCCTTAATGGGCACATCGCTAACAACACTTTGCCCCCCCGATAGTTTCCAAGGCTCCGTGGGGAATCTTTATCTTTGTGTGTGTCTGGGATGTAATGTCAGCCAGGTCTGTCGGAGTCAGTGACCCAGATTTTTTTAAACCTATTTTTTAATTTTCGATTTAAAGCTTTCGTGACTGCATGGATTCATCTTCTTGGTTCTTTCGGTAAAGTCACGTAGAAGGGAAGTAATAAAATAATAAAAATAAAACATAATAAAACAATTCTCACGACGTTTCGGCCACAACGCAAGCAGCCGTCCTCAGGTGAAAACCAGGTCCGTCGAGGCGACAGACTCTGTCGCCTCGAATTGTTTTATTATGTTTTATTTTTATTATTTTATTACTTCCCCTATTTTTTATTTTACTAGGTAAGTCCCACTGAGCTGCATAGCTCTTTTTCAGAAGTGACCTGACCACAAATGATAGCTCAACGAATTCGCTTATCATCGTGTGGAAATGTCTTGCAGCCGAATACTCTAAACGCACGACGTTGATTCTAAATGTGGAGGGAAAACCAGAAGAGCCGGTGAAAAATCCACGCGACCACGGGAGAGAAACACCGCAAACTCCAAATATACAGCAGCAGGCGTCAGGGTCTGGATCGTACGCACGACCTCTTGCGTAGCAGGCGAGGTAGTCAACATCTCACCACTACAGCACTCTCCTAAAAAGGTTGCTTAGAACAAACCGAAAAGGCCCAACCGATAACACCAACAATGAGCGTCCAGCAACAAACAGCACAGATTTAAGGGTGTCAAAAAGTCAAGTGATTTCCTGCTCAAAATTTGCATTTAAGGTATTGGCGGTCGTCTCCTCGTGTTTACACCGCTGCAGAGCCAGTGTTGGAAATTCCACGTTCCTACGGCAGCGGCGTGTATATTCATTGGTCATCATTCAGACCGCGACCCCGGAAGGGGGGCATTGTGTGTTGAGGCGACCTTGTGAGCAGGAGCTGCACTCGGAATTCGTGACGGGAAGAAGCAGCGAAAGAAGTGTTGTGACCTGCAGTGTGGTGAGCGAGTCGGCGAGTGAGCGAGTGCGTGAAGTGTGCTGCAGTGTGGTGAGTGAGTCGGTGAGTGAGTCGGCGAGTGAGCGAGTGCGTGAAGTGTGCTGCAGTGACGTGGGGAGCGTTAGTGTACCGGTTGGTACGCTGGCTCACGGCCAACACGGTGACGATTACCTGAACCGGTTCGTCGGCCTCCTCTAGGTCGACTCAGCCTCAAATGAGTACCTGGTGCGGTGTGTAAACATCGGCACTAAGGAGACAAAAGCGGCCGGGCGTGGTGCTCGCTAACAGCACTTGCCCATTTTCTGTTTGCACATAGTCACCTTAAGATGTTTTCTTGTTCATGTTTTTGTTTTTTTGTTTGTTGCGGTTGCACCCGATTCAAGAGCCGAATGGCTCACAGGGCTATACCTAATAAATGAAACTTGAAACTTGCCCAGCAGTCTGTGAATAGGCTATACGGTGGGAGGGCGAAGGGGGGGGGTCTTTGTCTCTATACTTGGTACAGCGTGTGACACCGATGCCAAACCAACTTGGCTTTGGCCAAGAGCACACCCGTCGTGCCGATCGCATCAGCTGACGACCGATTAAAAATTCAGCCAACAGCGCTCGCTCGCTCCTCCTCCGCCAAGGCGGCGATGCCGACGTTCCCAAAATTCTCATCTCCTCGACCGCAGCAGCGGCGGCAGCAGCAGCTCTAATCTCACATCGGTGACAGCGGCCAGCTCGCCTGTGGAGTGTTGCCGGAGTGTCAGTACCGTGGGAGGGAGGTGGAGGGTGTCACACTGACACCGAACATACCCCACCCACCACCACCACCACCACCACCCCACCTCCTCGTGTTTAAAATTCTAATCCCGTGAGCTCACTGGGTGGTTCGGAGGTCAGGGGCACGGATCCGGCGGGTGAATCGAGTCGAGGTGACGCACGACGAACGCTCTTGTCTGCACGTGGAGTGCGGTTCATGAACCGGCGGTGCGGCAGGAAGGAGGCTCGTGTGAGCCCCGACTGTGGAGCGCACCTTTCACACGAGTGACCCATGCTTCTTCTTGGTTCTTTCGGTAAAGTCACGTAGAAGGGAAGTAATAAAATAATTCTCACGACGTTCTTCACCTGAGGACGGCTGCTTGCGTTGTGGCCGAAACGTCGTGAGAATGATATTTTATTGTTTTATTTTTATTATTTTATTACTTCCCTTCTACGTGACTTACCGAAAGAACCAAGAAGATGAATCCCTGCTGTAGTCACGAAAGCTTTAAATCGAAATTTGACCCATGCTTGCTGGCCGGGGTTTAGGCCACGTAGGCACGCGGCGGTAGTTTTTTACGGCAAAATTATTGTCGTTCACCCCTCCACCGCCCGACAGCATTGTCAACGTGTGCAAAGATAGTATTATTATTTATTCATGCCGACGCGTGGATCTAATTCGGATCAATAGCCCCCGCAGCGGTTGCGTTTCGCCCCACGCTGCCGTGGGCTTCATCAAATCGAGTCAAACTTTACTTATACAGCAGAATTCGTGCATGAACCGCAATGCAAAGCGCTTTACAAGACAACTTGAAAGCGACTTGGCACAATTTTAACAACAAAAAGATTCATACATATAAAAAGACGTGACATTATAACGTACTACAAGTATAGTAAAACAAAAAGCATAATACGCACGCAATCTGGGCCATCCTAATTAAAGGCAATCGAAGAAGGGTAAGCTTTGAGATGTTTAAAATCGTTCACCGATTCTCTCGCCTCCGACTTGACCGTCTACGACAGCACCTCGAAGTGGCAGTGGTCCCCCCTAGCATGCGCGTCGGGGGTTTCCTCCCGAAACAAAGACGAGACGACCACGGGCATCGCCCGCGGCGCTTTCGGATGCGCTTCGGAGGCCGTCTGGAGCGCTCTTCCTTTCCGATAATCGGAAGTCGCCGAGGGCTTTGCCTTTTAAAACGTCGAGATTGGAAACTCTTTTCTTTAGCGTTCAGTTTGTTGTCCTTCCCCCCGCACCTCTGATTACCACGGTTTGGCTGCGTACGGTGCGAAAGAAGTTCAACGTTCAGTGCCTACATGCTCCCACACGAAGCAGAGCAGAGGAGCTGATATTCTGAAGAAGCTCCCACGGGAACGTGGAGAAAAACGTCGAGCAATTTCGCGCCAAGCCACATCGGAGAGCTGCAAAAGCACGACTGCGGAAAGCCCGGACATCTGCAAGAAGAGCGTTATAGCTCATCAGCTTCCTCCAGTATAAATAAGAGTCGGCATTCTAAAGTTGACCGTTCTTATAAAAAGCTACCCTCCTTTTTTCTTTTCAACCTCTCCCTCTCTGTCTCTCCTTCCGTCACATTTTGTTGTTGTTGTTGAACACGGTCTCATGTTTGGCGTAAATTGTATTTAAACGAATTCTCAACAGCTCAAGCGAAGCGGGAAAACAACAAAAGAATTCTCTCCTCGCGAATGTCAAGGCACGACAGATCGGCGGTGATATCTCGTCTCGCTTGACGGCGGCGTCTCTCTCGTCTTGAACGTGCTACACGTGGTTAAATAGGCGCCGCGGTGGCGGGATGTTAACTACCTCGCCTCGTATGCAGGAGGGTCGTGGGTTCAATCCCGACCCTGAGACTCCTGCTGCTGTATATTTGCAGTTTGCGGTGTCTCTCTCTCCGCGTGGTCGTGTGGATTTTTCTCCGGGTCCTCCAGTTTTTCTCTTCACATTTACAATCAACGTGTGTTTTAAAGAATTTCGTTGCTATGAAACGTCCACGTGATCATAAGCCACTTCGTTGAGTTATCATTTGTGGCCAGGTCGCTTCTGAAATGAGCTATACAGCTCAGTGGGCCTTACCTGGTAAAATAAAAAAAATGTTCATAGTTTAAATAAAGAATCGCCCATGTGGATGACTGATGAATGGCCAAACCAATGTAAAAATTCATGAACTACAGTGCTAATTCCTTACGCGATACATATATATATAAAAATATTAAACAATTATGGAACAAACATTTTCTCCCAACTGGAAATTCTAATCGCGCTACTAACGTCGTTTCGTGAGACGAAGATAATTCCATCCGGGGCTCCCGCCATGAGTGGCAGTTGAACGATGTCGCTAAACTACTTCTGAGTGCCCCCAGAAGTTGATGTCACAGAAGTCCTCCTGAGTGCCCCCAGGGGATGATGGCACTTCAGTCAGCCTCTCTGAATTCACATCAAACCTCGGGGGCATGCACCTGGTGTAGGCCACGCGAGCGACGTTCGTCGCAGTGTTTGTCGGAGCTCGGGTTTGCTGAAACGAGCGTCAAACAAAATTATCATGCAAGAGCTTTCTTGTGCGTCGCCAGTGACCCTCCCATTTCCATTTCATTCGCTGTCGTACTTTGGTGTTCGCGTTTCTTTGCCTCCGCCACTCTGGTGACCCCCGGGTGGGTGTCACCTCTTGCCCCGGTCTCTTGAATACTCCGCCTGGCTAAACGGAAATCGACTCGCAACCCGACCTTCAACTTTGCGCTGTACTTGCGGACCCCCCCCCCCCCCCCGTTTTAATCACGGGCAAACCGAAACCTGGGTGTGAACCCAGGCTCTCTGGTCGGATGCACTCAGCGAGCCGACACAGAATTAGCCGACCGGGAAACGTTCATCAACGACGGTGCCGACGTTTTTAGTACACACCGCACCGGGTGCTCATTTAAGGCCGAGTCAACCTATGGCAGGCCCAGGACTGATACGGACATTTTGACACTGCTATTCGCCGTCAGCGACAATCAAACTCGAATTTATGGGTTCGTAGGGCAATGCGTCTAACCACCACACTACCGCTCCCCACCGTACCAAGACAAAGGTCCCCCGTATAGTCTCTAACAGACTGTTGTGGGGCAAGTGCTGTTCGCGAGGAGCACCTCTGATGAAAACTGCAAGCACCCGTGCACGCAGCCACTGTGGCCACTGAGCCAATGGAGGTTCAGCTGATGCGTTTGTTGTTTCCGAATAGCACGGTTGTGTACGTACGGTGCGAAAGAAGTTCGACGCACGCGCGTAGCAGATTTTTCCGCTCCGCACGAAAGGCGACGCCAGCGCAGGGAGGAACCCAATCCTCCGTGTCCCCGTGAACTCCCTGACGCGCCCCTCGCCGTCTCTACCCAGAGGTCACTTTGACACGACCGACGTCCGGTCGGCAATTAAACAATCAGCGCAACTCGTCAATAACTCAGCCGTGCGTGGCATTCAAAGTGGGGGGGAGGGGGTATCTATAATAAGGCGAGCGTTTCGGGCGATGGCAATAAATCAGACGGGCCAGGTATATAAATGGAGCTCTCACTCGCACCACTCCCGACGAAAGATCCTCACACACAACACCAAACTAGGCACACCTATTGCCAGGCATAGAGTCAGCATTGACCCCACGTGCTTGTGGGTAAAATATGCAAACAAACGTGCCTTTGAAAGTAACGAATGCGTTGTCTCTGAAACCGATCGGCCTCCACCAGGAGACAGACTCGTTCATGTGGCCTCGTGTCTGTTCCGGCGTTAGAGCAGAGGAACAACGCCAAGAGGCGGAAGGGCACAAAGGAAAATGCAAATTTCAAAGCACCGAGAGCGCGGTTTGGGCGGTTTTGTGTATGGGACCCATTTGCCGTAGGGCCCCGTTCAAAAAGATTGACACGTCAAGTGTTTCTGAGACAGAATCCCGTTCGCCCGAGATATTTTTTTGCGGTTAAGGGGAGTTGCGCGGTACAAAAACCCTCGATAATTATCCTCGAGGTTAGCCTCGATTTACCCCCCCCCCCTCATCATCGCCTGGATGAGTGGTGTAAATTCGCGGATAAAGGGATCCGCACGGATAACGGGTTCCCCATTGTTGTCACGCTCTGACTCCGTTGGCCCCGACTGGACATCCGTGAAGAAGAGCTTTATCGCTCATCGGATTCCTCCTCCAGTATGAAATCATTCTTCCAATTCTGATGAGGGCGAGTCCTCTCTCCTCTGCCAGAGCTTTGGAAGTTCGGTTGGGTCGAGTCGCGAATCGCTGTCATAATTACGCGTCGAGCGAGCACCCACATATCGGCCAGAGAGGGCAAGATCGGCAACTCAGCCAGCATCCATTCAAGAAAGGATCGCACTCTGCCAACAAGACGCCGGTCCAGGGTTTCGCTCCTGCTTGAATCGGATGAATGCTGCTGAAATTATGGGCCGTCCATAAATGACGTCACGCGATTTTGGACGATTTTTGACCCCCCCCTTCGTCACACGGTGTCACAAAAAGTCAGACCCCCCCTCAAATATGACGTCAAAAAGCTCTGCCTCCCCCCAAAAAAAGTAAACATGCTTCAAATCGCTTTAAACTATTGTCATTGTAGTGCATATTTAATGTGGCGCTGCACTCTGATGTTGTAGGAGAAAACATTTATTAGAAAGTCTATTGAATTAAGTAGAACGTGTTGTCACACATGTCTGACCCCCCCCCCCCAGGTGCGTGACGTCATTTATGGCCCCTTATGCAATCCCAGAAGGCCGTGCGGCCGATGGGTTATGTAAGAAAGTTATTTTTTATTATCGTTAAGTGGAGAGAAGTCTAAATGAAGGAGACGAAATCGCCTGTTTCTGTTTATTTAGCGTTCTGTTTTATTACTCAGTGACCTCAGTGCCACCTTTAAAATAATCGCAAGCCTCCTCTGACTAACTGATAATAATTCCTGAGTCAATGGACTTTGTGTGTCTACCGCAGTGTGACTCACACACATCACCGCAGCCCGCTGCCGTAAATACTTTGTGCTCCAATTTAATTGCGCAATTTCAGCAGAGGCCGATCTGCGTCCCTCCCAACATTGGCAACGGAGGGGGGGGGGGAAGGCGCAGCCCTGCAATTTCCAGCTCACGAAGGAAATTGCTTTCACTCGGGCAGCTGTTTAGACGGCACCCCTGAAGGGTGTTTAACAACGAGCTTTCACTCGTAGCGTCCCCACGGTACTCACTCGCCGTTCGCTCGTGAAGAGAAGGCGGCAGCCACGCGGTTATCGGCGCTGCCAACGGATTCCCAAGCTCTGCAGTTCTCAATATATGTCGGTGTTATTTGGCATAGTAATTCATTAGTGTTCACGCGCGGGAGGAAACCGGAGCGCCGGGAGAAAGCACATGCACGCCAGGGCCAACACTCTGTTCCCGCCTGACCGAGCAGCTGGAGTCTACATTTGCTGTATAGCCGCCTTCACCGCAGTGCTGGGTACAGGCAGCCACGTGCAGAAGCGTAGCCACCACAGGCCCAGTCGTGGGCGTACCCACGCTTTGCCCACCACCCTGCCGATCGACTGATTGTGGTGAACCCTGTTCTTGGTTCTTTCGGTAAAGTCACGCGAAGGGAAATAATAAAATAATAAAAATAAAACAATAAAATTCTCACGACGTTTCGATTGCGACACAAGCAATCGTCATCGGGTGTGAAAAGCACGGCAAGAAAATTAGAAAAAAGTGGCGGTTTTATTATTATTTTATTATTTCCCTTCTACGTGACTTTACCGAAAGAACCAAGAATATGAATCCCAAAGTCACGAAAGCTTTAAATCGAAATTTGTGGTGAACCCATTTATAAAGCTGGGCTGAAAAATAGGCGGGGGTGGGGGGGGCAATGGAAGGCGTGGGGGGGGGGTTGAAGAAACTTGCAGAGACTTTTTTTTCCCTTCCAAACTGCTGAGTCAGGAGGTCAAATCGAAGACCTGTGACCTCGAGATTTAAAGTCCAGCGCGGTAATCATTACACAAGCCGCAGCCGCATCCAAAGCACAGGCGAGCGGTGGCGGTGGCAAATGTAACGCGCGTCACCACCGGCCGGATAACATTGTTCTGGAAAGTTCAAAAGGCCAATTGGACTAAATCTTTATTGTATTTACACGTGAAGGCTCAACAACATGGAGTTCTGCTTATGTATACATGGTGGGGGAGGGGTAAATGGGGTGATGGTACCCCCCATACCCTCCCCCACCTTTAAGACCCCCAAAAACTGTTATTTTATTAACATTTACCGGAAAAAATACACAGAATGTTTGTTTTCGTTATTATAAATCTAAGTTATGAAGCTATGAATTTCGGTACGACCCCCCCCNGCCGCCCCCACACGGGCCACCGGCCGATCAGCTGACAACACACGACCAATGTACATTGAACTTCTTCCGCACCGTACGTAGCCAACCGGAGTTGCGGGGGTGGGGTGGGGTGGTGGAAGGACAACGAACAGCAGGAACCGTTCAGCCGAGACAACGTGAACGGGGTCAGGGCGCACGCAGACAAACAAAAAAACGCGACACGGGACGCGACGGCCCCCGCGCTCAGCCTGCCAGCGGAATCCAACACCGCTAGCGCCCGGCTGGGTCGGCTTGGCCGGCCGGCCGCTGACCGCTGATTAAAACGGAGCACGTGGCCCGTGCCCCCCCCCCCCCCGGTCCACCGTCCATCGCCCGCAGTTCCGTGCTATTCAACGACGCCCGGCACGGCGGAAAACAAACGCCGCTTGTGTCTCTGCTACCCCAGCCTCACCCTCTGCCGTGCCCCGCTCCCCGCCGCCAGTCACTGACACCACCTGGTTGATGGGGCGATAGTTTAGTATTATTTCTTAGTATTCGTTTTCAATATTAGTTCTTAGTATTATTTTTTGTATAATTTTTTTTGTATGCGTATTTTTTGTGGTGGGGGGGGGCGATTCGTTTGTCTTTCCTGTACTTTGTGCTGCGATCGTGGTTTTTTTTTGCATCGGTTGTTGTTGTTCACGTCCTGACACCGTTTCGTGCCTCCACTGGACATCAGTGAGAGAAAAAAAAGAGCTTCATAGTTCATCGGATTCCTCCTCCGGTGCAAATAAATATTTCCGATTCTGACCTCGGTGACACGGCCCCGATCCGTGCCGCCGCTTGCCGAACGCTCCGTTCCCGGAGGGCTGACGGTTCGGTAAACCAGCGGCCGCCCTGGTTAATGCTGCACGCGGCGCGTCAATAACCGTGACACCGGCGACGCGCCGTTCCGCTTCGCTCGCTGCGGACGACGGTCCCGTGACGTCGTTCGCAAGAGTTCACCCATCCCGTGCGTGTGCCGGCACGGGGTCTAAGATTTGCCAAAATTGAAAAACGACACCGCATATTGCTCAATGAGGATGAACGTAGCAGTGACCCCCCCCCCACCTTCCTACTAGCAGACCAATGTCCCGGGTCGCCCTTTGCAAATGCGACTTCTGTCGTGGTCTCTGGAGGTCTCGCCCGCTAAAACAAAATCAACTTGAAGCCTCCCCGCCCTCCACCGCACCCCTCTCTCCACTTGCCCTCCCCGCCACCCCATCTTACCCACGACCGCCACCACCACTAATTCTCCCTCGCTTGGCATCCACGCTCACCAAGCCCCAAACCCCCAAACCCCCAAGCCCCCCCATCAACACTGCTTCTGCTACCTCATCAGCAACCACGCGGTGACCTCTACACCAAAGACAAAGAACCCCCGTGTAGGCTCTAACAGGCTTTTGGGGCAAGTGCCGGCACAGGAGGGGGCGGGTGACCAACACTAGACCCGGCCACCTTTGTCTCCCCGCCACGCTGATGTTTAATACACACAGCACCAGGCACTCATTTAAGGCTGCGTCGACCTAGGGGAGTCCCAGGACCGTGAGCGAGAATCGAGTTTCGGGGCGGGGGGGGNTCAAGGGTTGGTAGCGCAGCGGCGGCCAGCGCTGACGACTGAGCCAACCGCCGCTCTAAATAACACCAGACGCACACGTGGATTAATGTACGTGACCGAGGAGACGCACTGGATGGGGGAGTGTGCCAAGTGCAGATGTAATAATATTATATTTTATAGATAATATAATCATATTTTTAGTCTATCCATGTTTGTGCTTAGCAACCTTGTTTTAAGGGCGCCACGGTAGCGAGATGTGAACTACCTCGCCTCGTATGCCAGAGGTCGTGGGTTCGATCCCGACCCTGACGCATCCTGTATATTTGGAAATTTGCGTGTTCTCCCCATGCTTGCGTCATTTTTTCCGGGTCCTCCGATTTTTCTCTCCACATTTATAATCAACGTCACTTTTTTAGAGTATTTTCCTGCTATAAATTGCCACACGATGATAAGCCACTTCCTTGAGCTATCATTTGTGGCCAGGTCGCTGCTGAAAAAGAGCTATGCAGCTCAGTGGGACTTACCTCGTAAAATAAAAAATAGTTTTTTTTATAGAAAAAATCTGGGTCACTGACTCCGACAGACCTGGCTGACATTAAATCCGGGACACACACAAAGATAAAGATTCCCCACGGAGCCTTGTAAACTATCGGAGGGCAAAGTGTTGTTAGCGATGTGCCCGTTAAGTCTGGAACGATGAATGAGAGAGGCGGTTGTGTGTGGTCCGAACCACAACTGAAAATGTCTTTGCTTGGCCAGCACTGATATTTTTAGACGCACAGCTCCACATTTCAGGCTGAGTCAATCTAGGCGAAGCCCGTGCGAAACGGCGTTCGGATTATCTCATGCCACTTGTGTTACCCCATGGCCAGGAGCTGAACTGGTGTCACGTGGTCCACTCACGCCCCAGTTCGCAAACCATTGCGCCACCTCTCCCATTACGCAAATACACAAAGACACAAAAACTCTGTAACCCTGTAGAGCCTTAACAGACTTTTGGTCAAGTGTTGTTAGTGAGCACCTAGTGGCGATTTTTACACACAGCACCAGCTACTAATTAGAGCTGAGTCTCCCTAGGGAGGCCCCGGACCGCGAGCGGGAATCGAACTCGGGTCGTCGGGTTCGTAGCGCAACGCGTCAAGTGCTGCACGACCGCTCACCGCACACGCTCGCAAACGCTCGCGCAGCCACTCACACACACACACCCACACACACACGCACACACACAAGCACACACACACGCACTCACACACCCACACACACATCCACACACACGCACTCACACACGCGCACCCACACACGCGCACTCACACACGCGCAGCCACACACGCGCACTCACACACTCGCAGCCACTCACACACGCGCACACACACACACTCCGTACACACACACGCACCCACACACACGCATCCAACCTGCAGTGCCAATTGCCCCAATACACCTCCCCTCCCCACCACAGCAGCAAACGATAGTTGTCAGAATGCCAATGATCGTATTCGGGGCACGTGACATGTTTGGAACAGTCCGTGGACACGTTGTCTTCTAGAAAATTGTAGCCGTAATAATAATGAGTTGAGTGTCTATTTTTTATGTAATGCGTGTGTGTACATGTATGTGTGTACGTGGGGAGCGGTAGTGTTGCGGTTAGCGCTACGCTGCGCTATGAACCCGGTGAACCGAGTTCGATTCCCGCTCACGGCCAACACAGGTGACGATTATTTGAACCGGTCGTGGGCCTCCCCTAGGTCGACTCGGCCTCAAATGAGTACGTGGTGGGGTGTGTCAACATCGCGGGGATCTTTGTATTTGCTTCGATGAAGTCTGTGTTTGGTGCCAAATCATCTACCACAGGTGGCAATGTGACCACGAGGGTCACGTGAGTTTGCTGCTGCTATTGCTGCTGCTTCCAACTGCTTCTGCTGCTGATGATGATGATACAAATGTCGATACGGATCCAGCTGATGCGTGTGATGATGCAACTGCTGCAGCTGACAGATGATGCGTCTACTGATACGCATGACACTACTGCTACTGATTCTACTCCTGTAGCTCCTGCCGATGATGATGATGACACAACTGCACATTACGACAAGGCAGCAACTACAGATGCTTACGTTATGTACGTTGAAATTCTTTCGCACCGTACGTAGCCAACTGTGCTAATCTTACGATGCTGATACGACCAATGCTACCGCTGCAGCGGATTGATAATGATGATGGAACCGTGCATTAATGTATTAAGTTTGCTGAGCCAACAGGCCAGGATTGGGCAAAACCCAGCACACTATTCACCCAGGCAACTGGAGACCACAGAATATTTGTTACTTACATAACATTAAAAATAACATACGATATTAAAAATAGTACTTTTTTCTTGACTTAAAATTCATGAACGGTCCTCAAACTATCCGGGACACTTTTCCAGTGCCCAACCAGGCTGCTGTTTAATACACCTGCTGATGATGATAATGCTGCTGATGCTGCTGATGATGATGATGATGCCAATGACGCACGTTTGCCACGAGCCCGTCCGCGAGACTTTACCCGCGTCAAGCCCCGGGCGCGGGCGCGTGGTTTTCTCCACGCTCTCCGGGTTCGCTCCCGCACTCTCGGCCCCACACTCGGGACAGAAGCAGGGGCGGTTTCTTATTAGGGCGATTGGGCGACGCACCACCAAAGTGTGAAAGGGACTTTTTCAATCACATTCAAAATCTCATTCAACCACAGAGTCACGCTAGCCGTTACTGTGCCTCTGGATATAGTCCAATCAGCGTCATGTCACGTTCTGTGGAGTACCGCCTCTTTTTGGGCGATTTCACTCTGGCTGAGAATCGCCCAGAGTGGTCCCATAGACTTACATTCAAAGATGTTTTTTTTCGAACGGCGGGCGCTGCAATGCATTCTCTATGGCTTCCGGGAGGGCTCGCACTAACGTGCTTACGTCATCATACGTAAGCACGTTTCAGTCAACAATATTATTTGTCGCCACCTCGTGTAATCTTTAATAAAAGAAACTGAGTGGATTGTAATAATAGTGAGTATAGAAACAAACAAGGAGATGTATTGTAAGAGTCACTTTATTTTCATTAATATTAAAGTAGTGAAGTTGCCTTTACATGCTTAAGCTGTTAATTTATCCATTGCATGGTGGATCTTATCCTTATCAATAATCCAGACATTTGCCCCCCTGAGAGATTTTGCAGGAGCCGCCACTGGACAGAAGTGTGGGTGGTGGTGGTGGTGGTGCACCGGCCAAACCCAATCGGGCAGCCACCTCCCGTTTAGAGCGGGGCAGCTTTCGCGGGTTGGTCAAGGATAGAAGGTGCAGCGGGCGGGCGGGTGCCCTGCAATTACCTGTGCCCCTCGGGCCACGCGAAGGGAGCTCCGAGCGAGTCCCTCTAGAGGGTATTTGGCCTACTCTTCCACACTGCTGCTGGCCAGGCGTCCTAGGAAAAGGAAAAAAGTAGAAGTCCCCGCGCGGCGTTTTGTTGGCTGCTCCTTTGAGGCCTTTGCCCCGGCAACAGTGATTCATAGTCAGTGATATCAATATCGACCCATCCATCGATCGAATCAGCGATTGCACGTACGTGTGTTGAACTTCTTTCGCACCGTACGTAGCCAACCGCCGCTAATCGGAGGTGCGGAGGAAGGTCAGCAAATCAAGCACAAAAATCAGTTCTCGAGAAACGAGTTTTCAATCGAGATTATTTAAAAGTGCGTAGCTCCAGCGGCTTCCTAACTCGGAAAGGAAGAGCGTTCCAGACAGCCGCAGAAGGAAGGGCATCCAAAAGCGCGCTTAGCGGTGACCGGCGTCTTCGTTCGATGGCCAACAGCCAAAAAGGGGCAAGCGATCGATCGATCGATTGGCAATGCGAGGGGTCAGTATTTTTTTTACATTCGTGAATAAAAAAACCAACAACCCGAAGAGGGGTCAGGAGGGAGGCAACGGCTCTACCCGCCCCCCCGGGGGTCGGCGTGACCCGGAGAGAGTCGTGGTGACGCCGCCGGAATAACCGTGGCGCGCTGCTGAAGCGAGCCACGTGACGCGCGCGGAGACTCGGTGTGCTCGTGAATTTACAGAGTGGCTGCATTCTACTCGGTGCAATTATTCCATCGCCCCACCACCACCCACCCACTACCACCCACCCTCTGAGTAGATTATCGAGGAAGTCTGACGCATCCCTTAATCCTTCTCGGCAAGGACAAAAAAATAAATATTCATATATACTGGGTGGCCCAAAAGTCAGGACACATAGGGTTTAGTGAATTTATTTGAACACGGGCATGAACGTGTTTTCATTGCTGAACCTTTGAGATAATAATTGACATCTTTTACATCATTAAATATCAAATTTTCTTCTCCTTCCTGTGGGGGGTGTCACCTAAAAGTCGTTGTTTACAAAGCCCGACCAAGGGACCCTGAGGAAATCGAGACAGTCAAACCGTAATTGATGGATGAATGTTCAAAGGTGACACCGCTGTTCTCTCAAACAATCAACGAGTCCTTCGTTCAATTTCAAAAGAGAAGCCATGCATCACGTTAACGGGAGACAGTTTTGAACGCTTTTCTCGAATAAAGGAATAAATAGCCCTTACGTGTGATTTTCTGAAATGGATGGAATAACCCTTACGTGTCCTGATTTTTGGGCCACCCTGTAAACACGTAATAATAATCCCCTCCCGTTACCAATCAATCGATCGATCGTGCTTCACGTCGTGCGCGACGAGATTTCTACCTGCCCCGAGATCTCCCGCTGCTCGACTATTCCTATTCGTTCCGTTTCACGATCGCCGCGACGGCTCTCTCCGCACGCTCCGCTCGTCATTATTTTGTCCGACACCCCCCGCTCCGCCTCGCCCATCCAGCGAGCGGTTTCCACAACATCTCAGTGTTCAGATGTTAACGACCTCGCCTGGTACGCAGGAGGTCGTGGGTTCGATCCCGACCCTGACGCCTGCTGCTGTATATTTGGAGTTTGCGTGTCTCTCTCTCTCCCAGTGGAGATGTTAACTACCTCGCCTGGTATGCAGGAGATCGTGGGTTCAATCCCGAACCTGACGCCTGCTGCTGCTGTATATTTGGAGTTTGCGTGTCTCTCTCTCTCCCCGTGGTCACGTGGATTTTTCTCCGGGTCCTCCAGTTTTTCCCTCCACATTAAGAATCAAAATCATGCGTTTAGAGTATTTGGCTGCAATGCATTTTGACGTGATAAGCCACTTCCTTTGTTGCCAGGTCGCTTCTGAAAAAGAGTTACATAGCCTGGTAAATGTAAATCGCTTAGTTTAATCATCATAAAGGTTTTTGGGTTAGATCGCGTAAATATAAATGTGTCGTTAACCCACCACCACGACACATAGCCAATTAGTAAGGTTTGTTACGTAAACAAAACCTGTCAATTAGTTTCTACTTCAGCACACCCGTGTGTTGGAGAGTAAACCCAGAACATTTAAAACCTTGAGCATAATGTATCGCTCAAAATTAAAACCAGCTTCATCAGGCAATTGTCAGAATTGTGAACAAGCCTTCCTGTTTCGCGATTTATCCCAAAAAACATTTCATTACGAACAATATCGCTCGCGAAAGCCTACGCGTTAAAGTAAAACCTTCACAATTGCATTTAATTTTTTGCCTCGTTACGGCTTCCATTGACGATTCCACGTAGCTTCTGCTCGTCGCTTGTGTCAAAAAATTGAAAAATATCTCTCCGCGTTTGGCATTTCGCGTTGGCTACAGGGGTTAAACCCAGGGCGCCCGCACGCTCGCTCGCGAGCCGTTCCTATCCGCGAGCACTCAACGGCACCCACCGCGTGCGAGCGCGTAGCGAGCGCAGCGAGTGCAGCAAGGACACCGAGTTCCGGTGGGGGTGGGGGGGTTGGTGAGGATGTGCGAGCGAGGGGGTAATTAGGAGGAGGTCTGTAAGTGTTCCGCCCGCGTTGTTTACAAGAACCGATCCCCATCACCAACATTTCCTCCGTCCACACATTCATCCTCCTCCCTTCTCTGTCTCCCCCCCCCCTCCACATCCCTCTCTCACCGTCCTCTTATCTCCTCCACCACCTCACCACCTCCGATAAGCGCGGTTGGCTACGTACGGTGCGAAAGAAGTTCAGGCAAACATCGATAAATACACGCGTACATCCGAGGGCACAATGCACAAGCGTGAGCACCACAGCAGACCTCGCCCGTAGCTCTCCGCGGTGGCACATGCTGCGCCACCAGGCAGTGCCGTGCCACAACCGCACGTGCTACTCGCACCCTTGCCGCACGCGCACGTGCCACCTGTGCGACCTTGTCGCGTCCATCTGTGCCAATCCGGCGAGTGGATCAAATCTCTCCGTGGACCGAACTCCCGTCGCTGGACCTCGACGCCGCGTGCGGCTCCACGCCAAGAACGCCCGGCACGTATCGGCCACGCAACAGTGGAAGGACTTGCCCCCCCCTCCTCCCCCAAAGTAGGAATGTGGAATTTCCACCACTGGATCAGGTCTGCAAAAGAGATATTTCGTCCGCGGTGGCGTGATGTTAACTACCTCGCCTGGTCTACAGGAGGACGTGGGTTCAATCCCAACCCTGGCGCTTGTGTATATTTGGAGTTTGCGTGTCTCTCTCTCTCTGCCCGTGCTCGGGTGGACTATTCTCCAGGTCCTCCGGTTTTTCCTTCACATTGAGAATCAAAGTGCGTGTAGAGTAGTGCGCTGCTATCAATTTCCATGTGATAAGCCGCTTCGTTGAGCTATAATTTGGGGCCAGGTCGCTTCTGAAAAAGAGCTACGTAGCTCAATGGGCCTTACTTGGGGACAAATAAATGAATAAATAGTTGAACATATAGATATTCCCGTTGGTAATTTCGAAAATGTGTCCAACGTGGGCCGTGACGCCCGCACACAATGACCCACTCTTGAAGCAGACGGCGGCACGTAGAGTCAGTACGGTTTAAACGCGCCTCGGTATTAACCAGGGCGGCCGCTAAATTCAAACCGTGACCCGCCGCAGCAACAACAACAACAAAGCGACGAACGCGTTGCCGCTTCGCCCGCCCGCCCGCGAGCACCGCCTCCGGTGCCCACTCCGAGGAGGAAATCGCGTCGACCCCGACCGAGCACGCCTCTCATCCTCGCAGCGGCGGCGGCTTTTGGACAGCCCTGGAACGAAGACGGTCACCGGCATCGCGCGTTCTCGGACGCGCTTCTGCGAACCGTCCGGAACGCTCTTCATCCCGATATTAGGAAGCCACCGGAGCGATGCGCTTTTAAGTCATCTGAATTAACGAACGAATTTCTTTCAAACTGATTTTGTGTTCAGTTCGTTTTTCCTTCCCCCCCGCACCCCCGGTTAGAGCGGTTGGCTGCGTACGGCGCAAAGGAAGTTCACCGTACATTCGTGCACTGGCTGGGCTCGAATCGCGCACGCCGAGCTTCGGGTCAGGGTCCAGGCGAGCGCGGAGAGGCGGAGGGGGGCGAGCAGACAGCCTCGCGCCGGGACGCGCCGGGACGCGCCGGGGCTGAGGTCGAACGACCGCCGTGAACCGGCGACGCCGGGTACCACCGCCAGAGCACGGTGGCTCGCGCCGTGAGAGAATGCACGCGTGCGTGTGGTGCGTGTGCGTGTGTCGGTGTGCAAAATATAGGGTTGTCTGCTTTGTGTGTTTGTACGTGTTGCCGTCCTTCGTACGGTACATCGCTAACAGCACTTGCCCAACAGTCTGTTAAGGCTATACGGGGGATATTTGTCTTTTGTATTGTATGCTGTGGGGAGCAGTGGCGTGACAGTTCGCGTGCTGCGCTAGAAACCCGGTGACCCGAGTTCGATTCCCGCTCACGGCCAACACCGGTGAAGATTATCTGAGCTGGACATGGACCTCCTCCCTAGGTCGACTCAGCCTCCAATAAGTTCCTGAATCGGTGTGTATAAAACATCAGCACTGGGAGAGAAAGGCGGCCGGCCGTGGTATTGGTCACCCACCCTCTCGTATGCTGTTCCGGCCTTCATAGGTGCTCGCTAACAGCACTTGCCCCAACAGTCTGTTCAGGCTACACTGGGGATCTTTGTCTTTGTTTGTGTGGGTGAGAGGTTGGCTGTAGGGGTTGTCCTCTTTGTTTTATGAATGGTATGCGCCCGTGTTTGCAGTGCGAGTGGCTGGGTGGATGTGAGTGTTTGCCAAGGAGGGTAGGGGCGGTGCAGTTGTTAGTTGGTTGTCTGGATTTGAACCCAGTCTCTTAGGGGTGGGTTCCAGCCCATGACCTCTGAGCCACCTGGCCACCTGGGTATGTACGTTGAACTTCATTCGCGCCTTACGCAGCCGACCTTGCTAATCAGAGGTGCGAGGGAAGGACAACATACTAAACTAAACATTTTGCTTGGTTCTTGTTTGGTTATAAATCACGTAGCGCGGGGCGTAACTATAGGGGTGGATTTCCCTGCTCCGTGGTCGGCTTCGTGCAGCGCATTCTCAGCGAACGCGCAATTCCTGGCCGCGACCACCACGCGTCGTCCGTGGAAATCGGCTCGTCAACGGCGCTCGCTCACTCAAATGAACGTCACGACTTCTCGGAAATTTGCGTGGCAGGGTCATTGAGACGCGCACGCACGCACGCGTGCTTGCGTGCTCGCGTGCGTGCGTGCGTGCGCCCCGTCCCTCTGCCTTAAAGGGAAGTGCGGTATGCACACGTGACTTGTGCCCGCACCTCCGATTAGCACGGTGGCTACGTACGGCGCGAAAGAAGTTCAGTACAATACATGCATTGTCGGGTCACACGTGTCCGCGTTTATTTTTAGCCGCCGGTTTTTCGCAGCCTCGTTTCAAGATTGCTTCGGTCACCTTTTTCCAACCACGGATTACGGAACGTGGCATTTCTCAACTCTAGCTTCTTGAGACTCCCCCCCCCCCCACGGCGGTACAGATTTAAATCACTCAAACCTAGGCCCATTAAGCATCGGCAGTCGACCGGACGTTATGAATGTTGCTGTTGTTGTTACCGTCTGTGCTTTTTTTTTATTAATTTGCCCACGTGATCATATTTGTGCTCGTGGCGATCTCTGCGTGTGACGAAGAGGGTCGATAATGCCTCGCCTAACCAACCGCCAGGCACACGCAGCGACGTGTACCCGGTACACGCGGCGGCGTAGCTATCGAGGAGCGTGCAGCGGTGCAGCTGCACCAGGGCCAAGGGATGCGAGGGGCCCACGGGACAGAGGGCCCCGGTGCTCCGCTATGAAGGGGGGAGGGAAAGTTGGACAGGGTGGGTGGGCCGGGTGGGTGGGCCGTGTGGGTGGGCCGTGTGGGCCAGGTGGGCCCCCCTGTGTGGGGCCCCCGTAGCCCCCCCCNTGGGTGAGCCGGGTGGGGCCCCTTCGTTCCCTGCACGCCAGCCGTGCGCTACGCCGCTGGTGCACGTGGCGTGCAGCGGATTCGTTTTCCACGCGAAGAGAAAAGAGATCGCTCGATGTGGAACTGTGACGCCGCTTCCCAACGCGCGATTGTCTTTCGGGACGTCGTAGGCCGCGGCGAGTCAACGGGGAACGGATGGCGGCCCCTAGCCGGGGACGGTGAGCCTCAGCCGAGAAAGGTCCTTTTACAGCTGGCGATTGTGTCTCTTAATCTTCTTGGTTCTTTCGGTAAAGTCAGGTAAAACGGAAATAATAAAATAATAAAAAGAAAACATAATAAAATAATTCTCACGACGTTTCGGCCACAACGCAAGCAGCCGTCCTCAGGTGGAGAGTAGGTCTGTCGAGTAGACAGAGTCTGAATGATGTTTTAATTTTTATTATTTTATTATTTCCATTCTACGTGACTTTACCGAAAGAACCAAGAAGATGAATCCCTGCAGTCACGAAAGCTTTAAATCGAAATGTGTCTCTTAAGTTTTCGGCGACCGTTTACAGGAATCAATTTGGCCACGCAAGTTCATTCCGAAGATTCGTTTCAATGCGGGTCATCATTACGAGAGTTATCGTGCACCCACCTCCCACCCCCGTTCGACTGATAGACGCAAGGAGCTTTCGACGGAGTTGGAAAGCGCTGAAGGAACGATCGACGAAACGCTGCCGTGAAGGAACGCGCGGTTCTGACCGCGGCGACGCGCTCGTCAATAGCGTCCGCAGGCTTCGCAGTGCCCGCCCTTTCGATTTAAAGCTTTCGTGACTGCAGGGATTCATCTTCTTGGTTCTTTCGGTAAAGTCACGTAGAAGGGTAATAATAAAATAATAAAAATAAAACATAATAAAATAATTCTCACGACGTTTCGCCTGAAGCAGCGACTCTGTTTCTTATTATTATCCATCGTAATTTTTTTGGCCCTTTGTCGATCCGCTGCTGGATGAAAGCCTGTAACGTATGTCCACTAGGGGTGGGGGGTGTTTGACCATACTTCACCACGCCGGTCAATGCGGGGGTTTGGTGAAGTGGTGGGGTGAGAGGAGGCCCAGGAGCGATTCCGACATTCGCTTGCCGCCAAAGGTAGCCACGGCCAGGATTCGAACTCGGGTCTCCAGGTTCGTTGCGAAGTGTTCGTCCCCAGTTCCGTTCTGTACTGCACGCGGAGGTGGCTGCGTCGCTCAGAGGTCAGAGGGCTGAGCTGGCACGTTGAGGTTGTGGGTTGAATCCAGGTCTCCAGGTGCCTGGGTTTAAACTGTGTTCTCAAGGGTAGTGAGGGTTCAGCAGCTCCACTGCTGGATTATATTTGTTCTGCCTGAGGACGGCCGCTTGTGTTGCGATCGAAACGTCGTGATTTATTTGATTTTATACCTACGTGACTTTACCGAAAGAACCAAAGAGTATGGATTCCTGCAGTCACGAAAGCTTCAAATCAAGATTGAGGGTGATACTGGTAACCCTTCGTGTCTAATGACTGCACCCGCCCTCCAGGCCCGTAATATTCAGATTTGGCTCTGCGTTTTCTTTGGCCAAATTCCAGCACTGAGAATTAAAAGAAGGATGCAGTTGCTCACCACCGGCTCACCCGGCCAACAATTTGAACAATGTCTCACGGCCCCATTCTTCAAGGGGTTTTATGTTGTCCGCCAAAAAGTGAGCTCTCCAAATTTTAGCGGGACGGAAAAAACTAAAGACGGCTAAAAACTCACGCGTGTTTACTTTGCAGATTTCCCAGTGCTATTTTGGTTGACCCCGGGTCAGGCACCCTCGCAAAGCGAGACCATCCTTGTCTCTTGAGTTCTCAGCCGGTTAAACAAAATAAACTTGTACCCGTCACACACCGCCCGCGTTCGGGCTGCAGCGGAATTATCGCCGGATTAACCTGCGGGTTTCCCAATGACGACATCACGCCGGAATGCACCCGAGCTGGTCAGATCGCTCAAGCTAAGCAGGTGTCAAGCGTGGATAGTGCTTGGGTGGGTAGCCACTGAGCATAAATACCTCGCCTGGTATACCGGAGGTCGTGGGTTCGATCCCGACCCTGATGCCTGATGTATATTTGGAGTTTGCGTGTCTCTCTCTCATCATCATCACAGTGGCGAGATGTTAACTACCTCGCCTGGTATACAGGAGGTCGTGGGTTCGATCCCGACCCTGACGCCTGTATATTTTGAGTTTGCGTGTTCTCTCTCTCCCCGTGGTCACGTGTTTTTTTCTCCAGGTCCTCCACTTTTTCCCGCCACATTTAGAAAATATCATGAGTATTTGGCTGCTACAAATTTCCTCGTGATAAGCCGCTTCTCATTGGTCATTGATAGGTCGCTTCTGAGAAAGAACTACACAGCTCAGTGGGCCTTAGCTGCTAAAAAAAAAATAGTAATTTTAAAGATAAAATGATAAGCGGTGACGCTGCTGCTGGGTTGGCGGTGGTGCACAAACACACATTGGCAACACAGCTCCTCAACGCATTCATCAACAACACTGTGGGCTTAAATGAGAAATGTAATATAACAGCTGACGTTTCGGGCAAAAGCCTTTCGTATAGCACACCGAGAGAGCAGAGAGAGTGGACAACAATACGAGTTGGAGATTAATTGTTTACACCATGGCACCTGATGAGAATTACATTGTTTTTTTCTTAAACATGCTGATGACCAGATTTTAAATAGGCGTATGAATAGTTACCCGATAGTAGCTGTGGAGCAACAATCACAAACCGTTCGCTAACCGACGAGTAATTACGTCTAAAAAAGCGAATTTATGATAATTGAGTTTTCCCCTTTCTGGCAATAAAACAGTTGTGTTAAGATGTTAAAACCCCAAACTGAAACCTTTGCAAGGATTCGTGTCTGCATTAACCACATAAACTTGTGGTGAGCATGAAAAAAANCATGCTCTGATATTACACGATGCATTGTCTATGAAACTGATTGGTCCACACCAGAGACAGCTTTCGTTAGAGCCTCGTCTCAAGCGGTGTTAGACCAGAGGACGCCAAATGGCGAACAGCACAAAGACAACGCCACCATCAGGACATTGAGAACTCGGGTGAGCAGCTGAATCATGACACCTCCTTTGCCAGTGGATAACGCAGACATGATTCCTTGCAAAGGTTTCAGTTTGGTGATTTAACATCTTAACACCTGTTTTATTGCCAGAAAGGGGAAACCCCTATTATCATAATGATGAAGCAAATTTATCTTACAAGAAGATTGCAAGTAAAATTATAAAATGCGAGCGTTAAAACCTAGTTGTCACGGAGGCTTGCGGCGCGCTACGCAGGAGGTCGTAGAGGGTGGTGCAGCAATATCCGTCGTTGCGCTGTACTTCTATGCCTCTTCCATCTGTGCGGTGGTTAGCACGATGTGTGATCGAACCCGTGCGCCGAGTTTGATTCGCAGCTATGGCTCACATTAGCGGCGAGTCGAATCGAAACCGGTCCTGGCCCACTCACTTCATCGCTTCACCAACCCACGCTGCTGCACTGCTGACCAGCGTGGCGAAGTACTAAATAAATAAGCAGGCAATATGCCAACTTCACACACACACACGTGTACCTCCACGTAAAATCGTTTATTTTGTCGCGGTACTTATAGTCCCCACAATGACGCTATCGGTTCATTTTGCGTTGCGTACGATGTGGTTTTGGCTACAAACCTAGAATCTAAATATGACAGAGAGGGGGCCTTTACATTTTAAGCGTTTGGCATGTCACCAAGATTGGTTCAGTGAAGCTTGACACTGCCGATGAGACACCGTACGTCGAAACCGATCTGGAGTTTCACCTGCGTTGAACCAATGCTGCTGCGGTTGTTTGTGCGCTTCCCACAAGGCCGTGTGGCTGATGGAATGTGTAAACACGTGTTGCGTTGTGTTGAGGGACAGATGTGAAGTGTTATTATCTGCATATCTGTTTTACTACTTACAGTGTCTATGATTCGCCACACAATTACTGCATTCAATATGTAAGTGAAATAAAATGCCTGTGCACCACAAAGACAAAGATTCCCCTATAGCCTAGACATACTTTCGGGAAAGTGCTGTTAGCGAGCACCCATGAAGGCCGGGACGGCACACGAGGTAAGGTGGGTGGCCAACGCCACGCCCCGGGCCGCCTTTGTCTCCCCAGCGGCGACGTTTACACACCGCACCAGGTACTCATTTGAGGCCGAGTCGACCCAGGGGAGGCCCAGGACCCGTTCAAATATTCGCACGTGCTGCGAAGCTCCGAACACGTGACCTGAATGCAGGTGACCCCATCACACACACGGGCGGGCGAGCGGGTAGGAAGGGGGGGGTTGTGGAGGGGAGGTGGGTGGAGGTGGGGGTGGAGGTGGGGTGGAGGTGGGGTGGAGGTGGGGGGAGGTGGGGGGGGCAGGTGGGGTGGGAGGTGGGGGGAGTAAGTGGCGGACAGGCGGGCGTAGGGGCCGCGGAGCGATAACGCTGTTTTGGTTGCTGCGAGAATGGGGGCAGAGGGCATCAGAGTCAATTGCGGTGGCAGCGGCCACGGCACTTTGCCAAAGTGTGGCGGTGGAAGGGAGGGGAGTCCGGCCATGAGCCGTAACGTGATCCAGCCGCAGATAATTAATAACAGGCAGACGTGGAGGGAAGGGTGGGAGGTGGTGGTGGTGTATTGGAGGGGAGGGTCAAACCCCGTAACCCACTGTGGCGGTAATTTGAGCTCCATAGGATCCGCGACAGGCGGGTGAGTGGGTTGGTGGTGAGTGGGTTGGTGGGTGAGTGGGTTGGTTGGTGAGTGGGTTGGTGGGTGAGTGTGTGTGGGTGAGTGTGTGTGTGAGTGTGTGCGTGAGTGTGTGCGTGGGTGTGTGTGGGTGGNGTGTGTGNTGTGCGTGNGGTNTGCGTGGGGTGTGTGTGTNCGTGGGGTGTGTGCGTGTGCGTGGGGTGTGTGCGTGTGNTNCGTGGGTGTGCGTGTGCGTGGGTGTGTGCGTGGGGTGTGTGTGTGCGTGGGGTGTGCGTGGCGTGNGGTGTGTGTGTNCGTGGGGTGTGCGTGGGGTNTGTGTGTGGCGTGGGTGTGTGTGTGCGTGGGTGTGCGTGGCGGGGTTGTGGTGTGCGTGTCACGATTACATTAACCGGTCCTGGGCTTATCATACTGCTCAAATGAGTCCCGGTGCGGAGTGTTTAAACATCGCCACTGGGGAGACAAAGGCGGCCGGCGTGTTGCTGGCCACAAATTATAGTTTGACGAAATGGCTAATCACGTGGACATTTAAACGCACCTGGTTCTAAATGAGACCCTGGTTCCTAAACGCACGTGGTTTCTAAATGAGGACCCTGGTTCCTAAACGCACCTGGTTTCTAAATGAGGACCCTGGTTCCTAAACGCACTGGTTTCTAAATGAGGACCCTGGTTCCTAAACGCACCTGGTTTCTAAATGAGGACCCTGGTTCCTAAACGCACGTGGTTTCTAAATGAGGACCCTGGTTCCTAAACGCACGTGGTTTCTAAATGAGGACCCTGGTTCCTAAACGCACGTGGTTTCTAAATGAGGACCCTGGTTCCTAAACGCACGTGGTTTCTAAATGAGGACCCTGGTTCCTAAACGCACGTGGTTTCTAAATGAGGACCCTGGTTCCTAAACGCACGTGGTTTCTAAATGAGGACCCTGGTTCCTAAACGCACGTGGTTTCTAAATGAGGACCCTGGTTCCTAAACGCACGTGGTTTCTAAATGAGGACCCTGGTTCCTAAACGCACGTGGTTTCTAAATGAGGACCCTGGTTCCTAAACGCACGTGGTTTCTAAATGAGGACCCTGAGAAAAATCCCCGCGACCACGGGGGAGAGAGATCAAGCAAACTCCAAATATACAGCAGCAGGCGTCAGCGTCAGGATCGAACCCACGACCTCCTGTATACCTGGTGATGTAGTTAACATCTCCTCGCCACCGTGATGATGATGAGAGAGACACGCAGACTTCAAAATACAGCAGCAGGCGTCAGGGTCGGGATCGAACCCACGGCCTCCTGTGTGCCAGCGAGGTATTAACATCTCCTACCACGTGATGATGAGGAGGAGACACGCACCCATATACACGCAGGCGTCAGGGTCGGGATCGAACCCACGGCCTCCTGTGTGCCAGGCGAGGTAGTTAACATCTCTAGCACCGATGATGATGAGAGAGGAGACACGCCTCCATTACAGCAGCAGGGTCAGGGTCGAGATCGAACGACCTGTGTGCAGGCGAGGTAGTTAACATCTCGCTACCATGGCACCCCTTAACGTGAGGAAGGAGGCATCGTCAGCGTTATCCAGGATAAATCCACTGCTGGATGAAAGCCCCGCTACCCCCCCCCCNGGCACCCCCCAAGCTGTCATCATCTCTCACGGCGTCCAGATGCAATACCTGTCAACCCGCTCATAGCGCATTAGCTGATTACATCGCCCGTCTCCGCAGAGGACATCTTCCCGGGCGTATGTTTCCTCCTTTGGGCTGCCACTCCATGATTCGTCTCGACCTTACCGGCCATTATGTCCGAGCCCGGCTGACTTTTACCAACAGGGCAAACATTTTTTTTACTTAATTACCCCGCGAGATTTCTCCAATCCACGTGTCCCCCCCCCCCTCCATTCCCAGCAGGCACCTCTCATCCAGCAGTAGACCGAGCACGGCTGATCACGACGATGACGGCCAACCCGCCAGTGCTTGCACGAGAGAGGGCAGATTGCAGCGCCTCTCGTCGCCCGCGTAACAATCCCACAAAACCATTCACCAATTCACAAGGCTCTGCCAGAAAATTGCACGCATAATTCGACTCCGTTTTGGCTTGTGCGAGGTGGAGTGGGGGTGGAGTTGGGGGGGGTAAAGTGGAGGGGGGGGGCAAGGCGGAGGCGGGTGGGGGGGCCATCAGAGCCATGAACATCCGCCTACAAATCCTACGAAACGCTCGCCCTAATAAGAAAATGCGCATCATTACAAATTCCTGCCAGCACCGCAGACAGGATATTTAATACAGATATTAAATTACGTAATAAGGGGAGAGGGGGGGGGGAGATGGCGGGGAGAAGTGGTGATGGTGGTGGGTGTGGGGGTGGGCCGTCCTCTTGTGGGAGGGGGGGAGCGGTGGTGCAGCGGTTAGCGCTACGCTGCGTTACGAGCCCCGCGGCACGAGTTCGATTTCTCGCTCATGGCCAACACCGGTGACGATTATCTGAATCGGCGCTGGGCCTCCCTTGGGTTGACTCGGCCTCGAATGAGTATCCCGTGCGATGTGTAAAAACATCGCCACACTGGGGAGACAAAGGCGGCCGAGCGTGGTGCTGGCCACCTACTCCCTCGTGTGCCGTGGCGACCTTCATAGGTGCTCACTAACAGCGCCTGCCCCCGCTCTGTGTGAATGAATAGGTGAGCGCGTGTGGCACTTAAAGTGCACATAGCCTGGAACAAGGGCCGTGGTGACGTCACCGCCACTTATTGGCGGTTATTGTTGTTGTTGTGTGTGTGAGTCATTGTCTCCCCCCCCTCTGCTCTGCATGAGTTTCCTCCGGGTGATTCGGTTCCCCCGTAGCTAACAGAACCATACACGGATGTACACCGGTAATGACCAAACTTCCCAATGGGAAGGGGGGGTACCCAGCAAGCGACTGAACCGGGCTTCCCCACAGCAGCAGTAACATCGCCCCCCCCCCTACACATCTATTATACTGGTAGGAACCTCCTGGTTCCACCAGCCCACAGGGGATTATTGTGTCCGTCCGTCCTGCATCCAAAAATGGGAGGGGTGGGGCTGGGTGGAGAGGGGAGGGTGGGGAGGGGCTGGGTGGGGAGGGCTGGGTGGGGAGGGTGGGGCTGGGTGGGGGGTGGGAGGGGTGGGCTGGGTGGGGAGGGGCTGGTCACCCGTGGTGCCCTTATAAAACTCAACGTTTAACCTACTCACGCCGGCTTGTGCCCGCCCTCACAGTCGGGCATATTTGCGGAATACACCACGCCGTGGCCGTTGACCCTGCAGGCCATTGACCGAGCAACCAACGTTCCAACCAGCTCCCTCCGCAGGAATGTGTAACTGCTAAGACTTGGCACGACCCTCCTGAATCATTAATCTTGAGACTCACGCGAAATTTCTCCTTGGGTAATTCTAACACAACTACGTACAATAAATTAAACAATCACCGTTCTGTGCGTCCAGAGAAGGTGTATCTCATAAAAGTCTATATATATTTTTNGTTTAAGTATAAAAAATAATCAAGATACCCAAAACAAATGTCACGAGCAATATTCCCTCGAATGATGGACCGATTGGAGGGGCCACTTGGACTCACTGCCCCTACCACAGAAGGCCCAACGATCCGGGAAAGAACAATTTAACGCATACCTGCCAACCCATATCTGTCAACCCATACCGTATACCCTGTATTCTTGTACAGGGAAATATCTTTTTCCGGTCCATATGGCATACAGCCGTTTCAATTCTGGGCAAAATCATTTTGTCTATTTGTTTGTGTTTTGTCGGATGAACGTTGAGATTTAGAAGGAGGCACGGGGTGACCAGTAAGGTCTGTAATGGTCTGTAATAAGGTAGGGTACTGATAAGGGGCTGACGGCTATGTGAACGAGGAGGAGGGGAAGATGAGGGGGTGGATGCCACCCACTTTCGCCGACTAGACATAATCAGCATTTCTAGATTTGAAGCTTTCGTGACTGCAAGGATTCATATTCTTGGGTTTTTCGGTAAAGTCACGTAGGTAAAAAATTCAAATTAATAAAAAACTAAATAAAAAATTACGACGTTTCGGAGGCAATACAAGCTTCCGTCTTCAGGTGGAACCGTCACAGCACGATAGCTGCATCAAGTAATATATACAAGGACTGTTTTCTTGGAATTTCTCTTATTTGATGCAGCTATCGTGCTGTGACGGTTCCACCTGAAGACGGAAGCTTGTGTTGCCTCCGAAACGTCGTGATTTTTATTTCATCTTTATTTTATTTTTATTAATTAAATTTTTTTACCTATGTGACTTTACCGAAAAAACCCAAGAACATAATCAGCATTGTGTGAAAAACATGTATCCCGTGGTATGCCTGCTCACCGAAGCTATAAATGCTCCAATTCGTGTGGCATTATCTTTGTGCTGTTCGCCTTTTGGCGTCGATCTCTGCTCTGACACTGGTGGTGAGACGAGGCCATGAAGAAGGCTGCTGGCTCTGGTGTAGGCCAATCAGTTTCAAAGACAATGCAAATATTATCAGAGCATGTTTGTTTTCATGTTCACCACAAGTACGCAGACTGAATTCCTATTTGGTGTTTGAACACCTTAACGCCATTGTATTGCCAGAAAGGAGAAACCCGATTATCTTTCATAGTCTGGACTTGAGCAGGGAGACGACAGCACGGATGGCTGGAAATAAAATAAAATCAGCGTGATGCCCGGTGTTTATCGTTCTTGTTTCCCCTCACACTCACCTGAGAGGAGCAAATCGGTTGTCACGCGTTCTATGGCTCGTCCAAGTGCTCAAAGAGCCCCCTCCCCATCAAAGCTATATCCATCGCCTCGTCTCACCAAAGTCAGCCTCCACCTCATCTGAGTTCACCGCGAGTTACAAATGTGTGGCCCAAAGTGGAAAAGGAAACGATCTGGCGGGCCTGGGTGTGGATCAGCGACACGCAACACCTAACCTCGGAATGCCCGGGGTGCCACTTTTCCCCGAATTCAAATCCCCTGGGGGGTAGGACTGTGGTGGAGAGGGGCAGAGCCAAATCGCTCTCTTCCCCGCAGTCAATCACCGCACGACGGCGAGCGACTGTACCAGTGACGTCGCGAGCCAGATTCTATTTTGAGTTGTTATGAAGCAGCAGTATTAGCAACAGCAGCGACATTCAGCAGCAGCAGCAGCAGAAGAAGTCATATCTGCTGCAGCGGCAGCAAATTCATAAGAGCAGCAAGCAGCAGCAGCAAAACCATCAGGAACAGCAGCAGCTAGAGCAGTCGCAACAGCGGCAAATTCAGCATCAACATTAGCTACTCAGCGGCAACGACAGCAGCTGACTCGGCCACAGCAGCTGTAACAGCAACAACAAACAGCAACGGTATTAGCAGCAACATCATAGCACATTCTACACGCGCTCCATCCGCAGCGACAAGGGGATGAAAGTTTGAATGGGCAGGCAAAATCAGCTGGAGCGACGTAATAAACAGCGACGCAACAGCTGGGCCGATGCAACCGCTGGGCCATGTCATTTTTTTTTACTCAGAATCAGAATATAAATTTCGATTTAAAGCTTTCGTGACTGCAGGGATTCGTATTCTTGGATCTTTCGCGTAAAGTCACGTATTTTATTATTTCCCTTCTACGTGACTTTACCGAAAGATCCAATAATAATAATCAGAATAGTTTATACTGGAGGAATCCGATGAGCTACAAAGCTGTTTTTCACGATGTCCAGTAGAGAGTCCTCCTAGGACCCTCGTGCTCGTGAGGATGCTCGCTGCCTCTCAGGCTGTTTGGCCCAAAATCCACGGCGAGCGTTTTGCCTTTGCGGCGAAGTAGTGGGGCGCACTGCTGGCGCGCATCGACCGGTCATCTCAGTCGGCCAAGCCATGGCACCTTGCTAGGTCTTTCCCCGAGACCTCCTCCTGTCGACAGAGAGCCTTTCGACCTTCACGCGAGAGCCTCAAAGTGTACCTCGCCTGGCACAGGCGCCCCGTGGTGATTGGTGCCACCGTCAACTTAGTGGCGAATGGCACCGGGTGTTGGTTTACTGGTCCCGGAGTTTCGATTTAAAGCTTTCGTGACTGCAGGGATTCATCTTCTTGGTTCTTTCGGTAAAGTCACATAGAAGTAAAATAATAAAAAATAATAAAATATAATAAAATAAAATAATAAAATAATATAATAAAACAATTTTTTATTATGTTTTATTTTATTATTTTATTACTTCCCTTCTACGTGACTTTACCGAAAGAACCAAGAAGATGGTCCCGGAGTGTTTCACTGTCCGCACGTCGCCGCTCCCGCGGCCACGCACCACGCCTGGCTCGATGGTCACAGATGCCCCCCACGCGCCGTGAACCGGTGCCACCCGAGTCGTTCCCTTCCCAGCCACGGCTTGCAGTGTTTCCTCCCCCCTCCCTCGATATTCGCTAAGGTAACAACGGTTCCGGAAGATTTCGCGTGAAATGTCACATTTGTGCGGACGACGATGATGATTTCGATTTAAAGTTTTCGTGACTGCAGGGATTCATCCACTCGACAGACCTGCTCTCCACCTGAGGACGGCTGCTTGCGTTGTGGCCGAAACGTCGTGAGAATTATTTTTTTCTATTATGTTTTTTCTTTTTTTTCCATTCTACGTGACTTTACCGAAAGAACCAAGAAGACGATGATGATGTCGTCCGGATCCACGACTATCGCACGCGTGCAATGTCTGCCAGATGCTCCTAAAATCTTCGAGAAGTTATCGGTCTCTCTCTCTCTATCTGGCCACTCATCCCCTCGTGTGAGCACCAGGGCTATCGGCAGGCAGCCTGGTTTTTGTCTCTTTCAGTTTTTGTGCAACCGTTTAACTAAATTGATTCATTAGTTGGCCCGATCTTCACAGCAACACGCGTTCATGCCAAAGATTCTTTCACACTGGATCGCGTTTACGAGAGTTATCGCGCCTACCCCTCCATCCTCGTTACAGACGGACAAAAAAACGCGTTGACGCCTTCAACCATTGTTGTTAGTATGCATGTTGAACTTCTTTCGTAACGTAACTTAGCCAACCGTGCTAATCGGAGGTGCGGAAAGCGTTATGGAGGGTGAACACAAAGCAACGCAGGTAGACCGGAGTAGTTTGGACGTGACTGAGCAATCTATACAAGGCCATCGTGACAGGTATACTGGATGTGGTATGCCGGGGAGTACGAAAATATGTTCTGCAATCGCTCGCTTACGCCTAGAGAGCCCCCTCTGAAGGTGCATCTTGGCCTAGTCTTCCACGCTGGCAACAGGTATGAAGTACCCACAAATTGACCCCACCACACGTGACCTATCGATGGCATAACTGTGGTGCATCCATACAAGAACCATGTTATATTCGCATAGGGTCTTAAGTACAGAGCAGTAGCGGCACAATCCATTGTTGTATTGTACTCTGACATCGATGCTTGGTCAAATAAGTACGGCCAAGTAGCCCCAAGACTGTCATTCAGCAGTGGATTGAAAACAAAATGCTGTACATGTGTAGTTTTTTAATTAGATCGCATCTCAAGTCGCGGTCGGCAGAATCGGTGGACATTATAGTTCACAGATGAGTGTTTCTTCACTAGTTTTCGGAGGCCCAGGGCACTTTCGCCAATAAGACATCACCATTTAAAGCTTTCGTGACTGCAGGGATTCATCTTCTTGGTTCTTTCGGTAAAGTCACGTAGAAGGAAAATCATAAAATAATACAAATAAAACATAATAAAATAATTCTCACGACGTTTCGGCCACAACGCAAGCAGCACAGACTCTGTCTCTCGACAGACCTGCTCTTCACCTGAAGACGGCTGCTTGCGTTGTGGCCGAAACGTCGTGAGAATTATTTTATTATGTTTATTTTTATTATTTTAATATTTTCCTTCTATGTGACTTTACCGAAAGAACCAAGAAGAAGACATCACCAGTAGTGCGTGAGAGGGGGGGGGGCGCCACACATTTGAAACCATTCGGGGGTTTGTGAAAGCAGCACGATGTTGACGATGATGACGATGGAGGGGGTCACTGTTTGTGAATTGACGGGTGCACGTCAGGGGCCCCACTAAAAGGCCACCAAGGGGCTGGCCCTATCCCAAGTGAAGGCCACTTGGGATAGGGGCAGGAAGTGAGAAATATTCTTGGAGTCTGCACTTTGAAACTGGCAAAAATGTATCCATCCCGTGATAGCTGCTCTACCCCGAGCTATAAATCCTCTGATGCGTGCATTGCCTTTGTACTGTTCGTATTTGATCGCTGTTCTCTGGCGTGACACTGGTAGTGAGACTAGTCCATCAAGAAGAACAAGGCTGCCTCTGGTGTAGGCCAATCAGTTTAAAAGACAATGCGTCTATTTTCAGGGCCATATTTATTTGCATGTTTTGCCGCAAGCGTGTGTGGTTAATGCAGGCTCGATTATTTGCAAAAGGTTTGGTGTGTGAACGTCTCAACGCCTGTTTTATTGGCAGAAAGGGTAAAAATAACCTGTTCTTTTTCATAGCAGCGGGAGGGGAACGACAGCACGCATGGCTTGGTGGAGGGGGGGGGGGCTTGGGAGCTTAGACGTGTTGCATGGGTGTCATCAGGCAGTGGACAACAGAACAAATGCACGACCCACTGCTGTATGAAGGTCTCCCCGTGCCGTGGAGGTTGTGCGAGTCTCGAGCGAGGAGCCCTACGCGCCCTTGGCCTGCTGTTTATATGTACTGTATGTCAACTGCACGTCTCCATGCAATAGCGTGGTCCAGATGTCTTGTGACCCCCAATTAATTGAACCCTAAAACTTTGTGTTTTTCCCCCTCGTGCATGTTAATTTATATTTTAAAATAACACCTTACTTTAAAAAAATATATCTTTTTAGAAAAATTAAGCGGTGGGAGGGGGGGGGTTACAAGACATCTGGACCACCCAGCTGAGGGCCTTTCGTCACACCTTGAGGAGCGTGAATAATGTTTGACCATACTTCACCACGCTGGTCACTGTGGGTTGGTGAAGGCTGATATGCTGATATGGTGGGGACAAGTTTCCAGGACACGCTTCAGATATCATTCGCAACTGCTGTCAACCGTGTACAGTGGAAACTTCTTTCGCACCGTACGTAGCCAACCGTGCTAATCGGAGGTTGTAGGTATTGTTGTGGGGCGGGGGGGGGGAGAAAACAGCAAACTAAACACACACAAACAAAATAAAACACAATAAAGCAACCGTGGCCAAGGAATTCAGGCTCAGGTCGTAGCCGCGTCGCGTGAATTCCGTGTACGAGAGGGATAGGATCGTTTGGGGCCGTCCATAAATGACGTCACGCGATTTTGGACGATTTTTGACCCCCCCTCCCTTCGTTACACGGCGTCACAAAAAGTCAGACCCCCCCCCTCCCTCAAATATGACGTCACAAAGCTCTGCCCTCCCCCCCNACAAAAAGATAAAACATGCTTCAAATCGCTTTAAACTATTGTCATTGTAGTGCGTATTTAATGTGGCGCTGTACTCTGATGTTGTAGGAGAAAACATTTATTAAAAAGTCTATTTAATTAAGTAGAACGTGTTGTCTTTATTTATTTAAAGTTGCGCATTTTGATGTGACGTCACATTTCTCAACCCCCCGCCCCGTCACACATCAGCCGCGATAACATTTCGCTGATAAAAATACATACACACACGAATCTCTTTTTACAACAAAAAAAGTGGGGGGGGGGGCAGCGCTATTGTGAAGAGAAGAAGAGACATCGCGTCGTTTGACTCCACCGAGGAGATTGGTTTTGGGGGGGGGGNTATTTTATTACAGCTTTCTTTTAGCTCACTCTGTCTGTTGTTGTATCCTCTAATCTTGTAACTCAATTTGAACCCACGTCCCAATGTGGTATCGACTGCAAAAACATGTGTCCTTATGTCACACTGATGACAATACTCTATTCTATCATTTAAAAAAAATATTTCTTTCAACATTCTGTTTTATATGTTATGTTTCGGCTTGGGTCTAATTGTCCACGGTAAACTGACGTTGGCTGTAATTAGCCATGGTCCCCTTACGTTGTGGCAAGCTTCGGGGCCACTTCCTGGAGTCGTGGAGTTCTGCCATTACTAGTACATTTCATAAAAGCGTGTTTTTTTAAAGTTTTTTTATATTACTTTTTATTATTTTTAAACCGGGAATTCGGGCGGTGTTGAAACGCTGCACGGCGCTGAGCTTTCACGACTGAATTCCCCAGGTCGCGAACTGACCGCATTCGTTTGGCTCCCTTCCAGCTCGGAGGATTACGACATTTTGGTTTTGACTTGACAACAACAAGACAAGCATCAAGGGTGCTGACCACGGTTGTGAATTATTAAAAGTCAAATTCAGAGGTACTTCTGTAAAGTCACCTTCTGCCACTTGCTCCCTGCGAGGATTTCAAAATGTAAACGACGCCTGTGAAAGACAGCTTCATAGCTCATCGGATTCCTCCGGCATTGACAAAGATTCTGATCCTGTAGGTATGTTGAACTTTTTTCGCGCCGTACGTGTCCAACCACACTCATCGGCGGCGCGAGTGACGTGGGATCGTGCCATTCCCATGGGCAGATTTCACGACGGCGTTAGCGGTGGTTTGGGGCCGTCCATAAATGACGTCACGCGATTTTGAACGGTTTTTGACCCCCCCCCCCATCGTCACACGGCGTCACAAAAAGTCAGACCCCCCCTCAAATATGACGTCACAAAGCTCTTTCCCCCCCCCCCCAAAATAAAACATGCTTCAAATCGCTTTAAACTATTGTCATTGTAGTGCGTATTTAATGTGGCCCTGCACTCTGATGTTGTCGGAGTAAACATTAAAAAGTCTATTTAATTAAGTAGAACGTGTTGTCTATATTGATTTAAAGTTGCGCATTTTGATGTGACGTCACATTTCTCACCCCCCCCCCCCCCCGTCGTCACACATCGTCACAAATGTCTGACCCCCCCCCCCTAGGTGCGTGACGTCATTTATGGACGGCCCCTTAGCGAACCCGGCGACCCCATTTCCATTGCCGCCTACGACTGAACTTTCGAAGATCGGTGGCGAGCGATANCGCCTCGTCCTGGGCACCCCCCCCCACCGTCTCTCCCATCACTTGACGCAGCGTGGGAAGTATCAAACGACCGTCACGATGGACTATCACGGCGGGCAGTTGATGGCGAGGCTTGTTATCCAGCAGTGGATTGACGCAAATGCCCGCGCGCCACCAATTTGATGGGTATGCACAAGAAATTACACTGGTCAACAAAAAAACAAATCTGGCCTGGACTTTTGCAGCTGTTTTAGACTAATTTCAGGGTGCTGATTCCAAATCTGATCTCAGATTTGCTCTATCACATCTCATTTTTATGCTATCGGCATACCCCATTTTCATTGATTTTACCCGAAATTAACTCTGTCACTTATGATTGCAAGTTGTTGCGAGTAGTGACTGCTTTAGTGTTAAAATATGGTGCTGTTATTTTAGAATAGTGTGTTTATAACATCATTTTATGTAGATATCCACATTTATTTCATATTTTTCTTCTGCAGTTGTTATTGAAAATGCAATATTTGATGTGATAGACAAAAACTGATGCCAGATTTGGAATCAGCACCTCAAATTACATTAAACCCGTTGGAATACCTTATGCCAGAAAAAGTGTGTTGACCAGTGTTATCATCGCGGTCCTACGACTGATGATGGGGCGGCCCGGGTGGCTAGGAGATGTTAACTACCTCGCCTGGTATACAGGAAGTCGTGGGTTCTATCGCCAACCCTGATGCCTGCTGCTGTATATTTGGAGTTTGCATGTTATCTCACCATGGTCACGTGGATTTTCTCCGGGTTTCGAAGCTTTTTCCCCTCCGCATTTATACTCAACGGTGCGTTTATCGGTTTTTTTGGCTTCTATACATTTCCACGTGATAAGCCACTTCTCGTCGGACTATCGTTTGCGGCCAGGTGGATTCTGAAAAAGAGCTGTGTAGCTCAGTGTGTGGTAAAAAAAATTTAAACGTTTAGTTTTATTCCACAAGTAGTGACTAATCCCATATCTGCATTTGCCATAAATATGCTAAATTCCTCCTGATATGCAAATTCCTTTGTCAAGGCGCTCTTCCCCCTCCAACCCAGCTTAAATATACGCTGCCAAGCGTGGTGGTGTTCATTCAGACGCTGTCTTTCCGACAGACCTGCTCTTCACCTGAGGACGGCTGCTCGTGTTGTGGCCGAAACGTCGTGAGAATTATTTTATTATGTTTTTTTTATTATTCTATTATTTCCCTTCTACGTGACTTTACCGAAAGAACCAAGAAGATGAATCCCTGCAGTCACGAAAGCTTTAAATCGAAATTTAGTTGCGTAGTTTAGATGAACTCGAAAAATAATCCCCTTTCACAAACACTTCACAACACGCGACAAAAATAACACTCCCAGCTGCTTCTCATTGTACGTTCTTTCCTTAGCCGCGGGTGAGATTCATCGCCTCCTCTCAAGAAAGGTGCACCTGCGTTGCCATGGTTACCTGAAAAACACGAAGTCTTTTTTTGGGACAATTTAATTGGGGACATTTTTTTCAAATTAGCCTCTCTGGGGTTGGTGAAGATGAGAGCGAGGCTGACGATGTCAAAGACGACGACGATGCACAATGGCCCATCGTTCAAAACCGTGACGTCACGGAGCGTTTTGACCCAAGAATGACGGACGAACTTATTTCTACCCTCCTGACCCAGTCGATACATATCCCTGGATTTTTACAGCAGATTTTGAGTAAAGGAGACTCATCGCAACTGAGGGGAAATGTGCTCCCAAACCTAACGTTGATGATTTCCGCGATATGTTTTGGAGTTGAGTTCTTTCGAGCCGAGGGCTCTCAGTCCGATGTGTTTTCGGGTCGTCACCACGTCCTGACACCTTCAGGAACTCGATCGGGGATCTCGCTCTCTCTCCCCTGATTACGCGAGAGAAATACAGTTCCTGATTAGGCTGAGAACGGCGCGTGGAGCGAAACGTCGGACATCGTGCCGAACAACACGCCGTACAAGCTTAAAACACAACAGAGAGCTCCCACGGTACAGCCGCAAATAAACCTACACTCCTTATTTCAAGCGAAACCGGCCAAACATCGCGATGCAGGACCCTCCTGAATACAGTCTAGAGACTCAGTGAGGCCACAATCATCTGTAATTACGTGACAATCGCTGGATATAGTCAACCCTTTGGAAAAGTAAAGTTAGTCTCGAAAAANGTTTACCCAGGTCTCCTTTGAAAATACTCATGGGGTTATAATTTCGGCAATCATTATTTCAACTGCTACAGCATTTGTAATTAAAGTCCCTTTGCCAATCCATGATGCCATGAATTCGGTGTAGTCAACACGTGACCCAACGTGATTCACAACACTACAGATTGACCGAGATCAAGGCCACCGATTGGCAGCTCTGTTCTGCTACAATATTCACACCGCTGCAGATGCGACAGATTGACTAACATTCCGCGGTCTATAAATTGACACCGCTAATTTCTAAAGATGTGTTGGATCTTTCAATTCTTCCTCTTCACAGAACTATATAGATTCCACGGTTGCCCGTGTAAGTTACTGTATATAGATCCCACTACAAATCCGACAAGACGCACACCACCACGACGACAACGAATGTGAGTCACGAATGAAATCGTGGCTTGGAATCAGGATTCATTCAAATGCATCTTCATTTCTATCAGTCATTATCGATCCACTGCTGGTTGAAGGCCCTTGCAATATGTTGAACTTCTTTCGCACCGTACATAGCCACCCGTGCTAATCGAAGGTGCGGAGGAAGGACAACAAACTAGACACAAAAAGCAGTTCGAAACAAATGAGTTTTAATCGAGATTATTTAAAAGTGCAAAGCTCCAGTGGCGTCCTAATATTGGACGGAAGAGCGCTCCACCCGCGGCCCCATAGGTGGGGACGCTGATGAGCCGTCAACTTAACCACCCCCTGGCATGAAGAGTCTGAGCTGTTATTACATAATACAGCCATCGTTGTGGAGAAGACAAAAAAATAAACACACCGTACGCAAACAGTACTGCGCGCCTTCTCAACATCCATATCCATTCCTCGACATAAAAAAACAAGTATAAGTCCGTTTCACGCACGCACGTCAACCACAAGGCCTTCGTTTTCGGAAAATATATAGCGGACAATGTCTTCAATATCATCATCATATATCCGTATTTCTACATTAAAAAAACACATTTCTTGCACAGGACCGGTTCAAAGCAGCGTCTGGAGCGGTTTCGACAACACTCAGTGTCTCGTGAGCAGCAGAGGCAGGCTTGCTTGGACCTATGCTGGTGATCTGCCAAATGTTTATAGGCAAGGAACTCTCTCACGCCTTGAGCTATGGGCCCTTGAGTTAGTTGGGCGGATAATGTGGGCGTGTGTGCAGTGGCGTTTGTCGATGCCACGTACTCCATACGCCTGGTATGTGTGTTGTGTGTGTGTGTGCGTGAATCTGTGTGCGTTTGGTCTATGTGTTTCGTGTAGTGTGAGTTGTTTGGTTTGTTGTGTGTGCATGATTGCCTGTGTAATTGTGTGTGTGTGTATTGTATATGTTTGTGTTGGATATACAGTACGGGGTGTATGTATCGAGTGTGTGTCAGTGTAATCATGTCCGTGTTGATGGGAGTGGTGGCGCAGTAGTTAGCGCAGTGCACTCCGAACCCGGAGGTCCGACTTCGATTCCCGCTCACGACCAATACCATCAATGACAGCGAGTATCTGAACCGGTCCTGGGCCTCCTCTAAGTCGATTCAGCCTTAAATGAGTACCTCGTGTGGTGTGTAAAAAAACATCAGCACTGGGAGACAAAGGCGGCCGGGAGTGGTGTTATCCAACCCCTTCGTGTGCCGTCCCGACCTTCATAGGTGCTCACTAACAGCACTTGCCCCAACAGTCTGCTCGAGGCTATACGGGGAACCTGTGTCATTGTGTAATCATCTACTTTAACAATGCACGTGTGGGACAAAGATCCATAATAGAGGAGGTTTTTGGGTTAGAACTCGTAAGTATAAATGTGTCGTTAAACCCGCCACCACCCGACACGGCCAAATAGTAAGGGTTGTCACGTAAACAGAACGTGCCAATCCGTTATTCGTACAGCACCACCGGTGTGTTGGAGAGTAAACCCACGACAACATTCACAATTTATATTTAACGCGATCTAGTCCACACACACGCACGCAGAAAACAAACCTCCGGTGGATAATACTGGTGGCACAAGCGTCTACCTCCGACCACGTGTTAAAGTGGGACAAAGATGTGACCTCATTGGAAACCGGGGAGCATCAGCCGGAGGATGACACCCACGTTCCGTCCCCTCGTGCCCCACACTCGGCGGTGATTGATAATTATAATTATTTAGGAGTTTGGACTATTGAGGAATTACCGCTGCGTGGAGGTAAACCAACGCTGTTTATTTTTTTTAAACGCTTCGTTAGCAGCGGGTTCTGCGCCACCTGGCGGACTAAAATCCTGCGTCAATTTAGTGAGGAATTGTAAACTTTCTCCTCCTGCAGACTTCTGCAACGACAATGGAGCGGGTGTTTTTTAAATTAATCCACGGAAGAACAACCCCTCCGGCCAATATCCGACGACTGCCGTGCCCACGATCCACCGCTGGATGAAGTCTTCCCCTCCATCGCTAACGGAGTGTCGGTTACGATGGGGCGGTGTGTGGGTCAGGTGTGTGTGTTTGACCATACTTCACCACGCTGGTATAATAAGGTGGCGTTTGGCGAACTGTGCGGGTGAGTTTTTTTGTTTGTCGGGTGGTGAGCTCGGCTGGTGAGCATGGAACGAGTTTGGGGGGCATCGTCGTCACTGAATGTTGTAGCCGCGTGTCGCCAGCCACGGACACAGACACAAAGAAGGTAGCGAGGAGTTCGAGAGACGCGGTGGTGCTGCGCTAACCGCTCCCTCCCTCCACCACCAACCCCACCCCGGCGTACCAGGTAGTGTGTACAACAACATTGCAGCTCAGCACCGAAACAAGTCACGAACCCTTGATCGACAAACGGCAATCGTCGCTCTGGCTGTTATTGTTCATTAAAGCCATTGTTGGCGCATTGTGGGTTCGCACGGATTGGCGTGCGCGCGCGTGTGTGTGTGATGCGTGTGTGTCCTGTGTGTTGTGCGTATGTGTGCCGTGTGTGTGGGGCGTGTGTGTAGTGTGTGTGAGCGTGTGGGTGCCGTGTGTGTGTGTGTGTGTGTGTGTGTGTGTGGTGTGTGTGTGTGGTGTGTGTGTGTGTGTGATGCGTGTGTGTGTGATGCGTGTGTGGTGTGTTGTGCGTGTGTGTGCCGTATGTGTGGGGCGTGTGTGTAGTGTGTGATGCGTGTGTGTGCCGTGTGTGTGTAGTGTGTGTGTGTGTGTGGTGTGAGTGGTGCGTGTGTGGGTGTGTGTAGTGTGTGGTGTGTGTGTGTGATGTGTGTGTGTGTGTGTGTGTGTGTGTGTAGTGTGTGTGTNTGTGTGTGCGTGTGTGTAGTGTGTGTGTGGGCGTGTGTGTAGTGTGTGATGCGTGTGTGTGTGATGCGTGTGTGTAGTGTGTGTGTGCGTGTGTGGTGTGTGGTGCGTATGTGTGTGTGTGTGTGTGTGTGTGGTGTGTGTGGTGTGTGTGGTGCGTGTATGTGCAGTGTGTGTGGTGCGTGTGTGTACCATGTGTGTGTAGAGTAGTTACGAGTTCCGTGTCGACTGTCTGCGGTCTCGACGACGCCCCACATGGGCAAGGGAGTATAACGAGAGAGAAGACGCGCCATGGATAACGCCGAGGGCTGGAGGGTGGTGATGGGTGCCCTCGTCACACTCCGTCCTCCCTACCTTGTGTGTCTTTGTGTCGGCGTACTGCTGGGGCTGTTGTGTTTGTCCAAGCCCCGTGCAGGACGCAACAACAATCGGACAACCAGCAGCACCAACACACGCGCACGCGAATGTATGTGTGGCAAGACTGTTGCCGTGAAAACATAACAGAGACGACGGGCGGTGGTGGTGGTGGGTGGTGATGGAACGCGTGAAGGATTTGCGAGACTGCGAGAGTGAAATAGTTGTTGAGTGGTTGGTGGTGGTTGGTGGTTGTGTCTGGCAGTGGTGGTGGTGGTGATGATGATGTTGTTGTTGGTCCAGACGTGGGGATGCGTGTTTGGTTGGGTCCAGTGATGCTGAGTGAGAGCGAGAGATGAAAATGAGATGGGGTATGGGGAGGAGCCACGTGGTGTGTTGTGTGTGTGGCGGTGGTGGTGGGGGCGGATAAGGTTACACATCGAGAGGCGAGGGGCACTACACACCTATAACAGCATCCACCAACCCCAAGCTCACACCAAAGACAAAGAGCCCCGTGTAGCCTGAACAGACTGTAGGGGCAAGTGCTGTTATGCGAGTAGCAGCACCTATGAAGGCGGCACGGCGCACGAGGGGGTTGGGGTGGCCAACACCACGCGCCCGGCCGCCTTTGTCTCCCCAGTGGCGATGTTTACTACACATCGCACCAGGTACTCATTTGAGGCTGAGTCACCTAGCTGGAGGCACGGGACCGGTTCGATAATCGTCACTGGGTGTTGGCCGTGAGCCGGAATCGAACTCGGGTCGCAGGGTTCGTAGCGCAGCGCGCTGACCGCTGCACCACCGCTCCCCCCCNTACTCACATACAGGCAAAGATCCCCGTATAGCCTTTAACAACAGTCTTTTAGGGCAAGTGCTGTTCGCGTGTAGCACCTATTGAAGGGACCGACACAGGAGGGGGTTGGGGTGGCCAGCATCCACGTCCGGGCGTGTTTGTGTCAGACACACAAAGGCACAGGTCCCCCGTGTAGCCTTCGCAGACTGTTGGGGCAAGTGCTGTTACCTCGAGCACCCACGGACGACACCCAACTCATTACACGCACAGGCAAGTGCCTGATTTAAATACATACACCATTATACACAAAGACAAACACGAGTTGACTTTCTCACGTACATACACACACACGACACGTGTACAAATACAAACACACACGCAGACGCGTCGACAAGTTAGGGACACACAACACGACACGCACACAGCTGCAGTATCAACATTTCCACCGGCACACACAACACATACACATCATACACATACATTAACAACTTCGGGTGCACATTATCACACACAGCCCACATTAGACTATTGTCCTGTTAGCGAGCACCTATTAAGGCCACGGCGAGGTGGTGGCTATAATACCAGCCCCGGCCGTCTTTGTCTCCCCACTTGTGACGTTCACACAGCACGCCAGGAACCCATTTCGGGCTGAGTCGACGTAGCGGAGGAGGCCCAGGACCGGTTAATGTATCACCCGAGGCGCTTTTAGCCGTGGCCGGAAATCGAACTCGAGTCCGTGGTGCAGCGCGCTAACCACAGCGTCACCACTCCCGACAACGTAACGCACACAAAACAAAAACAAAGATCACCCGTATAGCCTTAACAGACTGTAGGGGCAAGTGCTGTTAGCGAGCACCTATAAAGGCCAGCACGGCACACGAGGGGTGGGTGGCCAACGCCACGCCCGGCCGCCTTTGTCTCCCCAGCGGCGATGTTTACACACCGCACCAGGTACTCATTTGAGGCTGAGTCGACCTAGGGGAGGCCCAGGACCGGTTCAGATAATCGTCACTGATGTTGGCCGTGAGCAGTAATCGAACTCGAGTCGCCGGATTCGTAGCGCAGCGCGCTAACCACTGCGCCACCGCTCCCGACAACGTAACGCACGCCCATTGACACACTCACAACGTCAAACGCCCACGTCGCACACAACAGAGACAAAGGTCCCCCGTGTAGCCTCAACAGACGTTTTGGGGCAAGTGCTGTTAGCAAGCAGCAGCAGCCCGATGAAGGCCGGCACTGTGGCACACGAGGGGGGTGGGGTGGGTGGCCAGCACCACGCCCGGCCGCCTTTGTCTCCCCTGGCGCCAGGTGCTCATTTGAGGCCGAGTCGACTTAGGGGAGGTCCGGGACCCGGTTCGGATAATCGTCACTTGGTGGTGGCCGTGAGCGGGAATCGAACTCGGGTCGCCGGTTCATAGCGCACGCACGCAAACGTCAATTCGTTATCAGCAACGCACACAAGACATCGCACTTTACACAAACCCTTGCGATAGCACAACAAACATCCATACACATCGTCGTCGTCGTCATCCTCACACGCCCCTCCAAAGCGCAGACCATAATCCACACGCACAATCATCAACATCATCATCATCACCGCCATCACACAAACACTGTCCCAACACGCACACAATGTCATTGTAAAGCCAACACACAATCGTCACTCATCATCACCATCACACAAACACTGTCCCGACACCATAACACAGCAACACACGGTAGCGTCATCACCATCAACCCATCAGCACCACACACCCATCATCATCACAATATCATCACCACACACCCCATCATCATCACCATCAACAATATTAATAACACCATCATCATGAATCCCAACGCCATCAACATGACTACATTACTGTACAATCATCCCAACCACCATCATCACAACATCATCACCACGCACCCCATCATCATCACCATCAACAATATTAATAACACCATCATCATGAATCCCAACGCCATCAACATTACCACATCACTGTACAATCATCTCAACCACCAACACCATCACGCAACGTCATCATCATCATCACGCCACCATCGTCATACCCCCACCACCCACCACCCCACTGCCCCTTATCGTCGCTATCACCGACACCATCACCATCATCACACCACGCCCAGAGCCCCATCAAGCGGGCGGCTCGACAGACAACCCCCCCCCCCACCACCACCCCTCCCCCACATCCCGGACCCTGGACCCCGCACCCAGTGACCCCACCCGACCGTACCCACCCCACCCCCATCCCCCCGGCACCCCCCCCCGCCCTGCTGGAGCCGAGGGGTTACTCGCGGGCACACGGCCCCCCCTCCCGCCTTCCGCGTGCCGAGACGCCGACAACCACTTCATGATAAAAGTCCCCCCCTAACCCCACCCGACATCCACTTCACGATAAAAGTCCCCCCCAACCCCACCCGACATCCACTTCAAGATAAAAGTCCCCAACCCCACCCGACATCCACTTCAAGATAAAAGCCCCCCCCACCCACACGCACTCTACCCAGCCTGCGCGGTTTGGTGTATGATGTTCATAATATGAAACTTAGAGGCACTGGGGAGACAAAGGCGGCCGGGTTTCGGTGCCGGCCAGTCACCACAACCCTCGCTAACATCACTTCATGGCCCTACAAAGTGTGTTTAGACTGTACGGGGAGTTGGGGGGGACCACGACCTTTAGTCTTTGTGAGACGAGTCAAGGTCGTCTCACTTTGACCGGATTCGTGACAATGGATTTTGAAGCAGTTGACGTTGAAGTTTATATAAAGTCTCACCGTGCTCCTGTTGTCAACCCGCCTGGACAGATGCAAACACCCGCTGGTGAGTCTCGATGGGCGAGTGGGGAAAAGCGTGGGTCACTCCACTTCCTCTTACAAGACGCTCCGGCCGGCATGGAATTGCTAGGCCAAAATATCCCCCCCCCCCAATGGCACAAGTAGGCAATTGCCAGGGCTGCGCCTCTATCTCTTATTATTTTATACGGGTGTGGGTGGGGGAGGTGTAAAGTAAGGGACTCTTATTTTGACACAGGGACCTCCATAGACGGGGCCTGCACGAACACTCTCACCCCTTCCCCTCCCCCTCAATTCACCCCCTCCCCGTGTCCCCCTCGTAGAGGAAAAGTAAACAGAGACTGGTGGGGGTGGGGGAGGCAGGGAGACGCAGGGTTGGCGGGGGGGGCCCTTTAGTGAGACGTGACGCCCTCCCCCCCAAAGCTTCCATAGTGGAGGGGGGTGGATGGATGGGATTAGAATCTCCCCTCTTGTTGATAGGGGGTGGTTACTCGTGGAGTTTGTATTCTCTGTGTGCATGTATGTGTGTGTGTCAGTATGTCAAATGGGTACCTGGAGCAGTGTGTATTAGATTTTTTAAAAACATCGCCACTGGGGAGACAAAGGCGGCCGGTGTTATGCTGGCCAACCACCACGTCGTGTTCCATGTCGGCCTTCATAGGTGCTCGCTAACAGCACTTGCCCAACAGTCTGTTAAGGCTACACGGGGTGTCTTTGTATGAATGAAGTGTGTATATTTGTTGTCAATACGTTTGCTGCAGCATAGAATATACACTGTATATGAGGCCGTGGTGGTGGTGGTGGTTGNATTGATGAGGCCGTATTGGGAGATGAGCCGTGGTGGTGGTGGGAGATGAGAAACGTGTGGTGGTGNGAGATGAGGCTGTGGTGGTGTAGTGGGAGATGAGACCGTGGTGGTGGNTGGTGGGAGATGAGGCTGGGGNTGGTGGTGGGAGATGAGGCTGTGGTGGTGGTGGGAGATGAGACCGTGGTGGTGGTGGGAGATGAGGTCGTGGTGGTGGTGGGAGATGAGACCGTGGTGTGGTGGAGATGAGGTGGTGGTTGTAGTGCTGTGGCCGTGTTGTGGGGCTGGGCACGACGCTGGGAGACGCGCACGTATGAACACAAAAAAGCCGCCGGGGATTTTTCAGAGGAAAAAGCTTGGCAGGGCGAAAGGGAGTGAGTGTGTGGGTAAATGCGTGTGTGTCTGGGGGGGGGGGTATGTGTGTACGGGTGGTGTGTGCATGGGTGTTATGGGTATATGTGTGTGTGTGAACATATATATGTTAATGTACGTACTGTATGTGTCCGTATGTATGTGTGCGCGGAGGCGTTCGCTTACAGCACTTGCCACAACAGTCTCGTAAGGCTATAAGGGGATCTGTGTTTGTATCTGTGTGCATGTATGGGTGGATGTGTCTGTGCGCGCGCATGTGGATGGAGGGGGTGGGAATGGGTGAGTGAGGCGGTTGAATTGCTTTGCGAAAAGGGGGGATGGGAGGTGAAGGTTAGAAGGAAATTATCAACCATCTCACCCACACATCCCAACCCATCTCACCCACCCATCCCAACACATCTCACCATCTCACCCACATCCAACCATCTCACCACATCCCAACCCATCTCACCCACACATCCCAACCCATCTCACCCACCCATCCCAACACATCTCACCCACACATCCCAACCCATCTCACCCACACATCCCAACACATCTCACCCACACATCCCAACACACTCACCCACCCATCCCAACCCATCTCACCCACACATCCCAACCCATCTCACCCACACATCCCAACCCATCTCACCCACACATCCCAACCCATCTCACCCACACATCCCAACCCATCTCACCCACACATCCCACCCATCTCACCCACACATCCCAACCCATCTCACCCACACACCCACCCATCTCACCCATCTCACCCACACATCCCAACACATCTCACCCATCTCACCCACACATCCCATCTCACCCACCCATCCCATCTCACCCACACATCCCAACACATCTCACCCACCCATCCCAACACATCTCACCCACACATCCCAACCCATCTCACCCACACATCCCAACCCATCTCACCCACACATCCCAACCCATCTCACCCATCTCACCCACACATCCCAACCCATCTCACCCACCCCAACACATCCCAACCATCTCACCCACACATCCCAACCCATCTCACCCACCCATCCACACATCCACCCCACATCATCTCACCCACCCATCCCACATCTCACCCACACATCCCAACCCATCTCACCCACACATCCAACCCATCTCACCCACACATCCAACCCATCTCACCCATCCCACCCATCTCACCACCCATCCCAACCCATCTCACCCACACATCCCAACATCTCACCACACNTCCCAACCCATCTCACCCATCCCAACCACTCACCCACCATCCCAACCATCTCACCCACACATCCCAACACATCTCACCCACACATCCCAACCCATCTCACCCACACATCCCAACCCATCTCACCCACACATCCCAACCCATCTCACCCATCTCACCCACACATCCCAACACATCTCACCCACACATCCCAACACATCTCACCCATCTCACCCACCATCCCAACCCATCTCACCCACACATCCCAACACACCTCACCCACACATCCAAACCCATCTCACCCATCCATCCCATCTCATCCACCCATTCCAACACATCTCACCCACACATCCCAATCTCACCCACCCACAAACCCATCTCACCCACCCATCCCATCTCACCCACCCATCCCATCTCACCCACACATCCCAACCCATCTCACCCACCCATCCCAACACATCTCACCCACCATCCAAACCCATCTCACCCACCCATCCCATCTCACCCACCCATCCCATCTCACCCACCCATCCCAACCCATCTCACCCACACATCCAACCAGCTCACCCATCCGTCCCATCTCATCCACCCATTCCAACACAGCTCACCCACCATCCAAACCCGGACTTTGCTGATGAGACCCTCCGTGCCGAACCCGTTCCAGAGGTTTTTGCTTGTCCCTGAATCAATGCTGCCGAAATTACGCATTCGGGCTGCGGTGTGTGTGGGGGGGGGGGGCGATGGTTTGCGTAATATAAAATAATACAAATCCCACGTGCAGTGGACGGATATGCGATGTAGACATCGTCTACTTCACATTTACATTCTCCACAACGACACGAATAAAATTATTGCTTTTTTTGTACTTCTGCATAACGACCCATCACCCAAACACTCCACCACCCCACCGCCGCATCCCCCCGCCCCCCGAGCCAAATAATCGACTTGGCCGCGCCTGTTGTTTTGGCACACAACTGATCAGCCGCTGTTCATCATGTGGACAGTAGGGTAAAGGTCGTAGTGCCCCCCACCCCGTCATCCTCTCCACACACGCACGCACATTCACTCACACACACGCACGCACATTCACTCACACACACACGCGTCGATGCTAAGACAGCGCCTCTCTCGTACGCATGCCTGGATAACAATGTCATACACGCGCATACTCTCACACACAATCTCATCACATGTACATAGACACACACACACACGTGCAAATACACACACACACGTGCAGAGACACACACATACGTGTTAAAGATACACACACGTGCAAAGATACACACGTGCAAAGACACGTGTTAAAGATACAGTACACACGTGCAAAGCTATACACACGCCTGTTAAACATACACGTGCAAAGATACACACACGGGCAACGATACACACACATACACGTGTGCATAGACAACATGTACATACGCATGTGTATAGACATGTACAAGACACAATCACACGCGTACACAGACATGCACGCACATACAAGTGCATATATATACACTCACGCATAGGCACTCTCACATATGTACATAAATACACAAAGACAAGACAAAGATCCCCCGTATAGCCTGGCCGCACTGTTGGGCAAGTGCTGTTAGCGAGCACCTATGAATGCCGGCACGGCACACGAGGGGTGGGTGGCCAGTACCACGCCCGGCCGAAATTGTCTCCCTTATGGCGATGTTTACACACCGCACCAGGTACTCATTTGAGGCTGAGTCGACCTAGGGAGGCCCAGGGCCGGTTCAGATCATCGTCACCGATGTTGGCCGTGAGCGGGAATCGAACTCAGGTCGCCGGATTCGTAGCGCTAACCGCTGCGCCACCGCTCATTCAAAGACACACACACACGGACGCACCTCCACACATACGGTACATAAGATACAATCTCTCTCGCATACTTCCGTCTACGGCTGAAATGAGTGGCGAGTGGTGTCTGAACCATTCCTGGTCCATCCCCCCCGCCCTCCCCTCGATCTTTACCGACCCGAACTGACTGACCACGGTGGTGAAGTATGGTCAAACAGCCCCCCCCCCGCCGCCATGACCAACACGGAGTGGGGAAGACTTCATCCAACAGTGGATGGGAAACAAAGGGCTGTCAACTGTTAGTATAGCACAGGGGTCGGCAACCTACGGCTCCGGAGCCGCATGCGGCTCTTTACGGGCTGCTTCTTGACGATATGTACGTGAGTAATGTACTCAGATGCATTGCGGCTCTTGAAATACTGAATTTTGTACCGAATTGGAAAGAAATGGCTCTTCTTGTTATTTTGGTTGCCGACCCCTGGTATAGCATAATATAATTATAAATGATCTATGTGCTATGAAGAAGGGGCATTGCCCGAAACGTCGCATATATATTTTTGTCAAGGCCACAGTGTTATTGACGTTTGTGTTGATTTTTTTTTTTGTTAAAACATAGGATCGACTCTTGCATCGAATCATGAACCATAACTTGCTTAAATCAGAATTCATCTACACGGCCAATACGGCCGAATGGTTGACAACGCGGACTCATTACAAATCGTTTTCTCATAATTCTTTGGTATTGGCCCCGCAAACAAACATTGGAACCGATCAAGCTGTGTCACCTCAAGGTGGCACCGACGGAGTGAAATGTCTGGTCTGGGCTCACGGACGGTGAATCCGCAAATACCGAATCCCACGGTGGCTAGGAGATGTTAACTACCTCGCTTGGTGTACAGGAGGTCGTGGGTTCAATCCCGACCCTGACGCCTGCTGCTGTATATTTGGAGTTCGCGTGTCTCTCTCACCATCATCACCGTGGTTATGAGATGTTAACTACCTCGCCTGGTATGCAGGAGGTCGTGGGCTCGATCCCGACTCTGACGCCTGCTGTATATTTGGAGTTTCCGTCTCTCTCTCTCTCATGGATTTTTCTCCAGGTCCTCCGGTTTTTCCTCCACATTTAGAATCAACGTCACGCGTTGAGAGTATTTGGCTGCTGTACGTTTCCACATGATAAGGCCACTTCGTTGAGCTATCATTGGTGATACCAGGTCGCTTCCGAAAAGAAGCTACATATCTCAGTGGGCCTTTACTGGTACAATAAAACGTAGCTTCGTTTATCCCGAGCGAGTCCCACACACAGACACACACACACCTGCCGTGCTGTATGTTGGCATTGTGCGTGTGGGTACAGTGTATTGTCATGGTGTGAATGTAAATTACTCGCCACTCTGCTCGAGCGAATTCCTCCCAGAATGTCTCACATCTCATCTCCCTGCGGTGCGATCCATCCAATCATCCACCCATCCACCGCCGAGGCAGCACCACCACCAACCACATCGTGGTCCTCCAACAACGTTACTACCACCACCACCTCATTCACCACTTCCTTCTACTCCTCTCTCTCCACCACCATCACCACCAACCTCTCTCCACTACCTCCACCACCACCATCATCTCCACCTCTTCTCTCCACTACCCTCACCTTATCCACCACTTCTATCTCTGCACCACTCCTCCATCACCACCCACTCCACCACACCTCCAGCACTTGCGTCTCCCTCTCCACCACCACCTCTTCTCTCCACTACACACCACCCTCACCTCATCCACCACTTCGATCTCTGCACCACTCCTCCATCACCACCCACTCCAACACCACTTATTTTCCTCCTTCTCAGTCACCATCTCCTCCCCGCCTCCACCATCTCCTCCTCTACCCTCTTCCACGGGTCACGCGTTAGAGAGTGATATTGCTACCAGGAAGAAGTGGAGTTCTCACGCTTTGCCCCACCACACGCAGACCTGTGGTGTGTACCCATGTATACTGGGCCGTCCATAAATGACGTCACGCACCTAGGGGAGGGGGGTCAGACATTTGTGACGATGTGTGACGGTTTGAGAAATGTGACGCCACATCAAAATGCGCAACTTTAAATAAATATAGACAACACGTTCTACTGAATTAAATAGACTTTGTAATAAATGTTTTCTCCTACAACATCAGAGTGCAGCGCCAAATTAAATACGCACTACAATGACAATAGTTTAAAGCGATTTGAAGCATGTTTTATTTGGGGGGGGGGGGCAGAGCTTTGTGACGTCATATTTGAGGGGGGTCTGACTCTTTGTGACGCCGTGTGACGATGGGGGGGGGNTCAAAAATAGTCCAAAATCGCGTGACGTCATGTATGGACGGCCCCATTGCTGCGTGGACTTAAGACAGGGGATTGAGGGGGGGGGACTAATAAAACGTGTCCATTGTTTCAACTGCCGCGCCTGGAGGTCGAACCGGCGATCTGTGGCTCGCCAAGTCCACGCTACCGCTCACGGCCACATCACAACAGCACCGAACTCTGCAGTGTGCGCGCTCTCTTCGACGGAGGGGAAGAGGAGGAATAAGAACGAACAGAACCACACGCGAACTCTGCCGAACAAGGCTGCGTTGACATCGAACGCAGGAATAGAATACAGCACAGCAGCCGCCATTGGCTACAAAGTTGCGGTGACGTCACCGCGGCGATTGTGCGACGCCATTCGCACGTTGAGGCCACGTGCAATGTCGAACGCTGGCTGGCAGGAGGTCACGGAACGGACCTAGGTGCCATGGGTTGACTGACTCGAGATGGCCGGCAGATGTGCACCCCCCCCTCCCCCACCATCCCCAACTATGCCAACTTGTTGTGTTTTTATCCGCTCGTTTAAGTCGCGAGCGTCGTTTCTTCTGCCCTCTGCTGTTGTTGGACGGGCGAAATGCTTCCAACTGGCCAGCAGCAACGTCACCCCCTCGCTTCGCATCACCCCACGTGGATAAGTCATCCGCCGCAGTACGACGACGACGATGATGATCAACTCTTCAAATGTGGCTCACGATGTAAACTGCCGCTTCTGCGGATAATTCTCAATCCGCCGTGGTTTAAAATATAAGAAGAAAAACATCCGCTGATGATTCATTGAATGTTTTTTTAATCATTTTATACCATCACACCGACGTGTCGCTTATGGATATTAATTGGCTCATCTGAGGAAGGGGGCAGGGGGGGGCTGTAGAGGCTATGTTTGGGGAGCGATAGGTGGCGGTACATGCTGAATTGTCAGCGGATAAAGGCATTATAAAAATGATGCACAGTATATCACTTTTTTTCTGTCAATCCACTGCTGGATGAAGGGCTCTCCCCACTTACCGTGCGGGTCGTGGGGTTATTTGACCATACTTCACCACGCCGGCTCCGTGCGGATTGGTGAAGGCGGCGGCGGTGGGATGGAGGGGGGCATAGACGTGGGACCATAGAGCGTGATAATAGAAGTACGGTACAACACTGGGTTCTGCAGGACCAGCCCTCTGCTGAGATCATAGCCCTCCCTCCAACAGCCGAGATCAGCGTGGGTGATGAATGGTGTTCACCCATCTAAGCACTTTGCAGGCACTACATATACACAGCCACTGTCCAGGCTCGAAGCTGCTTAGCTTCCAAGATCTGTCATTGCACGTGGCTGGGACACAGAATCAGAATCTTTATTTATACTTGAGCAGTACCGGATTAAGCTAGTGCGGGCCTGTAGCATATGTTATAAAGGGCCGTACATGAAAAAACACAAATATTAAAACAAAATTTTTACTTGCATAGTAAAGTAATTGCATTTTTTCATTTGCTATACAGCCAGATAATATAATACGACAAATCGTTAACCTTAAACACCCAGACGTTCATAAAAGTTGAAGGCGGTATAGTACTATAGTAATAGAGCAAGTGCAGAATCACTGAACCGGAATTGATCGCTTGAAAGCATTTAATACGTGGCCCTTGAAAGTGCGGGGCCCGTAGCTACTACACGTGTAGCAGCTACTACACGTGTAGTACTACATATGTCGCTACTTTTGCTACGAGGATAATTCGGCACTGTACTGGAGGAATCCGATGAGCTGTAACGCTCTTTTTCCCACAAAGCGTCTATGGGCCGGAGCAGAAATTGTTTACCACCTTAAGGTTACAAAAACCCGAGTCGTACCGATTTATTGATGTTGGCCACGTAGATAAATTGGAAGTCATGGCACCCCTGGTGGGGATCGAACCAGCGAGGTGATGTTGTTGTCGTCCTGTCGACCCTGCACCTTCCGATTAGCACGGTTGGCTACGTACAGTGCGAACAAAGTTCGACGTTCACGCGCGGACTTTAAAGGACCTCGGACGCAGCTATAAAGTCAGCAACGACACCAGCGACGCCAGTTCCTTGCAAAGTCTGAACGGAGACAGGAGCAGCGCAGATGATATCAACAAATCTTCTGCCATAAGGGATTTGTTCTCTCACACACATATATACATAATATAAAAAGGTCCCTATCCAATGCGGGTGTTTTCGCCATTCTAACAGCAAGGGGAGTTGTTTTGTTGCTGCTGTTATAGTCAAAACACAGACGCGCTGGGATTTACAATTTACAAGTACCGTAATCTCGGGAATTACACGACTGCCAAAACCCTCCCCCTACCCACTCATATTTTTAGCGGTCAATATGATGTCCCTTCTCAGCTGAGTTTTTGGATGTCTAATCCATGTCCGCCCCNTCCTCCGCGTCTCTCGATGTGGAATTTCAAGGGCAGAGATAACGTCCCACCCCCCTCCTAACCCTCCCTTGGCCCTTTGCGCCCTCATCCTGCAGCAACATTCAAACCACCTCAGTGTCCCCCTCGCGCGTTGCCTCGTCTGTGACACGTGCCGGGCAACAATGTGCGTCGACGGCAGAGGGAAGGACAGACAATGCAGCAGCGGATGGGCAATGAATTCTACTGCTGATGATGATGATCTCGTCTCGTACGGCTGATGTAGATGGCAGAGGGAAAGACAGACAATACAGCAGCGTATGGACAATGAACTCTGCTGATGCTGCTGATGATGATGATCTCATCTCGTACGGCTGATGGAGACGGCAGAGGTAACGATAATTTTACATTCACGTGGTTAGGCGAGACAAACCGCATCGGGAGTAGTAGCGGAGGAGCGTTTCCTCGCTGTGATGTCTCTTAGTATTTGTGGATAGGGGCATTTGCGTAGTTACACGTTGCACTCCATGTTCTGGATGACCACAGGTGTCCGTATCTGCCATGCTTTGGGCGGATGCTGCTGTTGATGACAAATCAAACTTGCATTACAGGGATTCCTCTACTTACGAACATTCCACTTATGAACAAACCTGTCCATATGTCCAGTTGCCTGTTCAGACCGAGAGTCGTTAAGTTCAACCGCCGCGCAATAGATGGCGGTGGTGGCATCTACAGAACGTGAAGAACCAGTGAACGTGAAGAACCATCTACATCTGCAGAGCGTGAAGAACCAGTGGCATCTACATCTGCAAACGTGATGAATCAGCGGCCTCTACATCCGCAGAACGTGATGAACTAGTGGCATCTACATCTGCAGAACATGAAGAACCAGTGGCATCTACATCTGCAGAACGTGAAGAACCAGCGGCCTCTACATCTGCAGAACGTGATGAACCAGTGCATCTACATCTGCAGAACATGAAGAACCAGTGGCATCTACATCTGCAGAACGTGATGAACCAGCGGCCTCTACATCCGCAGAACGTGATGAACCAGTGGCATCTACATCTGCAGAACATGAAGAACCAGTGGCATCTACATCTGCAGAACGTGAAGAACCAGCGGCCTCTACATCCGCAGAACGTGATGAACCAGTGGCATCTACATCTGCAGAACATGAAGAACCAGTGGCATCTACATCTGCAGAACGTGATGAACCAGTGGCATCTACATCTGCAGAACGTGAAGAACCAGTGGCATCTACATCTACAAAACGTGAAGAACCAGTGGCATCTACATCTGCAGAACGTGAAGAACCAGTGGCATCTACAGGAGATTATACAACGTTTAAATCTATTCCCGTTGTTAGTGTACATGCCGTACAACATGTTTGGAATCGACAGGAGACTTGGCAAACAGACCTCTGGAAACGAACTGGTTCGTACGTAAAGGAGTCCCTGTATATACTCCGAATTATAAGACGCTTTTTTTTGGGTGGGGGGGGGGTTCGTATGCTTGTTGGTATGTACGTGATCAGGTTTCTATGACATTATTGGGGGGGGGGGGGGGGGGTGATGCATCTTACTTCGAGTGCGTCTTATAATCCGGAGCATTCGGTGCTTGTTAAATCTGGCGATGCCACTCGTTGCAGTCACGAAAGCTTCAAATCTAGAACCTAGTTGCTGTACCGCCCTCTGCTGGTCACTTCACGGTGCTTGCAGTTTGGCTAAGGGCGCATATGCTGCTGTTATTATTACTGCTGCAAGTGTGAATAAGCGTGATAAATTCGAACTCGCCATCTGCGTCATTTCGCAAGAATTGGACCATCGTGTGCCGGGTCCCATTTTTGGGTCCGAATTTTAAAATCACAGCGCAAGTTGCTCAGCTGGGGATTATAATCCACTCACGCACAGCAGAAATCGTCGATTTAAAGCTTTCGTGACTGCAGAGATTATCTTTTGGTTCTTTCGGTAAAGTCACGTAGAAGGGAAATAATAAAATAATCAAAATACAACATAATAAAATACAATTCTCACGACGTTTCGGCCACAACGCGAGCAGCCGTCCTCAGGTGAAGAACAGGTCTGTCGGAAAGACAGCGTCTGAATGAACACGACCAAGCTTGGCAGCGTATATTTAAGCTGGGTTAGGGGAGGAAGAGCGCCTTGACAAAGTAATTTGCATATCAACAACACGAGACTCATCATGGTCTCTTCTGTGGCGTTCTTACCGAGTTAAAGAAAATGCATTTGAGACGAGGTCATTACTGATTATGGATTATGCATGCTTATTTTTATAGTTATGAGTGTGTTGATATAAATGACTGATGATGGATGATGTTGAAGACTGCATGGATNATGATGGTATATTATTGATGACGATTGACGTATAATGCTTTATTGGTACGGAATGATTAATGATGGGGGACAAAATTATAACCTTGATTATTGACGATTTTACGTGTAATATTTAAGGTGGAAATGCTAAAGAATGATAGCATGAATTATTATGATCATTGAAGATAATGATTGGATGTGTGCTGTATGTTTGATAGATGGTTGTCGATAGCCGGAACGATGATAACTCTGATTGATGATGATTTTACGGATGATTGATGTTGTTTGTATGGATGATTGATGGTGATTGTATCGATGATTGATGTTGTTTGTATGGATGATTGATGGTGATTGTATCGATAATTGATGTTGTTTGTATGGATGAGGATGATGATGTCATGACGATTGTATAGATTATGCTCATCTTAATCGATGTTTATGGATGACGATGATTGAATGTACGATAATGATGATGCAAAGATAATATATTGACAAAATAAACAACTTGTGATGTACATTTGTGCATGATCCTGGCTGTAGGGATGATGACGATCAATGACGACGATCAGAATCAGAATATTTATTTGTACTGGAGGAATCCGATGAGCTATAAAGCTCTTTTCCACAGATGTGCATGCCACCATCGTACCGTGCTGATGACACGATGGTGACATCTGACGGCGATGGATCCACGACTGACGACAATGACCTCAGCGTCTCCGCGTGATCCATCAACCCCCGCCGCCCGTCCCACCCTCGTCACCGAACTTTCCTCCCGTTGGCGCCTCGCACAAACAAACAGGCGAACAGGGCACAGGATCGGGAATTCTTTTCATCACCCCGAAGAAGAAAAAACAACCTCCCAAAGCCACCACGAGGCCGTCATTCAGAACGCCCTTTTCCCCGAGACGCCAAAAAATAACTCAACGTGAGCGAGCGTCCGTCTTAGGTTTTTTTNCTTTCCTTCTTGTAAAATAATGTTGTTTTGTTTAAATACTTGATTTAGTTTTCTGGCGGGAAGTGGGATTTTTTTTGGATACGGCTCCATTTCAAGTCTTGCCAGTTGCTACCCCCACCCACCACCCCACGTTTGCTTCGTGGCCTCTGATGTGCGCATCGTCACGTGCCAGTCACAAAGAACGCGGCCGCTGGTTTCAACGTCCACGTGACAGTCTACGTGACAGTCTACACGTGTAGGCAGTCTACACGTGCAGACTGCCTCACTGTTTCGAGGAAACGCAGCAGCTTCAGAAATCGTCGCCAACAAAAAGGATTCTTTTTCCAGACATTGCGCATAAAATGTTGAAAATATTTGAGGTATTTTTCCACCACACGTGTCCACAGAGCAACGAGTAAATTCCAGCGCTTTGTTAAATCTACTGCTGGATGAGGAACCTTCCTGCCCCCCTCCCACCTCCCTCGCTCCCCACGCCCGTGTCACGTGAGTGAGTCGTTTGACCATACTTCACCGCTTTGGTCAGAACTGGTTGGTGAAGAGAATGCGGAATATAAATCATGGGCTCGTGCACGTACGTATGTTGAACTTCTTTCGCACCGTACGTAGCCAAACCGTGCTAATCGGAACTGTGCCCCCCCCCCACCCGTCGCTCTGACCACCAACATCTCCCCGAACAGCACTGCTACCTCCACCACCAGAAGTGACCAGCGTGGTGAAGTATGGTCACGATTATTCCTCACCCCCAATTGCACTGCAGCTGAACCGCGTCTTGCTCCTTACTACCCTGGCAGGGCTTCGTCCAGCAGTGGATAGAGATAAAGGTTTTCTTTCCATCCGATAGCGACCGTCAATTAGCGCTGCCGTGTATTACATAACACGTGTGCATCTCTATGCAGCATCGTAAAAATAACGTTGTTTCCGATAATCCCATTCGCTCCATCCCCGTTCCCCGTGGTCACCCGAGCCGCGACTTCATTAGAGGCAGTGGCTGTGGTTCTTAACCTGGGGGTGGAGGGCACGCGGCACCTCCTGGGGGTGTGAGATGCCCTTTCTGGGGGTGCGAGACATGGCCAGATTTGTCTTTATTTAGAAAGCAAATAATCGAAAGGAGAAATTAAGCACGGGCACGGAATTACAACTTGCTTTGTATTCATCAATTATTTTTTTACCCTTTTATCTGGCAACAAAACTGACACCTTTTTTTTACAAGGAGTCATGTTTGCATTGACCACAATACCTGCAGTCGTAATGCAAACAAAAAACACAACTCTGATAATATATGCACTGGCCTTGAAATTGATTGGTCCACACCCGAGACAGCTTTTCTTAGAGCCTAGTCTCACATGGTGTTGGATAACACTGTCTCGGGTGTGGACCAATCAATTTCAAGGAAAGTGTATACATTATCAGAGTTGTGTTTTTTGTTTGCATTCCGACCGCAGGTATTGTGGTCAATGCAAACATGACTCCTTGTAAAAAAAAGGTGTCAGTTTTGTTGCCAGATGAAAGGGCAAAAAAACAGTTATCATATTTTGCTACTGGCAGAGGAGGTTCCAATGGTGTAAATGCAAACCCTACGTATTTATTAACTTGATAACAACATTTTACGGTCGAGTACCGAAGGGATGCAAGGCTGCAGCAAAGGTTAAGAACCGCTCATTCAAGGCGACCTTAAATGAGACCTACGGTGCCTACCCACCGCGTAGAAACTGCACCCCCTAAGCCGCACTAATCGCGTACTAGAGGGCGGAGTAGGGGGGGAACGTTCCCACCTGGGGATCAACGCAGGCATCAAATTATGTTACGCTCAGTCGGGGCCACCTGATGCCTATCAAGTGATGGCGAGATGTTAACTACCTCGCCTGGCACACAGGAGGTCGTGAGTTTAAACCCGACCCTGACGCCTGCTGCTGTATATTTGGAGTTTGCGTGTCTCTCTCCGTTGTCGCGTGGATTTTTCTCCGGGTCCTCCGGGTTTTCCCCTCCACATTTAGAGTCGAGATCACGCGTTTAGAGTGTTTGGCTGCTATAAATGTCCACACGATGAGCCACTTTGTTGAGCTGTCATCTGTGGCCAGGTCACTTCTGAAAACGTGCTACATGGCTCAGTGGGTCTTACCTGGTAAAATAAAAAAAAGAGTTAAATTTCGATTTAAAGCTTTCGTGACTGCAGGGATTCATCTTCTTGGTTCTTTCGGTAAAGTCACGTATAGAAGGGAAGTAATAAAATGATAAAAATAAAACATAATACAATAATTCTCACGACGTTTCGGCCACAACGCAAGCAGCCGTCCTCAGGTGAAGACCAGGTCTGTCGGGGAGACAGCTGTCGTGATAAATATTTTATTATGTTTTATTTTAATATTTTATTACTTCCCTTCTACGTGACTTTACCGAAAGAACCAAGAAGATAAAAAAGAGGTCAGTTGAATTGATCTTAACAGTCCATGTGATGTCTATATCTTGCGTATGGCTCAGTAATCCACGTGTTCCTTTCTCTGTCTCCAAGAGTAAGATTCCAAGTGGGAACCTCCCTCCACCTCTCAATGACTGTTCCACATGGTGCCATATTCACAGAGTGCAGCGCGGACGGACAATTCTTGCCTTCCAAGTTCCTTTTTTTCCGAGCCTGTTGAATTGATGTCATTAACCTGGCATTAACCCGCGTGTCTTCTCCAATCCACGTGTTCCTCTCTTTTTAAAACTAGTTTTTAGTTCACCGGGTAATGCGCACTGAGCTGTATAGGTTTTTTTTTCAGAAGCGACCTGACCACAAATGATAGTCCAGTGAAGTGGCTCATCGTGTGCAAATGTTAAAGCAGTCAAATACTCTCAACGTATGTTTATAAATGTGGAGGGGAAAACCGGAGGACTCGGGGGAAAAAAACCACGAAACCACGGGAAGAGAGAGACACGCAAACTCCAAATGTACAAGTGTCAGAGTCGAACCCATGACCTCCTGGATACCAGGCGAGGTAGTTAACATCTCCCCATCGTGAAAGAAGTTTAAAAATACCTTACATATATAAATTAACATCGACATTTTCCAAAATACATATACCGTATACAGAAATATGTTTTATTAAAAGAAATATATTCGAATCGAATCGCGACGAGCCCGCATCTGATAACCGACTCAGCGCTGTGTGATCATCCTACGATGTCAGATGGAAGCGACACGTCCACTAAGGCGTCAGTCAGTGCTTGATGAGGTGGGGGAGCGGTGGGAGATAGTAGTGGGGGGAGGGGTGGGAGCTAGAGGTGGGGGAGGTGCGGGAGGGGCAGGGCAAAGTGGGGGAGGGTTGCGTGGAGGTGGGGGGTGGGAATTGAGGTCCCTCCAAACAAATCCACAACCCCCACCCCTCCCTACCCCCACCCACCCCGCGGAGACCAGAGGTCATTGACCCTTGCTGCTGGGGTCACGATGATTTAAGGCGCTCGGACGCCTTGTAGAGGATGGAGTGTTTGGGGGTGACGGGGGTGGAGGGGTTGGGGTGAGAGGTGCGGGTGGGTGGAGAGGCAACGTGATTGGTGAAGAGGAAACCTCGAAGATTTTGTCTCCATCGCCGATTAACCAATAACCGAGAGGACGGCAAAAAGGACACAGAGATGTTACGTGATGATCGTGATCATGGTGATGGGGTGATGATGATCATCATGATGATGCGATGGTGATAATAATCATGTGGTGGGGGTGATTAGTATGATGATGTCTGAGTGGTGGTGATTATGATTACACTGTGTACCAATTGTTTTTTTGTTTCTGGGTAGTAAGTGTCACCACTACCCCATCATGAACATCTTGACCGCCATCTACGTGGCTTTACCGAAAGGCCCAAACTATATGAATAGTAAGTGTTATTTCCTAATTGCTTATGCCTCAAAAGTAAATGGCTATTGTTCCCCATAAACTTTGCTTTTGTGACCAGGACAGTGATATTTTAAAATTTACCTATTTTCAATGAGAAAATGGGCGAATTTGTGTCTTTTCGTTCACATAAAGTAAAAAAAAACATATGAATCAAAATGAACATGTATTTATACTAAAGTAATACAAAATTACTCCAAAAGATTTAGACACCAAGGCGCACTACCACAGGCGGGACTGGCCACAGCGAACCGAGTTCTCTGTGGGGAGGAACAACGTCAAGTGGGAGCCACTGGTGGACCCCCGGAAGGTGCTGATGCCACCACTGCACATCAAATTGGGCCTTGTGAAACAATTTATCAGAGCTGTAGATAAGGAGTCGGCAGCCTTCAAGTACCTTCAAGACTTCTTCCCTAAGCTATCTGAGGCAAAGGTCAAAGCCGGTGTCTTCGTCAGACCACAGATAAAGAAGATCCTGGAGTGCAATGAATTCCCAAGAAGCTCACTAGTATGGAGAAAGCGGCTTGACAGCTTTGTCGCAGTGGTTTGTGGCTTCCTGGGCAATCACAAGGTCGAAAACTATGTGGAGTTGGTTGAGACTGGTGAAGAACCACGGCATAATTGGCTTAGGATGTCCTTCAAAGTCCATATCCTTGATACTCATCTTGATAAATTCAAGGAGAACGTGGAGCGTACTCGGAGGAGCAAGGCGAGCGCTTCCACCAGGATATACTGACTTTGAACACCGCTACCAAGGACAATACGAGAACATGATGGGAGACTACATTTGGGGACTGATTCGTGAAAGTAATTTACGGTATAATCGTAAATCTCGAAAAACGACTCACTTGTACATTTTTTGTAGTATTTCTGTATTACTTTAGTATAAATACATGTTAATTTTGATTAATGTTTTTTTTTCTGACTTTATGTGAACGAAAAGACAAATTCTCCGTTTTCTCACTGAAAATAGGTACATTTCAAAATATCACTGTTCTGGTCACAAAATAAAAGTTTGTGGGGAATAATAGCCATTTTCTATACTTTTTAGGCATAAGCAATTACGAAATAACACTACCCAGGAACAACAATTGTGTTACATAGTGTCATGTAATGAGGGGTGATATTGATGCGATGATGGGATGGTGGTAATTATAATTATGATGATGGCATGGTGTTGATTGTTATGATGATGGTGGTGATAATGAAGGGGTGGTGGTGATGATGATGATGGAGTGGCGTTGATTATGACGATGGTAATGATGGGGTGGTGATGATTATGACGGTGGTGTGCTCTGATGCCGAATACGCGATGATCATAGCACATTGATGAGTTGATGATGATGACGATGATTTTGGAATTGGTAGCAATTCGATATTCTGGCGTGTGATTGCCTCCGCTGAGCATCGTGACTCGATTTCATGAGGGTCCTGAAATCAGGAGGGCCCTGCCAAGGATTTTGGGAAGGTCCTGCCAAGTTCTGGCAGTAAGGGGGGCGATCTCGCTGCCATGTGCATCTCTGCCTGTGCATCGATGTCGCTGCCCTGTGCATCTCCCCTCTGAGTAATTTTCAGGTGATGCTTTAGCCAATACCACTTACGTAGGTTTTTTATTTATTTATAGTTTGAGAGGAAAATCAGCGAAAAAACCCACGTTATCCTCCCCCGCACCTCACCTCCGATTAGCACGGTGTGGCTACGTACGGTGCGAAAGAAGTTCAACACACGTACGCACAGAAAGGCGCGCGAGTCGGGCATCGAACTCAAGTCTCCGGGCTGCGAGGCCACGATCGTTACCACTGCGCGACCTCCCTCCCTCCCCGTCCTCCCCATCCCCGTCCCTCCCCACGCATCCCTCCTCCTCCTCCCATCCCTCATACCCACCCCCATCCTTCCGACACGTCTCTCATCCCCCCCCATCCCCCACCCCATGTCCCTAACCCCCGCATCTCCCCCCCCATCACACCTCGTCCTTCACTCGCTGCCACGCTGCTGCCCCCCCTGCCCCCTACTGGGTGTGAGTCGATGGGGGAGGGAGACTGCTCGCTCCTGGCTCCGAGTGTGGGGGTGTGCAATAGACGTACACGTGAAGTGCTTTGTTTCGACTGTGTGCGCGCGTGTCTGTGCGTATGTATGTGTCTGTGGGGAGCGGTGGTGTAGCGGTTAGCGCGCCGCGCTATGAACCTGGCGACCCGGGTTCGATTCCCGCTCACGGCTAACACCAGTGACGATTATCTGAACCGGCCCTGGGCCTCCCCTAGGTCGACTCAGCCTTAAATGAGTACCTGGTGCGGTGTGTAAACATCGCCACTGGGAGGCAAAGGCGGTCGGGCGTGGTGCTGGCCACCCATCCCTCGTGTACCGTTCCGGCCTTCGTAGGTGCTCGCTAACAGCACTTGCCCCTACAGTCTGTTAAGGCTATACGGGGATCTTTATCTTTATGTATGTGTCTGCCGTGCCGGCCTTCATAGGTGCTTGCTAACAGCACTTGCCCCAACTGTTTGTTAAGGCTACACGGGGGATCTTTGTGGGTGTGTGTCGTGGTTACGATTCGAGCTCAATTCCCTCCGACGGCCAACATCAGTAGCGGTGGTGATGGTGGTGGTGGTGATGATGGTGGTGGTGATGATGGTGGTGGTGATGATGGTGAAGGACGAGACTGGCTACGGAATGGCAGCCACAGTGGGAGTAGAAAGGAGAGAACGCGCCCGAGAGAGGACATCCAATGCCGAGACGGGGCCATGAAATCAAGGATTTTTATTTTAGTTTACCATGTAAGGCCCACTGAGCTGCTTTATAGCTCTTTTTCAGAAGCGACCTGGCCACAAACGACAGCCCAACGAAGTGGCTTATCGTCGTCACGTGGAGGTGTATAACAGCCACATACTCTGAACGCGTGATGTTGAAAAACCGGATGACCCGGAGAAAAAATCCACGGCACCATGGAGAGAGAGAGACACGCAAACTCCAAATATACAACAGCAGGCGTCAGAGTCGGGATCGAACCCACGACCTCCTGCATATCAGGCGAGGTAGTTAACATCTTCTAGCCATCGTGATGATGAGAGAGAGAGAGTGAGACACGCAAACTAACAATATACAGCAGCAGGCGTCAGGGTCGGGATCGAACCCACGATCTCTTGCATACCAGGCGAGGTAATCAACATCTCCTCGCCACCGCGGCGCCCTGGGTGAATTGGGCGACGAATTTGGGAGCATTCGTCCAGCAGTGGATAGATCGTGGCTGCTGCTGATAACGATGATGGTGTTGTGCTCTGGGCGTCAGCTTTGGTACGTGGTCCCCGCATCGGTTAGCCACATCGAGACCATTCGAGCTGAACGCGATAATTAAGCGATTCCTGGAGAGAGAGGGTGGGAGTGGGAGGTGAACGGGTTGTCTTGGAGTAGGAATTATCCGGCGTAAGGCACTAACACTGGAGTACAAGGTGCCGCCTATCCACAATAATGCCTCTATTGTACCCGATATTCCTGCGCTCCTATGGACAGGTCCAGGCGAGGGGGGTGTGGACTGCACAGCAGCGTTCCGGCTGGACGTCCCCAACTTCAACTTTTAAACTCCAGGCGAGTGGGGAAAGTGCGTCTTATAATCCGGGAAATGCAGTAATCCTCATCTTAGGCACGAGGCCAGGTAAATCCCCCCCCACCCACCCACCTTTCCATCGCCCCAGGCAGTGGAAACAAACCGTGCCACGATTTCCCCATCACCGAATCTGGCACGCATCACCCACCCCCACCACCACCAATTCGATGTGCCTTCACCCATCACCATCACCACCTCCACCCCGTAGTCCGTACTCACCATCACAAACCCAATGCATCCCACACCCCACACTCATCCATCCATCACCAACAACAACAACAACAACCTGCACCCATAACCAATCTACCCCCATCCCCCCATCCCCCCCCATCACCATCTACCCCCCGCCATCACCATCTACCCCCCCCCATCACCATCCCTCCCCCCATCATCACCCCCCATCATCCCCCCATCATCCCCCCCCATCATCCCCCCCCCCATGATCCCCCCCATCATCCCCCCCCCACCATCCCCCCCCCGCATCATCAACCTTCCTGCAATTATCTTTTTTTTTCGCCACGTATCATCGACGTTTCGATTNCCACCATCATCATCCGACATAATTTCCAGAAAATGCTATCATATAAGCATCACAAGATATGTATCTTGCTCGCTATGTATCTTGTCTGTCTGCCTGCTATAGTGGTTAGATTATCATTTCACTATACCATGATGATGTTGTGTTGAATCGACGTCGTAGCTTTACGGGCAAGTCGTGCAGCGCCATGAGCACTCCACGAGGGGTGGGTGGCCAGCACCACGCCCGGCTCCTTCGTCTGCTCCTCGACGTTAACCACCACCAGCTCCACCATCACCTCCAGGATCGGTTCAGACAATCGTCACCTACTCCGACGGAATCAACCTGGGTTCCGTGCAGCGCCATCATCGCTCCACGACCGCTCCGCACCACAACAACCTCCACCATCACCATCCACCNCCACCATCACCTCCACCACGTAATCACCACCAATCCATCCAACAACAACAACGACCATCCACAACCACGCTACCCACCATCACCCCCTTCTCCCATCACCATCCACCCACAAGCCACCTCCACCCGTACTCACCATCACCACACAATCCATCCAACAACAACGACCATCCACAACCACTCTACCCCACCATCACCCCCTTCTCCCCATCACCATCCACCCACAACCCACCTCCACCCGTACTCACCATCACCACCCGATCCATCCCACCACCCCCACACTCATCCATCCACAACCACTCTACCCCCCNTCCCCATCACCATCCACCCACAGTCACCACCACCGCTGCCCCCCCCACCACGCCGCCGCCGCCCCCACTCTGGCTGGCAGAGTGCGGAGCACAGAGCGCCTATTCATAGCCCGCTAATGAAATGCTCTTCATCAACACCTCACGGAGGAGACCTCTGCTCCTCCACAGAAGAGTTCCCATAGCGCCGAAAGCGCACACGTTGCTATGCCCGTGCAGGCAAAAAACACCGTCATCCGGCACAATGAGCATCAACAGCAGCAGCAGAAGCATCAGAAGCATTGTGATTATCAGCAGCATTAGCGTCATCATCGCTCGCAGCAGCATAATGATTATCCGAAACATCCTTCGAAGTATCATCAGGAGCAGCATGAGCATCAACAACATCGTGATTATCAAAAGCAGCAGTGTCAGCAACATCCACGCCATCAGCAGCAACATCATCAGCAGCAGCATTCTCCCTTCCCAAATCACCTCTCGCAAGCTAAGCCGGTCCGAGCCTGGTCTTGTATTTGGATGTAGACTGTCGAGGAATCCGAGGTGTATTTGTTTTACATCCGGGCTTCGAGGTGGCCAGGTGGGCGGCAGTAGAGCAAGACGATTCTTAAATCCGTCTGTGTGGAGTTTGGAGTGTTATCCCTCGCACACGTGCTGAGTGTTCCCGGGTTCTATAAAACCATAACTAAACGAATTGTTTTATTCCGGCCCCACTGAGCCGTGTAGCTCTTTTAAATCCTTTATATTAAGTTCGCTTGCTTGCTTGCTTACAACCGTGCAAACCTTTCGGTCGTTTTTTAACCCACTTCCCGTGATCCAATCGAGCTGACATTTTGCACACAGACTCGTTGTGCGAGACAATTAATGTTCGTGAAATTTTTTTTCAAAATTTTACACTGTTTAGGGAAAACAAATTAAATATTTAATTACCAATTGTTTAATACTGCAGACAATCATCTGACCCATAGGTGGCAGCCATCTCAAACCAGAGGACGAGAGGACTCTGGCCGCCACGCATATAAAGGATTTAGAGTGAAAACTTTGTTTTTACGGGTTATACTTTTTCAGAAGCGACCTGGCCACACGCGACAACCCCCAACAAAGTGGACTCATCATCATCGCGTGGACATTTATAGCAACCGAATACTCGAAACGCGCGATGTTGATTCTAAATGTGGAGGGGGAACCCAGAGGGCCCGGAGAGAAATCCACGTGGCCACGGGAACAGAGACACGCAAACTCCAAATATACAGCAGCAGGCGCCAGGGTCGGGATCGAGCCCACGACCTCCTGTATAGCAAGCGAGGTAGTAACATCTCCTAGCCACCGTGATGATGATGATGACGAGAGAGACACGCAAACTCAATATACAGCAGCAGGCGTCAGGGTCGGCATCGAGCCCACGACCTCCTGTATGACAGGGGAGGTAGTTAACATCTCCTAGCCACCATGATGATGATGATGAGAGAGACACACAAACTCCAAATATACAGCAGGCGTCGGGATCGAACCACGATCTCCTGCATACCAGGTGAGGTAGTTAACATCTCCTAGCCACCGTGATGATGATGAGAGAGAGAGAGNCACGCAGACTCCAAATATACAGCAGCAGGCGTCAGGGTCGGTATCGAGCCCACGACCTCCTGTATGACAGGGGAGTAGTTAACATCTCCTAGCCACCGTGATGATGATGAGAGAGAGACACGCAAACTACAAATATACAGCAGCAGGCGTCAGGGTCGGATCGAGCCCACGACCTCCTGTATGACAGGGAGTAGTTAACATCTCCTAGCCACCGTGATATGATGATGAAAGAGAGACACACAAACTCCAAATATACAGCAGGCGTCGGGATCGAACCCACGATCTCCTGCATACCAGGTGAGGTAGTTAACATCTCCTAGCCACCGTGATGATGATGAGAGAGAGAGACACGCAGATTCCAAATATACAGCAGCAGCGTCAGGGTCGGGATCGAGCCCACGACCTCGTCCATTACAGGTGAGGTAGTTAACATCTCATAGGCACCGTAGTTTTCTTCGGTTTCCTGCCACGCAAAGCCAAACTCTCAAATTTAATTGACGGTCAAATATCTCAACGAGTCCCATGACCCTCCTGCAGAAGGGTCTTGAGACTCGTTGAGGCGTTCCTTGTTAAAGTAAATACATCACTATCATGCTGATCAATATTTATACTCTAACGAACGTTGAGCCGTGCTCGCTGGAAATTCCACATTCCTGTTGCGGAACCGGTCTGTACACAGAACAACCACCAAGTGGTCAAACTCGATTCGCGTCGAAGGCCCTCATTGTTACGAATAAAGATGAGTGGCGATGATGATGTCCCAGGTGATGCTGCTACTGCTGACGCTGCTGATGATGACCGTGATCTCACTAGCCCTGCCAATGCTGCTGCTGCTGATGCCAATGCTGATGCTTCTATAGCTGATGATGACGATTGTGTCTGTCACCCCTGCCGATGATAACACTGTGTAACAAAAACATTGTTCCTGGGTAGCAAGTGTTATTTCCTCATTGCGTATGCCTCAAAAGTGCAGAAAATGGCTATTATTCCCACAAACTTTGCTTTTGTGACCAGGACAATGATATTTTGAATTTTTCCGATTTTCAATTAGAAAACGTGTACATTTGTGTCATTCCTTCACGTAGAGTCCTGGTCACAAAAGCAAAGTTTGTGGGGGGAAATAGCCATTTTCTATACTTTTGAGGCATAAGCAATTAGAACATAACACTTACAACCCAGGAACACAAATCGTGTTACATAGTGTAGTCAATACTGCTCTTCCCGCTGATGACAACGCCTTTGAAGACGAACAATAACCCGTGCTTGCTTATGCTCCTGCTGGTAATTTCGCTGCCTGGGACGGGTATGCATGCATGTTGGACTTCTTTCGCACCGTACGTAGCCAACCACGTGAATCGGAGGTGCGCGAGAAAGGGGCCACACTAAAGTTCTCGAGAAATGAATTTGTCGGTCGAGAAATGAGCTGTCAATCTAGGGCGACGACATTGATGATGTCAAATACAACGACGACGACGACGATTACAATCAGAGGGATCGTACTTGAAACTGATTGGCGTTGGACAATGTTTGTTTGAATTTTTTCGCCGCGAGTACGAGTGGTTAGTGCAGACTCGATGCCTCGCCAAAAGGGTTTGAACATCTTGACGCAACTCCTGTTTCATTGCCAAGAAAGGGATAAACCACTCATAATTTTATGTTTCCACCGTGATCATAATTGCTATCGAGCGAGACGTGCGCCGCTGAGATTCCCCAGTCGACAACGCGCACGAGGAAAGTTTGAGTGATCTCAGAAGAGGTTTTAACCCTTTCTGGCAATGAAACAGTTGTGTTAACATGTTTTAAAAAACACCAAGCAGAAACCTTTTGCAAGGAATCACGTCTGCATTAACCACACGTACATGTAGTGAACATGCAAACAAAGACATGCTCCGATACTGTATGCGCCATGATGATACTGGCACGTGAGGTCCCATTATGATTCTAGCACGGGAGGTCCTATGATGATTCTGGCACGGGAGGCCCCATGATGATACTGGCAAGGCAGGGCCCATGATGATTCTGGCACGTGAGGTCCCATGATGATTCTGGCACGTGAGGTCCCATGATGATTCTGGGAAGGCAGGTCCCATGATGATACTGGCAAGGCAGGTCCCATGATGATACTGGCAAGGCAGGTCTCATGATGATACTGGCAAGGCAGGTCTCATGATGATACTGGCAAGGCAGGTCCCATGATGATTCTGGCAAGGCAGGTCCCATGATGATTCTGGCAAGGCAGGTCCCATGATGATACTGGCAAGGCAGGTCCCATGATGATTCCGGCAAGGCAGGCCCCATGATGATACTGGCAAGGCAGGTCCCATGATGATTCCGGCAAGGCAGGTCTCATGATGATTCTGGCAAGGCAGATCCCATGATGATTCTGGCATGGCAGGCCCCATGATGATACTGGCAGGGCAGGCCCCATGATGATTCTGGCAAGGCAGGTCCCATGATGATTCTGGCAAGGCAGGTCTCATGATGATTCTAGCAAGGCAGGTCTCATGATGATTCTGGCAAGGCAGGTCCCATGATGATTCTGGCAAGGCAGGTCTCATGATGATTCTAGCAAGGCAGGTCTCATGATGATTCTGGCTAGGCAGGTCCCATGATGATTCTGGCAAGGCAGGTCCCATGATGATTCTGGCAAGGCAGGTCCCATGATGATTCTGGCAAGGCAGGTCCCATGATGATTCTGGCAAGGCAGGTCTCATCATGATTCTGGCAAGGCATGTCCAATGATGATTATGGCAAGGCAGGTCCCATGATGATTCTGGCAAGGCAGGTCCCATGATGATTCTGGCAAGGCAGGTCCCATGATGATTCTGGAAAGGCAGGTCCATGATGATACTGGCACGTGAGGCCCATGATAATAATGGCACGGAGGTCCCATGACGAAAGTTGAGGGGAGGGGATTTCTGAGCGACATTAAAGGGAGCCCGCTCCCCTCAAAAGAAAATCATCGCCCGGACCACTGCGCCACCTCGCGGCGAGTTGCACCGCCGCCGCCGCGAGGCGTCAGAGAGAGATCCGCCACGTGGACAGCAACAGCAGCAGCGAAGGGAGCTGAGAGCTGTCAACCCACACGGTTCACCCCGTACGGTTCACTCCCTAGACTTGTGCAGGGAAATTCATCTTACAGGTCCATACGGCGTACAGCCGTTTCAATACAGGAATAAAATAAAAATAAATGTCCATTGTTTGTGTTTCTCCCTTGCGATGGGACTTTGTAGGATGAACGTTGAGATTCATAAGGGGCACGGGGTGATCAACAAGGTCTGAATTAGTCTGTGACAAGGTAGGGCACTGATAAGGGTTGACAGCTGCGGGAGTGTGTGGTGGGGCTTAAACGTCGCCTCCGCCCCCAGCCCCCAGCGTCACGAACTACCACTCGCCACCACGAGGGGCTTCANCAGAGACACACAGAGAGAGAGACACACAGAGAGAGACAGAGAGAGAGAGACACACACATAAAGAGAGAGACACACAGAGAGACAAAGNCAGAGAGACACAAGCAGAGAAAGACAGAGACACAGACAGAGAGAGACAGAGACACACAGAGAGACACAGAGAGAGAGACACACAGAGAGAACCAACCACNGAGAGACACACAGAGAGACAGAGACACACACATAGAGAGAGACAGAAAGACACAGACTCACATAGACAGAGACACACAGGGAGNCCCAGGTCCCCACCGGTNCAGATAAATATAATCGTCACCGGTGTTGGCCGTGAGCGGGTCAATCGCAACCCGGGTACACCAGGTTCGTANCNCAGCGTAGCGCTAACCTGCGCCACCGCTCCCGCATGGCACATACAGACTCACAGCCATCCACGCACATGCATAACCACTTGCTNCGATGACACATCCACTCCCCCACCCATGTCCCCACCCCTCGCCCCCCCCCCATTTACATAACCATCTATTCTCGTGTAGAACCCTTACGCATAGAACATGCAACCGGCATTTCCAAAACCATCTCATATAATAANACTGCTCTGCACACGTTCCATAGACAACCTCCACTCAACCACTCACATACACAACCACCCACATACACAACCACCCACATACACAACACTCACACACACAACCACTCAACCACAACCACTTACATACACAACCACCCACATACACAACACACACACTCACATGCACAANAATACTCAACCACTGAATACAAACACAACCACTCACACACAACCACTACATACACAACCACCACATACACAACCACACAACCACACAACCACTCACATACACAACCACACAACCACACAACCACNCAACACACAACCACACAACCACTTACACAACCAGCCACATACACAACACACAACCACACAACCACACAACCACTCACATACACAACCACACAACCACACAACCACTTACATACACAACCACACAACCACTCACTCAACCACTGAAACAAACCAACACACGACCACTCACAACCGCCCAACCACATGGCACCCCAGTCGCGCACTGCTCTATGAATCTGAGTCGTCACAAACCACTCGGGGGGCTTTATCATTACCGGTAACCACATACAAAACACCGGTTACCGGTTTGGAAAACGGCAGTAATGTGTAACAATGCGGTAAGCGCTCGTTTAAGGCGGCAGATGCGTTCCTGAACCATGAGGACTTTACAACTACGTGCTCGCCTAACTTTTTGTAACGATTAGTGGCATCAGCATGAGAATCTGTATTTTTACTGGAGGAATCCGATGAGCTATAATGCTCCTTTCCACAGATGTCCAGTTGGGTCTTGGCAATCCAGAGGGGGGGGGGGGAGGGCTCGCCCGTTCGATCCGATCTCCCAGCGCGGACGCCGACACAATTGATGCGAGTGTCATTATTGCCCCTATATTTTGTTATCTATTACATTTACCCATGACGTGAATACATGTCAGTGTGCTGCTGTAAAGTGTTGTTTTGCCCAGCCCTGCCTGGGGTATAGATTCGCTCCGAGCTCAGATCCCATTGATGCTGTGTTAGAGCCACATTGGGGGGGGGGGGTGTTAATGGGTCAATTTGCATCTCCGACAAGTCAAGGTACGGGGGCCCGCCCCCCATATTGTGATTTGTCTCGCACGTCGCACCCGGAGGCATGTCGCTGCTCCTCTTTGCCCACATCACTACGCTGCAAGCGTCTTACTCTTGGTTTTTTCGGTAAAGTCACGTGGGTAAAAAAAGTAAATGAAAAACAACAAAATTAAATAACGACGTTTCTACCCACGTGACTTCACCGAAAAAACCCAAAGAGTATGAATCCTTGCAGTCACGAAAACTCCAAATCTAGACCATGCATGCGTCTTGTTCTTCTTTTACGCTGTTGTTGAAAACAAATCTCATGGTGGCTGTCAAGGGACTCCCCCAACTTGTTGCTTTGGCCACCGGAGGGGGGGGGGGNCAAGGCACCCCCTGCCCACGTGCTCGTTACGGTCCTGGGTCCAGATGTCTTGTGACTCCCCCCCCCCCCCCCCAATTATTTTACCTCTAACATTTTCCCCCCCCTTTGTATATTCGTTTCTATTTTTAAATAAACGTTTCTTTTGAAGAAAAAAAACCCCGATATATTACGTTTTAGAGAATTAAATGGGTGGGGTGGGGGGGGGGTCACAAGACATCTGGACCACGCTGTCCATTACACTCAGTGCGCATAGCAAGGACGTTCTAAGTTCAAGCGGGCGGGGGGGGGNCTCCCGGCAATCGTTAAGGTGGGGCCCCAAATATTGAATTGAAATTTGTCTCTCGCGGTGATTGTCAAGGGGGCTACCCAACTCGAAGCTTGGGCCACCAGGTGGAGGGGAGGGAGGGAACGAGGGGGGGGTCAAGGCACCCCCCTCGCTGCTAGCCACACCACTGGTGACACCGCATCAATCGCATCATTTGCGATGGGTAATAAAATGTTTTTTGCCCCACCTCTGTGCCGCTCTATCAGCCGCCCAAACCCATAGAGGACATTCCACTTAGAGCGCAGGAGGAGGAGGACCCCCCCCACCCCTTCCCCATTGATGCGGCCGTGCGGGGTTTGCGGGCAGAGTCATGGCGCTTTTTTAAGCGCCACGTGGCGGGCGCGTGGCCACGCGGTGGCGATGGAACTCTATCCGTCACAACACATTCCTCGGGGTGGGGGCAGGGAGGGGGCTTTAAAGTCCCCAATGATACCCCCACTCCCCCTAAGAGTTCAACAAGTGCAGCGCCCCCCCCCCACACACACCGCTCGCCTAAATGCCACTATCGGCGATTATATTTGTCGTATTCTACTCTCTGGTTATAAGAGGGAATCTACCCACCACCCCACCACCATTTCCATCCTCTTGTATTGCTTAAAGTAACATTTAGGGTATCTGTGTGGGACCCACTTTTTCCGGTATCAAAATATGTTTTTTTAAACACAAAATAATAATATGATTTACCTTTTCCGACAAGAATACAGGCGGTGTCAAGATGTTCAAACACCAAATAGACACCACACACCAACACACACACCTATTGCAAGCCATCGTGTGCAGCATTGACCACACGTGCTTTGTAGAAAAAACGTGCACGGAACCGCAATGCACGCAATGCCTTCGTGAAACTCATTCCAGTAATATAAATAGTAGTATTAATACAGGGGCCTTAAGCCCACCAGTTCAGTTTAGTTCCAGCTGCCTAAGTGAATACATATCTGTATTTTTCTGAGATGGCATCAAGAGGCTGCATCAAGAGTCTTACAATCGAGGTCGGTGACCAGATTCGTAAAATCCCACTGACAAACGGGCATACATTTGGGGAGCATCTTAGAATCCGGAAAATGCCGTCATTGCGGCCACTTGGTGTCCGTGATTTGATCCAAAAGTCGACGCTTAAATACTCTTTGGTTCTTTCGGTAAAGTCACGTAGAAAAAAAATTTGATCACGACGTTTCGATCGCCACAGAAGCAATCGTCCTCAGGTGGGAATCCATTGCTTTGAATCTTTCCTGCAGTCACGAAATCTTAAAATCAAGATCGACGCTCAATGTTTGTGCGGTTTCTCACCCGTCTTCCTCTGTATCGTTTCTCATTGTCCACATTTTCGTTGTTGTTGTTGTGCGTCTCGTTGGCAACACCACAATTGTTTTTGTTCGCTCGGATTAGCCTAGATGCATAATTGATGCCATCGTTTCAATAGAATTCGCACAGCGCGAGAAATCTCGTCTCGCGAATCGCACGCACGCACGCACCTCCACCACGTGTCAGACCAGGGGGGAGCGGTGGCGCTTCAATTGGCACCCCGCGAGGTCTGTCGATCCCCAGCGGCACGGCTCACATCGGTGGGCGAGCGATTTTCTGCACCGACATTTCAGTTTCATTTATTGGGAATAACCCTGTGAGCCATTCGGCTCTTGATTCGGGTGCAACCGCAACAAACAATAAAATTACAAGATACATTTAAAATGTACCGTACGCAAATTGAAACATCCCTACAAAAGCAATACAATCTTCCAGAAAAAATCACCAATTTGTTTATGCTGCGTACATCACCGCCCATCATCACTCCCAATGCAAAACAACAACAAAAATTCGTATCGCAGTGGAGAATTTAAATAACAAAGTACGCCAACCATTCCTGTGTGTCCCTCCACATACTAGTTCTTGTTTCTGTACACATCCCACGGCCCTCTGTGATCCATCATTCAACAGCATTCGGTGTGTGCCCTCCCACAAGGCAAATACGATGTGTAAAACATCATAAAAAATGTTTTATGTACGTGGAAAGCTAAACACGTGGGGGAGGAGGCGTTGTGGTACAATCTCTCTCGTGTGTATTTAATCCCCGCCCCCGCTGAACGACGCGCAATCAAAATCACATTCTGGGGCCAACCGCGGCGGGAGGGCATTTTCTTATTGTCCCTTCAACCGGCAAAACTCTCGAATCGTTGGGCCAAGTCATTAAACCGCCTTGGTTACTATCGGCGGCGGCGTTAGCCATCAAAGGCTCCCCTTCATCTCTGATGTTGGCATCCTCACCGATAGCATCTCTCTCTCATGGAGTCTTGAGCCACGGGGTAGGGCGTGGGGGTGTCTGGAGCGGTGAGTTCTCAATCAGGAGGGGTTCGCTAAACTCCCTAAGGGGGTTTACGAGGGCAATGTCCCAGAGGGGGGGGGGGGGCGAACGTGAGGTGGTTTATAAATGTGCGTGAAATTATATAGCGCGTGAGAGTCACTGATATGAATCTGCCAATGTCAAATGACTGCGATGCAATTGCCAAAAAAGCAATCCACGTGGTGACCCAGAACGAGATGGAAGAGTTTTCTACTAAACTCATCGTAGCCAAATTTTGATTTAAAGCTTGGATTTCACACCTGATGATGATTGCTTGTGTTGCAGTCGAAACGTCGTGAGAAAATTGTATTATTATTTTATTATTTCCTTCTACGTGACTTGATTTCACACCTGAGATGATTGCTTGTGTTGCAGTCGAAACGTCGTGAGAATTTTTATTGTTTTAATTTTATATTTTATTATTTCCCTTCTACGTGACTTTACCGAAAGAACCAAGAATATCATCGTAGCCAGTTGTGGGTTTCCAGGAGCAGTAAACAGAGAGCGCGAAACAAACCACGTCACGCACTCAGAACGTCCGTTTAATCGTTTTATTATTGTTATAACACGCTGTCATTTAACTCACTCTGTCTGTTGTTGTCGTTGTTGTATCCTCAAATCTTGTAACTCAATTTTAACCCACTTCCCAATGTGGTTTCGATTGCAAAATTGGTATACTTATGTCATACTGATGACAATACTACGTTCTATCATAAAAAATAATATTTTAAAACATTCTTTTTTATATGTTATGTTTCGGCTTGGGTCTAATTGTCCACGCTAACTGACGTTGGCTGTAATTGGCCAAGGTCCCCTACGTTGTGGCAAGCTTCGGGCCATTACTGGTACATTTCATAAAAGCGTGTTAAAAAAAAGTTTTTGCAAAATATTACTTATTTCCGCTTGCAGTTACTGGCAAGCCAGTTCAGGGTTACCTCACAAAATGGGACAATTGGTTACAATTTTGACGTTCAATCTTCGTACATTTATTTCTCAGCGATAAAGGGGGTACTCGGGTTGAAACAACATTCAGCGAGGGGGTTGGACAGTAGGCAAGCACATTTTTTGAGAACCACTGCTCTAGAGTTACTGCCACACATACCCCAGGTTGTTTCTCTCCACCAGGTTTCCCCTCGGTTCAGGTGGGCTTCTGGGAAACGTGTCGAGTCTTCCCGTAACCTTAAAATCACTGGCTTTTGTTAGTTCGGTAACAATAACAACGATGATGACAATCCACCGCTCAAGACAATGCGTTGGCATTTAGCATCTTACGGTCATGCGAAATATTCCCACTGCTTCCCATCAACTAACCCGACCAACGGATTTCATTTTTTTATATCAATGTCTCACGTTATGTAGTGTAGTCTTTAACGACTTGTATTTGTATTAAGCTTATTTACCCAGAAAGAGCCTCGCTAAGTCTCAAGACAATTGTGCAAGAGGGTCCTGCCAAGTTTTTTTCTTTGCGGGAGGGGCGATGTTGCTGATGCGCAGCGTGCAATTCCAATCGAGTAATTTGCAAGAATTAGTAACTTGTTATTTGAATAAACAAAAAAATATTTTACAAGGTAAGGCCCCACTAAACTGCTATATCACTCTTTTTCAGAAGCGACCTGGCCACCAATTATAGCTCAACCGAGTGGCTTATCGTCACGTGGAGATTCTTAGCAGCTAAATAACTCTAAACGCATGACGTTGATTCTAAATGTGGAGGGAAAAACCGGACGACCGGGAGAAAATATATGCGACCACCAGGAGAGAGACACGCAAACTCCAAATATACAGCAGCAGGCGTCAATGGTCGGGATTGAACCCACGACCTCCTGCATACCCAGCGAGGTAGTTAACAGGTTCAGAATTTGGGTGATTTAGCCGAAACCAGTAACTTTGCAGGTTGTTATATTTTTTTAACCTCTGAATTGAAACTTGACAAAACCACGAAGGAAATCCAATGGGCAACAGGAGGAGAGCATGCAAACTCCACACAGAACGCACCCAAGTCGGGAATCGAACCCAGGTTCCCTTAATAAATCATTCAAATGTGTAATGCGCATTTCATCCGAGGATCACGATGCGCAGTGCACGAAAATCAGGAAACAAAAACAGAACCAGGGGGCAACCGACCAAACTAAAGAGGGAAGGCCACTTTAAAGAGTTGGGTTTTCAAAGCAGACTTAAATATATCTGCATGATAAAACAAGTACTAGGTTTTACCCGTTATGGCAATAAAACAGTGTTAAGATATTCAAACACGAAATAGAAACCTTTTGCAAGGAATCGAGTTCGCATTAACCACACACGGTACTTTGTGGTGAACATGCAAACAAACATGGCTCTGATGATTCACTGTGTAACTTTTTATCCCAGGGTAGTAAGTGTTATTTCCTAATTGCTTAAGCCTTAAAAGTACAGAAAATGGCTATTATTCCCCACAAACTTTGCTTTTGTGACCAGGACAGTGATATTTTGAAATTTACCTTTTTCCAGAACATTCCAGATAGATTCAGTGCTGAGTAAACTTCGAGTAACTTCTAGAACATTCTAGAACTTTCCAGCAATATAAATAGTAGTATAAATACAGGGGCCTTAAGCCCAACAGTTCAGTTTAGTTCCACTGCCTAAGTGGATACATATCTGCATTTTTCTGAGATGGCATCAAGAGGCTGCAAGCATCCGGCAGACGCAATTGCTATCAAGACAAGAGCGAAAAAGTGCTCTGTGGAAGGCCGACAAGTCATATTGACATGCTTGTCGGGGATCAAACAAACCCTGGGCACCTCATTTCACCTACGAGCAATGCAAAAAAACTCTGGAATGTAAGATGGACATTTGTTGCCTAGAATTTTAGGTTATAAAATGCGTTAAAATGTTAAAATTGTAAACGTTTTAAATTTTTAAATGTTTTACAATTTTCAACGTTATAGAAAAAATATATCATATATGAAAAATGTTGCGAGAATCTCTTACACATGAGTCATGGGTGAAATACATTTTTTTTGCATGGTACTGAGGTGAAATTAGAGCCTTGAAGTTTACTATCCCAAGAATTGGCGCTAACCAACTGACCACTCAAGCATCTGTTACTTCTGCATGGTGGACCCTTCCAAACGTCGGACTGGCATGAATGCATACTTTGATACTGAAAAAAGGTCCCATTTAAATATATCTACCGATTGCCTGATTTCAGTTAGTACGGCGTTCCATCGCCTGGGTGTCACGCTTAACAAAAGCCCGATCACCAAAAAGAAAGAACGCAACCTCGACCTGGGAATGCTGAGCATTTGGAGCTCAGAAGATATTCAGGACCTTGATGGAATATTGATTGTCGTGAGCCAAGAGCGTTGGCAGCACTGCCGCTGCCACCCCATGCGCCCTATTGTTGACCTCATCTCTCTGAAGAAGGGCCATTTCCCAAATGTCACCTATTGTCTTTTTTTAAGGCCACGGTGTTATTGATGAATGTGTTGTTCAGTTTCTGTGTTGGCTGTGCTTGGGCACAACGACAACCTAGCAGCAGCAGCAGCATCATCACGGAATAAGCTGATACCCAGTTGAACACGTAGGCTTGTTGTGGGTTTTACTCTCCAACACGAAACCGGTTAGTGCTGTACCAGTAACTAATTGGCACGTTTCGTTTACGTGACAAACCTTACTAATTGGCCGTGTCGTGTGGTGGCCGGTTTGACGACGCATTTATATTTACGCGATCTTACCCAAAAAAAAACCTTCATTATGGATTTCAGGGTGGTTCAGATTTTATGGGTATTTTTACGGGTATTTTTACCCCAGAGCTGACCTAGAAGACGTAACTCAATAACCAGGCCTGTGCTCGGCTTGCGGACTGTAGACTTTAATGACAATGGAGCTGTCCGAGTGGACGAGAGTCACAAACTCAAGAGACTTTGACTTTTGAAATCACTTTTATTGCTGCCAGCAGCAAAACTGCAGCCGATTTCGATGCAAGTCACATCGAATGCAGCCTCACGTCACGCACTCAGAGAGAACCCGCCAGGGATTGACTGAAGTCAACGGGAGATGGAATCTTGCGTGGATAGTGTAAGATTATAAATATCCACACTGGGCCTCGACCGGTTTACGTTTAAGTAGAAATTGCAAAATTTCAACACAATCGTCAACAACATCGTCTTAAAGATGGAGGGGAGGGGGGGATAAATACGAGGCGACGTTCCGAGCAATTGCCCTTTTTCATGGTAGCATGCAACACGGTTGTGCCTTTAAACGGTGCGTAGTTAGCGGAGCCTCAACTTTTATAATTAATAATCGCTGCTCTTGAGTCGAATATGTAAATAAATAAAGTTCAGCCTCAAAAGTCCATGAGTGAGATTCATACATAAGGGGCCGTCCATAAATGACGTCACGCGATTTTGGACGATTTTCGACCCCCCCCTCCCTTAGTCACACGGCGTCACAAAAAGTCAGACCCCCCCCCCCTCAAATATGACGTCACAAAGCTCTGCCCCCCCCTCCTCCCAAAAAAAAACATGCTTCAAATCGCTTTAAACTATTGTCATTGTGCGTATTTAATGTGGCGCTGCACTCTGATGTTGTAGGAGAAAACATTTATTAAAAAGTATATTTAATTAAGTAGAACGTGTTGTCTATATTTATTTAAAGTTGCAAATTTTTATGTGACGTCACATTTCTCAAACCCCCCCCCCCTCGTCACACATCGTCACAAATGTCTGACCCCCCCCCCTCCTATGTGCGTGACGTCATTTATGGACGGTCCCAAAATTCCATTAGTGAGATTCATACATAATGAGTTTCACAGCGTGGCTGGCTGCAACAACATTATAGTTCGGTTAAAAGGGTTCGAATAACTGTAGCAAGGTTAGGGTTGAGTGTTAGGTAGGGATGAGGGTAGTATTTGAGGTATGGATATTGCTAGGGGTAGGGATAGCGTTAGGGATAGTGTTATGTGTAGGGGTAGTGCTAGGGGTAGGGATAGTGTTAGGGGTAGGGTATGTGTAGGGTAGTGTTAGGGTAGGGATAGTGTTAGGGTAGTGTTATGGTAGGGATAGTGTTAGGGTAGGGTAGCGTTATGGTAGGGATAGTGTTAGGTAGGGGTAGTGCTAGGGGTAGGGATAGTGCTAAGTGTAGGGATAGTGTTAGGGTAGGGATAGTGTTATGTGTAGGGTAGTGTTATGTGTAGGGATAGTGCTAGGGTAGGGATAGTGTTATGGGTAGAGATAGTGTTATTGGTAGTGCTAGGGTAGGGTAGTGTTATGTGTAGGGGTAGTGTTAGTGTAGGGATAGTGTTAGGGTAGGGATAGTGTTATAGGTAGAGATTGTGTTATGGGTAGTGTTATGGGTAGGGATAGTGCTAGGGTAGGGTAGTGTTATGGGTTGAGATTGTGTTAGGGTAGGGACAGTGTTATAGGTAAAGATTGTGTTAGGGGTAGTGTTATGGGTAGGGATAGTGCTAGGGTAGGGGTAGTGCTAGGGGTTGGAGTGTTAGGGGTAGGGTAGTTAGGCACGTGATGAGAGCTTTGTTGGACTGAACCCCAACATTGTTTTTTGTTCATGGTTAAACTCCAAAAGCACCATTTGATAAGAACTTCAAATATTTACAGGAAACTTATGCCGATTTAGATACAGTACAGTATACACAGGATGATCCATTTATAGACGGCCCATTAAGGAGATACACAGGATGATTCATTTAAAGATACCACACAAAAGATATACACACAGGATGATCAATTCTTAGATACCCCAATTAGGAAATCTAAACATACAGGGCGATCCATTTATAAATACCCACTTGATAGATTCTAAACACATAAGGCGATCCATTTATAGATAGCACACTAAAGTGTAATAGGCATCGGTGTATCGACAGATAACAACATCTTCCACCGATTTCAAAATAGGCGTACAGGCAGTCCCGATGTACGAACACCCCACTTACGAAAACCCGCACTTATGAACGTTATCGGTCGCACTTACGAACTGAGCCACGGAACTACTTTGTTCGGGGAGTGAATCGTCCGCGAGATGTGACGAGTCCCGGCATCCCGCTCGATGCGCGACAACAGTGAACCATTCGACTCAGTGAAAGTGCAACTTTATTTCTTTCCACGTCACTTTATTTCATGTTTCATTCACCAAACAGTAGCAGTACGTGCCAACGCCCAGAATGTCTTCTCGACTTACGAGTTTAACAATGCTTGCCTTTTTAAATCCTTTATATTAAGTTCACTTGCGTGCTTGCGTGCTTGCTTGCGCGCTTACGACCGTGCAAATCTTTCGGTCGTTTTTAACCACTTCCCGTGATGCAATCGAGCTGACATTTTGCACACAGACTCGATGTGCGTGACAATTTACTTTCGTGAAAATTTTTTCCAAAATTTTACACTTTTTAGGAAAAAAAAATTATTTAATTACCAATTGCTTAATGGTGGCAGGCAATCATCTGACCCATAGGTGGCAGCCATCTCAAGCCAGAGGACGAGAGGACTCTATCCGCCACGCATATAAAGGATTTATAGTGAAAAACTTTGTTTTTATGGGTTAATTTTTTATTGCGTTCAACCAGAACACATTTTGTAACACCGACCGTATGTCGAAGTCTGCATTTTGTTTATGTATTCATCGTCGTGCCTGGCTATATATTATTACTACTACTATTATTACCGTTACATGCACCCAATCCTGGCCGTTCCTGGAACTGGCGGCGATTCCGACAACCACAGATGATATCAATGGTCGGGCGCGATGAAATCCAAGAACTTGGATGGCCCAGCAACAACAGCAGCAACGAGAAACCTCCCCCCCTCCCAACCGAGACGATCGAGTCGGGAGCCACGGAGCCGGAGATTCCCTCGAAATGTCCAAAAACTCAAACCGGACCTCCTCCATCCTTGCCAAGCGCACTCCGTGAAATCCCACGCACAATCACGACCAACACACACACACCAGAGGTCTCAAACGGGTTTTGATTCCTTACCCGTACTCGGCCGCACCCGCAAACTACCCGTACCGGCCGGGTACTCGTACACGTACCCGGCCGGGTAGGGGTAGGGTACGGGTATCGGGTACCTGATTGCGACCTCTGGGATGAAGCCATGTTGCAGGCACGGGTGGGTTGATTCATGAACTTGAATTGTGAGAAGAGACAAGACGTTGGGAAATGAGTGACAAACAGTTACTCACCAGTGACTCACGGTCTACCCGTACCCATACCCGGCCGCACCAGGGTCGCAAACGGGTACCGTACCCGTACCCGGCCGGGTACGGGTAGCCGGGTATCGGTAGGGTACGGGTATCGGGTACCGGTTGCGACCTCTGACACACACACACCAAAAAAGGAACACAACAATCCGCAACTGGATAATTCACCTATCAAGACACGTGGTGCGTGACAACTGAATAAGGACACAATTCTGGAAATTTCCCGACGATGCCGGTTGTTGTAGTCGCCAGCGAAACGTCGCGCCATCTCAAATTGTAAACGTTGCTGTGGGTTTTGCTGCTCCCAACACGCAAGCGGCGCGGTGCTGCAGTGGTCACCGGTTGGCACGTTTCGTTCACGACGTCAGAAACCTTACTAACTGGCCGTGTTGGGTGGAGGTGAGGTTTTGCGACGCATTCAACCGCATCGGAACATCTCATGGGCCGCCGATGCACAAATCTCCTTCCTAAATGAAAGCCGCCAGAAGCGTTGTGTAGCGAGTGGCGGGTTAGTTTTGTCGTTTTGTGTGCGTGTGTGTGTTTCATTCGGTAACTTTTCATTCGTATTGCTGGAAAGCGGTCGCAATCAAATTGATGCCACATGACGCAAAGCAGACACTGGCGACCCACACCGTGGCACCGACACCCGCGTGTCTGTGCACGCACGGGGGGGGGGTGGCGGACGCAGCCCAACCAAATTTTCGGAAAGGAGCCCCCCCCAAGTCGCTTCCACTCTTTTGAAGCAACAAAAGAGGTCGCTCGTTTCGGGCGACGACCGTTGATTGCCAACGTCGGTCGGTTTGCGGCGATTCCTCCTTTTGACGCGCTCGCGGCGGACGCGTTCGCGAAGAGTGCCGCGTCGAGCAGATAAAAAATTCTCACCCATCGATGATGCCGCGGTAAAGTTTGGCGAGACGCGATGCACAACCGCGGCACGCGCGCAGCGAGATGCCGGGGCAAAGAACTGAGTGTACATCGGAATCACTACGTTTAGCCGCGTTATAACGGGCGCGTTACGCGTTATAACGAGCGCGTCCCCCCCCACCACCCCACATACCCCTCCCTCCGCCTCCCGCCCAGTGTCTTAATTAAGATGGGACTGCCTACGTGCAGTGCTCACTCGTCGAGTTTTCGTGCGAGTCTCGAGATAAGAAAGAAATAAAAGGTCAGATTAGGCGCATGTGTCCCAGTTGTATCTGGCACACACACCCATTTATTTTACAGCCGCTTTGCTCAATCCACTGCTGGATGAAGGCCTTTCGGCATGCTGCGTCGGTCACAGGGCGGGTTCCTCTTCCCTCGCGCTGCTGTTTATATTGGGCGCAAGGGACCCGTTTAGGGCTGAGTCGACCTAGGGGACATTGCTTGCCAACTGATGCCTGTTATCCCTGGTCAGGGAATCGAATTCAGGTCGCCGGGTTCGTCACACAGTGTGTTGCAAGCCATTAACACCCTAAACTCTATCCGTACACACACACAGAAAAGTAGATACGCGCACGGAGTTGAGAGCGAGCCAATGATTTACAGGGACTGTAGCGGTCACACACTGCACTGCACATACAGACGCACGCGTGTACACACGCACACGCACTGCTGTCTGCGCGTGTTGAACAACGAGCTGCAGCTGCGAATCTCAGAATAGACTCACGAACTGTTCACCCCCAACCAGTGCCACACAGATATAGACAAAGATGCCCCGTGTAGCCTACACGGACTGTCGGGGCAAGTGCTTGTTGACGAGCGCCTATGAAGGCTGGTACGGCACACGAGGGGTGGGTGGCCAGCACCCCATGTCCGGCCGCCTTTGTCTCACCACACCAGGTACTCATTTGAGGCTGAGTCGACCTAGGGGATCGTCCAGGACCGGTTCAGATAATCGTCACCGGTGTTGGCCGTGAACAGGAATGGAACCCGGGTGGCCAGCTTCGTAGCGCAACGCGCTAACCGCTGCACCACCGCTCCCCCAACTAACACTACACACACGCAGACACACACCACTGATACTTCCCGCAGCACGGTAGGCCTACGTACGGCGCGAAAGAAGGTCAACATACATGCATACACACATAGACTCAAACACAGAGACCCGAGACTCACACAGACGCATAGACTCACACAGAGACCCATAGACTCACACAGAGACCCATAGACTCACACAGAGACCCGTAAACTCACACAAAGACCCGTAGACTCACACAGAGACTAGTGACCCATAGACTCACACAGAGCCCGTAGACTCACACAGACCATAGACTCACACAGAGACCCATAGACTCACATAGTGACCCATAAACTCACACAGAGACCCGTAGAACACAGAGACCCGTAGACTCACACAGAGACCCATAGACTCACACAGAGACCCGTAGACTCACACAGAGACCCATAGACTCACACAGAGACCCATAGACTCACACAGAGACCCAGAGACTCACACAGAGACCCAGAGACTCACACAGAGACACGTAGACTCATACAGAGACCCATAGACTTACACAGAGACCCATAGACTCACACAGAGACCCATAGTTTGTTGTCCTTCCCCAACACCTCTGATTACCACAGTTGGCTACGTACGGTGCGAAAGAAGTTCAATCAATCAAGGTCTATTTCTATATCACTATTTCGTGCAAAGGATGCCATTCAAAGTGCTGTACAGATTAAACAATACCATTGTTAATAGACGAAATCACAACAAGAATAAAAGCAAATTCCTTCCAAAACAATTGCATGATAATAAATGACTATCGAAGGCATTTGAAAAAAATAACACTATAAAATAATCTTGAGTAACAGCAAGTTTTAAAAAGGTGAGATTTTAGATCTAACTTTAGTTCAGCATTAACACACACACGTCCATCACCCGCCGACTCGCATCACACGCAACGTCACTCGTCATTACATCACACGAACAACACTCAGCAGGACCCCCACACAGAAACCTCGTACACCCCCCCCCCAACACACACACAGTCAGCTCGCCGTGTTGTCCCTGCCACCTCTGGGTATCAGATGACACCGCTGTGAGCCCTGACAGAAGGTCCCCTTTATTACGTGGGGGTCACACCAGACCCCCCTGGAAGTCCTCGGAAATGCCATCCGACGGTGATGAGCGACATCACTCGGCGTCGTCACCATGCACGTTCAGAATGTCTTACCTCCTCACAGCTCTTCGTCAGCCGACACGCCGCGTGTATGTACAGCACGCTGAACTTCCTTCGCACCGTACGGAGCCAAATCGTGCTCATCGGATGTGCGGGGGAAGGACAACAAACAATGGGTCTCTGTGTGAGTCTCTGGGTCACTATGTGAGTCTATGGGTCTCTGTGTGAGTCTATGGATCTATGTGCGAGTCTATGAGTCTGTGTGAGTCTGTGGGTCTCTGTGTGAGCCTATGGGTCACTATGTGAGTCTATGGGTCTCTGTGTGAGTCTATGGATCTATGTGCGAGTCTATGAGTCTGTGTGAGTCTATGGGTCACTATGTGAGTCTATGGGTCACTATGTGAGTCTACGGGTCTCTGTGTGAGTATATGGGTCACTACGTGAGTCTATGGGTCTTTGTGTGAATCTATGGGTCACTATGTGAGTCTATGGGTAACTATGTGAGTCTACGGGTCTCTGTGTGAGTATATGGGTCACTATGTGAGTCTATGGGTCACTATGTGAGTCTACGGGTCTCTGTGTGAGTATATGGGTCACTATGTGAGTCTATGGGTCACTATGTGAGTCTATGTGTGAGGGGTGGGGTGGACAGCACCACGCCCGGCCGCCTTTGTCTCCCTAGTGGCGATGTTTACTACACACCTTACCAGGCACTCATTTGATGACCTAGGGGAGGTCCGGGACCGGTTCAAATAATGGTTCCCGGTGTTGGCCGTGAGCGGGGATTGAACTCGGTTCGTCGGACATCTGTGAACGAGCTTTATAGCTCATCGGATTCCTCCTCCAGTATAAATAAATATACTGATTGATATTCTGTAGCGCAGTGCACGAAGCACTGCACGACCGCTCCACATGCAAGTCACACAACTCAGCCACCCACTCACCACACCGCAATGTCACACCACTCACCCACGACTCACCCACCCACTCACCACACTGCAGGTGACACCACTCACCCACGACTCACCCACCCACTCACCACACTGCAGGTGACACCACTCACCCACTACTCACCCACCCACTCACCACACTGCAGGTGACACCACTCACCCACGACTCACCCACCCACTCACCACTCCGCAATGTCACACCACTCACCCACGACTCACCCACCCACTCACCACTCCGCAGGTGACACCACTCACCACGACTCACCCACCCACTCACCACACCGCAGGTGACACCACTCACCCACGACTCACCCACCCACTCACCACACCGCAGGTCACACCACTCACCCACCACTCACCCACCACTCACCACACCGCAGGTGACACCACTCACCCACGACTCACCCACCTCACCACACCGCAGGTGACACCACTCACCCACGACTCACCCACCCACTCACCACACCGCAGGTGACACCACTCACCCACGACTCACCCACCCACTCACCACACCGCAGGCGACACCACTCACCCACGACTCACCCACCCACTCACCACACCGCAGGTGACACCACTCACCCACTACTCACCCACTCACCACACCGCAGGTGACACCACTCACCCACGACTCACCCACCCACTCACCACACCGCAGGCGACACCACTCACCCACGACTCACCCACCCACTCACCACACTGCAGTGACACCACTCACCCACGACTCACCCACCCACTCACCACACCGCAGGCGACACCACTCACCCACGACTCACCCACCCACTCACCACACTGCAGGTGACACCACTCACCCACGACTCACCCACCCACTCACCACACCGCAGGCGACACCACTCACCCACGACTCACCCACCCACTCACCACACCGCAGGTGACACCACTCACCCACGACTCACCCACCCACTCACCACACTGCAGGTGACACCACTCACCCACGACTCACCCACCCACTCACACCGCAATGTCACACCAACTTCCCTTTCCGCTCCTTCCCCTCGCACTCATCGAATTTTGGAATTCCCTGCCAAATCAACAATCTTCCTTGTCCCCAAGCTCTTGTGAATATACATATCCTTGCTCAACTCAAGAAACGAAACGTGGAAACCGGTATTTTGTTTTCTTCTTAATCTCGTACATACGTCTCTGACGGTGCCGTTTGTTGCTGGCAACTTGGCGTTTTCGTGGCCCTATGGTTGGCAACGGCCTTTTTTTCTAAATTAAATATGTATATTAAACAAACTGTATTCCACATCCTCCTCGCATCATACATCGCAACATCCTCACGTTCTGCACGGCATTACCTGGGGCATCGACAATATCAGGCAACAATGGACTCGTCAGAGCAGGCGGGGAGGGATTTTATTCGCGGGATGGGGTGGAGGTTTTCGACTGGTCTAAGGTTTGGGAATGGGCCCCGTCCAAGCACGTGCTGTATTATTCTTCCTTGTCTCTGAGCTTCGAGCCCAAGATGCTCCGGTGCTGAAATCGGGCCGAAGGAATACAGACATCGACTGTGGGAGTTGGGGGGTGGAGGTCCGTGATTATTCCACTTCCTCAATTTGGTTTTGCTGGCAACGAACGGTCTTTTTAAATGCAATTAAATAAAAAAAATCCCCAAACATTCGTTTTTGCCCTTTGCCTGTGGAATGTATTCTTCTTCAGGCGCCAAGCCCTTTGTCTCCCCCGTGGAATGACGAGACGCAAAACGATTTTGCGAGTTCGGCGATTGCAAAACATTACTCGAGTGCGTTGACGTTATAATGGACACGGGTCAAATAAAAAACACAGCAACTCAACTCACGACTCCCACTCTCCTGAACGTCATAACGACTATAACACAAAACTCACGGACACTTTTAAAAAGAAGTGAATTTGGCCAGACAACAAAAAGCGCGTTGCTGGAACAAAGGTGGGAGGGGGGTTTGTACGTCAGTCATCTTTTACATCAGTCATCTTTAAAGAACTGCATTGAATGAGCCGAACAAGGTTGGGAACACAGGCGAGAGACCGTTTGGGAGACGCTTCCAGCCAAATATCCCGTTGATGGTGGTTGTAATAACCAGCGAAACACGTCAGCGCACTCCAATTGTAAACGTTGTGGATTTACTCTCCAGCACACCGGTGGGCCGAAGTCGTAACTCATTGCCACGTTTTTTTGTTCACGTGACAAACCTCACTGGTTGGCTGTGTCGGGTGGTGGCGGGTTAACGACACATTTATACATTTTGATTTAAAGCTTTCGTGACTGCAGGGATTCATAGTCTTGGTTCTTTCGGTAAAGTCACGTAGAAGGGAACTAATAAAATAATATAAATATTAAACAATAAAAATGCTCACGTTTCGACTTTACCGAAAGAACCAAGATATGGACACATTCATACTTACGCTATCTAACCCAAAAAAAACCCGCTATTATGAATAAGATGTTTCCTGTTTAAACAGGGGTAGGGGGGTCCCCCTTTTAAATACCCGTGAGTGTGGCGAGGTTGTTAATTATTTATTTTAAAACAATGTCCCAGTCAGATGAGAATTGCTGTGGAGAACATGCCCAGGCATGTTCCCGGGACATCGCCACCATTGAGCTTTTGGGATGCGCGTGTTGTTGTGTTTCTGTGAAAGGGTCTCCAAAAAGATAACAACTTTGGAGTTGCCCGTACTATTTTTTTCTACCACGGGGAAAACGAGAGAACTATTACACTAACTACTTGTTAATATTTCGATTTAAAGCTTTCATGGCTGCAGGGATTCATCTTCTTGGTTTTTCGGTAAAGTCACGTAGAAGGAAAATAATAAAATAAAATAATAAAATACATTTGTTTTTTTTCCTTCTACGTGACTTTACCGAAAGAACCAAGAAGATACTTGTTTATATGGCTCTTATCAGAAGCGGCCTGGCCACAAATGAATGCTGAACGATGTGGTTCGTGTGTCAGTGCACAGCAGCTACATAATCTAAACATATCTATGAACATCTAAACTTTGCACCCAGATCGTGTTTTGTAATGTTTGTTGAAACGTTCTTACCCACCCCTACTGGACATCTGAAAAAGAGCTTTACAGCTCATCGGATTCCTCCAGTGTAAATATTATAATTCCGAACGGCTCAACCAGAGCTATTGAAGCGTTGATATTTGCATTACCTTTGGCGCCGTTCGCCCTCTGGCCATCGTTCTCTGGTCTAACACTGGCGCAGAGACGAGGACACATCCGTCTCTGGTGTAGGCCAATACGTTTTAAAGACAATGCATTACATTATCAAAGCACGTGTTAGCATGTTTTACCACGAGGATGATGTTAATGCACACTTGATGCCTTACAATAGGGGTGTCTCTGGTTTTTTAAACATCTTGACAGCTGTATTATTGCCAGAAAGAGTATAAAGCCTATTCTTGTTTTTACATTTTATTTGAAAAGGAATGGCCAGCCTGAAAAGGCATTTCCATGGGTAAATTAAAAACAAATATCAACATTTGATATCTGTTCATGCACCCCAACACATGTTGATCAACGGAAAGCTACAGGACTCAATCACACGAGGCGAGAATGTGTTATTGAACCTAACAGCTTTATTGAAAACACGAACCAGGCTCTTAATAAGCAAAGATGAAATTTCACAGTGTACGTCAAAAAAAAAAATCACACGGTTTTTTTTTCCATATTTTTTAAAACTTATTTTCATTTTTCTCTTTAAACATTTAGCTCTACATAATAGGTACAAAATATAAACTTTTCGTTTGAACGATGTTAACACACAAAAAGCCGTGATGCCACTACTGCTATAGCAAAAGAGTCAGCGTGCAGCCACAGTAAACCCACACGGTACCTTTTTTTAAATCTTCTTCTTAACCGACGACGTTGAACTCAAAAACAAATCAGCCACGTTTTTTTCCTCATATAAATCGTATTGCAAAATCCTCCCCCTCAACGACGTCTTTACTGCTCTCACTTCCCACACCTCATCCACCCCCCCCCAAAAAAAACACTTTCAGAATAGGTTTTACAACGTTTCAGTCGAGTCTTCATCGGCCAGCCGTCGCACTGAACGTGACAAAACGCCTCGAAGCAAACACCCGCGTGTTACGTGTGCCACGTGTCTTACAAACAATTGGCTTTGTGCCGCTTCGCAAAAAAAAAATTCAACAAAGACTGGCTTCGTGTGGTTTTTTTGTGCAACCAGACACAGCGGGGGCTTGCAGGTTAAGGAAAGGGAAGTCTCCATCCACCTCTCCCTGCCAACTCCCCGCCGAACCAAACCAGAACTTGCGCCGCGCATCAAATATTTAGACGTTCCCAATGTCCATGAAACCGTGGCACCCGCATGTAAAAAGGGAACACGAGTGTAACAATGCTTCGCTTGCCCCCCCCCCGACACACACAGAAAAAAAAGTGTCGGGTTCTGATGGCTCTGGCAATTGTCCCCGCACGGACGGAGTTGGGCTATGGGAACGTCCTAAAAAAAAGAAATACAACCATTGGCGTTCGCCAAAGACATCGCGTCCAGGATGCCGCGCGCAATTCCAGAGGGCGGGAGGGGTTGCACAAAAGCCACGCGCGCGAGCGATTTTGTAACTGGGGCACTGGGCGAGGTGCAGCAACGCCGCTGTGCGTGGATTGCCTGGCCAAAAACACAAAGTGGATGTAAAAGGGGGTGGGGGGGATAGAAAAAAAGATGACAAATTTTGCCCCCCCCCCCGGACCCCAACTCTGAAACGCTTTTAATGTTTGGGTTCTAGGATGTACAGATGAGGGGATGGGGGGGGGGGAAGCTGTCATTTCAAGTCCGGATGGGGCAGTTCGAGGTCGTAACGAAAAATGGCACAAACGACGCGCGGTCACTCGGCACAACCGTTTTGGAGGAGCTCCACAACACACAAAACAAAACTAAATAGCACCAAAATCTAACGCCCCGTCCGGCTGGTTACACCCCGCGCACGCCGTGGGCAAGTGTCCAGCCTCGTCGGCCTGGGGAATCGCGCGCACCGTGTTCGGCCGAGCAAACTGTGGCCGGCACCGAAAAAGAGTTTCTATTGCATCCCAGAATTGTCTCTTTCCTCCCCCCCCCCCCCCCCCCCCGTTTAATGCAAATAGATTTTTTTTAAAGGGGGAAATTTCAACCGAAGCCAGTGTTTGTTTGTAGTGTACAGTACTTAGAGCACCCATCAAAGACAATTGTACTGAATAAGGGTGAACGCAAAAAAAATGTGTGGAAATGTGACCCCAAAGTGAAATTCTCAAGGGACACAACAAAAATTAACGTGGCCAAATGAAAATAAATGCACACGTTTAAAAGTAGACGAAGGCGGTGCATGCATTATTCGCGACTGGATGGAATAGTCGGAGTGCAACGCGGCCTTAATTGATCTCATCCCTCCATGAGTCAGACGACGGCAGGCGATCGTCGATTTAAATTAGTACGTGGAATTACTAATCGCGCGATCCAAAGGACTTTTGAATGGGAAAACCGGCGGCGAATCAAAAAGTCAGCGATGCTCACTCGCACAACATGAAATCAACAGGCATGCCGACTCCGACAAACGCAAAGCGTAGCTTGCCAAAAACGACAAATGGTGGGAATTCGGATCGCTGGATTGTTTTATATCGCGTACGGAAAATTACTCTCCTCGCAGCAGCGATTTTTTGTTTAACCAACCATCGCTCGCCCATGGCCACCCATTCCCACCAAACAAGCCACCGTTGGATTTCGGCGACATTTTAGAATTACGCGTCGGGAGTTATTGGCGGCTCAATTAACAGCTAAAGACAGAACCCCACCAGGCTGCAAGCAGCAGTGGTGGGGAGGGAGATGGGTTGAGGTGGCACAGGTAGCCTCTGACCACTAGACTCTCCGAACAGAGTGCACCGCAAAGGAAACCAACAGTGCACGGTTACGTTGCGGAGAGCTAGTGGATGCGTAATTGGCCACGATCACGATATTTTCAACTCTTGAGGCTGCCGCCTTCCCACCCCCACCACTGCCCCCCTTTTTCTCCCTTTCCCGGCACCGATGATTTATGCCTACAGTTGTGGGGGTTTAAAGAGAGCTCCGCTCGACATAAATTTTTTTAGAAACATCCAGGTTTCCCTTCTGCAAGGCCAAGTCAGGTTTTGTGTGCACAGTTCACGAGCCATAGTGCATCTTAACACAAGCAAACACAAAAAACCGCGACGTGAAACCAAAAGCAACGGTTATCAACAATTTGGTCACACATCAGCCCGGTCAGAGTTGGAAAGCCATGGGTCCAGCATCATAATTGTGGGTCTCGGTAAAAACTTACTCGATGACAAAAAAAGTCGTTTTAGTGACACACAGAGGAGCGTGTGGTAATAATATAGCGGGCGTGCAAGGCTTCATGAACCTCACGTTCTCAGAATTATGTCACCAAAACTTGGTCACAGAGATGCACGTATTATATAGGCTGTGCTACTGTGCAAACCACAATTGCGGTAAGAATTTCGTGGGATTTTTTTTTACATGATTATATAGTTTTTACGAGAATAACAAAGAAAACCCGCTTGAAAAGCATCTTGTTATCAACGCGCTACGAAACGCTTTTATGCATGTCCTACAGACGCGATACTTAATTTTTTTACAAGGCAAAGTTATTATCCTACTTTTTAAGAAAAGCACAAAAATGTTTGCCCCAAAGCTGCCAAAATATGTTCCATGATGGTTCTAGTTAAATGTGCTTAAATATACATGTATTACATGTACACAAGCCTCGTGTGAATAACAATATATTGTTCATAGTGCAAAGTTAATGCTAAACTTTTACACACATTGATTATTTTTTTGTATGCATTACAGAAGCTAGTTCAGCACACAGACGTCATTTTTGGGGTGAGAAAACAGTGCACGAGGCAGATGTGGCCCAACGGTTCACGCGTTCATGCAAAACATTCCGGGGGGACTGATGACGTTACTACGTTGCTTTGCGACTTTGTCAAATCACATTGCCCTGCGTCGTGTCTTATAAAATTGCAAACGCAATTTCAACAAAGCCACCGCGCGCCCTCTCTCGCTCGCTCTCATAAAGCACACCATTACGATGAGAAATCACACTACTACCAGCAATTTGCAGTTCTTTGGAAATTAAATAAACAGGGCGTTTAGACTCTAAACAAATAAAGAAAAACTATTTAGACAATAGTGTACCTTTACTGGTAATACATTCGGCTGAAAAAAGTCCAGATGGTTATCATCTGGATGAAACAGTGCAATTTTCTTCATAGTACAGTATCTTAAAGTTGTAATCGTTCACCCCCCCCCTGCACGCTCAGCCCCTGGTCTAAACCACTTGACACAACTTCCGGCCAAAAAAAACATCCCGCTGCCAAATCACACACACGATGGCTCAAACACCCAAATGTAACGACTACAACTACGCCTTACGAGAAAGTCGATCTAACCTGTATGGCACTTTCTTAACTCTAACTGTTCCTTAAAGAGTGGAACACATCATATACAGTATTATATAATCGCGCGCGCGCACACACACACGTAAAACAAGCTATCAGTTTAAATGACATTAGGTGAGAAAGTCCAGTTGCTGGCCTTAGGCTTTTGACGAGTAGCCATCACACACACACACACAGAAACACATCTGCTACTTTTGTACTACGCACGGCAATAGCCGTTTTAAAAGGCCTGCACCGCCACAATTACACAGCCCATCAGCCACGACGCGGGGCTCCCTCCCCGTTCCATCAACGCTCATCAACAACGGTCACTGTCATGTACGTTATGCATCTGGTGGCCAGCATAGCTCGAAAAATCATTCGGGAAAAAACTAAAAAGTGCAGCATCACTTTACCAAGAAGCTTACAATATTCCTACCCCACCCCACCCCCGTCCATTGAAAATGAAACGTACACATTATTTGCCATGTAATACTTTAAATGTATGTTGCGTGTTGACCTTATATAATTCTAAACATTTCTACTAAAAACTGTCAATTTTGATCACAGCAATAAGCAAAATGTACAGTGTTGGCTTTTTTTGATTTTTTTCTTGTTGTCGTCGTCAAAATGAAAAAAAAAGTGTAAACTAGCACGGTAAACGTAGCGGATCACTACCTGCCTGAATGGCTGTCTCACATCCGGCGATGAGATGCGGGGAAAAAAGCGCAGCGAGAATCATCGCGTAAACTCACGAAGCAACTGCTGCCCCACTTTGGTCACCTGCCCGCCCGCCTGCCCGCCCAGCCACCGCCCCCCCCCCCCNTTGGGGCTGCTCACATTTTGAAAAAAGGAGGAGAGAGTTCAAGCTTCATCATCATCTCCGATGACGGTGGCAGCAGCGCTCTCTTGTGCTTAGGGGACAACGGCAAGAGTAAAAATAATTAAACGACAGTCGTGGGACTATGCGTTAAATGCTCCAATCGAGCAGCGCCCTCCCTCCTCTTTTTGCACTTTGTACCCTTCAATATTTTTTGCTTGCTTATACAAACTAAAAAGTGGAAAATAACATCTTCCCCAGCTTGTTGTCCAGACGTAAAGCTGCCTCACCAGCCCCCCACCCCAGCTAGCTAATCAGAGTCTACAAAGACCCCCCCCCGCCTCCACCGCCCCTTTCCACCAACTGAAAAGAGCCCTCGGCAACATTTAGGCCAATTTTTATTTGGAAGGCTGTCCCCAAACAAAAAAAGCAACCGCCTAACCGTTCGTAGAGATGTTAACAAAAAAATGTTGATTCCACGACGGACAGGCGTACGGTGTTAAGATAGGATGGTTTAGTTTTCTGCTGTTGTTGTTGTCGTTGTCAGAATGACCGTATAAACCCAACTCGACGACGCGATAAGAGCAGCCCGCAAGCGCACTGGTGACAAGGAAGCGGTTCTAAATCTGTACGGAATCGACATTCAAGAGATATTATAACACCAAGGCCGCTAGAAAATTATAGTTAGTTAGCAGAGGTTGATATTTTTCTCAATCGCCACCGCGGTACTGGATACGTTCATCGAATGCCCTCCATCCAATCCCGATGGAACTAAATAGATGAATGTGGCCACCGTATTGGGCTGACAGTTTTCACCATCCTGGAAATGTATTGAAGGTCTTCGTACAACGGACTGACGATATACTTACGCGTTCCCTTGATGAGGGAATAAAGACGCCACGTGTTTCAGAGCACCTGTCTCATAAATAAACCTTCAATGCAGGCCATCAATGTCCTAGTAGCTTAGGTACTTCAAAAAACTTCTATATACGTTCCATACGGGACAATCACGTGTACGCGCAAATGCCCGTGGCGCACACACACGCACACGCTACACACACGCTACATACAATGGGTCAAACCCTCCCTACTCTCTCACCCCCCCCCTCTTCAACCCGATCCCTCTCCCCCTGCTGCTTGCCCTCAGCCCCTCGACGCTTCCCATTGACGAATAACACGGCACCAAAACCAGTCCTATGGGAGAATTATCGTGTTGGCACATTGGAAAGGAAAACATAATTTCCTACATTTCCTTTAGTGTCTCCATGAAGCCAATATGGCTTGGTTGACCTTTCCATTGCTTTTCTAACAACTCCTCTTTCTCCACACACCTCCCCACCCCCACCTCTTTACCCCCCCCCCACCCACAAGAAACACACATTGTCAGACATCCCACCCAAGGGCCCCCCCCACCCATAACTAAAGGGGGGCTGCCCCACACCTCCCAAATGGATAACGACAGCTGTAACGCTATCTGTTGTCCGCCGGCGTCAGCTGCAGCATGGATACCACGCTTTGGATATCCTCCTCTGGTACCTACACAGCACACACACAGAAAGGGAACAAGGCATTGCATTAAAGAATTATGACAAAAAAATTACGTATAGAAATTTATAAATCTAATCATTCTGGTCGAAGGCCGTTGGGGTTGTTTTAACCATACTTGAACCATACTTCACCACGCCGGACAGAGCGGATTGGGGAAAGGGATCGTCGTGCTCAGGACTGGTTCAGATATCGCTCTGCGCCGAAGTTGGCCTTGGCCAGGAATCCATATCTGGTTGCCGGGTTGAAAGCGCATTGCACGATGCACGTTGAACTTCTTTCACACCGTACATAGCCAACTGTGCTAATCGGAGGTGCGGTGGGGTTAGGTCTACTAACCGCTGCGCCACCGACCTGTACTGACCGCTGTGGGGAAGTATGGCCAAATAACATTCATACTTACAAATGGCACAGGGTGGTGGCCCTCATCCAGCAGTGGATTGACAAAAAAATGGCTGTGCATGTACTTTGCCCAACCAAACAGGGTTACAACGTCGCGTAAGCTTGATTTCGGCAATGATTTCCAATACGCAGCAAAAATTATTTCAGATACCTCTTAAAGACACTCTAGACAATGTCACGCATTCGTAAGAACTTGTATAATTCTAAGGTTATCAAATGTCAACGTGAGCTAAAGTCGCCGTGCTATTGTTCGCTATCCTGAAGAGCTGTGCAAATATGAAAATGTGGAGAAAGTGATATGCCTCATAAATCATGCACTGTTCGTACTTGAGTTAACACTTAATGCCAACAGACACATTTATATTACATCTATGGGATAGCCAAGTAGTTATCCATCCACTGTGCTGAAAAAAGGTATTGCCTGCATTCTCAATATTTATTTTTAGTGTACAGGAAAGTAAGCCACTGGATATGAAGAAAAAAATAGATCTCTAACACAGAGTAGAACTACACACCACGAACATTTGGTATGTATTAAATACTCAAATTGTTGGCAATCCATAAGCCTGTGTTAAACTGTTGGCAATCGCTTATGTAAAACAAAACCGCTCGCAAGCTAGTGACAGGGAGATTATCAAGCTGTAAATGTAAAAGCGAAGACACAAAACTGCTGTTCATTGGAAGACTTTAAGTTACTTTCAGGTTCAAATTAACAAAACACGGCCTCTGACTTTTAACGAGCAGCCAATCCGTAATCAATCTTTGTGAGATCTGCAAAGCCACTTGGACAGATCGCCCCCCCNCTCAACCGCCTCGCCCCCACCGCCCGCCTCGCCCCCCCNTCATCCGCCTCGCCCCCACCGCCTGCCTCGCCCCCCNTCAACCGCCTCGCCCCCCCCTCATCCGCCTCGCCCCCCCCTCAACCGCCTCGCCCCCACCCGCCTGCCTCGCCCCCCCTCAACCGCCTCGCCCACCCCCTCATCCGCCTCGCCCCCCCCCCCGCCTGCCCCCCCCCTCCGCCTCGCCCCCCCCCGCCGCCTCGCCCCCCCTCAACCGCCTCGCCCCCCCCCCTCATCCGCCTCGCCCCCCCCCCTCAACCGCCTCGCCCCCCACCCGCCTCGCCCACCCCTCATCCGCCTCGCCCCCCCCCCTCAACCGCCTTGCCCCCACCGCCTGCCTCGCCCCCCCTCAACCGCCTCGCCCCCCTCAACCGCCTCACCCCCACCGCCCGCCCCCCTCAACTGCCTCGCCCCCTCCTCAACCGCCTCGCCCCCACCCGCCCGCCTNGCCCCCCCTCAACCGCCTCACCCCCACCCGCCCGGCCCCCCCTCAACCGCCTCGCCCCCCCCTCAACCGCCTCGCCCCCCCCCTCAACCGCTCGCCCCNACCCGCCCGCCTCACCCCACTCAACCGCCTCACCCCCACCGCCCGCCCGCCTCGCCCCCCCACCCACCGCCTCGCCCCCCACCCACCCGCCTCGCCCCACTGCTTGTTACAACAACAAAAATAACTTGGTAGGCATCCAACGTCAACACACCACGACGGGGCCCACGGCTGCTGCTGCTGCTGCTGCGTTAACGCAACCGGACATCTCCTCCGTGATTGGCTCACGTGTCGCGGGGCACAGGGCCTGGCCACAGTGCGGTACAGTGAGCAGCCGCATGAAGCTGCACCACCACCACCACCAACAACGTGCTTTTCTATTTGTATTGAGTTTAGGTTTTTTTTCATACTTTTTACACAATTCTGAAAAATTGCCCAATGAAGCTGGATGCTGTAATCACCAGCGTATACGTCGTACTCAAAATTCTCTCTCCAACACACAACTTGAAGTTGTAACTAATTGGCACGTTTAGTTTACGTGACAAATCTTACTAATTTAGCTGCGTCGGGTTGGTGGCGGTGGGTTTAACGACGGTTATATTTTACGCGATACAACCAAAAAAAACCTTTATCATTAATAGTTTTGCCGTCCATTTTAAACGGCGAAACATGGGTTTTAGTTGTGTTGATGACCTGCGTTCCAACTCAAAAAATCTAGTCACTGGTGCTTGTACATATTTTTTAAAAGCAGAAAATGCCAACTTTGTTCAACGGTGAGCTTGAAAGCTAACCCAATAGAGCCACTTGCGATCGCAAACTTTTGCTGTCAATTTTTGTAAAAGCAAACACTTTTAATTTCTAATAACCTCGAAAAGCCAACCGGGAAAACTGGACAATGTCGCTTGCAGCTATCCTCAAGATGTGGAAGACACTTACGGTACCAAACACAGTGGATTTAACCCTATATGAGCCATCCGAGATAAAGAAGCAACAAAGTAACTTTCACACAAGCTCAACAAAAAAAAANCTGAAAAAAGTAACTGAATGTGGATTTTTAAAAAAGTAAAAAAAGCCATTAGCTTTGTTCTAGCTGTTAACGTCATTATCATTTTTTTTCTTCAGGAAAAACCGGAGTCACGCGATAGCCGCTGTGAACCGAGGAGGCAGGAACTCCTAACGGCACGGCCAGGAAGTCCAAACCCTGAGCGCGAGAAGCACAAGCCACGGACGCACAGGACGCACACACGGAGTGGGTTGGGCTGCTGAAATGGCAAAAATCCCGGGCACGCACGGGACAAGCCCAGCCGACTTCATTGTCACCATCACCGCGCTGTGTCACTATCACGGCGTTGTGTCACCACCACAAAACAAGCTGGCACCCCGTTTAGGCCCACAAGTATATGGACCGTAAAGCACTCTCCCGTTGTCTGGAACTTGAAACAGGTGTTGCTTTCATGATTTTCTATCCAAAATGGTAGAATCACTGGAGGTTGCATCATCATCATCATCTATGTGGGATACGAATCTACATTTAAAAGGCGGGGATTGAGGGTGGGGGAGGCAAAAAAAATTATACAGCAGGGAAAAGTGTTTTTTTTTCCTTTAAAAAATTGAACAATTTGTTCTAAAGGTTATCGAAGCGTCAGACTGGAAAAATGAGACGGGGTCTCTGGCGCGCACGCACGCACGCGCGTGTGTGTGTACCCATCGTTAGCGAATGCACAGTGCACGCCCGACGGACCTGGCTTCAAAGGGCTGCCATGAAACTACTGCACAGTGCTGACCATGCATAAGCCAGGAGCGGGGAGGGGGGAGCTAAACCATCAGAACGTAAAATTGACACAGTCAGCTTTCCACCTAATGGATCCTGCTTAATTAACCGCATGATGTACTTTAATTTGTAAAGGTTCAAATGGTAACGTGCTGTGCCTCCCCCCATCCCCCACTACCCCCCTTCCGACCCCCGTAATCGGCTACAGGTCTGGACACAAGAAATGCAGAAGTCATGGTGTGAGCAACAAGCAGAAAAGCTCTACTTTGCAACGTTATACAACATTACTGGAGATTAGGTTCGCACTCGGGCGTCGCCCACCCATTTGCTCACCTACGATTTACTTTTAAGATGCGCAATTGCCAAGGAAAGACTAAAACATCACGAAGTTTGTATTTTGAAGAGAGGCGTAGAGACATACATGAATAGGTTTGGAACCAATGGACGGCACTACGCAGCCCAGAAGAAGCACCACCCCCCCCCCAAAAAAAAAGTTGAAAAAGGAATTGGTGCACAACATGCATCACGCTAAAGTTTCCTTGGGTAGGCGTGTACATGTTGTTTTTAAATGGGTTCCACTATATGAAGGACAGGTCATGCAAAGTAAAAAAAAGAAATCAGTTCCTCATCTTAAGTTTAAATCTAAACCGGCCAAATGGTGCATCAAGGTTACATTCTACTTAAAGTTAATTTAGTGTCATGGGTAGGCCATAACACTTGTCCGTTATAATATTTTTGAGAAAACTTGATAAACAGGATTATATTTTTCCTCATTCGCAACTCTACACCCTTGCGGCAAAGAGTTTTTTTTACTCAAAGGTGGTAACGTTTTGAAAACAACCACTGTGTGCAAAAAGGCCCCTCTCTGTCCTTCCGAAATGCTCATTTAAATCTGCACACTTTGAGCTTCGCAAAGCGTAAACAGCTAAAACCCGTTGGGTGTTTTTTTTCCTCCCCTACACAAACCTCCGCGTATATTTTTTGAAAATCGTTCCAAAAATTTTTTTCCCTCGTGCAAGCTGCGCCCGTTAACAAGCAAGGCTCGAAACTAAAGTTTCAGAAATTAAGTAGTTTATTTTTTTTTACGACTTTCCTGCCAAAGCCTGCCTTCGTCAACCAACACCGAGTAATGCGGGGTTCTAGCCAAAAACAAATGCAGCCTTACAGCAGCATCTGCGCAACTGGGACAGCCCAAGTCAACGCCAGGTCAATTTCCCACACAGCAATTGTCCCCTCCTCTCATAATGAAATAAATTAACCACCAAAACCTGCCGCTACGAAACCTGAAAAATGAGGACAAAGGGAAAAAAACTCAACCTTTTTGGTGATATCCTGAAGGTTTATATTCTTTTTAACCTATGAGGAACCTTTGTTGTGTATTCAAACGTATAATAGCAGCTGAATTGTAATTTACACTCTCGTGCCAAAATCGCAAATGCAGCGGCAACATTATTTTTTTTGTGGAGTGGATTTCAAACTCACCAGAGCGTGATCAAACTTGAATGTGCTGATATAGTAGGCCGAGATGTCTGCGTTGGCGAGCGGTTCCGATATCTGAGCCACGATGCCACACTCGTCTGCAAAAGTTAAAAACAAAAAACGCACGAACATTCGTTTTTGCTGCCACATGTGAATGTATAAGCGGCAAACTTACATTTGGCACCATAAAAAAAANTAGTTGGCGGCGCATCCTGTACGCGTGCGTTTGCCCGCGACAACAAGGCACACACGGTTACGCAGAATCCCAACAGAGTTTCAACTGGGTCACATCCTAACGCAAAAGCTTTTAATTGCCCAAGAGAGGCCCGGTAAATTTGCTCAAGGCCATTAAAAGAATGACGTAACTTGTTTCAGATTTTTTTTTATGGGGGGAATTTAAAGTTCTGTTAAAAAATAACAAAAAAATCTCAACGACTGCTCAAGGATATAATGTTCAGACGTGACACACGCTGGTATGATAAAAAAACAGTCATCTTCAACAGGACTAGCTGTCCATTTGAACTATGTCACAGTTGATAATCCGTTCAGATGGCATCATAAAAGCAATGAAAGATTTACTGGCTCAACACGCGTGTAGAATTGTACAACACAGTTGTGAGACAACGGCGTAATTTCCTACAAAGCTTTTACACGCCTACAAAATAAGCATCATCACCGCGAGCATGCAAATATGCCGACTCATCGTCCGTTTAGACAGACGGAACAGCGCGCACACGAGCGCGCTGTTGGTTTGCAGAAAACGCTCCAGATACAACATTTCCACTGCCCCCAGATGCAAACGAGGGCAATTGCACCCAATTACACGTGACCGGGTCGGGTGGAAAGCAATTTGTTCACTTGCGAAGGTGGATACATTACACCCACCCACCCCCAACAGTCTCGGTGACCTGCCATTAAATGTTCGCAAAATAAAAACCAAAAACATGTTTTTTTTTTACCCGGCGCTTGCAAGCTTATAAGGAGAGCACAGTTACGGACTTGTTACACACCCTGTGATGTGCAGAAACCCTTTTGCCCAATGCTAAACCCGGTAATGCAACCTTAATAGCTTGTTGACAAGACCATTTAATGAAGTGTTTTAAGAAGGGGAGAGAAAAAAAAANCCTTTGCAGACATTGCAGCAACAACACTTGAATGCCCCCCACACCCCCGCTAGACATTTAACTCTTGCAAACACAGCAAGTTGCAAAACGTGCCCTTTGAGCACAAGCAAACTACAAGGGGAAGGGGGGGGGGTCCAACTTAATTCCACAAGGAGAACTGGAGAGAGAGGTGTCACTCGTGAGGCAGGCCACGAGAAAATAAAATTTGCCCGCCGAAGTTTTTTAAATTAATCCATCATCTTCCGTTAACTGTACAAGGCTCAAAATTAAATAACAGCAACATTCATCAAGACACTAATGTTTGTAGCTTGCAGTCAATCACGTAATGAGGTGCACGAGTATCACTTGCTCGGCAAAATTCTTTAATATACGATGGCGCTTCCATAATTAAATGTACAAGAGGCGGGTGCATGAATGTGGATTACAATGAAGGGATGTTCGTTGCACGTATGTGTGTTGAACTTCTTTCGCATCGTACGTAGCCAACCGTGCTAATCGGAGGTGCGGGAAAGTGCACGAGGTTTGGAGTTTGGCAGACGGCGCTCAAACTTACCGAAACCCAGAGGCTGCCCGCCTATTCTCACCATCTTCCACACTTCCCCGAGGCACTTGTGAACAGCAGGTTGTTCGGAAACCTACAGATTTTTTTTCACCAAACACGCACGAATCAAATTAACGCGTCAAAACCGAGCTCGCAGCATAATTTTGTCGCCGCACATGGCATCAGGAGAAATGTCCTGGCAATAACAAAGGGCTTGCCATGACTTTTAAAATCAATATTTTTTAAATGCATCAAACTACGGCAAGCCCTTAAAAACACAAGCATTTCGCGAAATAACTACATCAACATAGCGTCGTCGCTGGTACTAGCGTTCGCTACAAACACCGTCTAAATTAGAAAATCTAAAAAAATCTATCACCTTTGTAGTGTGCGGGTATCCATGACCAGGGAGATGTAGCCCTCGATCAAGGAGAAGGAAAAAAACTTGATAGTTCTCGATCTGCGTTGTCAGCCGTGGAGTCCTTGCCGCTGCAAAAGGAACACGACAACCCTGTAAACAGCTTACTCCAGATTGTCGTCAGGGGAGGCAGGGGGTGGGGGCGTAGAAAAAGTTGGCCTTAAGAAGATGAGTGGGAATAGAAAAAGACAAGTTCTGTAGCACACCCACTCTAGAGTCAACAGACGCCGGGTTTTACACGGAGTACGGGAACAAGAACAGCGCCAGTACAGCAGTCACAGGGGGTGGTGTGAGATGTTAACCACCTTGCCTGGTATACAGGAGGTCGTGGTTTCAATCCCATCCCCGACGCCTGCTGTATATTTGGAGTTGCATGTTCTCCCCGTGGTCGCGTGGATTTTTCTCCATTTTTTCACTCCACATTTAGAATCGACGTGCGTTTAGAGTATTTGGCTGCTTATAATTTCCACGTGATGAGCCACTTCGTTGAGATATCATTTGTGGCCAGGTTGCTTCTGAAAANGAGCCATATAGCTCTGTGGGCCTTCCTTGGTAAAATAAAAAAAGTTTAGTTCAGAAAAATTGCTTAGTTTACAGGAGCTGAACACAATTTAACTAAATTCTTTTGCACATTTTATGTCACTTCGCACTAACGACTCAAGATGTCTGCTCATAAATGATGTAAACTTGAGTTCGTAATTTTTTATCGCAGGTGGTGACACCAGGCAAATTTACCAGACCAAAAAGCAGTTCCTAAAAAAATGCTATTTCAATTGAGACTCATTTCTTTAGAACTGCTTTTTAGTTTGTTGTTCATCCCCCGGTACCTCTGATGAGCATAGTTGGTTACGTACGGTGCGAAAAAAGTTCAACGTACACACACATACCCAATGCGAAGCAAAAACAGCCGGCCCCTCATTCGCATCCTGCCACGTACCTTCCCGAGTAGAACATGATGTCCATGAGAAGAGTTGTGATGAGTGGCAAAGTGGTGGGGTCGAGGCTCGTCACGCAGAACTGGTTAACGGGGCACGTCAGTGGGTGGATGACCGGCCTGCTCACTGCATGTCGGACGCACGCAGGGGGGGAACAAAACGCGAGAGGCTCGTACAATGGAAAACGTTGGGTGTCCGTAAATGATTAACAAAAAAATGTTACTTGCAAATTATCGAGAAAAATACGGAGACAACCCACCACTTTTAGGTTTCACGAAGCCGTTGACAATGACGGTGTCATCCAAAGCCACCACCTCGCCGTCAATCTCACGGAAAATGGCGAATTCCGTGGAGAGGGCATGCATCACGACCGGGAGTCTCGCTCGCGCACCTGCGTTTCGTACAAGAAAATATCCTGATTAACATCCATCGTAAACGCGTGCGGTGCATTACAATTATGACTCGGAGGGGGGTGGAAGGAGGAGAAAATGGTTTTCAGGACAAGGCCACGCTGCTATTGCAGCCAATCGCACAGATTAGAGTGTTGACTTAAAATTATTCATTAAGGAAGCAACATCATTTTACGGGTCTCCGTTTGACACTTAACGCTTATTTCTTTTAGCGTAAACAACCCGATTCCTTCGGTTGCTTGATTGTGATCGACTGTTATCGGGCAACACATTCCCAACGTCATTCTGACTTGGGAGTGTTGAAGAAAATCGGCAGTCCTTTTAGTTTTCCGAAGAAGATGCCAAAGCCAGAGAGCAAATTGGGACATTGCCCTGACATGTGCAAAACTTGAGCGAAAATGGAATTTGGCACAAACACAGCGGTGAAAACTCACACTAACTTACCTTTTGACACAAGCGCACTAAACATAAAAGGGAGCGAGCTGTTTTTTTTAAACTTGTTTTTACAAAAGTCATGCCTCATACGCAAGACCTTTAAAACATTTTCTATGTATATTTTACATTATTGACATAAATGCAAGGACAGTGAAATGTTAATAAACGAAACGTAAGAATTCTGAGTCGGCCTTTTTAAGGTTACAACACCTACCATAAAAATAAAGCCGACACGTATTAATAGTCCTTATAAAAAGGTCACCACACTAAATCGTTGTCATTCATACTTAAAAACCAAAGCATTTTTCAATTCATCTGCTAAGAATGTCTAAAAAATATATATTAAAAATTCAAATTATGCAAGACAACATGTAAACCAAGACGAAATTATTTTGTTCGGTTGTCAGGGAGCTGGTCAAAATCCAAGGGCCGTTTCCAGAACGAGAAAATGTGGCCAACGCACATTTCCATTTCTTCAATTGCACACATTCGGGAATACACCAACGTGTGGACGAGACAATGACCCAGTTGCAGAGCCAGACGACCGCAAAAACCTCGACTAATCCACCGACCCCCGTTTAACTTCGCGCAAGCCCAAGCAGGCGGGTGAGACGACTCCGTGTGTACGTATGTTCAACTTGTCGCACCGTACGTAGCCAACCCTGCCAAATCGGAGGTGCGGTACAGGGGAGGTCAACACGCACGCACAGCAATCTCACCAAGATGAAGTCGGTCTGGTACGTGGAGTACATGAACACGGAGACGTTGTGGTCGGCAAGCGGAGCGATGACGGACTTTGCGATCTTGGTGACGCCCACGGCCGGCGAGTTGGGGCTGTGTCCTCCGCCCGACACCACGTTGAGCGCCAGCCACGTGGCGTCCTCCACGCTGAGCCGCTCCGACACCGGCAGCTCTGTGCGTTTCCACGAGAGAATAAAAAACGTTAAAACCTGCATTAAACAAAAAACGTATTACTATTTTGGATGAAGACGACGACGATGGTTTGCTTGGTTGTAACCTTTTTGACGAGTTCTCGTATTACCTCCGATTAGCATGGTTGGCTACGCACGGTGCGAAAGAAGTTCAACATACGTAGATACATCAGACAGCTGGAGTTGATCGCAACAAAAATAGTAAACGCTCCAAACCGTTGGACTCTTAAAACTGGAAAGCATTCATCATTGGAATTTTTTTTTACAAAATCAAGTCAAAATTGGAATAAACATGTTGTACAGATTTAGTTTATCACCGGCTCAAAAATACCATTGAAAAGCTCAGCTGTCTTCACGCCACGTCCAGGTTCAAATATAAACTCCTGAATAAAAAAAAGAATCACTCCAGTCCTTGGCCACTAAAACCTCCCCCCCCATCCCTATATCCAAACGTGAATAAACACGTAAGATTCTTGCCAAGACCAATATATATTTGTTCCCTTCTGAGATTAAATCTGCCATTTACAAGCAACAAAAGACATACAATGAAAACCATTCACCCGATTACGCTCTAGCAATTAACAAGTAAACATTGGGGTTCAATTGCACGGTTCAAGACACTGTAAAAACGGGTTAGAATTTTTTTTTTTNATCCCTACAATCTATTGAAAAAAAAGCACATCACAAATACAAAAGAAGGCGGTTGTTTTTGTTCAAACACCAAAAAGGTTTTCAGAAAAAAAATAACAATCCCCGCCGCTACCATCTGCAGGGCATATTCTGCAACGACCTCTGAGGCAACCTCCGATGCGGCGGTGCCGGTGATGTGCGCAGAGGTCGCAAACGGGTTTTGATTCCTTACCCGTACCCGACCGGGTACGGGTACCCGTTCCCTACCCGTACCCTACCCGAAATGAGTGACAAACGGTTACTCACCAGTGACTCACGGCCTACCCGTACCCGGCCGCACCAGGGTCGCAAACGGGTACCCGTACCATACCTGGCCGGGTACGGGTATCGGGTACCCGGTTGCGACCTCTGTGTGCGAGTGAGGAAAAGGCTGGCTGGGGGGGGGGGGCAAAATAGCTGGGGGAAAAAAATAATCATCCCTCCCCACTTTCTTTCTGCGCAGTAAAGTGGAGATCCCCTGGGCGCGCATGTGGCCACCAAACAAAGTGTCTGCCGACAACAGCGGCGATGCCACCAATTGACGGGAGCGCAAAAACCTCTCCCAGCTCGTCCTGGCCGCAACAAACAATTTAAACAGTTCTTGGTGTCTCCGCTGGGACGTGATTACTTAATTTTAATTAGCGGTGGCCGCGTTATAGCTATGCCAAGGGTAGAAACGAGCTCGCCTGTTAACCCCACGTGATGTATAGCCCGTGACTGTTATAGGGAGCGGGTTCTGGAAACACGATTGTATGTTTTTTGCTCGAATGCCGAACAGTGCTTAACGGAATAAAACAAATATAGCGTTTACAAAATGCCAGAATAAAATAAAAATGTGAGCAAGCCATTCAAAAGTCAAGCAACTAGACAAAAGAACACGCCATGACAGTGATAGCGATGTATGAAAAATGGGTAAAAATAACACCTAACGATTTCTTAACATTAGGGTAGAATAACAAAAAAGGACTAATAACTAAAGGTGGAATTAATTACTTGAGCAGAAATTTGTAACGGTGCTTAAATAATAAATGGGCTCGGAGAGTGACTGCAACTGCGGTAATTAACACATTTGCCGAATTTTTTTAAATGTAATAATGCTAAAAGAATAATTGCATTGCCAATCAAAACCTTCATTATTTCGCGCAAAATTACATTTGAGGTTTCTAAAAACGGCAACACCCATTAAATATTCAAAACGGTGAAATCGGCCCCACTAATTTCATAAACCTTCCACTGCTTAACAATTCAATGTGGGTGGGGGGGGGCCACTCCCAAGGATCTAAGAAGACACTATATAACAGTTCTGCCAACTGCACAACAAGCTGGTATTTATCCGAAATAAAAAAACACATACTTATCGAGCTATTGCATAAGCACGCTACTACACAGCTAAGCCCAACGTAATGTTGACTGTTCCAAGGCCTGGGCAAGCTTTAATAAATAGGAGCCGGTGGAGACTACAACATAATGAAGAAAATAAAACAGGGATTTTTATAGTTACGCAAAACAAACCAAACCAACAACAACAACAAGCCTCTACCATCCAATCGGATCTGAAAGTCTAAAAAAACTGCTGGCTCTGCAAATCCGACAATGGAAAGCCCTTGGAAACAAACCCAGCAGCCCTCTCCTTGTCGACGCTCTATTGGTCCACGGCAGCCAATCGCAAGGCCCGCAACAGCGTGCCCCACAGCCAATCAAATCAACGGGCTCGCATTACACGTTTTATCAAGGACTCAATTGGCTACAGTCAAGAACAAAAATTGCACACAAAAAAATATAATCACATTTTATTAAGCATACGTCCTCCCCGAGGCAGAGGTGGCAAGCTTCATTGGGGATATTCCACAAGCGTCGTTCGTTCAGATCAATTGGCCGTAGTACCCATGTCACAGATCAGACGATTTGCAACACAATCATAAAAAGCACACACTTAGCAAGTGTAATGCATGACAAGAGTGTTACTTGCAAGGTACGCTTCTGTAATTATAATTTATAGATCAAGGAAGTACCGAACAGAACGTACTATGACACGAACACAACAGGGTTGCCCTTTGCAACCCAAAGTCATCAAGGTCAACACAACATTCTTGGCGCCAAGATGGCAAGATGTTAACTACCTCGCCTGGTATACAGGAGGTCGTAGGTTCGATCCCGACCCTGACGCCTGCTGCGTATTTGTGAGTTTGCATGTGTCTCTCCTCGTGGTTGCGTGGATTTTTCTCCGGGGCGTCCGGTTTTAACCCTCCACATTTAGAATCAACATCACACGTTTAGACTATTTAGCTGCTGCTATAAATTTCCACACGATAAGCCGCCACTTCGTTGAGCTATCATTTGTGGTGGACAGGTCGCTTCTGAAACAAGAGCTAGACAGCTCAGAGGGCCTTACCTGGTAAAATAAAAACTTGTTTAGTTTTAGTCCAGTTAAATTATATCTGCTTGTATACAATTCACAAACCCAAGACGCCATGGAGTACAGCAACAGCACTCTGCAGCGCTTATGTGCAACATTTAGCATTTTTAAAACGTGCCAAACGTTATTTATGAAAACAGATGTTTATTCTGAAAACACAAGGACTAGGAAAGCCATTATCAAGACTCAACGTTGTTTTTTTCTTTCCCACATGGAGATGAACAACTTCCAATTCCATCTTCCGGTCGTTGAAAATAATTCATCAGAGCAAGACTCCTTGAGTAGGGGGGGAAATGAAATTATTTTGCGTGTAGAAAAATAATACATCGTGCTACAACCACTAACGTTTCGCTTGCAAAAAATAACTTTGAGCAGTTCCGTAACAGAGCAACGCAGTGAAACCTTTACCGATACGAGGGACGGACAACGATTACCGATTTTTAAGAAAACATTTGTGCTTCCCAAGAAAGATATACACTCCATACATATGAAGACCTAAATAGCTGCCTGGGGTTAAGTCTATCAATGTTTGGGGAAATGTGAGCGAGCGACTGCAAGCCGTGCATAACATGGACATAAATAAACAGCGGACTCCCTAGCGAAGGCAGCCCGGGCGATGCAAAACATCTTGAGGGTGGCGCTGAGCGTTTACCAATAGACAACACATAAATGAACAAGACCAGAACACCACTGACGTTAAAATTATATTCTAACATGGCAACTGCTTTAACGTGAACCATGTTGAAGCTTGATCGATGTAACTTTATTAATAACTCGGTCACAGCCCAACCAGGCCAGAAGTTTTTCTCGAGAGACATCAAACTACACTATAACCACCGCCCCCTTTATAAACACCAAGTAGCGAATGGCAAGGATACACACACACTGCAACTTCACTATCTTGGTAGTTGTTGGTATGTTCATAAGCAGAAGGGGTGTATATATATATGTCAAGATGGGCTAAATATAGACTACATTCAAAAACTGTTAAGACTACAATTCAAATTCTTTAACTTTTTTTCAGCAAAGCGAGCGTAGCAAACGCCGTTGCACTGTACTCAGCTACAAAATCTACGCTCCCCCACCTTCACACCCCCCCCCCCCCCGTGCTGGCAAGCGTGACGTATGGTCAAACAACACCACCCACGGTGAGGGAGTGGGGGGGGGCCCTCACCTACAACAACGATGTAAATGTGCAACAGATTATATCAAACGATGTGTGTTTTTATGTATTATTTGCATATACCAACCTCCCCCACCTTTTACCCACATTGCAGTTATTTTTTTTNATCGTAAATAAACAAACTAACGCGACAATTGATGATGAAAAGTGCTTAGGATTGATTAGCCGCCGTCGTGTAAATTAATCAATCTCCTTCGAAAAGTCGCACGTCAATATGAACGCGTGCTCCTTTTGAGCGGGCCAACGTGCAAGAAAGGAGCACGCTGCTCCTTGCCAAGAGGAATGCTGTCGCCCGAAGGCGAAAACAAGAATCCCTTCCACCCTCGCCTGCTCGCTGTGCCACCCGTGTAATAATGTAGCAGTGGCGACGGGAGTGGGCCAGGGTCGGGTTGGGGAGAGAATTGATGGCACAAGCACATTCCGTGTAAAGCCCCGAAAACCCCCTCTCTCTCTTGCACTCTCTAACCCTAACCCACCCACCGACCCCCCAAACCCATCCACCCCACCCTCCGGTTGCAGAGCAAGAATCTTCCCTGTACCGGGCGCCGGGTAACAATCCTGAGAAGTGGAGAGGGTGGCTGATGCAACCAGTGCTGTGTATGTCACCCGTGTTAACATATCGTCGTAGTAGTGACATCAGTGGTCGTAACCTTTTTAGGGTTTGATAATCACGAAGGAGGAGGAGGAGTTCCCGTGTTCAATAAATTGGTCGCGACACCGGAGAAAAAAAAAAGACGGGACGATTACCATTTGGTATCTTACGCTACGATTATGATGGATACCCGCAGTGGGGGAGCGGGAGTGTGGGTTTAACTTGCCAACAAAACAATTACATAAAGACGATTCCAAGAATAAAGGTGAAATGCGGGCAGTAAAAGAAAGGCAAACATTTAGTTCAAACTAAATTGCGCTACAAGCTTGGCTTTGTTAAAAACAAAATGGTTACCTTTAAATCCTTCTTCATCCACAATCATGGTGAAGTCGTCCGGTGTTTCCGTCAAACTGAAAAACTTACACCTGAAAGACACACACACACACACAAATGCCAACAACTCATTAACAAAAAATGTGCCAATTCAATTACTTAATGTGACAATAGCACCAACTTAATTTCCTCAACGACCGTAATTGACGGTCTGGACGTGAAACTACACAATGCATCAACACACAGAAAACGCGTTTAAAAATCAGATGGAACACGAAGCATTAGGCGCACATCTTTTGTAACGAAATTATCACAAACAGCTCGCGATGCGAGTTTAAGGACACTCCGATGAGCACGACAAGCAAAATAACCTTTCCCCAACACCACCTTCAATAAAAGTAGGTTTAAAAAAATCAGTATTATTAGAGCATCGAGTGCAAACGATTTAGTAACTGAATGAAACTATCTAAAAAATGATTTCTATAAAAGCACCATGCACCTGCTTTGTGGAATTTTAGAAAAGAATGCTCCATGTACAAAGCCCTTCTTATAGTGAAAAATTGCAGGAATGTATTCTGAACCACAAAAAAAACACGTACTTTGTAACACTTGGGAAACACGTACAGGCTATTACATCAGTAGTATACAGCGAGAAATACTTTTCTCCAGAAGGAAAAAATAGCCTACATAGCACCCCCCCCCCCCCCATCTAACATTACAGCTATATATAGCTGCTTATTAGACTTGCTTATTAAAAACAACAGCACCCACTCCACGTGTCTACAATTTTAAGCTTCTGTTGAATTTAAACCACCACCTCTAATTTCTAACCGACCTCGACATCAAACTTGTATTAGGCTGCCAATCAAACGAACGTATCCATAATATTCCCGATGTCATGTTCAACTTCCTTGGGCTCACGGCACAATTCATTGCCGGCGGATTTGACATACATAGAAACGAAGCCAAAGTGCAAATATTTATCTCCACACTATAAAACTTTAAATGTGTTTATCACGTAACAACCACCCCACCGCCCATCCTTCACATCACTTGCAGAATAAAAAAGGCATGTATCTCTTATAGCTTCAACAACAACAAAACCCAGGGCTCAACTGCCGAAAGATATCACAGCGACAATAAACCAACCTCTTCCAATTGAAACAAACGGCGTGTTAGAGGCGTACATTGTTAGAGCAAAAAAAAAGTCAAAGCAAAGCCCTTTATTACCTGCGTTGGTCATTGTCAATGTTTTCTCATTAATTGGGTGAAGATTACGTTAACATTTCAAGCATTGTTCTCCATCACCTCTACAAGGCTGCACATTTAATGAACCAACGTGCCAATGGATTTACCAAGTTGACCAATCTAATACTTTAGCATGCGAATGAGGTTTTAAACCGACAAACATTTCCACTCACGTTCGCCTTGCAAGTCTGAGAACAAGACAAAAAAAAACTAAATTCGTGAACGACAATGGAAAATCGAACCTACGGTGGTGGGCAGTCCGCAACTGGTCGGGAAATCTGGCTGCCAACTCAAAAAACGGAAATCGCCATTTGAAAAGTTGGCAAATGCGTGGAGACTCCACCTTTCCGACTCGGCAGCGAAGATAGCAAGCGGGTGAGTCGTCACACAAACATGCTTCCCAGATGCAAGTTAATGGGGGGGGGGGGAATAAAACAGACCTTTAATTTTTCACTCAATTTGTTGGATTTTGTAAATGTGACGGATTAGCTTTTAACAAAAAAAAGCTGAAATTAATCCACATCACATGACGCGCGCTCTTGCTCGAAGGGACATAAAATAATATATTTGAAAGTAAAGCACGAACAGGGAAGATGACAAATGTAAGGGAATGTCTCAACGTCTTTTAAAATGTCAGCTGAAAGGTTGACTTTAATTTCCTGCCGTGGAACAATACTTTCTAAACGTATTTACTGCATACAGTACATAAATTAATCTGCACTTTGCTGTTGGAAGGGGAAAAAATATCTAAATCAAACTCTTACTCGGTGCAACGAGTATTCGTACTGTCATTGACTACGTTGAGCTACCAGCACGTAGAAATAAGCACTTTTTTTTAAACGCAGACATCTAAATTGAGATTAACTCGAAAAATATATATGGGCAGAAGTCACGCTACCCACAAATACGCCCACACGGCGCTCGATGCGGCTATTTATTTTTTATTACTAAACATTGCTCATCTTGTGTGGGTTGTTGCTGGGGAGAATTTTTTTTTNATGGTTCCACTTGCATTCTGCCTCGTCCATTGGCAGTCTTACCATCAATACACACACTGACCTATAACTTGCAAAAATAAATTACCCCCCACGCGGTTAAAAGACAGGTAAAGACGCTGGGGGGGGGAGAGACAGTGGCTGGATATGGCCAAAGAAGGCAGCGAGGAAGAAGATTCGTCGCTTGGTGGCCGGTGGAATTGATGGGGTTGCCACACGTGTGCCCAGTGGGCTCATGCCCTCTGACCAGTCACCGTACAGGTCAAAGATGTACCCCACCGACACCACCACCACATTACGTTCTAATGCACTCCTCTGCATGCAATGCTTGCCACTGCCGCCCACTGGCATGCTGGGTTCAAAAGGCCAAGGCAGTGGGGGATTTAAAGTTGTGCCACTATTTCATGAATACTCTACACAGTACCTAACAACACAACAACAACCGTAGGAAGGAATAACAGCAGTTCTCATAACATGATTCGCTGGCATGTGAAATCTAAGGACATGTGTTGGCAGGAGTACACAAGGACAAATAACAAAAAACAAGTCATTAATATTACTCAATAATATGACGCTAGCATGTCATTGACGAATGTGGCATTTTTGTTTTACCAGATCATTCACATAGCATCTTGTTGCAGCAGTAGCTGTGCAAGGTCTTTTGGTGGGTTGTTATTGAAGACCCTGGGGCCCTGCTTGAGAAGGTAGCCAAGACCTTAGCTTAAAGAATTCCCTCCAGAATAAATGTATATTCCGATTCAATGGCGCAAGTCCGGCATGAATCAAATGGCCGCAATTAACAGATTATGGTGTATACCATTGTGATGTTTGTCTTAGGTAGAAAATTTGCATTTCACGGTGTTCCAAAGTTAATTATAGACCTCAACGCAAATATGGTACAGTACTAAGTTGGGTTCTATGTCCGGTGGGGGGGGTTAAGTTGATTAAAGACCATGGCTAACATCAATGGTAAGTGACATTAACTGATCCTCAACCTACCCTTCAAACCCACATTGACCAGCTAGGTGAAGTATGGTCAGATAACCATCAAGGCGTGTGTATGTTTGGGGGGATTCATCCAGTAGCGGACTGAAAAACACCCGTACGGATTAGTGCTCTTTATTGTTACAAGGTATGGGAATTCTACATTACTATGCAACGCTTACAGGGTTACTACAAAACCAAACGTGACGTAGTTAATACAAGACGTAAACGCAGCCACGGAAATCAATTTCACTGGCACTAAACGAACGCGATTGTGACCGCATAAACCCAATGAGGGTCGCGGTGTAACATTGTTGGGAAGTTAACCACTCAGACCCAATGCGGTTATAACGTGAGCAGCAGTGTACGTGAATGCAACCGGCACCAGCCCTACGTGGCTGTGACTTTGAGAATGCGAATGACCGGCCGCTAAACGATTCGGGGTCGGTGTTGAGAGTCAACGCGAGGTCAGGGCGGGGTGTGTAGGTGAAGAGTTCAGCAACAGGCCAGACATTCGCTGGATATTTAAAAGTTCTGGGCGTAGGAAACGGTGGCCAAGCGGAGTGGTCGGAGTCAAGGGACCGGGCAGGACTTGTGGGGCCATTTTCTGGGACTCTGAAAAGCCGCTCCGAGTTCGATTCGCGGCTACGACGAACAAAAAAAATCCCGCATTGACGAGCGTGGGGCGAAGTATGGTCAAACAAACCCTCTGGCCGACAACCCTGTGGAAGATGCCTTCAAGCAGCAGGTAATACCGTTAAGGCATTGACAATAGATCGGATGCGAATTATTATGAGTTTTTTATGTTATACTCATAAACGGGGCAGGGGTTAGGGGGTGCAATCATTAATTCTGTGCAGAGGTCGAGGCTTTGCCAACAGCTGTGCAGGGGTTAGGTCCCAGTTAAGCTTCTGGATGGTTCGATATTTGTTAATGCAGGGGAGGGGGGGTTCTAAGCTCCGATTAGCGCCGCGGTTTGAGATCGACACCGATAAACGTTGCGGGTTTTTATGTTCTAAGTCAATAGCAGTTTGCCCGCCAGTAACAATGATTCTTGGTGTTTTTTCGTGTGCGCTTGTTTGTTGGGTGACCCGGTACTGAGAAACTGTACAACAATGAAAATAAAAGGGGTAGAAAATCATGATTAACATTGGTCGCGGTTTTGCAACACGCGCTAACGATTGCACTACCAGATTACTGGGCACCTGTGCAAAAAGAGCTTTATCGCTCATCGGATTCCTCCAGTATCTACACACGTAAAATCCGATTTTGAGATTCGAAGAAGGCACGAGATTATGTAGTTTTTTATCGGCTGCGCGTGCTAATAAGATCGCGAATCGAATCTGCAGCAGGCGCAATATGTAAGTGACTGCACCGCATTGCAAAAGGGGGCATTGCAAGTTCCAATTAAGGTTCGAAGGCCCGGCACTAAGAAGTTAACTCCAAGCTACTGGGAGATGGGTGAACAACGCGTGATGAGATAGGCACAGTTCCTTTAATTAATTTTCACTGGGCATTTAACAAGTTCCGTTAAGGTTTTTGCGGCCCGTATTCGGTGCAAGCGTTGCATCACGGTGCAAGTGGCACGTCCAAGTTATCCTTTATCGCATTGACGGAGTTTGCGTCAGGTTGAATACGGTAACCAAAATGCAGACAGTTAAATGCCCGGGATTTTAAAACAAGTTTTCCGGTATCCCCTTTGTCTCACCGGGGTCCCCATATTTCACCGGGGCACGTGTACCCACCCCCCAACCCACCCTGTGTCCCACCCGAGGCACGTGTAACGCCACTCCGTGTCCCACCGTGTCTCACCGTGTACCCGTATCTCACCGTGTCCCACCGGGTGCACGTGTGGCCCGCTCACCGTGTCGCCCCACGTGTCTCACCGGGTACCCGTCTCAACGCCCCCTGTATTCTACCGGGAACCCGTGTCCCACCTTGTCACCCCCGTGTGCCCGTGTCCCACCGGGTCCCGTGTCTCCGGTGTCTCACTGTCTCCCCCCCCCGCCGTGTCTCACCGTGTCTCCGTGTCTCACCGTGTCCCCCCCCCCCCACGTGTCTCCCCCCCCGTGTCCCACCGTGTCTCCCGTGTCTCCCTCCCCCGTGTCTCCCCGTGTGTCCCCGGTGTCTCCCCGTGTCTCCCCCCGGTCCCGTGTCCCCCCCGTGTCCCCCGTGTCTCACCGTGTCTCCCCCCCCGTATCTCCCCGGTGTCTCCTCACCGTGTCCCCCCCCCCGTGTCTCCCGTGTGTCTCCCCCCCGTGTCTCCCCCCCCCCCCGTGTCTCACCGTGTCTCCCCCCCGTGTCTCCCGTGTGTCTCCTCCGTGTCTCCCCGGTGTCCCTCACCGTGTCTCCCCCTGTGTCTCCCCCCGTGTCTCCCCGTGTGTCTCACTCACCGCGTGCGATCGGTGAGGAAGGCGAGCTTGACGAGTCCGTGAGTGAACAGCGGAAGACTCTCCCGGGCGATGCTCGCGATCTTCAGACGATGTTCGAGAATGTGCAGCTCCATAACTAACGACGAGGAGGACGACGACGATGATGACGACGACGAGGAGATGAAGATCTAATGCGTGCCGACTGCAAGCCAACAACAAAACAAGAAAAACAACCCAGTGGGCAACACGAACCCGGCAGCTACCGCACAACAGCACGGGTTGGCATCACAAAAGAAACGCAATTCGTTAACAGCTTAAATCACAATGTGCAATGTTTAACAAAGTGCAGTCATACCTCGCCGGGGGGGAGGAGGAGGGGGGNTAGAGACGGTAGCAGCTCCACTCAAGCGCGATTCGGCGGCGTGAGATACTCACAAACAAGGTTCGTGAAATTTTATTATTTTAAACAAATTTCGCTTCGCAACGGCGACTACTACAACAAAAAAACCAATACTTCAATCGTCCTAACCTCGTCCTCGTCGTCAAGCACTTTGCTGGGTCCGTCGTTCGAATAGCTTTAGGGGGTGGTTAGCAGGCTTTAGTCTTTGTTGGTTGTCTCCGCGTCGTTGTTGTTGAGGAGCTGCTGATGAGCTCCGCCAAGAGCGCCGCTCCACTCTGCTGGAGGCTGCGAGCGGCGCGCCGAGAAAAACAACTTGGGGCCGAGGGGCGGGGCCCGCGAGGGGGTGAGGGGCGGGCTTGGTGGTGAGGGGGCGGGGCTTGGTGATGAGGGGGCGGGGTTGGTGGTGAGGGGCGGGGCTTGGTGTGAGGGGCGGGCTTGGTGGTGAGGGGCGGGGCTTGGTGGTGAAGGGGAGGAGCTTGGTGGTGAGGGGCGGAGCTTGGTGTGAGGGGGCGGGCTTGATGGGGAGGAGCTTGTCGGTGAGGGGGCGGAGCTTGGTGGTGAGGGGGCGGGGCTTGGTTGTGAGGGGCGGAGCTTGGTGGGGGGGGGCGGGGCGTTCTTCATCAGGAGGCTTCGCTAACAGCACTTGCCCCCGAGTCTGTTGAGGCTATACTGTGGCTGGTGGGTGTGGGGGGTGTCCTTTGTCTTTGTAGTGTTCGCTGGTTAGCGGCGCTGTGGCCACGAAAGCGGCTTCCCGAGTTCGATTCCCCTGCCCGGGCCGCTCACGGCCGCCCAACACCGGGCGTGGGCCTCCACCTAAGTCGGCTCAGACTCAAATGAGTAACCTGCTGCGGTGTGTAAACATCACTCACCCAATGTGGGGGGATGCGAGACAAAGGCGGCCGGGAGTGGTGTTGGCACCCACCCCTCCCTCGTCGTTGTGCCGTTGCGGTCTTCATAGGTGCTTGCTAACAGCACTTGCCCCAACAGTCCGTCAAGGCTACACGGGGGATCTTTGGTTGGCTGGAGGAGGGTGGGGCGAGCCAGCTGCTGCGAGCGTCCGAAGGGGCGGAGCTTCACAAGAGGGGGGGGGCGTGGTCTGCGTGGGGGGGGGGTAAGAGGGAGGGGCTAACGGGGGGGGGGGCGCCAACAACAGCAGCAGCTGCTGTTGCTCCACCGCTCCTGCCTTTTTGATTGGACCACACGGCGAACTCGGCCGTACGTCATCATCGCGGTGACGTCACGTCCGCGGGTGTCGGAGGTGCGGTGGCGGTGAGGGGGTTGGGCTGGGGGGTGGGGTGAGGGGTTGGGCTGGGGGGGTGGGTGAGGGGGCGGTGTTAAAATGTTGTTTTTTTGGAGGGGCGGGGGGAAATAGTTGGGGGGGGGNACGAGGGGTGGGGCTAGTGGGGTAATACGAGTGAGGGCGTGGTCACTGTGGAGGAGGCGTGGTCACCAGCGTTGTGGGCGTGGTCACGCGCGAGGGGGGAGGGTGGGGGCTGCAAGGGCGCGCGGTCATTCGAGGTGAGACGCCCACAATGTTTTTTGCTCTTCAGATTTTGCGCACTGTATTACTAAATGGGGGTTGCGAGTTTTAGCAGAAAGTTGATAGAGACACGTAGGTAAAAAAATAAAAGTAAAATAAAATAAAAATCACGACGTTTCGGAGGCAACACAAGCCTCCGTCTTCAGGTGGAACCGTCACAGCACGATAGCTGTATCAAGTGACTTTACCGAAAAAAACCTAAGAATATGAATCCTTGCAGTCACGAAAGCTTCAAATCTAGAATTGATAGAGAGAGTTAAAAAATGTACGACTGCAAGTGTGGCTTAAAAAAAACATGCTGCAGGGATTGAGCGAGGAGGTTGTTTATTTTGAGGGTGAGTGGTGGTTGGTTGAAGGAGGGGTTTGGAATTCAGCTGTTTTTGGGATGGGAGATTTTTTTGTTGTTGTTGACCTTTTAAGCCAAAATATTCCTCCAACTTAGAATCGTAGCTTTTTTTTGTCACTTCATATACCAAGTGACGGCCCGCCGCAGTTCGGTTACCTAATGGTGGGTGTAGCAGTTGTTTTGCTGTCAAGGGATGTGTCCGTGATCTCTATCTGATGTCTTGTTAGTTTGCTTTGCAGCATTAAACTTGTACCTTACCAACACCATACCCAGTGCTTGTGTGGTCAGCACGGGCAAGGAATAGACGCTAACTCTCCAGCCACCACTGACTGAACCCGAGCAGAGGCTAAGTCTGGCTCTATGAGCCTCTTGAATGAACACTTTATCCTTTAATTGCATTAGTCTGGCTCTGTGAGTCACATATATTAACACTGAATATAGTTGGGCGCCACAGCGGCGAGATGTTAACTACCTCGCTGGTATACAGGGGGTCGTGGGTTTGATCCCGACCCTGACGCATGCTGCTGTATATTTGGAGTTTGCGTGTCTCTCTTTCCCCGTGGTGGCGTGAACATTTTCTCCAGGTCCTCCGGTTTTTCCCTGTACACCTGGAAACGCATTTAGACTTAAGAGTATATAATTTGTCTGCTCTCTATTTACACGCGACGATAAGCCACTTCATTGGGCTATCATTTGTGGCCAGAAAAAGAGCTATCATAACTCAGTGGGTCTTACCTGTCAAAAAAAAAAGTATAGTTTATAGTTTTAGTATCGTAGTGTGGTTGGCATGGGCCTGGTGCAAGGAATTCAATGCCCCCCCCCCCACCCCGCTAACCACTGACCCCACTCCCACCACCTATCCATCACACCCCCCCCCNGCCCTCTTTGTAGCTCAGCGCTGACCCTATGAACTATATTCTGGTTCTGACCGCAAGTGGAAATCAACAAACAAGCGGAGGCCCGACGCAATGCACCGCCTGCACGCTCGACAGATGTGTCCGCTCAATGACTAGACAGCAGATCCGGTGCCTTGCCGTTCCAAATTCAGTGTACGCGACTCTTATCTTCCCACGAGCTCTCATCTGCTCCCAATATAAATGACAGGCAGCGGTATGATCGTTCATGCCGAGGAGGCTACAAAAACATCGTGAGAAAAAAAAACCTGGAGGCAGTTTAAACCAACTTCACTTCTTCCATGACGTGCGCTTTTGTCACTTATAATTGGACGCGCAAATAAGTCAACCTTGTACATCGTTGCATTGTTTTGGTTTAACTTAAAAGTGCGACAGCTAGCATAATCTGCTGCGTGTTTACGGACTTTAACAGAGTACACGTTAGATAAAAAAAACACGGCCAGCTTGTTTTTGAATGTTGTTTTTGAACCCTCTTCAAACCGTAAATACATATTTTATATTTGCCAAGAAAAACAAGACATTTTCAAGGTTAAGGGCATTGCTACCCCAGAGCAATCGTGCAATGCCCCCTACACAAACATGAATGCCCTTTACCGCCCACCACTACTTTCTAATAAATGAATCACTGCCCCCTTTCCCAGTCTAATCAATAAACACATTCCTGCGGAGGGAGCTGGTAGGAACGTTGGGTTGCTCGGTCAATGGCCAGGGTCAACGGTGGCGTGGTGTATTCCGCAAATATACCCGACTGTGAGGGCGGGCACAAGCCGGCGTGAGTAGGTTAAACGTTGAGTTTTATAAGGGCACCACGGGGTGACCAGTCCCTCGACCACCCAGCCCCACCCTCCCACCCCCACCCAGCCCCACCCAGCCCCCACCCTCCCTCTCCACCCAGCCCCACCCCTCCCATTTTTGGATGCACGACGGACGGACGGACACAATAATCCCCTGTGGGCTGGTGTAACCAGGAGGTTCCTACCAGTATAACCCGGGCCTGCCGTCCTCCCGCACTCCTCCCTTGGGTGGGGTTAGGTCTACTAACCACTGCGCCACCGACCCGCACTGACAACGGCGGTGAATATGCTCAAAGTTGACCAAACATAGCGTGGGGGGCAGGACCTCGTCCATCGCTCGATCGAGAATGATTGCGTTGGTTTGTTTTTTNCCTTCAAAGTTCCGACCGCATTAGTCCGACGTGAGGAATGCAACCACCAATTCAGTGGTGTACTCTTAAATCTGTCCAGGCCCTACACCGATCCTGCAAGGCGTCTGTCAGCCCCGCATTCATCCCACCCCACCGAATCCAAATACTCGTCGAGCTCTGACCATGCCAAGGAATGATGACTGCCGCACCACCACCAATCTAAACATTTCCCCGGTAATAGACTGCCCTTTGCCAATCCTGCAATCATCATCCTCATCATCAGCCATGGCCAATCCACTGCTGGATGAAGAGCCCCCCCCCNTCCCCAAGCCGTCACCATCTCTCATGATCCTGCCATGTTGAAGCAGTAACAATAATATACACTGCCTGCAAACGCCCGATAACAAGAATATTTAAGGCGATGAACCTTAACAATCCCCCCCCCAATGACCCACTTATCCATACCATTGCCGAACTTATCAAAACCAGCTTAAAAACACCCTCCACGTCTTCTACATTGCCCCGAATAGTAAACAGGTGCCAATCCACCCCTCCACCCGCGATGACGGGCACACAGCAGCCAGCCAACTGTGCCCCCAAACACACGGCGACAGATCCACCCCAATGCGCTAACCTCGCTCTCTCCAACCAACACAACAACACTGCACCCCACACAACAACACTGCACCACCACACAACAACACTGCACCGCCATACACCACATAACAACACTGCACCCCCACACAACAACACTGCACCCCACACAACAACACTGCACCACCACACAACAACACTGCACCCCCATACACCACATAACAACACTGCACCCCCACACAACAACACTGCACCCCACACAACAACACTGCACCCCCACACAACACTGCACCCCACACAACACTGCACCCCACACAACAACACTGCACCCCCACACAACAACACTGCACCCCCACACAACAACACTGCACTACCACACAACAACACTGCACCCCACACAACACTGCACCCCACACAACAACACTGCACCCCACACAACAACACTGCACCCCCACACAACAACACTGCACTACCACACAACAACACTGCACCACCACACAACAACACTGCACCCTCACACAACACTGCACCCCACACAACAACACTGCACCACCACACAACAACACTGCACCCCACACACCACACAACAACACTGCACCCTCACACAACAACACTGCACCCCACACAACAACACTGCACCCCACAACACACTGCACCCTCACACAACAACACTGCACCCCCACACAACAACACTGCACCCCACACGCCACAGATCAACACTGCACCACCACACAACAACACTGCACCCCCACACAACAACACTGCACCCCACACAATAACACTGCACCCCACACAACAACGCTGCACCCTCACACAACAACACTGCACCCCACACAACACTGCACCCCCACACAACAACACTGCACCCTCACACAACAACACTGCACCCCCACACGCCACACAACAACACTGCACCCCACACAACAACACTGCACCCCACACAACAACACTGCACCCCACACGCCACACAGCAAACCCTGCTTCCAGATATGGGGGTAAGATACGTACCAGTATGATTAATACCCCCCACCACCGGCATAACTACCCATGAACATAATATCACCGCCCTCCACCGCCCCCCCCCATATGTGGAGGTAGCAAACCCTTTCTCCATCTCCCTCTTCTACCCCCATCAACAACTCCCCCCCCATCACCCCCCATCACCGCTGCCCCCCCTTCTCCCTGCGCGCCCCCACCTCGGCGCTGCGGGAAAGCGAAGGGGAGGAGGAGTTGGTGGTGGAGGTGGTGGAGGTGACGTAATTGCTCAGAGGCGATTGGGCGAGTTGCCGAGGCGAGGGCTCCGCAATGGAATCTTCCAAGAGAGGCAGCCGCTGCTGCTGCTGCCGCTCGTAAACAACGGGGCCCTGGGTGCGCGGGGGGAGGGAGAGGAGGGAGGAGGGGAGGGGGAAGGGAGAGGGAGGGAGGGGGGATGGAGAGGAGGGGGAAGGGAGAGGGAGGGAGGGGAGGGGGATGGAGAGGAGGGGGAAGGGAGAGGGAGGGGGATGGAGAGATGAGAGAGAGGGGCAGAATGTGAAAGGGAGAATGAGGTTGAAGAGGAAGCAGAGGAGCAGATGAGGAGGAGAGGGAGGGGGATGTTGGAGACGACGAGGAGGTGAGAGAAAGGAGGAGGTGAGGAGAGAGGAGGAGGAGGAGACCGTGGGGAAGAGAGTTAAGGGGTGGGGTGGGGGAGAGTGGAAAAGCGGGTGGGTGGAGCGGACGGATAAATGAGGTGTGGAGGAAGATGAGAGGGAAGAGGTGGGGAGATGAGAGACGAGTGGAGGATGTCGCGGGATCTGTGAGCGGAGACGACTTGCGGCAGGAACGAGGTGGTCGCGGCGATGAGAAGAGGTGTAAAGGGGGGGGGGGAGAAAGAGGAGGCGAGGTGGTGAAGAGGAGAGGTTAGGTCATGGGTAGTCGGTGGGAGATGAGGGGGGGTGATGGAGATTGGACGAGTTGAGAGGGATGAGAAGGAGGAGAGGGGGGAAGGGGACAAGGGAGGGGAAGGGGGACAGAGGGGAGGGGGAGGTAAGAGGGGGATAGAGGGGAGGGGCAGAGGGGAGGGGGGCCAGATGGGAGGGGAAGGGGGGACAGAGGGGAGGAGGACGGAGAGGGGGTAAGGGGGGCAGAGGAGGGGCAGGGGGGCAGAGGGGAGGGGAAGGGGGGNCGGAGGGNAGGGGAAGGGGGGACAGAGGGAAGGGGGGAAGTGGTGGCGACAACAACAGCAGCAGAATCTGAAGCTGAAACAAAGAGAGAGAGACAGAACGGAGAGCGTGGCTTCTCTTGATCGGAATATGTATTTCTACGGGAGGAATCCGAAGAGCTGTGAAGCTCTTCTCCACGGATGTGCAGTCGCGACGGACGCAGCCAGCGACACGAACCCGCGGCGCCTACAAGATCGGTGCCGAAAGAACCAAGAATATTGAATCCCTGCAGTCACGAAAGCTTTAAATCGAAACAACAACATCAATTTTGTGAACAATTCTGTGCAGCCACATGTGCAACCAACGTTTCGGATTATGCATCTTTATTTTGAGTGATTAAAATAAGACTAAAAGATATTTGTTTATTTAAATATGAAAAAACATCGTTTACAATTGGTTAAAAAAGAATTTTTTATTCGTATATTTATTTATATCCATTTATTTTAATATAAAAATTGGTTAAATAGCTCTGACCAGCAGTGGATTGACAATTAAAGGGGCTGTACGTGTCTATTATTCACCACGCACTTACGATGCAATCAATCTACAGCCCTTTGTCAATCCACTACTGGATGAGATTCCTCTCCGCGCCGGTTGTTTGACCATACTTCACCAGTGTGGGCTCGGGCTTGGTACGGAGTGGGGAGAATCCCAGGGTCGGTTCAGCCACCCGTGGCCAGGAATTACGACTCTGCACTGCGCTAACCACTGCACCACCCATCCTCTCAACTCAAGCACAGATACAAAGACAAAAGGTCCACCCATATAGCCTGAACAGACTCTAGGGGCAAGGGCTGTTAGCGAGCACTACGAAGGGCGGCGTGGCACACGAGGGGGGGGGGTGNCCAACACCACGCCTGGCCGCCTTTGTCTCCCCAGTGGCGATATTTACACACCGCACCAGGCACTCATTTGAAGCTGAGTAGACATAGGGGAGGCCCAGGAGCGGTTCAGATAATCGCCACCGGTGTTGATCGTGAGCGGGAATCGAACCCGGGTCGCCGGGTATCGTAGCGCAGCGCGCTGACCACTACACCACCGCTCCCCACAAGCACAGACGCACACACGGTCGTACAGCATGTGTAGGACACAGTCCTGTATGGTATATGCGTTCTTATTCCCCCCCCCNTCCCTTGTAAACATTGAGTCATCGCATTGTGAATTGAAGCACAAAATGTTCTCAACGCATATTTGGAGAGAGAGAGAGAGAAAGAGCAAAAAAAGTCAAAAAACTTTAAGTTGCCGTTGTTAATTGCTCGCGACAACAGCGGCGCCTTCGCCGACCAGTCGGCACGCACTGACCGGCGTGGTGAAGTATGGTCAAACAACACCCAGTGCAAGGCTCGTGGGAGGAGGCCATCAATAATCCGGCAGTGGATTGACAAAGGCACGCATATCCATCATATAATCCTCTATGTTTGTTCACCCGACATGGTAACTGCCTCGCCTGGTATGCAGGGAGGTCGTGGGTTCGATCCAGACCCTGACGCCTGCTGCTGTATATTTGGATTTTGCGTGTCTCTCTGTCATCACCATCATCATCACGGTGGCTAGGAGATGTTAACTGCCTCGCCTGGTATACAGGAGTGCGTGGGTTCGAGCCCGACCCTGACGCCTGCTGCTGTATATTTGGAGCTTGCGTCTCTCTCCCGTAATCGCGTGGAATTTTCTCCGGGTCCTCCGATTTTTCCTATCACATTTCGAATCAACATCACGCGTTTAGAGGATTCGGCTCTTTCCATGTCCACATGATGATGATAAGCCACTTCGTTGATCTATAATTGGTGACCAGGTCGCTTCTAAAGAAAGAGCTTATATCTCAATGAGTCAAACCTGGTAAAATAAAATATATAAATACTTCTTCTTGGTTCTTTCGGTAAAATCACGTAGTAGGGAAGTAATAAAATAATAAAAATAAAACATAATATTATTATTATTTTATTACTTCCCTACTACGTGACTTTACCGAAAGAACCAAGAAGATGAATCCCTGCAGTCACGAAAGCTTTAAATCGATATATAAATACTCTTTGGTTCTTTCGGTAAAGTCACGTAGGTAGAAAAATAATACAATATGAAAATAATTATAATAATTTTGTTTTATTTTTCTACCTATATACGTGACTTTACTGAAAGAACCAAACAGTATGGATTCCTGCAGTCACGAAAGCTTCAAATCAATATTAAAATATAGATAGCTTACTAACACGGCCACATGGACAGCTTTATACAATATCATTCGGTGTGATTGGATGTAGCAAGCCGAACATTATTCCCGGATAGTTCCGGCTGCAACTCAGCACAGGGATCAAACAATGGCTTTATGATGGTGATGATCATTTTTAAATCCTTTATATTAAGTTCGCTTGCTTGCTTGCTTGCGTGCTTGCGTGCTTGCTTGCTTGCTTACGACCGTGCAAATCTTTCGGTCGTTTTTTAACCCACTTCCCGTGATCCAATCGAGCTGACATTTTGCACACAGACTCGTTGTGCGAGACAATTAATGTTCGTGAAAATTTTTTCCAAATTTTTACACTGTTTAGGGAAAACAAATTAAATATTTAATTACCAATTGCTTAATACTGGCAGACAATCATCTGACCCATAGATTGCAGCCATCTCAAGCCAGAGGACGAGAGGACTCTAGCCGCCACGCATATAAAGGATTTAGAGTGAAAAACTTTGTTTTTACGGGTTTAGTTGTTTATGACTGTATTGTTTTGCAAAGTAGTCGGCTTCCACGCTGTGCGTTTAAAGCTTAACAATGAAGATCCGTGACTTACCCCCCCCCAACCTCTCCCCCCAACCTCCCTTATCTAAATGCGAGTTTTTGATTAACGCTCAAAGTCTGTGAATGGCCTTTGTGGCTTAAGAAGGTGAGGATGGTTTTTTGAATACGCAAATTTCAGGCGGAACGCTGCTCCCAGGGAATTATGGAAGCCACGAACACAGCCAACTCGCCTTGTTTTCTTCTAAACCTACAGGTCAGTGGGTCAAACCTGGTCACCATACTCCACCACGCCGGTAGATAGGCCACAACGATACGGGATTATTACGGATAGGCGGTACCTTTGCATCTCTCGTGGTTGTAGTGGACTTACGTCGATAACTCTTTACTCCAAACCGGGCCCTAAGAGAGTTTCCGGAAAATATCGAGTGACAAAATTAAACTTTTGGAGGGCGGGGAGGGGCGGCGGGGTGGGGGCCGTGTGGGGGGGGGGGCGTGTGTTTATTTGACCATACTTCACCACGCCGGTCAGCGCGTGCTTATCATCCGGTAAGTGTGAGCGACTAGATTTGTAACCTTTTTGTTTTGACACCGGCTAAGAAGATGTATGGATTGCGTCTTATTTTTCAGGGTGCGTCTTATAATCCGAAGAATAGCGTCAAACCACCCTCTACCCCCCTCCCTTTGTTTCAACAAGATATGGGTCCGTCTGCAAAGGTCTGTGAGCTTATGCGTGCATCACAGCGCAATGTTTACAGATAAACATCTGCTGTCGCGTAACGGATCAGACACGTGGATTGGGAACAAAGACAATGAAAACAACACCAACAACAAAACCTCTCTCAATTTGCACAGAGATAGAGGCACGCTGATCTTTTCAAAAGCGACCTGGCCGCAAATGATAGGTCACTAAAGTGGCTCATCATGTTGATGTATAGCAGCCGAATACTCTAAAAGCACGTTGATTTTAAATGTGGCGGTGGGGCGCTGGGGGGAGGGGGCACTGGGAGAGAGACACGCAAAATCCAAATATACAGCTGGCGTCAGGGTCGGGATCGAACCCACACCCTCCTGAATATCAATTGAGGGAGTCAACATCTCGCCTCCGCGTCATTAGAGGACATACTGAGGGTACGGGAGAGACGACAGACTCATACGGAATATGCGCTCGGGCATAATGGCGTCTCTCGAAAGGATGATGCTGATGAAGATGATGGCCGGTGGTCGATACCAACGACGGCAGAAAGAAAAAGAAAAACGCGCCCGAGATGACGTCAAACCACGAAGATTGAGCGATTAATTGGGCCCGCTTTCAAGCCAGCGACGCCGTTTTAAATCTAGATTGAAAATTATTTCTTTAAAACCGCTCACTGTCGTGTTTAGTTCGCTGCCCTCCCCCCCGGAAACCTCCTATGAACGCGGTTGGCTACTTACGGAAGTGCGAAAGAAGTTCTACGCTGCATTCGTACAACACCGATGCTCCCAGGTAGCGTGGCATGCAAAGTGATGGACAGATTCCAGCTTGCATAGTCCGACGAGATCTGACCCATTGAGAGTGTTCGTTTAGTTGCTCAAGCGAGAGTCCTCCGTGCAAATGCCCTCTCCCAATTCGGCCGAGGAACCGCACACAAGTCAGACAGTTCGCCGGCACCAACGGCAATTGCCCAAGCCTCTGCAGTCCTCCGTATGTATTTGTACATGTTGTAAGCCCGCTAACGAGAGTGTATTTTCACGTGGGATAAAAACCGGGGCACCCGGAGAAAACGCACATGGTGCTACGAAGGAGCGCAACGCTCTATCCCATCCAGAAGGGACACGGTGATGTTTATCCGCACTTTGCAGTATCGCATTCCAGCGGCAAGTCAAGGGGTTATGGCTCCTCGACACCGAAGGGGAAGGAAGTTTGTCAACATTCGCGCGATCCGACAACGCTCGCTGCCTCCACGGTGCTGGATTATTGGCCACGTGCGTCCACCACCACCACAGCCCCGTTTGGTCAAAAGCAAAGAATCGGGTTCGGTTACGCACAATAAAATGTGAACCACCCTAGATGAAAAACACGATGACGTCACCGCATCGTACTGTGCACGTCGTGATTTAATTTATTTGTTTTCCTTTTTGACCTACGTGACTTTACCGAAAAAACCAAAGACTGTGCACTCCCGTCGTGTTTTCGTATTGTTTGTTGTTGTAGCTTTCTGACGCTGGACCTTTGTAAAAAAATTGCTTTGTAGCTCATCGGATTCCTCCAGTGCCAAGAAATATTCGGATGATCCCGATACTCATTTTTTTTCAAAGATACAGTTCCATAACCCGAATTGGGACAAGGCGCTCGGTTGTCCGTATGCGGTGTGCGTCGCCACGTGGCTTTAAAATACCGAGCCCGGCACACGGACATCTCATTCTCGCTCTGGCTCACGTCCGCGCGAGCCCATCTTTTTACGAGTCCATAACTTACATCAGCCAGCCCTGTAAAATAAAACCGCCACGGGTACAAAGCCAAAAAGTAATTACGAAGGGAAACATTATTCGGTTATTGAGAAAGCATATATGGGCAGATATTTTTCACGGTTCAAATTCCAGTGGCCACCCTGATTAATACTACGGTGTGTGTTGATAGCAACAACAAAAATACAACTACTGTACGCGCCCATCTGGCTTTACAGTGGACGTGACGATCCCTGGCTTCATGTGCCCGAGTCAGGGTTTAAATTTGACGCATTTGAAATAATGAGACTGCAAATGATTAAATTGGGATTGTGCACAGCAATCGTCGCTTACCGACTGCAAAAGCCTGGCAGGACCCTCCTGATACAGTAAAAGAAGAAAAATAAAAAAATACTCGAAACAAATAGGAAAATATATAATAGTTTGACGGTTCAGCAATTGCCATTACTTCACAGCCAGCACATTTTCCGAAGCATCACCTTTTCAATCTTTTTGAGGTTTAAGGCCGCAGAGTGTTGTTATTTACGACACGTGTTGAGTTTTGTTGATGTTGTTGTGTTGAATTTCCTCCTGAAAAAACATTCACGATTCTCAGTGAGGATTTCCTGGTTTAATAAGTGTCATATATAAGTGCTGTTTCCGCAGACCGGCTTTGGCGAGTGGAAAACGTGGTGACACTCAGCCGTAAATATACATTTATATATATACACACGTATCTATTTTATGTTATGAATAATAAGAGATGGTGATGTGCAGGTGTTAGGTGGATTATTCCGTCGCAGGGTTGTGAGTAGCGGCTGCGGTTTGGGAGTGGGCTATATCCAGCAGTGGATTGACCATGGCTGCTGCTGCTTATGATGATGATAATGCTGCTCCTGCTGCAGAAGGACTTTTGTTGTTTAAGGAAGCCATTGGCCAACTGGCGTCCAGCTGCTCCCAAGAATTTCTGGAAAAGGTCTCGCAGGACAGGTGCTAAAGTAGAGGAGGATGATGATGTGAGCAGTGGGTTGCCTTCATTCAGCAGCGGATTGACAAGGGGGCTTGTGGGGGGGGGGGGCTGTAAATGACGAATCGTATTCATTCGTTCGCGAAACGAAGCCGTGGCTTAAATTTTGATTTAAAACTTTCGTGAATTCATATTCTTTGGTTTTTTCGGTAAAGTCACGTAGATAGAAATTTTAAATATAAAAAAAAACACTAGTGGGTTTTTTGTTTTTTATTTTCTATCTACGTGACTTTACCGAAAGAACCAAAGACTATGAAAGCCGTGGCATCTTCACAAACCCCACGCACGCAGCTGTGCTCGTGTTCAGTGGAGTGGCCCTGAGGGTCGCGGTGGTTTATTCCCTGAAAACCGCCATGCCACACGTCACATGCACTTGGAGTGGCCGGCGGCGGGCAGATAGCCTGCCGTGAACCGCAGCCTGCCACCCCACATCCCACCCCAGACACACGTGGTGTTTTTCCCGAGACCACACTCCCACCACCAACAACACCGTCACCACCACCACCACTACCACCCCATCATCGTCACAACCACCACCAACACCACTGACATCATCACCACCACCCCATTCATCACTCTTCCTCTGTCCACCAAAAGACACATATCCCCCGTGTAGCCTTAACAGACTGTAGGGGCAAGTGCTGTTAAACGAGCACCTATGCAGGCCGGCACGGCACACGAAGAGGTGGGTGGCCAGCACCACGCCCGGCCGCCTTTGTCTTATCAGTGGCGATGTTCACACACACACTAGGTACTAATTTGAGGCTGAGTCGAACTAGGGGAGGCCCGGGACCGGTTCAGATATTCGTCAGCTTTAATGGCCGTGAGCGGGAATCGAACTCAGGTCGCCGGGTTCACGGCGCAGTGCGCGAACCGTTACACCACCACCACGACCACCACCACGACCACCACCACGACCACCACCACGACCACCCACACGAGACGTCACAAACAGCCACTGTGTGGTGTGAATTGAGCAATTTGAATCATGTGCAATTCGTGTAGGCAGTAATACATATTAAACATGGATCGCGTGTGCGGGTAAGATGCAAGTGGGAGACCCAGAGGCGGGTAAGGCGGAAGCACGGCCATGTGACGCAGGTTTCACCGCTGGCGACGAGGTAGGCATTATGAATGAACAATGCGTCTATTTCAATAATAATAATCATAATTGACACTTATACGGCTCAATTAATCCAGGGATATCCAGTGCGCCACGCAAGAAGTTGGGAAATATAAATGCTGATACGTTTATTGCATTATGCGAGTTGCAGCAGTGTCATTAAATGAACCTGAGAAGGCCGATGAGACGCGTGATAACGTTGCCTCTTCTGCAAGGGCCACCTGGGTATGTACGTGTACGTGTTGAACTTCTTTCGCGCCGTACGTAGCCAACCGTGCTAATCGGAGGCGCGGGAAAGGACAACAAACTGAACCCAAACAGCTGTTTTAAACAAAAAATTGTTTTCAATCTAGATTTAAAAGTGCAATAGCTCAAGTGGCTTCCTAATATGACTTACCTGCAAATATTACGAACGTTATATGTTGATACCAACTAAATACTGTTGCGGAAAGTATTTGTCGGCGAGCACCTAAAAAGGCACACATGTGAACTACGCGGTAGGGCTAAGAACCACACACTGCCTTTGCCTTCCAAATGCCGCAATGTTCATGCGAGATACACTGAGCAGCCCTCTTTAGCATCTCGCACTGACCGGCGTGGTGAAGTATGGTCAAGTTCCACGAGCTGCGGGGAGGCCGTCAACCAGCAGTGGATTGACGAGGGACTGATAATAATCCTTGATTTACACAGAACCCCCCATGAATGGGTCAAAAATGTAGGGCCCGATTTAAATAGCTGGACATTTCGCGACCACCTTGAAACGTTCTCGATGTGCCTCTGGTCCCAAGCCATGCAGTGGGCAGATGGACAGAGTGCCCCATTCCATTTCTTGCAGCATGCCAACCACGCCACGCCGTTGTTTGTAAAACTGTAGCGAAATAGCGACTGAACACCTTAAGTTAAAATGAAGTTTTTGACATAATAATATATTTTATTTCTATTGGTATCGCTAGACCCATCTGTTCCCTATTGAGTACAGTATTTGTATGTGGGAGGAAAACGGAGGCACTGAGGTTATACACGTGTGNGTGTTGTGCGCAGGTTATACGTGTGTGTGTGTGTNCGTGTAGGTTAAATTGTGGGAGCGGTAGTGTAGCGGTTAGTGTGCTGCGCTACGAACCTGGGGACCCGGGCTTGACTCCCACCGGTGACGATTATCTGAACCGGTTCTGGGCCTCCCCTAGGTCGACTCAGCCTCAAATGAGTACCTGTTGCAATGCGTAAAACATCACCACCGTGGTGCTGGCCACCCATCCCCTCGTGTGCCGTTCTGGCCTTCATAGGTGCTCGCCAACAGCACTTGCCCCAACAGTATTAAGGCTATACGGGAGATCTTTATCTTTGTTTTCCGTGTGTTTGTGTGCAAGCCCGGTTCAGATAAGACTTGGGTTCTAATCCCAGCAGCATTCGCACGCCCAAGCCCACTGCGTAAATCACGTATCGCTATTAACACAACCAGCACCTCGAAACTTACAAATTGGCGTCACGTTGTTATCTTTTGTTCACCCAGTGGTGAGCGAGCACACTGCTCGACAAACCACCCTGGGTTAAATTCCCGGCAATCGCTGATATTTGGTGAGTGATACCTGAACCGTGCCTGGGCCACACACTCCCTATTCTAAATCTTTTTTTTNATTTTACCAGGTAAGGCCCACTGAGCCAGAAGCGTCCTGGCCACAAATGATAGCTCAACGAAGTGGCTTGTCATCATCATCATGTGAAAATGCACAGCAGCCAAATACTCTCAACGCAGGAGGAAAACCTGGAGGGAAAAATCATACGCCCACGGGGAGAACATGCAAAGTCAAATATACAGCAGGCGTCTGGGTCGGGATCAAACCCACGACCTCCTGTATGCCTGGTGAGGTAGTTAACATCTCGCCACCGTCGCACCCAGCACGGACTGACCAGTCTATTGAAGGGTAATCAAAAAACCCGTAACACCGGAATGGCTTGGGGAGACATCTTCCAGCAATAGTTTGACAAACGGCTCTCAATAATTATTCGCGTATTTTTGTATTGAAATTGCCTATTTTAGGGGCACCTGCTGGTATTAGGGATCCAGAAGCTGCCATTATTTTTTGGAAAAGGAGTCAAAAGAGAGGTGCGAGTGGAGGAGGAGGTGCGTGTTGAGGGCTGCCAATATTAATATTCGTAAAAAAATGATTTGGTTAAGCCCCTGTATTTCTGTTTGTTTACTTCTTGTGCACCGTACGTAGCCAATCGTGCCAAGCGGATGTGCGGGGGGGGGGGGCAGCAAAACTAAACAAGGAGCAGTTCTAAATAAATTATCTGACATTTCTAAACCCGCTTGGCATAGTATCTAAGCGTTGGTTGTGATAATTATTTTGCCCCTTGGCGGTAAGTGTGCTGCTGAAACAATACGAATCTGCACGTCGTTAAACGCTTGTACGCCACGTGGCCAATGCAACGTGTTCGGCTGTGTCGGGCAGTGGTTCGGAGGGTTCTTGAGACAACGTAGATTGGGCCGGATCATTACATAGTGGTCGAATACAAAAAAAAAGCATCCATTATGAATGAAATGGCTGTAAGTTCAGGTTTAAGTACACCCATCAACTCGGGAAACTGAATCTCGTAGCCACGCGAGACTGTCGCCTGACCCGCGGAATTCTATATTCTGGCGAGGGAGTTGGAGGCTAATCGTGGGTCGGGAGGCGTAAATTTAGTAAGCCCTCTCTCCGCATCCAATCTAAACAATGGTAAACAGCTGCGATTGAACTCTCCAACGCAGGCTGGCGACTGAGATCTGGGCGTCCCAGAGGCTGCCAGGGATTTTGGGGGAAGGAGTCAAAAGGACAACACGTGCAAACAGAGGGACCGCGTTTGAATCTATTACCTCCCGAGCTCGAGATTGGGTTGCCACTTCTGAGTTACAAAACAGCCGGAACATATCATGGGAACTAGAATATATAGCAATGCCGGAAGCAGGGAGAACTAACGCGTAAATTTGTACTGTCTTAAGCGGTGTACTGTTATGCAACTGACAAAAAACCAGGGACTTTTAAAGTTCCGGGAAGATTTACAGATTTCCCTGGACAGATACTTAGAAAAAAAGAGGACGTTCTGGAAAAACCAGGACAGGTGGCAACTATAATCAGAGCTGGATGCCTGTGGTTGTTGTTGTTGATGATGATGAAGAACTCCATGTGCCTGGGTTCGTGTTCTGTGTTCTAAACGTGCAGCAAACGCTCACCAAAACTTCAGTTGCCGCATCCAAATGAAGGAAATCAAAAGACCTCCGGGAGTAATTATAGTATACTGGACGCATAACACAAACGGTGATGGGTTTTTATTTTATTTTTGGTGCGGTGATATGTGTGTCGTTAGTTACAGGCAGCTCAGCTGTTCGCGGAATGTATACCCTACCACAAGCAAGCAATCTGACGGCCACTGAGCTGGTAACCGTGCACCCTTCTGTAGCTGCGTTTTCGGCCCTTGTCCAGCTCCGCGCGTGCGTGTTGAACTTCTTTCGCGCCGTACGCAACCAACCGCGCCAATCGGAGAGCCACGTGTCGTTTGGCTCAATCTCCCGACGTTTTCGTTTCGTCGGAACCGAATTCAATTCGTTCAATTCATCACGAAACTCCCATCATCTGGTGCGAAACGTCAAAACATCGTGGCCCAACGGCAGGCGGTCCAAGCCTGGGGAGTTGTGTGGTAAATCACCGAAAACCTACGAATCAGTGGTGCACCTTCATCTAAATATATATATAAAATCCACGCACTTCGTGAAACAATCCTCTGGTTAATCGTACCTTTGGACACGGCAGTGTCGCATTTTTTGGAGAACTTGCCCTTACAAAATATTGTTGTTATCAGGGATATGGGAAGAGCCTCGTAGCTGACACGACCGCTCACCCTCCCGGCGTCGCACTCCCGCGGCAAAAGAGGGTGACGATGTTGCATAACTGCACGAGAACATCGGGTGGATGCTGCGGACAGCCGATGCATGCACAGAGAGACTCTCAAGGACACCCCACGGTACTGAATCCGTTGAAAAACTTGACAACTTTTGTGGAACGTCGGGTGAACGAACCCACCACTCGCATTCATCGCCCCGGAAATCTCTCTGATCTTCACTCCAGTCCAGTCAAGGGCTTCTATCAATTGTTCCTATTCCACAAAATGACACGGCCATCACGACCACTAAAGGATGGAAATTATTTTTACGCGGCCATATATTATTTTCCATGTTCTGTTATCGTTGCTCATGCAGACATCAGATTCGGGCGACTAAGGTATTATTATTATTTTAACAATCGAAAATTGTGATCAAAACAAACCATTTGCGGTGACCGATTGTCGACAAAGATTGCCCTAACATTGCCCGAATGCATCACGGCCTTCACATCCCGACGAAGGAATCATTACAGCTCATCCACAGTCATCGCGATAAACACCGCACGCTCCAAATTAGACGCGTTGAGTCACTGCGTAAAGAGGGCCACCCCCACCTGCACCGCCCCCGTCCCCCCCCCCCCTGTAGCCCAGGCACGGAAAGTTCCACTATCGTCGTCGCGACTATTTTTTTTGGAACTTGACCTTTCCAAACCGAAATCTAAAACAAACCAAAAAGAAACGGTCCGGGTCGCGAGGCGCGTGCTGTACTGGTTGCTGCGTAATAACTCAACGATTTAAAAAACAAAAAAACACCGCGGTACGTGGTTTAACCGCACAGCACACGTGGCAGGAATTGTGATTACAGGTCTCAAACTTTATGAGCCCCCCCCCGGGGCAAAGGTTGCTCGTGACGACCCAACGGCGTAGCGCGGTTGGAATCGACCCCGATGCAAGAAATGAAATTGGAACGAAACTAAAAATGATCGTCCCCGCCCCTAATGTCTGCCCTCCCGTCACCCCCACCGTCTTCATGGTCTGGCACCTGGGGCCCTAAGACCCAGGGACCCCCCCTCCTCCTCTCGTCTCATGGGTCGCAGTGTCTGCACACTCGAGATTTTGGCCTGTGCGAATGTCTGGGTGGTGCGGGTAGGTTTTTGGTAGGCCCTGGTGGAAGGAATTCCGACTTCTTCGTCGCCTGGATCCCTACAGCACGATGGGTACCGCAAGCAATATCGCCGCAATGCATACTCGTGAGCAGTAGCACAAACTTTTCACTTGACATTTGATGACGTGTCCAAGGTGGCTCACATGTTTGTATTACTATCTTACAGCACTGAGCCCACACAACTGATAACCTTGGTTCGATTTCAGGCTACCACCATCCCGTTTCGTAAACTTGGTTATCAAGCGCAATAGGTTGATGGCCCCAGGTTCGATCACCAGAAAATGGATAAGCAGTCGCCGAATTTGCTTCATGTGTCTTTCCAAATAAAAAGAAATGCTTCTTACGCAACCAAACTGCCGTCTGGAGTGCGAAATTCTAGCAACATTCAGGACAAGCCGACTCTGGACCGGTTTTGACGTGCAGTGTCTCATCAGCAGTAGGCCTTACTTGAATCAATGCCAGCTGTTATAGATGACGACCCTCTCTTTAAGATGAGTCCTATTTCCATTCAAGATTATATAATGCATAACGCAAAGTACAGTATTAGCATCGCTGCTGTGCTAAAAATAAATGACAAAACAGATGATATCTCATTCATGTACATCGTTCATAATATCCGGTTAACATAATTTTACATCAGTATTTTTTTTACTTCATGTAAACCTATCCAAGGTTTAAAAATGTGGTTTTAAATGGGGGAGCCCTTTGCAAGGCATTAACAAAAAGTTAACCCAGAGTGTGGATAGAGGCCTCAACGAGTTGGGAAGTCGTTCTTGTGACGTCTTCGCAGACTGGTCCGACAAGGTGGTAGGGTACAACTGCATTCTGCGAGTTTCTAATTTTCCTTGATCTCATTACATGACTCAGCATTAACTTGAAAATAATTTGGATCTAAGTAAACACAATATATCACGTATTTCCTAGATAAAGTAGCATAAGCCATCACATGAAACTCCGGTCCATCCTCGCAGCAGGTTTGTGGCTGGCCATTGACCAAAGACGCTTTCAAATACGCTTCTCAGGCCGTCTGGAACACTTCCTTCCGATGTTAGGAAGCCACTGGAGCTATGCACTTTAAATCTAGATTGAAAACTCACTTAATTACAATTGCTTTCTGTTTAGTTGTACTTCCCTGCATCTACGTACGGTGTGAAAGAGTTCAACATACATACTCTATTATTGACGTTTGGTGTTTGTGCAGCATGCCCAGATATGTAACCCTGGTGGTACCAGTTAGTATTCTTTATTTGACCAGGATCGTATCGATACATAATACCACGATCATTCGCACACAAAACGCACGGCCACGTATGTTCCACATGACGCTGGCAGGAATTGTTGCACAATTGCAATGTGATTTGCCCCATTGAGAGGCGAGTGGGGTAAAGAAGGTGCAGTCAAAATATTTCCAAGGCGCCGCGGTGGCGAGATATTAACCTCACCTGGTATACAGGTCGTGAATCTGATCGCAATCCCGACCTTGACGCCTGTATTGTTTGCATCTTTTCCCGTAGTTGCTTCTATTTTGCTCCAGTTTCTCTCCACATTCGAAACATGCGCTTGAGTATTGGGACTGCTCTAAATGTCCACATCAGCCACTTCGTTGAGCTGTCATTTATGGCCAGGTTGCTTCTGAAAGAGCTATATAGTTCAGTGGGCCTTACCTGGTCATTATAAGTGGCGTTTAGTTGATCTTAAAAGTGGCGTTTAGTTGATCTCGGTGCAGTAATAGCATGCATGCGTCTTATCTACAACCCACACAAATGCGCTTCTCGATTCGCACTCTTTGGAGGATGTTTGCAAACCACTAGTCCAATTGTCAATGGGGGCAGGGGAAATACCTAAAAATTTACTTTGAACGAGTCACTGGAGTTTTATTGTTTGTATGACCATGAGGGTGCATACCATATGCATGCGATGTTCACCAAGTGCAAAATTCCATATTTTAATGTAAATTCACATCTGGAAAAACCTTTCCGTGTTAAAGCTGCAAATACAACCCTGCTGCTCCAATGGACCCAGCTTGCCAGAAAAAAAATAGGGTTGGACCCGACCAATTCAACCTCCACCTAACAAAATGTTATTGGCGACACTAAAACTTGTTCCAAACACCTTACAAATTTAGAAAAACTCGACACCGTGCCTCGGGCTGCTACTTAAGCATGCAAATCAATTTAAATTTTATTATCGTGAATTTCAGGCCTTACCTGTAATTTGCCAGTATTTTCACGGTACAGTACTCGACAAAGACCAATGCTACATAGTTCCAGACCTTGCAAAAGTCTCCCATTGTACCAGTCCATGGGGGTTTAATGAAACCTGATCATTTCAAATATTTAAAAGCAAAAACAGAATCCATTCACCATAAATCTTTATTATTTATAATGCACAAACAACATAAAGTACTTTCGGCATCTAGTGCGTATAGATTAGTGGAAATCCAATGTTAAGGAATCGTTTGCTATAACTCCATGCAACATGTAATATATACTAGAGTTGCACAATCTGTAAAAAATGTTACCCTTTTTAAAATTATGCTGGAATTAAGACATTTAGCCAGGAATGTCGATGGTAATTTGCTCATTTTAAATGCCCCCACGGAGACGCAGGACCAGGTGGAGGGTGGATTCTTTCTGGATGTTGTAGTCGGAGAGCGTGCGCCCATCTTCCAGCTGCTTGCCTGCGAAGATCAGTCGCTGCTGATCGGGAGGAATGCCTTCCTTGTCCTGGATCTTGGCCTTCACGTTCTCGATGGTGTCACTTGGCTCCACCTCCAGGGTGATGGTCTTGCCCGTCAGGGTCTTCACGAAGATCTGCATGCCACCACGGAGACGCAGGACCAGGTGGAGGGTGGATTCTTTCTGGATGTTGTAGTCGGACAGCGTGCGGCCATCTTCCAGCTGCTTGCCTGCGAAGATTAGTCGCTGCTGGTCGGGAGGAATGCCTTCCTTGTCCTGGATCTTGGCCTTCACGTTCTCGATGGTGTCACTTGGCTCCACCTCCAGGGTGATGGTCTTGCCCGTCAGGGTCTTCACGAAGATCTGCATTCCACCACGGAGACGCAAGACCAGGTGGAGGGTAGATTCTTTCTGGATGTTGTAGTCGGAGAGCGTGCGGCCATCTTCCAGCTGCTTGCCTGCGAAGATCAGTCGCTGCTGGTCGGGAGGAATGCCTTCCTTGTCCTGGATCTTGGCCTTCACGTTCTCGATGGTGTCACTTGGCTCCACCTCCAGGGTGATGGTCTTGCCCGTCAGGGTCTTCACGAAGATCTGCATGCCACCACGGAGACGCAGACCAGGTGGAGGGTGGATTCTTTCTGGATGTTGTAGTCGGACAGCGTGCGCCATCTCCAGCTGCTTGCCGCGAAGATCAGTCGCTGCTGGTCGGGAGGAATGCCTTCCTTGTCCTGGATCTTGGCCTTCACGTTCTCGATGGTGTCACTTGGCTCCACCTCCAGGGTGATGGTCTTGCCCGTCAGGGTCTTCACGAAGATCTGCATTCCACCACGGAGACGCAAGACCAGGTGGAGGGTAGATTCTTTCTGGATGTTGTAGTCGGAGAGCGTGCGGCCATCTTCCAGCTGCTTGCCTGCGAAGATCAGTCGCTGCTGGTCGGGAGGAATGCCTTCCTTGTCCTGGATCTTGGCCTTCACGTTCTCGATGGTGTCACTTGGCTCCACCTCCAGGGTGATGGTCTTCCCGTCAGGGTCTTCACGAAGATCTGCATGCCACCACGGAGACGCAGACCAGGTGGAGGGTGGATTCTTTCTGGATGTTGTAGTCGGAGAGCGTGCGGCCATCTTCCAGCTGCTTGCCTGCGAAGATCAGTCGCTGCTGGTCGGGAGGAATGCCTTCCTTGTCCTGGATCTTGGCCTTCACGTTCTCGATGGTGTCACTTGGCTCCACCTCCAGGGTGATGGTCTTGCCCGTCAGGGTCTTCACGAAGATCTGCATGCCACCACGGAGACGCAGGACCAGGTGGAGGGTGGATTCTTTCTGGATGTTGTAGTCGGACAGCGTGCGGCCATCCTCCAGCTGCTTGCCCGCGAAGATCAGTCGCTGCTGGTCGGGAGGAATGCCTTCCTTGTCCTGGATCTTGGCCTTCACGTTCTCGATGGTGTCACTTGGCTCCACCTCCAGGGTGATGGTCTTGCCCGTCAGGGTCTTCACGAAGATCTGCATCCCACCACGGAGACGCAGGACCAGGTGGAGGGTGGATTCTTTCTGGATGTTGTAGTCGGACAGCGTGCGGCCATCTTCCAGCTGCTTGCCTGCGAAGATTAGTCGCTGCTGGTCGGGAGGAATGCCTTCCTTATCCTGGATCTTGGCCTTCACGTTCTCGATGGTGTCACTTGGCTCCACCTCCAGGGTGATGGTCTTGCCCGTCAGGGTCTTCACGAAGATCTGCATCCCACCACGGAGACGCAGGACCAGGTGGAGGGTGGATTCTTTCTGGATGTTGTAGTCGGACAGCGTGCGGCCATCTTCCAGCTGCTTGCCTGCGAAGATTAGTCGCTGCTGGTCGGAGGAATGCCTTCCTTATCCTGGATCTTGGCCTTCACGTTCTCGATGGTGTCACTTGGCTCCACCTCCAGGGTGATGGTCTTGCCCGTCAGGGTCTTCACGAAGATCTGCATGATTAAATCTGAAAAATAAAATGAAAAGACAAAAACCCCTATCCGGTTATTCCCCTTGAAACACTTCAAAATTTTTCAAACCTTTCATTTCCGCTTTCACAACACAGTACAACACAGCTCTGTATTGCCCAATAAAGATACAGCAAAAGCGCCAAGTTCAAGGGTCAAGTTGAATGACGTTCAGCGTTCTTGTTAAACCAGTTAAGTCACTCTGGCATCAGCCGCCACTCCCAAACCCAAATTAATTGCATCGTCAGCTTTCCCGTTTGTACAAAGTGTTCAAATGTAGAGGGGGGGAGTATACACTTTGTTCATTCTACCAGGTTAGGGCCCAATGTGTTAACAATAACAAACACAGTATTTGAGGATTTGTACAAAAACATATTTTTTTAATAAAATGGTGACAGCCAATATGGCGTCTCATGTTCATTATTTCAACTAAAAAGGTTTTTTTATTTTACGTATTGTATACACGGTATTTTATAACTACGCAAAACCTATTATTTTTTAACGGTGTAGTTTGTTAAATTTTAAAAGAAACAATTACAAACGATTACCTTTACATCGCATAACCGGGCGGCGAGAGAGAAAAAATAACCCATGACGCAGCAAACGGGCAGACGTTATTAAAAAAAAATCACGTTTCATAACGTTACAAACATCAACAGAACGCTCAACCTAAGACGCAAACGTTAATACGCTTAACGACAACGTATAAAGCAGCAAAAACATCGTAAACCTTTCGTTAAATTAAAGGAACAATGTTAATTTTAACTCAAGACGCGACGGCATTTCGACTTAAAATGGCGTCGCGGCCGAAGCTTCACAAGCGCCAAACTCTCTCCGCCCCAACCAACGCGTCAAACAACTTCCACCTCCCCCACGAGCATCGCGATCTCCAACAAAATATCGTTAACAACATTCGAAATAATGTTTACCTCAGAACTGACCGTTTTGGGTGCACGAAGCGGCGAAAGAAACTCCTCGCGCAGACGCTGAGAGCACGGCTCGGCGAAAGAGGGGAAAAAAAAGCAGTTCGGTTATGGAGGACGGCGGCACCGCGGTCGGTTTATATAGCGCCGCGTGTATCCATCCGCTTTTGTCTCGCGCGGCGGCGGAGGCGTCTGCGGCGGCGTCATCCGCCGAGGGCTTCGCTCGCTCCCCATTGGCTGACGGTCGCGATCACGCGCCAATCACGCGCGCGTACGTGGGCGTCGGTGGGGATTCTTTTTTTTNGTGTCATTCTGTTTGTCAGCATTAATTAAAAGCCACCACAATTTCGCAGCGTCATCGTCGTTTGTTCTGCCGTCTAACCGGTTGTGACAAGAGCGGGCAGCCTGGTAGTTCACGTTAGGCGGTGTTAGCGTTCACGTTAGGCGGTGTTAGCGCTACGAACCCCGGCAACACCGGTTGCGATTATCTGAACCGGTTCGGGGCCCCCGTTCCCCCAGCTTCAAACGAGTAACCTGGTGGCGGTGTGTCGTCAACATCGCCACTGGGGAGACAAAGGCGGCCGGGACGTGTGCTCGCCACCCACCCCCCTCGTGTGTCGTGCCAGCCTTCATAGGTGCTCGCTCACAGCACTTGCCCCAAACAGTCTGTTAAGGCTACACGGGGGTTATGTGTCTGGGTTGTGACATAAGTCGATTGTGGCTTTAGTTCAATGAAGGGACCTGGTTCAATGAGTCACCGTTCAACAACAACACCCCCACCCAGCAACCACCATCCATTCACGACGAAGTTGTTGAAGTGACAATATCGCTCAAAAACGCGACACACTCGTCGTCAACACCTGTACAATATACCGTGGCCTTAAAAGGGCAAAACACGCATGCTATGCGAAGTTCCGGGTAAATGGCAACTTCTTCAAAGCACATCGTTTACAGTGAAATGTGGTAACTAGGGTTTACTGAAAATGTGGAAAATAATACCCGCTCACAAGGGGTAGTTTTTTTATTTGTCACTAAATAGATGGCCAGTCCAAGGGGAACCCCCTCATAATTGAAGGAACACTGCAAACAATCGTATGTAAGTGATGTCCTTCTCAAATGAGTATCGAAGTGGTACTAGCACATTAACTGCCCTGAGCCAGTGGCGAAACTCCACAATTGTATGTCGGGTGCGAGTGTATTCATATGACAACCACAGTCTTCCCATGCACATAGTGGTACGTATTTATTTTATTTTATCGACCACGGAGTGATGATGGGCCGAGCCAACAACCCTCAATCATGGGTCGCTCGCTCTACCGCTGAGCCACATGGCAGGACAATAGACAAAGATCCCCCATAAAGGCCACACAGGCTGTTGGGGCAAGTGCTTTCAGTGAACACTTATGAAGACCGATGAGGAAGTGGTGTAGCCAGAACTACACGCGCCTGCCTTTACTCGTTTAAGGCCGAGTAGACCTAGGGGAGGACCAGGTCCGGTTGAGATGTTCGCCACTGGTGTTAGTCGTGGCCCGGAGTTGAACTCTGATCCCTAAATTCATCAGTGGGCAAACCACTGCGACAAAGCTGGACGAATACAGAATGTGAATTCCAGAATGTGAATTCCAGAATGTGCTCTACATATCCCTGTACTACGGCATAGTGCCACTCTTTATTGCTGTAATCATACCCACTACAATACTAAGGTAGATTATACAGCCATCACACAAGAGTTGATGATTGAATGGTAGCGGGGGGGGGGTGTTGAATAGCTAAATAATATAACCAAGATTTGAAGTTTTCGTGACTGCAAGAATTCATACTCTCTGGTTTTTTCGGTAAAGTCACGTAGGTAAAAATTTAAAATAAATTAAATCACGACGTTTCGGAGACAACACAAGCTTCCGTCTTCAGGTGGAACCGTCACAGTATCATATAACCTATGAATTATATAGGTTAGATCATGAACCCACATGCTTGACATCGAATTACATCATGGGACCTCTAATTACAGCCACCAGCAGCAAACCTTTATAGCTTCGCCACCCTCACGACCGGTTAATCTCTTCCGTGACCATTAACCCTGCGTTATAGTCAATGACTCAGTGGCGTGATGACTACAAATAGTGAATAATAACAATTGTCACCAACCACACCCGGAGGAGCAAAGAAAATGACGTAAATTATTTGCATTCACCGTACATTCTCAAATACTCCATTAAAGTGCCATGCAAGATGTGACATTGGTGACATCATAAACTTGAGGTACTACAAGGTACTACAATATTATAACTACTACAAGTGACTTTACCAAAAGACCCAAAGAGTAATTCCTGCAGTCACGAAAGCTTCAAATAAAATATTAGAACTAGTTTTTACTATACGGTATATGGTTGGATGCTTTTTTTTATTCTTCTTATTCACAACCCTATTATCCGTGACCCTATTATCCACAATTATCCGCGAATTTTGTTTATACTTTGAGGAACGACTGCAGATTGAAAACAAGAATAGCCGGCTGGGTCATGTAGCAGTAGACGAAATGTAGCCGAATCTCGCCGGTGAAAGATACCGTAACGACGTATGATTTTTCCGTGAAAAGTCCCACCGAGACTCTCAATATTCTTCGTTCCGTGGGGGATTGTTGGCCAATTCCAATGAATTCGTGATTCGTGGGAGGAAACCAGAGGAGAGACTCACGCATTTGAGCGGTTATGCAACGGTGGTGGTCGTACATTGAACAAACAAGCAAACTGGTGGAGGGCTTAAACAATCTCAAACAAAGCTGGCTTTAGCTACCGTGTCAAGATCTGACGAAATCCGGCGTATTCAGGTGATCTGGTCATCATGTGCACACGTGGGTTTTACGTGGGTTTTACGTGGCAACGGGAAGATGTTAAATCATGTGGTGTCGTGGCAGAAATGGACTTTATGTAATCCATAAAAATGTACTAGAATAGAAATACTGTATATTTACGTTGTCGGAAAGGGTGTTTCCGATGGGGTTTTAAATAAACGATGACGGTATATACGGTATTAAAAAAACACGTGGTACGGTGTATATCTCAAACTAGATTCGAAGCTTTCGTGACTGCAGGAATTACACTTTGGTTCTTTCGGTAAAGTCACGTAGAAAATCAAATCAAATAATAATAGAATCCGACGTTTCGGTTGCAACACAAGCAGCCATCATCAGGTAGGAATTAATGATAAAACACAGACACGGGAACATGTTGATGGTTCATTTTCTTGGTTCTTTCGGTAAAGTCACGTAGAAGGGAAATAATAAAATAATAAAAATAAAACATTATAAAATACAATTCTCACGACGTTTCGGCCACAACGCAAGCAGCCGTCCTCAGGTGAAGAACAGCGCTGTCGGAAAGACAGCGTCTGAATGAAAAAATGTTGATGGTTGCTTGTTGCAACCGAAACATATTCTATTATTTTATTTTCTACGTGACTTTACCGAAGAACCAAAAGGTGTAAATCTCTTTAAATATTAAGTATCCTACACGCAGTGTAATACAATATTTTACAATCACGTGTATCGATGTGCCCCGCGTTCTACTTGTAGTAATTATCGGTGGACAGACGAGATTCATATTCTTAGGTTTTTTCGGTAAAGTCACGTAGGTAAAACATCAAAATTAATGAAAATAAAATAAAACAAAAATCACGACGTTTCGGAGGCAACACAAGTCTCCGTCATCAGGTGGGACCGTCACAGCCGAATTAGCTGCATCAAGTGAGGCAATGATTCAAGATGTAATCCTTATAAGCAAGTTGAAGGGGGAGGAGAGGGGGGGCTCATCAGAATGTGGTAGCCAATGAATGGAAACGTATCGGGAGGGAGGGGGCAGGGCTCAAAGACAGCACGGAGTGCTCAACACATTGGGCAGAGAGGGGGAGGGGAGGCCTGATACACATGAAAGACAAAAGAACGAAAATGCCCATGTTTATACAATGCTGGCTGAACAATGAAGAGAGTACTGTTAAAAATAACGAATTTAACACTCGGTAAAGTAAAGTAAAATATGCCTGTCAGATAAGATGGTCCAAAAAAGTGTAATTAAGAGACGAGATTACAAAAATAAACTCGCCCATTATTTTAACTGCCGCGCCAAAGGGGCATCTATTCGAACCTGCGATCTCGAATGTAGGGCTGCAAGTCCAGCACTGCATTGATAATTAAAACCATCAACACCGCCACATCATGTTATCATTTGGCACTGGTCGCCATGCCGTCTCGTGACCCAGATAATGTTTGTTAGAACCGCAAACACAGCTGCAGGATAAGCCATGAATTGTGGCTATTCATCGAACTCTGGCGTCTTGCCATCGAACGCGCCCGAACGATGGTTTCTGATTAAGATATCTCGCCAAGATATAANTAAAGTTGATCGGCACCGTGGCTTCGTCTTATTTTCTATAGTTTTTGTTAAATAACACCCCCCTCCCTCCCAACTACTTTACCCGTACGGGAATAGAGATTTGTAACAAACATATACGTAATGCGTTTTTGCAATCCGTTCCAAATGTAGGTCATTCATTCGTGACTCTTTGGGCGGCACTTGGAAGGTAGCGGAGCGGTGGCGCAGCGGTTAGCGCCACGAACCTGGGCCTCCTCCCCCCTAAGTCGACTCAGCCTCAAATGAGTACCCGGTACGGTGTGTGAACATCGCCGAGGGGGGGGGGAGACGAAGGCGGCCGGGGCGAGGTACTGTCCACCCACCCCTCGCGTGTCATTCCGGCCTTCGTAGGTGCTCGCTAGTAGCACTTGTCCCAGCAGTCTGTTGAGCCTACACGGGATCCCTTTGCCTTTGGAGCTTGTAAGGTGGACGTGGGGTGGGGCTTGTGGGGAGGGCGAGTTGGAAGTCGGGGGCGGGGCGAGTTGGAAATCGCGGGGCGGGGCGAGTTAGAAGTCGAGGGGCGGGGCCAACCCCAAATTGGGCGGCGCTCGCGCGGACGAGTGGGAATGTGGCCCCGAGGGGGGGAGGGAGGGGTGGTAGAGAGTAGAGGGGGCGGGGTTACTCGGAAGCCCATTTTAGTAGGCGGGGCCTAACTGGGCGGAGCCAAACGCCTCCGAGCAGCCAATCAACTCGCTTTGCGCAGTCCACACCGCCGCGCCCATTGGTCGAGCCTGTTGCTGGGCAGAGGCGTCCTCGAATTCTCCAGCGCGCGTTTGCCGTGCCGCGATTCTGATTGGTGGGCGCGCCTCGGTTGCCGGTGGCGAGCCGTCGCGCTATTGGCTGGCGACCGACAGTGCGCGCTACGTAATGCAAAAAGCGGGTTACTGCGGTATATTTTTTTGGTTGTTGTTGTTGCCGGCACTGGTACTATACCCTGCATATTTAATGTTATTTACTTGCCATAGAAGCAACGCACAAGCACACTCGCAATGAATAAAAACGGCACGCGAATGCATTCACGAAACAATGTGTTCCGCGCGCTTTCGCTCGAGCAAAAAGCTGAAGCTGGTTGCCAAGTGTCTGTGCCCAATGGTCGAATAATAAGTCATGCCCCACTTGTATCTTGACTTAAAGCTGTCGTGACTACAGGAATGCATATTCTTTTGGTCTTTCGGTAAAGTCACGTAGATAGGTTCAAAGAAAATAAAACTACGACGTTTCGATCGCAACACAAGCGGTCGCCACTTGTTTTAGTGGCATTAAAGTTCCCGCCAAAATGTACGTGTGCATTTACTATTGTACCTTGTTGCAAACTAATGTACGTGCAACATATATAATCTATCATTCCTGGTCGTACTTTCCCTCAAAATAGGGATGTAAACGTTATTTTGTTCTCCAATTTGTGTGGTTTAGCTTCAGATTTAACTAACAGATAAGCGCAAACCACATTCGTCAATCTATGTCGTCATTCTCTTCATATTTGTTTAAAGAAATAATAAAAACATGTTTGCCACAAGGGATTGGCTCTTTCGAATGCTTTGTCTCCACTACCGCCTGACAACAGCGTTGCTGAACGTTAATAGGTTAGCTGTGGTCGGCCTAATTAGTGCGGATTAACGCACTAATTAGACCAACCACATCTTTATACTTTAATACTGTCGTGATAAGTCGGTAATTCAATAAAACCGGCCTCTGTTGAGAAGAAAAGTCAACATATTTTGAGAGTGGTGTGCACAGGACTCATGAACAAGGGAGAATACATTGCAGTATGAGTCAATCGTGATTATTAAAACACGTTTTAATATTTCTCAATAACCCTAAAGTCAACCAAAAGAGCGCTACTATGCCATATAAAGAGTAAATAACTGCACTGTAAAACTATACAAGATTTACAGCTCACACAACACTAATCTCAGATAATTATTTAGCTTGTGGTACAATTTGCTTGGTTGAGAACTCCCGGCCATTTGTGTTCATGTGACATTCAACATTTGCCTCAATATGCTGTGCATGAAACATGAATGGCCAGATTTAAATAAAGATAACATGCAATATATATACTGGACTGGAAGCCAATGTTACGTGGCGGACTGTAATATACTTTTTTTAATGCAACTCCATTCCATTTGTTTTGAATGACTAATGTTTTTTTCTATGTATAGAGGGTGTGTGTGGCTACTTGGAGAACGATATTAATGAGGTTTATCAACCCACATTTTAGGTTTATTGGAATGTGTCCACAAGTTGGATTCAAAAGTAAAGGAGACGGGAAAAAATGTGCTGTCGGATGTTGGCCACGTGTTAGTGGTTTTCTTTTGCTGTTACAATTTTGTTCCAAAAGTGTGCGTATGGTTACGCTTGGGTTGTTTATTCATAAAGCAGAGGTGGCATTTGTTATTTGCCTATGTGACCAAATCTAAACTAAACCAACATTTTTAAAATTTTACCAGATAAGACTCACTAAGCAATATAGCTCTTTTTCAGAAGCGACCTGGCCACAAACGATAGGTTAACGAAGTGTCATCATGTGAACAATGATACTCTTAAGCGCATGTTTCTAAATGTGGGGAGAACATGCAAACTCCAAATATACAGCAGGCGTTAGGGTCAGGATTGAATCCATGGCCTCCTGTATACCTGGCGAGGCAGGTAACATCTCCTAGCCACCGTGATGATGATGAGAGAGAGACGCCTCCAACTCCGCATATACAGCAGGCGTCAGGGTCGAATCCACGACCTCCTGTATACCAGGCGAGGCAGGTAACATCTCCAAGCCACCGTAAAGGTGCCCAATCTCGTCAGATCTCAATAGCCAAGCAACGGTGAGCCTGGTTAGCACTTGGATGTGAGATGACCAAGGTCTTCCAGGTGATTTAGGGCAATCACCGTGGCGAGATGTTAACTACCTCGCCTGGTATACAGGAGTTGTGGGTTGGATCCCGACCCTGACTCCTGTTTATTTGGAGTTTGCATGTCTTCCCCGTGGTCCCGTGGATTTTTCTCCAGATCCTCCGTTTTTCCCTCCACATTTAGAAACATGCGTGAATGGTATTTATCTGCTATAAATTTCCATCATAGCCCACTTGAGCTATTGTTTGTGGTTAGGTCGTTTCTGAAAACGAGCTATATAGCTCAGTGGGCCTTAGCTGGTGAAATAAAATTTGTTAAGTTTTGTCACCTTCTTGTTTGGGTGGTGAGGCTTTGTCTGGGATTTGGCCAAGCACCTCAACAATGGGACAGTTGCACTCTGCTCAAATAATCTGGTGACGAAGTGAGCCTTTCTTACGTAAATTATTGGCATTGTTAATTCATAACCGGCAATACTCTCTTTAAGCCACGTGTTCTCAAATTCTTGCATTACCCACCTTTCCATGTTTACCAATAATCTTATGTAATGCACAATTTAATTGAAATCTCTCTTGGATGTAATGTAAGTAAATAAGTGAAGTCACGTCTGAACAGTGGCGGCTCGTCAATAGAGGGCGCAGGGGCGCCGCCCCATCAATATTCAAGAAATATCCATATACAAAATTTATATAAAAATACATAAATAAAATATTTTTTTCATACGATGTGCCGGCTGGTAGTAAGAAAAGCATCAGCATTTAATAAAAACTGGCCTTAATCGGTCAACTATTTTCTATGTTTTCAATGTGTTTCATGCGGGGCGCCGGACAAATGGATGTCTATGTGAGACTTTACATTTTCGGACAGCATGTGACCTGAAGCTGGTCTCTAATTGGTTTCTTAAAGATTCTGCTCGGGCGCAAGTCGTTGCGTCCCTGGCCAATCAGAATTGGATACATGTTATTTTATCCAATCTGATTGGTTCTCGTCACCTGTCATTCAAATTTACGCTACTGCGAGTGCGCAGGCGACACCACTTTGACACTTGCTAGGCTGATCAAATTTTTTGTGTAAACAATGGCAGCAGTTCATCCAAATTCTGTAATTTATTTACAAAAAAACCCTTTCACAAGGCTTTCGCTGAAAGAAATAAAAAAGATAAAGGATCTCGGACCGGACCAACCCGATTTACAAATCCAGCAGCAGGCCAGTGACAGAGGACGAAGCTACACACGAAGCTTCACCCGCGCTTGTTATGAGAAACGGAGGTGGCTGGCTGGATGTGATGTTAGCAATTCTCTTTTTTGTTTTCCCTGTCTTTTATTTCAAAGTGTCGGCACTGAAGTTTTGTGGACAACGACGGGGGTAAGAGACCTCAAACATCTCTCTGACAAATGCAAACGTCATGAAAGTAGCCGCAGCCATATTGCTAATAGCATGAAACTAACGTTTTTATGTTCAAGTAGGAAACATGCTTTTTGGTACTTTGGTCTGAAATGTATATAAAAGAGAAACATTTATGTTCAAGTAGGAAACATGCTTTTGGTACTTCTTTTGGTCTGAAATGTAAATAAAGATAATCAAAATTTATATTCAAGTAGTCAAAATGGTTTTTGGTACTGCTTTATATTTATTTGCCCCCCTCAATAAAATAAAAAAAATGCGCCCCCCAAAAATAAATATCACCAGCCGCCACTGCGTCTGAATGAATAGTAATAAAACATTTTGACTTCAAACTTTCGTGACTGCAGGTATTCATATTCTTTGGTTCTTTCGGTAAAGTCACGTAGATAGAAAAAATAATACAAGTAAAATTAAGAAATAAACTACGACGTTTCGATCACAACACAAGCGATCTTCTTGTGTTGTGATCGAAACGTCGTAGTTAAAAAAAAAATTCTACGTGACTTTACCGAAATAACCCAAAACATTAAACCTAGTACTAATAACGCAGCCTAAACTTAGATGAACCGCACAAAACTGAAGGACAATGAACCAATAGGTGCAAACACATGAACCGCATTGACCTCGAGCAATAACTGTGGTTAAAAACAAGCAGCATATGCTGGTGTTGAGTACCGTGGAAGGAGGGATACATTAACAAGAGTAATGGATGCCAGAGGGAAAATACTGTTGTAAAGAAAAACAAATCCACGATCGGTTCGGGAGGAATAAGTGGGTGCAGGAACTGAATACTATTTTAAAATAGCAAATGTAGGCGGTATCGTGGTTGACATCACCACTCGCTTCAAAAAAGGATGCGGATTGTTTTTTTCAACGGCAAAAATGATTTATGAATGGAGCGATGGCACCAAATGCCAAGTGTTTTGCGAGTGGCTCTTGGCTGCTGAGAAAGCGTGAGGTGTGGCACTGTGAGGGATTGTGACAGATTGGGGATGCCTTCATCTAGCAGTTGAATGACTGCTACTGCTGTTGGTGAAATACGATCAAACAACCCCCATGACTGACACAGTCTGATGGAGGCCCTCATCTCGCAATGCATTTTAAGAGGGATGTAAATGATTACTAATTATTGAAGATACAATTATGGACAATGAGACAAAGTTAGAAAACAATCCATCCAAGTGAGTTCTTTTAATTGGGTTTATGTTGCAAGTTTTGTAAAAACATGCAGAGTGAATTATACTGTTTATAGGTGAGTGGAAAAATGGCATTGGAGCGATGATAGTTTTTTCACACGAGATATGACACGCGAAATGAATGTACTGTGGAGATGGAACGGGTTTGACGAGGCCGTACTAGTCTGGGATAATGAAATCTGCTAGCTCTGCTTTAAGAGCAACGATCACAGAAATAGTAATATCACAAGTATAGTGACGAGAGAGTGTATCGCCACCACTGATTCCATCACCTTGCGAGAGCTAACGTGAAAAATATTAGATAAAACACTAAACACTGCTCTCTCTAAAAACCATGTCATAAAAGTCCTGGATTGTTTCAAGAGTGCGTCAGAATGCATTTTTGTTCTTGACTATATTCCCACATCAATGCACCTCGCCTTCACCAACCCACTCTGGTGAAGTATGGTCAAACAGTCCGTGCAGTGTGGGGAGGCCCACATCAGGCGGTGGATTGACAAAATTGCAGTAGGTGAATTGTTCTACCCTTAATCTAAATATTTCTAAGATAATACTGATGAACAATACTTTGTTAATCCACTGGTTCCATCTCATTGTGGGTTGGTGGACCCACAATGAGATGGTTCCATCTCATTGTGGTCCACCAACCCTACCAGAAAGTCACCAGGCTACAGATGTGTACTCTTTGCACTAAAATCCGCTGGTGGAACAAAATGCATTCCCTTCCGCCACAGTTTGGAGGCTGTATTCACCGCAGGCCATCGGAGACTTCTCCGGTTACGCAGCCGTCGCTTTTTAAAATTCTAACAGCGTACGCCCGCACTGTGAATAACATGTTTTTGGGCAAAGGTGGGCAGGGAGTGGAAATTTCCAAGTCGACATCAAAAAAGAGGCGAGCTCTCAAAGAAACCCCAGGGTCTCATTTAGTTTTTTTTGTTGTTGTTTTGTGCAGAAAACACTTGCGAATTTAATGCCGAGCCAGTCGTCACGGTTCACATCAGAAGTTTGGCAGCTCGAGGTGGCGATCATGAACATGGACCAAGCAATGATGGATACGAGCCACGAAATCCACACTGCCCGAGCTTGTTTATTCGAATGATTTCATGGTGTGAGGGGACACACGCTAACACGGACAGGCTGACACATCTCACCGAAACGAGGCCTCTGATATAACAGCAACAGCTAAGCGAGAGGCCTAATTATCTGGCGAAAATTGATTCCGTGACGCAAATTTCCTAAATCACGAAACGCATTTACAACACGCTGATCCGCCGATGTGCTTTTTTGCTTGCAGGGTTCAGTATTTTAACTCTTACTGTGCGGTAAATGACTTCCAAATCATTCGTCGAGGGGAATTTTCAAATGAAAAATGCTGCGGCAAATTTTGGACGGCGACGATCGATGAACGATGCCCCACTCTTGTGAATAGTGTCACAGGCTATTTAATTTCCAAAGTAATGTAGCAACACATTCATCAACAAGACTGCTCTATAAGTAAAAAGATAGGTGACGTTTCAAGCAATGACCCTTCATAACACATCTCAACATCGCCGAACATTTTTTCTTTTTAGGGCGGTCTTATTATTTCTGGTTATGCACCCCTGCCAATGCTGTATAGCACACGAAAAAAGCAAATATGTAAAGTAATGTAGATTATTACACATATTTATTTTCTAAAAACAAATTACAGCGTCATATGTATGCCGATGTCAGGGGAAGCTGTATGGAAATACAGTAATGTAATAAATGTATGTTTACTTTTAATATCCATGTCTCCAACCTTAACCACCTCTCATAAATATACAACGCAGTTCTGTATATTATCAACGTACATTACCGCTTTATTTCTACACTTTATACATTTGATTGAACAATGACGTAAGCGCACGTTCTTCAAATCGAACAACCGTCAGTGGAAGATTAAAATCACGAAGGAACGATTGGCCAACCCATTCGATGGCTTTTCTCTTTTCAACAAAATACACCATTTTTTTTTCAGAATCAATATATGTACTGTTTGTGAGCCAACTGAAGTTCAAGTTAATTTATTTGGTAGAGCCCTGTGAGCCACTCGGCTCTTGAATCGGGTGCAACCGCAACAAACAAAAAAAACATCTTAAAGTGACTATGTGCAAACAAAAAATCCAAGAAAAGACAGCAAAATATTACAGAAAAAGCACCGTACACCAACAGTGTGCAAAAATCCCAGTGGGATGCAAGTCAAACAACAACAACCACAAGCAACTTAGATTAAGGCCATCAGTCTAACTCTGTACTTCAACAAACATGGCCAAACCAATAAACGTTTCGAAAATCACCAACATAAAGCCATAAAAGCAATGAAACAGTGATCATAGGAACTATGACCGAATTTTCACAATAAACGACATAAACAACATGTACTACCAAACTCATGCAGCCATAGCTGGCTGCTTGAGTCACTTCACAACATCAGGAGCAACTCGTGGTAAAAGCCAATGAGACGTTGTCTATGCCAGTTATGTAGCAATTTTTTGGGTAATCTCGCAATTTTCAGGGCGCCAATAAGGAGGGATAAGTTTAATACATAGGCTTTCGTGACCAATATTCATAATACAGGTTTTTGAGTTAGATCGCGTAAGTATAAATGTGTTGTAACCCTCCACCACCCGACACAGCTCGGAAGATTCTGGAAAATCGCCCGATGATGCTGGATGTAATTACCAGCGAAACGTCGTACTCAAATTGTAAATCATGTGGATTTACTCTCCAACACACCGGTGAGCTGAAGTTTTGTTTACGTGCGTCGGGTGGTGGAGTGTTACGACACATTTATACTTACGCGATCTAACCCAAAAACCTTTAATAGGGAGGTAGAAGTTGTACTGCCTGGGAACATGAAATACGGTACTCGATTGCGGAGTATGCCTTACTTTGCCATCGGTGCAAAGACGCATCTCATGTTTTCACCAAATCTTCATACCCCCTAAAAAACGATTTCTATGAAACTCACCACGCTCGATAACATTGCAAGTGCAAAAGATATGAAGAGTTTTGGGGCTGCTTTATGTAGTTTGTTGTCCTTCCCCAGCACCTTCGATTAACATGGTTGGCCGTGCAGGGTGCGAAACAAGTTCTACGTACGTGCATTCACCATGAACATACCTTCCAGAGCATGTTTTAACTTAAAAACAATTCACCCTATGCTGCATACCAGTGCGCTCAGCGTGTGAGAATGCGTAAACCTGTGGCGCTCGTATGTCCACATGAAGATTGCATCCATTATGTGCGTCCGTGAGTGTTTATGTGCTCAGAATTCGTTGTGCTCAACTTAAATGGAGGCCCACTGTACTGCAGTGTAAGCTTGTTATATGTGGGCTTCAGACCGTGACAAAAAATGGCCTGATTCCAGTAACTATGCCACTTTGGGCCAACTTTGGCATTTGGTGGGAAACATTGGCCCAACGTTCCATGTTTACTAGAATCTTGAGGAGCGATGCCAAAAGGTCTATGACAGAGTGGAGGGGTACATAAAATTGAACTATAAACTATATACTTTTTACCACCAGGTAAAGGCCACTGAGCTATATAGCTCTTTTCAGAAGCGACCTGGCCACGAACGATCGCCCAACGAAGTGGCTTATCGTGTGGAAATTTATAGCGACCAAATGCTCTAATCGGATGTTTCTAAATGTGGAGGCAAAAACCGGAGGGCCTGGAGAAAAATCCATGCCACCACGGGGAGAGACAGAAAGAGACATGCAAACTCCAAATATACAGCAAGCATCAGGGCCGGGATCGAACCCACGACTTCCATGTATACCAGGCGAGGTAGTTAACATCTCGCCAATGTGACGAGATGGTCTAGAGGTAGGAATCAAACACTTGTGTTGATGCAAGCTGGCTCGGAGACCACAAGGCTATCAGCCGTGTAAAATTAATTATTAACGCAATTCTGTGCAGTTAAGTTGGGATAAGGTTTCCTAGAATGCTTTGTGCAATAACTGGGTTGTAAATGGATCATTACAAACCCCACGGGGCTCTCAGATGCCGAGAGTGGCCACTGTTCTTCAGAAAAAAAATCTCCAGCAACACCCATGCACACATTCTTTATTTAAACCAGGTGAAAACCAGTTGAGAGTAAAAGTCTATTTTTTTTACAAGCGACCCCCGAGGCCACAAAGCAATACAGTGCAAAGTTTCCATGCAAACAAGTCTAATCACAATCAGAAATATAAAATCCAAACAATCAAGAAAAACGCAGTTTATGGATACAAAAATAAACGTGACTTAATTTTGAAGAGGATAAAATTGGTGTAATGTGCTATGCAGAAGGGCCACTGCCCAAAACGTTACCGATCATATTTTTGTTTCTTTCTAAGGCCACAATGTGTTGAATTTTTTTTATTTGATAGCATAGGTTAAAGCTCAGACAACTTTCACCTATCTGTTCAGAATAACCAGAAACAAATCGCTAGGGCCCTTCTGCAAAACGTTTCCAGTAGCGACGTGATCGTGAAATATAAAAACACGCTGGGATTCACGTTTCACTATTTAAAGACACCTTGTTACATTCCCAGCACGGGTATGTTAAGAATACACTTGCTCATTACGGTACAGGCTGACTGGGAATGAGTATTTCCTTTACATAACAGATATGGGACGCTCCTCCCATGAATGAGGGCCATTTCGGTAAATAATAAGATTTACAGAATTGGGGTCATTATTACACTTGGGATGTAAGTATGCACGTTGAACTTCTTTCGCGCCGTACGTAGCCAACCGCGCTAATCGGGAGGTACGGGGATAACACGCACATTTTGAGACCTCGTATTACATTGTGTGGATTTAAACGTAGCACATATTAACCGGAGAGTAATTCGTTCAGCGGCTCCCTCCAAATATCTTGGGAGGATCGCAGATTGCTCTGCAGCCACTTCCACGCGGTTCGACATCTATTCCACAGTCATCCGCTGTTTTACATCTTCTTTGGACAACCTCGACCACCCCCCCTCGTCTAACCTTCGACAACAACCTTCGTTCATAATCGGTGTTGTTGATACACCGGAGAAGCGTCCAAGTCAGGTGCACATGTAGGGGGGGGGTGAAAATCCCCATAACTGTGTATTTTACGTACATCCTCCACAATGAGGATTTGTGTGTTGTGATATCATATCGGTTTGTGTTCAACTGCACAGAATCTGCTGAGACCAGCGCTTGTATTCATGCTTGTATTTAACCAATGCTGTTGAAATGATGCACTCCCAGAAGGCCTTGTGGCTGATGAGATTTAAATAAACCCACTTATTTTTTTTTTTGTGGAGGGTCAGATGCATGTGAAGGAGACTTATTGTCAACTCATTTGTTTTTCATGATATTCATAATAAACGTTTTTGTTTTTGCTAATTCCTTCCAAAAAGCTGTCTTGGCACAAGTCTCCTGAAGGACGCCACTATCTGTTATTTTCTTTGCCATCCTTGGAATTCTCAATGGCCATATAGGCTTTGTAGTCACGTATTAGGAATTGTTATCGGGGTGACCTTAGGTCTTCTTAGTGATAAACAGGTGGACTGATGATGATTATATTTACTTCACTGTATTATTTGTGTGTGGACAGTGATTACTGAAAGGCCAGTGGTGGGTGGAAGTGTTTAACCACCACTGAGTAGCCATTGGTGCTGCTCTGGCGTTACGATTAGCACACTGGACTTGATATCCACAGGTCTCCAGAGCAACAGTTAAACAATTGTGCTATTCACGTGCTATGACAAAGGGCCGTCTCTCGAAACGTCGCCCATTACACGTTTTCTTTTAACGCCACGGTGTTATTGACGAACGTGTTGAGTCTGTGGTTGTTGGAATTAGTGCTTTCATCCCATTGCCAGTGCAGAGATATCACCGAGTAATTTGTCTTAGTTGAAACAAATGTGCTCGTTACTTAAAATCCCCCTCCACCCAGCAGTTCAAATGGGTTCACCGCGGTCTGTGGTTGGGAGAACAAGCGTGGGTCCTCTCCACCTTTTCAAAGACGTCTGGTCAAGGTCGAACAGGAGAAATGACCCGCCAGAGGGTCTCTCTGAAACTCCCTGCAGGCGGGAAGACCATCAACCCACCCACACCAGCGAGTGGCGTGAGCAAACAATTTCAGGGCTGCACCTGAAGCCTTTTGTGCAACCTTTACCTGGTAGTCTGCGACTGCACGCTAGGATTTCACGATGAGCTCAAAGGTGGCTTGGGTGCGGACACCGGCGGCTCCTCTCAGGTGTCACAGTGGCACCTTCTGCGTCGCAATCATCGTTAGCGTCGTCGGCAAAGCCCTCGCCTTCGCAGCAGAGTGCGCGTTTGGCTACCAAACTTCGGACTTTACACCTCAGATTGTGGTCTCAGCCAGAGCCAGACGCTGGGGCATTGGGTTTATTCCTGAGGGACGAATGTGGGGGCTGATACTTTGAGAGGCAGACAAGGGCGGGCTTTTATTTCTTATTCATAATCAGTGGGTTTTTTTTGCATCGAAAAGCGTAGCTTATGCAAAGTGCATCTCAGCACGTTGCACAATCCGCAAACACAACCGTGCCATTGGGCCCTTCTTCGTAGCACATTTCAGTTTTCATAAGCCACAAGTGAGAGATTCCATCCGAAGGCAGTTAAAATCCGGACACTATTGCACAATGGACAAAACCAGCGTTGGGAGCTGCACGGAAACAATTCAGTTTTGAAAGCGGAAAGTTACTCGGCTAACAAAAAAAAACAATGCAATTTTGGATCGAACTGGTTATTTTTCCTACTTCGTAGAAACCCAGCGATTGCAAAAATGTTTTAAAAAAAGTTAAACACAAAAACGTGATCACACATTGTACAGCACAGACGCTAACACGTTTAGCATGAGGAAACTGTTAGGGTTGCCACATTTTCCACTGTAGACCAAAGCTGGACATATTTCTAAGTCAGCCTATGTCTACAATCATATCTATGCAGTGCGCTGTCGTGATAGTGTTCAATACAATGGAAGATCTCGATACAATCAACTGTTGCCACCTGAACACAGCGACCAATTGCCCGACCGTCCCGATTTAAATCCGGACAGCTGGCGACCCGAGAGACAAGTAGACACGAGTCATGGGTTCGATCCTGACCCTGGCACCTGTATATTTGGTATACAGGTCGTGGGTTCGATCCTAATGTCTGTATATTTGGTATCCAGGTCGTGTGTTCGATCCTGACCCTAACGCCTGTATATTTGGTATACAGGTCGTGGGTTCGATCCTAACCCTGACGCCTGTATATTTGGTATACAGGTCGTGGGTTCGATCCTAACGCCTATATATTTGGTATACAGGAGGTCGTGTGTTCGATCCTGACCCTAACGCCTGTATATTTGGCATACAGGTCGTGGGTTCGATCCTGACCCTGCCGCCTGTATATTTGGTATACAGGAGGTCGTGGGTTCGATCCTAACGCCTGTATATTTGGCATACAGGAGGTCTTGGGTTCGATCCTGACCCTGACGCCTGTATGTTTGGTATACAGGAGGTCGTGGGTTCGATCCTGACCCGAACGCCTGTATAATTGGCATACAGGAGGTCGTGCGTTCGATCCTATGTGACGCCTGCTGTATATTTGGCATACAGGAGGTCTTGGGTTCGATCCTGACCCTGACGCTTGTATGTTTGGTATACAGAAGGTCTTGGGTTCGATCCTGACCCTGCCGCCCATATATTTGGTATACAGGTCGTGGGTTCGATCCTAACGCCTGTATATTTGGCATACAGGTCTTGGGTTCGATCCGGACCCTGACGCTTGTATGTTTGGTATACAGGAGGTCTTGGGTTCGATCCTGACCCTGACGCCTGTATGTTTGGTATACAGGAGGTCGTGAGTTCGATCCTATGTGACGCCTGCTGTATATTTGGAGTTTGCATGTTCTCCCCATATTGCGAAACATGCGCTTAAGATGAGAATAGGTTTTTTCCCCTTTTTTCAGGCAACAAAAAAACACCTTTTACAAGGAATCTGCATTAACCACAATACTTGTGGTCAGAATGCAAAAAAACATACTCTGATATATGCATTGTATTTGAATGATTGGTCCACACCAGAAACAGCTTTCTTTTGAGACTCCTCTCAAACGGTGTTAGACCAGAAAAAAAAGGGGGGGGGGAAACCTCTTCTCATATCTTGGTACTGGCAAAGGAGGTCCCATGATGCGCTTAAGAGTATTTAGTTCTCTCCACCGGGTGGAACAGATGAGCCCCACCGGCTACTGCACTCGCTTTAGGCCGAGTCGGCCTCGGAGATGACATCACGCGAGACGACAGCGCCGCCAAGTGGAAGCAGATTCCATCAAAGCAGTCTTGTACTCTGGTGAGCATGAGCAAAATTAACACGCGTCTTTTCAATATCTCTATGTCCCTCCAAGCATTTGCTATATATCCCATCAGGCACGCTGTCTTCTGGGTGTGCATTTCAGTGGCGTTGAATCAACGCCAGCAAACCTCTGGATCTGTTTTGCACACAGCGGGTTTTGTGGAAGATTTGCTGGTTTATCCAGGATGTTTCTGTTGCGCGTCGTCGCTTTAAGATGTTCTCCGTTCATATTTTGTTTGTTGCGGTTGCACCCGACTCAAGAGTAGCATGGCTCACAGGACTATACCAATAAATTAAATTTGAAAAAACTTGAAACTTCATTTCAAATAATGCGATGCGCAAAGCATCTTTTTTTTNATATGGCTGGACAGATATGGGAAGGAGGCGAATTGTTTGCTTGCTAAGTTACTTTATATCCTCCATAAAGACGCTCATGATTTTCTGCTGGGCAGAAATTCGTTCGTGGTTGATGAAATGTCATATCTGCATCCAACGATGGCTGTCACGGACAGAAACGCTTCAGGTAAAAGGGAGAAGCCACCGCAAAGTGATGAAGAAACTGAACTCATTCGGCAATTAAGAGTTGTCGTTGGGAAACATATCAGTACCGCAACAAGGTGAAGAGGGTGCAACAGAGATCAGATGTGGAATAAAGGGAGCATGACCAATGGGTTGCCCTTGTGGGAAGAGAATTCAAGAAGACTTCAAGTCACAAGAGTCACAAAAGTCTCCTGTTCCAATGTATCCCGTCTTCAATCCTCGTACTCTGCCTCGTACCGAGATCACTCCTGACTTGTTATTCCCCTCTTTCCGCTGTCCTCACACTCCCGTAATCTGACTCCTCTCCCCCTCTCCTCTCGCAATCCGCTTATCCCCATGCCCCACTGTCGATCTCAATGTCTCCGGTCAATTCCGCCACCAATCCTCTTTGCTCTCTCTTCTCTGACGTCCTCTGTCCATCCCGGCCTCCTCCTCCTCCTGCTGCCTCGTACCCCGAGCCACCCTGGTCTGCAATACCACCACCCTCGTGCCCACCCCGCCCACCCCCCACCACTCACCGTCCCCCCCACCACTCACCGTCCCACCCCCACCACTCACCGTCCCACCCCCACCACTCACCCCCCCCACCACTCACCGTCCCACCCCCCACCACTCACCGTCCCACCCCACCACTCACCGTCCCACCCCCCACCACTCACCCCCCCCCACTCACCACCCCCCACCACTCACCGTCCCACCCCCACCACTCACCGTTCCACCCCCACCCCCCACCACTCACCGTCCCCCCCACCACTCACCGTCCCCCCCCACCACTCACCGTCCCCCCCCACCACTCACCGCCCCCCCCACCACTCACCGTCCCACCCCCACCACTCACCGTCCCACCCCCACCACTCACCGTCCCACCCCCACCACTCACCGCCCCCCCCACCACTCACCGTCCCCCCCCCACCACTCACCGTCCCCCCCTCCCACCACTCACCGTCCCCCCCCACTCACCCCCCCCCNACCACTCACCGCCCCCCCACCACTCACCCACCCCCACCACTCACCGTCCACTCCCACGACTCACCGGACCCCCTCCCCACCACTCACCGTCCACTCCCACGACTCACCGGACCCCCCTCCCCACCACTCACCCCCACCACTCACCGTCCCCCCCCACCACTCACCGTCCCCCCCTCACGACTCACCGTCCCCCCCACTCACCACCCCCCACCACTCACCGTCCCCCCCCACCACTCACCGTCCCCCCTCCCCACCACTCACCGTCCACCCCCCCCACCACTCACCGCCCCCCCCCACCACTCACCCCCCCCCCACCACTCACCGCCCCCCCACCACTCACCGCCCCCCCCCCCACCACTCACCGCCCCCCCCACCACTCACCGCCCCCACCACCACTCACCGTCCCCCTCCCCACCACTCACCGTCCCCCCCCNACCACTCACCCCACCCCCCACCACTCACCCCACCCCCACTACTCACCCCACCCCCACCACTCACCGTCCACTCCCACTACTTCGTGACGGTAGCCGCTCTGCACGAGCCACGTGGACCCCCGGCACCCCCCCCCACTCGTCTACCGCCGATGACGTCATGACGCCGAGTGGCGGCCATCTTAGTAAGGGGACTCCCAGTCCACTACCAGCACTGAGAAACAGCACCGACAACAATACTCATACTGTACTTATAACAATACTATACTGTACTTATAACAATACTATACTGTACTTATAACAATACTATACTGTACTTATAACAATACTCATACTGTACTTATAACAATACTATACTGTACTTATAACAATACTATACTGTACTTATAACAATACTCATACTGTACTTATAACAATACTCATACTGTACTTATAACAATAATACTGTACTTATAACAATACTATACTGTACTTATATAACAATACTCATACTGTACTTATATAACAACACTAATACTGTACTTATACCAATACTCATACTATACTTATAACAATACTCATATTGTACTTATAACAATACTCATACTGTACGTATATCAATACTCATACTATACTTATAACAATACTCATACTGTACTTATAACACTACTCACACTGTACTTATAACAATACTCATACTGTACTTATAACACTACTCATACTGTACTTATAACAATACTCATACTGTACTTATATAATACTCATACTGTACTTATAACAATACCTATACTGTACTTATACTAATGTACCGCAAACAATACTTAAGAGACTGTATTGGAAATATTGAAAATGCAATACTTAAAACAACGCTGTGCCGAAAACAAAATTGTACCGAAAACGAGACTGTAAAATACTTTTTAATATTTTAGACGTGGAAAAACATTTGTCAGCTGATTAATTGTGTTACTTATATTCTCCGTTAAGGACGCTTTAAAACTGGCCTTACCCCCCCTAAGATCTGACTGTTTACCATGATTCTGTTTATTTCCTCGTATTTTTCATTACAAGGGGCCTCATATTTGTATCTCCGGATGAGTAAAAATAATTGTAATTTTTCTGTCATCCCACGGCGAGTTAACATGCGTTATCCGCCCCTACCCAACGTGGCCGAGGCGACTTCACACAGACACAGACCAGACACCCCCCNACCCCCCNACCCCCCACACACATCACCCCCCACACACACATCACCCCCCCACACACACACATCACCCCCTGCCACCCGTCAACACGACTCACAGGCACGCCGGGCTCCTCCGGGTGGGTTCACTCGACACCAGACATCAACCACACCAATCACCACCACCCATCAACTACCACCACTCCTAACCACTACCTACCAACCAACTACCACCACTACCAACCACCACCACCACCACCACCACCCATCAACTACCACCCACCAACTACCACACAACTACGACCCACCACAACCACCCACCAACTACACCACACCTACCAAACACCACCACCACCACCAACCACCACCCACCTACCAAACACCACCACCACCCACCACCACCACCCACAAGCACCACAACCAACACCCACCACCCACCAAACACCACACCACACCACCACCCACCACCCACCTACCAAACACCACCACCACCCAACCACCACCACCAAATGTCTTCTCGCCCGCCCTCGTCTCGCCCGCCACCACCCCGTGGTGGTGGTGGCTCTGGTGTTGGTGGTGGTGGCTCTGGTGGTGGTGGTGGTGTGGTGGTGTTGGTGGTGGTGGTGTTGGTGGTGGCTCTGGTGGTGTCTGGGAGCTGCGTGTCCGCCTGGCGCTGTGCGCGCTCGGGGTGGCGCTGTCGCTACTCGCGCTCCACGTGGAGGCGGCCAAGGAGCGCGACTCGGCCTACGCGGCGTGGTGCGACTTCAGCGACAGCGTCAGCTGCTCAAAGGTCTTCTCCTCCAGGTTAATACGGAATTAAAACGTGTTCTTTTTATGTATCGTCGTTTTGTTAGCGTTCGATTATGTGGGGATCGATTATTGTTTTTTTTTTGTCATCCGTCGTCGTTTATTGGACGCACGCGGTGGCTATGAGATGTTGACTACCTCGCGTGGGATGCAGGTGGTCGTGGTTTCCAGCTCGACCCTGACAATGCCCTGCTGTATATTTGGAGTTTGCGTGTCTCTCTCATCATCATCACTGTGGCTATGATATGTTAACTACCTCGCCTGGTATGCAGGAGGTCGTGGGTTCGAGCCCGACTGACATGCCTGCTGCTGTATGTTTGGAGTTTGCGTATTCTTTCCGTGGTCGCGTGGCTTTTTCTCCGGGTCCTCGGTTTTTCCCTCCCGATTTATAACCTGACGATAAGCCTTCTTGCTCGAGAGAGGGAGGGTGGCTAGCACCACGCCCGACCGCCTTTGTCTCCCCGGTGGCGATGTTTACACACCGCACCAGGTAATCGTTTGAGGCTAAGTCGACCTGGGGGAGGCTCAGGCCGGTTAAGATAATCACTGTGTAACAAAAACACATTTTTTTGTTTTGTTCCTGGGTAGTAAGTGTTATTTTGTAATTGCTTATGCCTCAAAAGTATAGAAAATGCCTATTATTTCCCACAAACTTTGCTTTTGTGACCAGGATAGTGATATTTTGAAATGTGCCTATTGTCAATGACAAAACGTGGTGTGCATTTGTGTCTTTCGTTCACGTAAAGTCCTGGTCACAAAAGCAAAGTTTGTGGGGAATAATAGCCATTTTATATACTTTTTAGGCATAAGCAATTCGAAAATAACACTTACTACCCAGGAACAAAAATAGTGTTACATAGTGTAATCGTCACTGGCGTTTGGCCACGAGCAGGAATCGAACTTGGGTGGCGGGTTCGTAGCGGAGCACGCTAACTGCGAAACCACCGCTGTTCTGCTTGATTCACTCACTAACTCACTCACTCACCCACCCACTCACCATACGCCAGGTCCCAACAGCACACCACTCTGCTTGATTCACTCACCCACCACCGCTCACCATACACCAGGTCCCAACAGCACACCACTCTGCTTGATTCACTCACCCACCCACCCACTCACCATACGCCAGGTCCCAACAGCACACCACTCTGCTTGATTCACTCACCCACCCACCCGCTCACCATACACCAGGTCCCAACAGCACACCACTCTGCTTGATTCACTCACCCACCCGCTCACCATACACCAGGTCCCAACAGCACACCACTCTGCTTGATTCACTCACCCACCCACCCACTCACCATACGCCAGGTCCCAACAGCACACCACTCTGCTTGATTCACTCACCCACCCGCTCACCATACACCAGGTCCCAACAGCACACCACTCTGCTTGATTCACTCACCACCCACCCACTCACCATACGCCAGGTCCCAACAGCACACCACTCTGCTTTATTCACTCACCCACCCACCCACTCACCATACGCCAGGTCCCAACAGCACACCACTCTGCTTTATTCACTCACCCACCCACCCACTCACCATACGCCAGGTCCCAACAGCACACCACTCTGCTTGATTCACTCACCCACCCACCCACTCACCATACACCAGGTCCCAACGGCACACCACTCTGCTTGATTCACTCACCCACCCACCCACTCACCATACACCAGGTCCCCAACGGCACACCGACGCGCACTCGCTTCACTGGCCACAACTGCAGGTCACCACCACTTATAATTTCTGATTCTTCGCTCGCAACTCCACCACTTTTGAAATTCCCTTCCATTCATCTCTTATTGCGACAATGAGTTAAGGGGGTAGAGAGTTCACAGGTCCGCGCGCGTGCCATTGCTGCCGGCAGGGCCACCACCACCAGAGGGAGCACTAGAGACGATGTTTGTGGCCTTAATAATAGGGGTTTTTCCCCTTATTTCTGGCAATAAAACGGATTTTTTTTTACAAAGATTCATGTCTGCATTCACCACAATACTTGCAGTCAAAGTGCATTGTCTTTGAGCTGTACGCCTTTTGGCGTCCTCTGGTCGAGCACCAATTGGGTCTAGGCTCAAAAGAAAGTCGTCCCTTGGTGTGGACCAATCAGTTTCAAGGACAATGCATATATTATCAGTGTTTTTGTTTGCATTTTGACTGCAAGTATTGTGGTTAATGCAGACATGAATCCTTGTAAAAAGGTTCCAGTTTTGTTGCCAGAAAAAGGGGGAAAACCCTATTATATTTTGGTACTGGCAAAGGATGTCTTAACTTTTCCGAATTGGGCCAGACGTCTCTGAAGAGGTGGGGAATGCAGTTCCCACACTTTACCCCATCACAAGCGATCTGTCTGTCAACACAACTGTAGTGCGCTCAACGATACCGGCTGGGGGCGGTTAAATTAAACTTGATAAAGGGAGCATGCCCTTGCCGTACCGGGAGATCGAATTAAACTAACGACCCCGGATTGCATGTTCAACATAACCATTCAACCGCGACAGTATTGGATGAGTGGTCGATTATTTGCATCGTCGGTTTGAGGCGGTGAATGTGCATCCATCCGTCAATTAATCTCCTGGTATCACCCATGGTCCCGGGCAATTATTACTCCAACTGGGACAGCACTATCATTGTCCGCCCCCTGTCCTCTGGGCCCAAGCCGACTGCCTTCATGTCTTCATCCATAGGGTGGTGTCATCATCTGTGACTGGTAGCCACAAGCCAGGGGTGTCGGTTGTAAAAAAACTATTATCCGGGTAACTGGTAGACTGGAGTAGGTGGCACGTGGCAAGTAGTAATGCTGTTGTTTGATCGCTCCATCTTGTATGTGCTTGTCAAGGTGGGGACGTGGATTCGGTCTTGTGGCTCCGCTGTTCGGACAGAGCAGCCTGCTCAACCAGCCCAACAGTGTCTTCGGGTCATCTTCTACTCCCTGCAAGTCCTGCTGGGTGTGTGCAACAACAAGCAACAACCAAACGGCTGTTCTCCATGGATTCATTTCACACCGAATATATATTTTTTTCGTATTGCTCGTAGACTTAAGCATAGGTGGTATGTGAATTGTAGCCACGGGCATTGCAAGAGTTATACTGGATGTGGTGTGCTTGGTGCAGAAATATTTTACAGGGTTGTTGACCTGGTGGCCACTCAGCTGAAATGAAGCCGTGGTTAGGGCACAACTTTCATATGGTGGCGTAGCCATCAAGGGTGCAGGCAGCGCAACTGCACTGAGGGCACAGGTGATAAGCTGTGAATATGGAGAGGTGGAAGGGGTGGGAGGTGGCATTTTGTTATCTGCACAGAGGCCCATTCCAAACCATGCTGTGTCATTGAAATTGAGAGTTCACATTGTAGATCATCTGAAATGGACTCTTAGCCGTTCCAACTTGTGTTTGCTCGCAACATTCCACACTGCCACGTTTGCGCGTTGTAGCTCAGCCGTTCCACTAAAAAGTTTACGAGTTAAAATTCTGGTCTGGGGTTAGCACATTCTATCATCCCACTGGTGATGATAAAATAAGTACGTTTTTGGTTATTTTAGTTTTCTTTTCCATAGAATGGCCCTGACCATGATGTGGAATTGCAACCACTGGCTCTGCACCACCAACGTGAACTGACACATTGCTAGGTGGAGAACACACTTTGACTGTGCAGTCTGGTGATGTGAAGTGATGATCAACCAGTCACATTAATAAAACGTTGACCTTGATGATTCCGAATGTGTTCCACTTTTGTGTGGGTTTTATTTGGGTATTCCCCATTTACTCCCATTCAAAAATACAAAATGGTCAGATATCTCCATCAGCTGTGGTCTGCAGTCAAACTGTTCCTGCCACTCTTATTAACAGTCATGGAATGATGGATAGATTGATAACATTGCGTGGTTGAATTCAGTATTTTTAAGGCATAATTTATCGCTGTTTTCCAGGTTGCTGGCATGTGAATAGTAAGCCACAGGCAGGGATACTGGTTGCTGACCCTTAGAAACTTGGCTGATATTAAGCTCTGTTTTTGTGACATGCCGTATGTGATAGGTTTTTATCAATCCCGTAGCCACTGAAGGTGCTAAATTCACTAGTGATATAGAAACGATTTGCAATGGAATCGTGACCCAAAATTACAACATGTTATGACATCGCAAGAGGAGTGAATCATTCCCTGCCTAAAAAAATAAACATTTTCCTCCAGACCACTCTTGTTATCCTAAACGATCCAACACCTGGCGAACTTCACCGAGGTTCGTTTTTCCGCGTTGCAGGCATCTCGCATCCGAGCCGTGCGGGCAACCTCGTGCTGCTGGGGACCTCGCTGGTGTCGGTGGCCGGAAGCTTTTACCTCGCCTTCATCCTCTTCGGCGTGCTGCATGACTTCTGCATCATTTGCGTCTCCACGTACGCCATCAACTTCCTGCTGACGGCCGTCAACGTCGTGCGCATGCGGAGCGGCTCGGCGCGAAAAGCCGCGCACAAGCGCGACTGATCGCTCCGCAAACCGATCCCGCCGTCCAAAATGATTCCACGCGGGCCGCCGCACCGTAAACGCAGAGGTCGTCTTGTGATGTCACCACGTGCGACGGAGATGGTTTTGCGTCTGCTGGAGGCGGAGGTGTGTTGCACTTGTACCAGCGGCAGTCGTTCTCGACAGCCGCATGAAAGAAACTGGTGCTTTGGCTCGACCCCCCCCCCCCGACGTGTTTACCAAGTCGTACGGCGCGTTTGTGCGGCACGATGTCCAACGTTTCGTTCCGCGTGCTTGGGATCTTCAAGTTGTCGGACGTCACGTCGCATAACCCAAACACGAATCGGGGAGAGCTGTGCAGCAACAACCGTGAAAACCTTCGCGAAATGGAGCGATGTCAAATCTGATAGGAACTACTTGGCAATTGTTGTGTACGAATGGCAAAACTGTTAATTGTTATTTAATTGTTGTTGTTGCTATTACTTTAAGTTTATAAGAGAATCGCGGAGGGCGTCATACTTGACCGTTAATAAAAAATGAAGTCGCAGGTCAAAACATTTTGGCAGTAATGAGATGTTGTGGAAGCAAACCGAGAGATTGCAGGAGCGATTTTCAGTGAGGTTAATCCTCTCATGTTACATATCTGCCAAATTAATGTTACTATCTGCACCATCCATTCCTGGACCTATACAGCAAAAATCAGGTTACTTTGTCTTGAAGCTTTTTTTTCTTCCAGATGTGGGCATGGTCAGCTCAAGTGTGTGTGCCGTTTTTACACAGGTCAGTCAAAATATCTTTGGGAAATATTATTGGTCATTGGGTACCAACACGTCACCTTTACAGGTCAATTGTTACAGTCGGAGTCAACAAAAAAACCTGCCCGAGCTGTACGAGAGATAAAATGGTGTATGTGAAATGACACGAGGACCAAAAGCAAAGATTATGTCATGAAAAATGTTTATTTTGTAGGTTAACAATGACTAAATGAACTTCCCATTTTGTTACACAATTGCACATTCTGTCTCTAAAATGTGATTGTTACGTATCAAGATTGTTACAAGTTTTTGAAAAAACGTCAAAGGCTGTTGAGAATAATTCCTAAGAAATTTTGTCAATGTTTCATAAATAAAAAAATACAATTCTTTAACATTGCAGCATAATTTTTTCAACCGAAACATTTATAAATTCCATTTATTCCTAAGCGCTTGAGGTTGAAATAAATCATTTACAAAACAATGGTTGCTCACAACTGTGAAAGGAATGTGCTCAGCAATTTTGGGAGTCCTGACACACAAAAAAAACTTGTGCCAAGCCACGCTGTGGACGGTGGGGTCAATGGATCACTTTTTTGATCAATTATTCGACTCTACAAACACTAGGCCCAGCGTGACATGGATGTTGATGTCACCAAGCCTCGCCCATCGCAGCGGTACGCGTGGAAAACAAGAGGCGAGACGTTTATTTCTCCCTGTTGTCGTGTTATCCGATTTTAGTCGAACAATCTTACTGATAATCGGTAGAGAAATCGATTGCTTAAATAATCGGAAAGCCCACCTCTGGTGTGAAGTAACTGCGAAGAAAACATGCCTCTTAAGTGGCGCTGGTCATATCTTGTAGATGATTAGAATTTGTTACAAAACAGTATTTTTCGGATGTGATATTCACTGTCACAGTTATTAAATATAAATCAGAATCCTCGAAGCTGTTGTTCCAATAAAAATTAAGCTGTCGATTCCCTCGTTCTCAATAACTTCAAATCGTCAATGACAATTGGTTTTTAATCCTTAAAAATCACTGACAAAATATATCTTTGATAAGTGAAGATTACTTTGACTAAGGCACTGGTAGTAGTCGGTGAATTATTTTAATCAGTGGCTCTTAACAAAAAACAGCTGCAAATACCTCTCCTACACCAACCAGACAGACTGCATGAATGGAGACTTTCAAATTATTTGTTCCACATTGAAGTCTGAGTGTTCGCAGAGTTGGGGTAGGGTTTGCCGGCGTCTTCAGCGGCCGCGCCTCATTACCCCTTGGGTGCCAGCAATAGCGTGAGAAGCGAGATTGCAAGATCGAGCACGTGTTAATTTCCACCAAGCCCCAAGCCCCCCATCCTTCTCCCCACCCCCGTCCCGCTAGTGGCACGATGTGCTCAGAATGGACGACATTCCGTACCCGGTCACGTGCGGCACCGTCACGTTCGCCAGCTTCCAGTATCGCTCGCGGAGGAGGAAGGCCGCCGACTTGGGCTGTCGCTGGCGCGTGAAGATTCCCTTTCTGTTGCCGACGACGCGCGTGACGCCTGCTCGCCGCGGTCACGTGGGAGGTGCGACGGTCAACTTGACGGCGTCGTACAGAGACAGAGATCCCCGTGTAGCCAAGTGCTGTAAGCGGGCACGGCTCATGTGGGGGTTACGTAAAAACTTAACTATTTTGTTTACCAGGTAAAGCCCAGAGGTATTAGCTCTTTTTCAGAGGCGATCTGGCAACACGTAGCTTATCGAAGTGACTTATCACTTGGGAATTTATAGTAGCCGAATAATTTGAACGCACATTTCCAAATGTGGAGGGCAAAACCGGAGGACCTGGAGAAAAATCCACACACCCACAGGGATAACAACGCAAACTCCAAATATACAGGCTTCAGGGTCAGGATCGAACACGCGACCTCCTGCATACCAAGCGAGGGAGATAACATCTTGCTTTCGCAGTGCAGATGTTTACGAACAGTGCCAGGCTCTGAGTTGACCTATGGCAGGCTAATAACCGGTTCCGATATTTGCCACTAGTTTCGAAGCAGTGCCACCACTCCACCACCAGTCATAAGTGACAATATTCACAGGCATGCATAAGCGACAAAACGGGACAGAAGGAGTGTCAAGATGTGCAAAACTCGCAAAAGTGACTGAGGTATACAAGAACACACCTTGTTGCGTTGCGAAGTCTGCAAAGTTCCAGATCATCTCGCCGATGAAGTATGCGTCACGTTTCTCGTCAAAAACTTCAAAGTAACTCTTCATGACGGCTTCCTGGTACTCCTCTGTAAACATCAAAGGGGGGTCCTGGGAAAGTGAATGGGTCAGAGATCAACGCTTTGAGTGGATGGTTTTTATAATGAAGCTCTCCTGTGGGGGTTTCAAGTAGGCCATGTAAAAATCCATCCCTGGTACAAATCGAACTGTCGAAGATTCGATTCTAGAATAAAATATTGTTTTGGTCTCGATTGTTATTGATAATAGTTTTTTTACCCTTTTATCTGGCAACAAAACTGACACTTTTTTACAAGGAGTCATGTTTGCATTGACCACAATACCTGCAGTTGGAATGCAAAAAAAACATAACTCTGATAATGTATGCACTGTCCTTGAAATTGATTGGTCCACACCCGAGACAGCTTTCCTTAGAGCCTAGTCTCTCATGGTGTTGGACCAGATGACGCCAAAAGGCGCAGGTGTCAGTTTTGTTGCCAGATAAAACGGTAAAAAACCAATTATCATATTTTGCTACTGGCAAATGAGGTTCCAATGGTGTCGATTGTTATTGTTTCTCGTTCTGTTTCGATTGCATCTCGTTTGCACTGGTCTCTCACTCCGACCTATTCGTACAATTTGCTTGTCCGTTATCTTTTTCATTCAAGAATCGTTTGTGCGGCTGCAGGATTTACGCAAGCCACCAAATCACAAGCACGTGAATGAACGAACGCTCTTGTATGGCGTTCGAGAAGCGGCGTGGCATGGTGTGGCAGAGGGGAGCGGGAGGGGGCGCCGGCCTCACCGAGTGCAGGCCGGGGATGGTGTCAGCGCCGTACTCGGTCTGCAGCACGGGCTTGCCGTGCTTGGCGTGCCAGCCGTCCAGCGCGTAGCGCAGCTGCGGCACGATCACCTCCAGGTGGCCCGCGTCGTGGTACCACGAGTAGTACGCATTGAGGCACACCACGTCCGTGTACTGCGCCTGCCGCCGTGAACGGTAGTCGTGGTGGGCAGCGCACGGCGCACGAGTTAAGGTGACACTGGGCTGTGAAGCCGTCGGGACCCGAGTTTGATTCCCGGTCATGGCAAACATCTGTGGCGAGCGACGTCTGAACTGGCGATTCCCCCTCAAGGGCAGTATCGGTGATGAATATGTTCATCGGTCCCGGGCCTCTCATAAGTTGACTCATGCTTAAATGAGTACCTGGTGCGTATATAAATATCGTCACTGGGGGGACAAAGGTAGCCAAGAATAATATCAGCTACACAAACCCCTTGTGTGCCGTGTTGGCCAAAGTAGGTACATTCCACTCCAGGACTGCCCTTCCTTTGAATGGGTGGGTTTCTCTGTGTGTGTATATATGTAAATATGTTCTATCCCAGGTCACTCTGTTGCAAATGAGACTTATACTCGTCTCTTGGGCCTCGCCTGGTTAAAAGCAAAAAATATATAACTTGAATTCTTACCGCCTTGTCAGTTTGGAAGCTCTGGTTAATGACGTAGGTGACTGGGCGAGTTGGGTCCAGATGCCGCGTATGTTCGATAACAGTCCTGAAAGACAACGTTTTTACAACGGGAGAACAGTAAACTACTCAAGTTTCAAGTTTATTTATTAGGTATAGCCCTGTGAGCCATTCGGCTCTTGAATCGGGTGCAACCGCAACAAACAAAAAACATGAACAAAAAACATCTTAAAGTGACTATGTGACTATGTGCAAACTAAAAATCCAGGAAAATAAACAGCAAAATAATTCCAGAAAAAGCACCATACACCAATGCCCGCACCTTTACATAGTTCCATTTTCAGGTACATCGTAGAACAGCACACACAATTGTCATTACAATCAAAACAAGCATGCTATCAGCCACTGCCAAGCATCCAAAAATAATAAAATACCTAAATAATTGTTCTATCATTACCCTGGAGAACCTGGATCTCGATCATTTTCACGAGGGTTCTGCCGAGTAAGTTTTGAGCAAATTGATTACCATTTAACACCTGTTTTGCCATTTCAATTTCCAGAGAGATATGTTTGACTGTTAGATAAGCAAGTGGGCTCATGCAGACGCGTCACAAGAAGACGTGACGACCAGTCATGACCAGCGATGGAGTGGTAGCCAAAGGGGGGAAAACACGCCCGACATGTCCACTGTGGAGTTGGAGCAACAAACTATTCACTATTTTTATGTTACCCAGTAAGGCCCACTGAGCTATATAGCTATTTTGTTTTTAAGCGACCTGGCCACAAATGATAGCGCAACGAAGTGACTTATCCTCATGCTAACATTTATAGGAGCCAACACTCTTAAGGCATGTGGATTCTAAATGTGGATGGAAAAACCGGAAGACCCGGAAAAAAATCCACGCGACCACAGGGGGTAGAACATGCAAACCCCAAATATACAGGCGTCAGGGTCAGGATCGAACCCACACCCTCCTGTATACCAGGCGAGGTAGTTAACATCTTGCCACCGTGGCACCCTGAGATCAGCCAAGATAAGATCATGAATACGTGCTGGACGGATTGTGTATCGCGTGGTTAATGAGGGATATGAAGGATGCAATGGCTCGGGTGAGGCCTTCAGCCGTGTACTGATAACAGCCAAGGCTTAGGATTTAGTAACAGAGCCCACAAAAGGAAATTGTTAATCAATTCAAGTCTATACAATTTTGGAAATGTTGTAGAAATGCATTAAGATGAGGTGCTTTCATCATTTCAAAATGGTACAGGAACAGATGTATATTTTCCCATTGAAGCCTTGTTTTTCCCAGCACCTCAGTCATGAATTTAATTAAAACCAAAATCATTGCCTTAAATATGGCTAACGGTAACAATGATGACAATTCCGATGATGATGACAACGAGATATTTGCTCTAATTTAGATTTTTGTCGAGATGTTTGGCAAATTCCTCACACGCCGAAACACAAACTGACGGAAAGGGAGAGCACACACTTGAAGTAGGGCTCTGCGACGGACAGCTGAGAGGCGGGCTCGTTGGCGACGGACCACATGACCACGGAGGGGCGGTTCTTGTCTCTCCTCACGAGCTCTCCCATCACCGCCAGGTGGTGCTCCAGCGACACGTTCCCAAAGTTGGCGCTGTGTGTGGAAGGGCGTGGGGCAGACACGACACGACGCAATCGTGCGAAACAGTGAGACGTGACAGCTACGGCAAAATAATAATAGCAGTATAGTTGTCAACTTAACACGTAGGATTTTGCAGCCAATGTTAGGATTCACAAATAGATTTTTGGGTTTAGGCCGTTCTGACATGCTGGATTTTATTCTCACTTCCTAGATTTTCCTACAGATGCTTGGTGCAGTTTCAAGTGAAACGTATTTAATTGCAAAATTTAGTTGCGAGAATCGGTCAACTTACTGGTGAGCTGAAACAATAACTGGCACGTTAAACGCTTGTACAAGTGACAATTTAATTTGTTGGCTATGTCTGGTGGTGAAGGGTCCTGCGACAGAAATTTGACCAAAACAGTATAAATAGGCACACCACACTTAATCACAGTGGCGAGCTGTTAACTACCTCACCTGGTAAACAGGAACTTGTGGGTTCGATCCCGACCCAGACGCCTGTATATTTGGAGCTTGCATGTCTCTCCCGTGGTCGAGTGGATTTTTCTCTGGTGCTCCGATCTGCTATAAAATTCCACGTGATAAGCCACTTCGTTGAGCTATCATTTATGGGCAGGTCACTTCTGAAAACAGCTATATAGCTCAGTAGGTCTTACCTAGTAAAATAACATAATATGTTTTTAGTTTAGTAATTGATCGGCAGGTTGCGTGTGGTGGAGCAACGCATGGGAATACTAACCTCTGGCCAAGACATCTGGCTAGCGTGGAAGAGTAGGCCAAATACCATCAATAGCTCCATCTAGTGGAAGCCCTTGTACCAGCCGTGGCACGAGCAGATGATAGCAGGGTTGCACCTCCACCTTAAATACTCGTTGATGTACCCATTCAGCCATTTATTGATTGACGGACTACAATGATTGAATACAGTAAAACCTTGGATTGCGAGTAACTTGGTCTGCAAGTGTTTTGCAAGACGAGCAAAAAATGTAAATAAATATGAATTTATAAACGAGCGAGGTCTTGCAATATGTGTAGTACGTATACACTTTGTCTTTGGATTACAAACACGTTTCCGGAACGAATTATGCTCGCAATCCAAGGTTTTACTGTATACCGATTGACTGATGCGCAGACTCACGGTTGGGTGATGCCCACGCCTGGACACTCATCGATGATGACGATGCCGAGACGATCGCACGCGTCCATCAGCTCCTCGGCATACGGGTAGTGGCTCGTGCGGAATGAGTTGGCGCCCAGCCACCGGATCAGGTTCAGGTCCTTGGCCAGGATCGCCCAGTCGAAGCCTCGGCCGCGAATCTGCCGACAAAAAAAAAATCTAATTTAAAAACAACTTGCCACTCACGTTTATTAACAGTTTTAATTATATACTTTTCCCCTGGGTATTATAAGCATGTATCCCTTTTTGCACATTTCTGGAAATTACCATTATTCGGAACTTTGTCAAAGCAAGTACACTTTTGAAAAATATTCTTGTTGAGATATGTTGGTATATTACTTTTCATATTAACATTTTTCAAGGAAGGTTGAACACGTTTGTGCAGTATCTCTGTCAGCGACAGGGGGGAGTGAGGAGGAGGAGGGCTGCTCACGTCGCTGTCCTCGTGCTTGCCAAATCCACGGAAGTAGAAGGGCTCTCCGTTGATGAGGAACTGCGTGGCGGTGACGCGCACGGTGCGGATGCCCACGGGGAGGTTGTACCAGTCCTCGCGCCGCTCCCCTCTCACCAGCGACTTGGCGTGGACCTGCATCGCACGCCCTCCGCAAAGTCAGCCGTGCGACCGTCCGTGCCCTCCCCCTGTGTGCGTGTTTTCACCGAGTAATTCAGTTTGCCTAGCCTGCGTAGAATGAAAACGTAATAAACAGAATGAAAGGGTAAAACTTTGCCACGCAGGACCATATTGGAAACTAGTCTTGAGAATCGGTGAAAAACAAATGGGGCAGGAAGAAAGCACCAATGCTAGTGGTTCCAAAATTCTGATACATGTGCTACTGGAAAGCGAGCAGTCTGTTTGCATTAGTGTGCACATCTGTATATGCATCGGTGTATGTACATTTCCATGTTTCTCATTGGTACCATACAACGTATAATGACGCAATGTCCAATCTACAAATAGGAAAGGAAACATCACAGCGATACTCCCCGCTACTCCTGACACGATTGTCTGGTTTGACCACCTGGATGTGAAATTGTAGTTGTTGGTCTGCATCTACATCAGCCATACGAAGAATATTTATGTTACATATTGTAACTGAAATTGTAACCTCTGCCTTGTTGAATACTGACATCATTGACGTCGTTGAGTGCAATTTTTTCACGCGCCCCACAACAACACATGTGCCGTGCGCCGTGCACACTCTCTCTTCTCTCCCTCACCTGCAGCGTGTACAGGTAGCCCGCCTCGGGCGCATCGTGAGCGGCCACCACAGCTTGGGCCGTGCCACCTTGAGCGTGCCGACGCCGTCGCTGCAGTTAGCCTCCCCCGTCGCCACCTCGTGGCCCTCGCGGTCGCTCAGCGACACCACCAGCTGGCACTCGTCCGCGCCCACCACCGACACGTTGTAGTTCACCACGCCTTGGTCGAAACCAAGAGCAGCGCAAGGTGGCATCAATGCCGCAGCCCCGCAATTACATCCTCAGGTCGTCCCTGCTGGCGAAAAGGGCCACCACTCTAGGACACTCTAAAGCGCCCGGTCAGGAGGGTGTGTTTTGGCCTACTCTTCCACGCTGGCCAAACGTCTTGGAAGAAGTGGGGAGTACCTACACTTTACCCCACCACACACGACCTGCCGAATGACTGTGGTGTACCCGTTAATACTGTTGGAAGGCCAGGAGGATTTTTTAAAAGAAATCCCATTATTTCAACTGTTGCACTGGGAGATTGAACCGGTGCTCTCTGAATACAAAGTGCACGTAATAGTTAAATATTGCAATTTTCATGGAATAAGTGTCGCTTAAGATAAAATCACCTGGACCAATCTCGTCGGATCTCAGGAGCCAATCAGAGTTTAGCCTGGAGAGCGCTAGGATAGGTAACTACCCTTCACAAATAGGTCATCATGTGGTTTGCCGGGTTCGTGGCGAGATGTTAACTACCTCGCCTGGTATACAGGAGGTTGTGGGTTCGATCCCGAGCCTCACGCCTCTATATTTGGAGTTTGCATGTTCTCCCGTGGTCGCGTGGATTTTTCTCCGGGTTTTCCAGTTTTTCCCGCTACATTTCTAAACGTGCGTTTTTTGGACTAAAATTTGTGATAATATCCACGTTGCTTTTGAAAAAGAGCTACATGGCTCAGTGGGCCTTACCTGGTAAAATAAAAAGAATTTAGATTATAGAGTATGTAGTGGCCAGCCAAGGGCGATGCACAATCTCTAGCATATGCTGAGCCCACACCCAGGTCGTCGTGAAAGTCGGTGAGTACGGTGACGTCGTCGATGAAGGCGTCCGGCGTGGAGTAGAGCAGCACTGGGCGGTGGATGCCAGCATAGTTGAAGAAGTCAAACTGGATGTTTTGAACAAAGTATCCTCGCGGGTACCTGTGTGCAAAAGCAGCGATCGAAATTGCGTCAAAAAAATCGAGCGGGGGGTGGGGGCCAGAGATGCTAAATTCTGAAAATGACATGTATGGTCCTTTTCTCAATCCACTGTTGGATGAGGGCCTCCCTACACCAGAATGATAACTCTAAACCCAAAACCCCAACCTATAACGCCTAATCTCTATCCCAAACCGTAACTCAAACCCTACACGAAAACTGAAGAATCCACGTTTCTTCATATTTTATCAACTGAAAGATAAAGTGGGAATTGAAAATAAACCGCTGTTTAGTAAACTCAAATCAAAGATTAGACACAATCCTGATGGATGTTTACAAAATTGTGCGGGGACGGGAGCATCAGAGATACGGTTTATTTTCCTATGTCTGCAGTGAACAGTAGTCACCCAGACACTGCGCTACAAAGTGGGTAAGGCAGACAAGGGCCCCCCCCCCATTTCATTCCTTGCATTAGGACCTATGGCACCACCCTACACCAATGGAAACCTGGTGAGTGGCACGCCAATGAGTGGGTTGATTCGACCTTGCAGATGATGCCACAGAGAAAACATGCTCAAGCGTGGACTCCAACGGGTGGTGGCACCTGAGCGTGTCCCGCATGTACTCGATGCTGCCGGGTGGCAGCGTGCTGGGCGTCAGGGTGTTGTTGACGGCCACGGTGATGCGGCATGGTGTGGAGGCCGGAGAGCGCACGATGGCCGTTATGTCGGCCTCGAACGGGAGGTGGCCGCCTTCGTGCCGTGTCACTTCCTTTCCATTTACCCACTGTCAAGAAAAAATAAAGGAATATACAACATAATTGTTCAGCTGTCAAAGACCGCGAGGAACAAGTGACGTTTAGCAAGTGCCTATTAATGTTGGGACGGTGGGCGTACGAAGGAACGATGTGGCTCATTTAACTTAAGAGTTGATCTAGGAAACCCCAGAACAGGTTTACAAATGACTTGTCACCGATGTTAGCCGTGGCCAGAAACCAAACCCAGGCTGCACAACTCTTAAGAAAAAAAACCACGCACACATTTACATAAAGCAAATGTGCATATTAATTAATTCAAGCCATTGCTTCTAAGAGCATACTTAATAGTATAATAGTATCTCATTATTGACATACAGCGATCCAACAATCTAGAGGGAATGAAAGGGGCCCATCCCACGGGTGGCTCTGTGCTGTCATCTCACCAGGACTGTTATCAACACAACTTAATCAAATACGCAGTGGACATAATGTTACTCCATCCCATTCTCCAGGACGTGGCGCGAAGTAAAAGCAAACTAAGAAAAAGCTTAGGGGTCCAAACAGCTCATGGCCTCGAGATTAAACTCAAAATGAAATTCGAACGTAACATGCTAATTAACAAAAAAGCAATTACTCGCTCATCTTCTGCATCTCTCTTCTCTCAGATCACTACAGTAGTACAGTAGCATCTCATAGACATATGTATATGTTGTCTATATCTTCCCCGCTCCTCCCTTTAGCACGGTTGGCTACGCACGGTGAAAAAGAAGTTCAACATTCATACATACATCTCACCCCCCCAGACCCCCCAAAAACAAACTGCCTTAGGGACCCCAATTTGCTCGCACGACCACTGCCGCCAAGGGGCCACCCACCACGATGGCGTTGTAGTGCACGCTGCCGAATCGCAGCATCACCCTGCGGTTGGCGTTCTCGGCGACCCACGACGAGGGCACCCACGCGTGCCGCTCGTACCACGCCCAGCCTACAAAGTCGCGCAGCGCCGCCTCCTGCGTCACGTCGTTGTAGCTCGAAGGCACGGGCATCTCCAGCACCGGGCCCGTCTTGTCCAGGGCAACAAGTGAGGGGACAGGGGCAATTATACTCACGTCAGTTTAACATGTAGGCTTTCGCGACCGATATAATCCATGTTTCTTATGGGTTAGATTGCCCAAATATAAATGTCGTTAAACCCGCTACCACCCAACACTGCCATTAGAAAGGTTTACATTTTGACTTAAAGCTTTCGTGACTGCAGGAATTAATATTCTTGGGTCTTATTTTCTTTGAACCTATCTACGTGACTTTACCGAAAGACCCAAGAATTAGTAAGGTTTGTCACGTAAACAGAACGTGCCAATTAGTTACTAGTACAGCACACCGGTGCGTTGGAGAGCAAATCCACAACATTTACAATCTAAGTACGACGTTTCGTGAGTAATTACTACTAGCTTCATCAGGCGGACTGCCGGATTTGGGGAGAAATCCTCCCGTTTCGTCATCCCTCACCGTTCTGCGATGCACATACCTCCTCCAAACCTGTTCACACACTTTACAGCTTTTGTCAGCGTTACATTCCACATGTCGTAACAGGTAATACGCATTGATTTTTTTTTGGTAAATTAGGAAGGTGCTTTTCCATCTCGCTCCATCTTCAGCAGCCCGCATTGATCAATGGGTAAAACTCAGGCCACTGGGTCCACAGCACTGTGGGCTCTTGCGTGTGCTTACACACACGTGACGCTCTTACACACACGTGACGCTCTTACACACACGTGACGCTCTTACACACGTGTAACCCTCTTACACACAAGTGACGCTCTTCCACACACATGTAACGCTCTTACACACACGTGACGCTCTTACACACACGTAACGCTCTTACACACACGTAACGCTCTTACACACGTGTAACGCTCTTACACACATGTAACCCTCTTACACACATGACGCTCTTACACACACGTAACTCCCTTACACACGTGTAACGCTCTTACACACATGTAACCCTCTTACACACACGTGACGCTCTTACACACGTGTAACCCTCTTACACACATGTACGCTCTTACACACGTGTAACCTCTTACACACGTGTAACCTCTTACACACACGTGACGCTCTTACACACATGTAACGCTCTTACACACGTGTAACGCTCTTACACACGTGTAACGCTCTTACACACGTGTAACGTCTTACACACATGTGTAACGTCTTACACACGTGTAACGCTCTTACACACGTGTAACGCTCTTACACACGTGTAGCGCTCTTACACACACATGTAACTCTCTTACACACAAATGTAACCCTCTTACACACGCGTAACTCTCTTACACACACATGTAACCCTCTTACACACATGTAACTCTCTTACACACACGTACCCCTCTTACACACGCGTAACTCTCTTACACACACGTGTAACCCTCTTACACACGCGTAACTCTCTTACACACACGTGTAACCCTCTTACACCTGTAACGCTCTTCCTTCCGATATCAGGAAGCCTCTGTAGCTACGCAAGTTTAAATCTAGACTGAAAACAGATTTCTTTAAAACTGCTTCTTGTGTTTAGTTTCTCGTTCTTCCGCCGCACCTCCGATTAGCGAAATAAGTTCAACGTATTGGTGGTGCCTACAAGCGAGACCATCGTCCAGCGGTCAAACAATTGACAAAAGCGAATGTTGCAATTGAACAAAGCACAAAGCAAAAACCTAATCTTCGCCTCACCTCCACCAGCCCTTTCTCGGCCCATCCCCGCGTGAACCCTTCGTCTCTGCCCGGCGAATCGTCCGCCCGGAAAGCCCAGAAGCCTCCCAGCTCTTTCAGCTCGCGGGACCGAGACTCACGGGGTAGAGAACCCCGTTGCCCGGCCCGGTCTCTGCCGTCATCCCCGCAGCAAGCCCGGCCAGTCGGACTAGGAAAAGCGTAAGGCTTGGGGCCCGCGGTCGGAACATTTCTTCACTAAAACGGGGTTTTGTTCTTCCTCCTCCTCCTCTATGGTTGAGCGCTTAGCTCAACTGCCGAGTCGTTGTTGTTGAAATCTTAGCAGGATATCGCGTGTGCAGTCGAGCAACGCTAGTTTGTTGCGCTGTTGTGAGGTGAAAAAAAAACGAGAGGGAAAATCTAATTTGAAAAGCCGGGTCGCAGTGGAGAGCAGACGTGGCGACGTCACGTCCGGTCACGTGCCCTCGACGCGTCACGTGTTAAAAACAACACGTGACGCGGCGGCGGCGGCCACGTGCAGCAATCAGAATGAGGAATGCCGTCCCCTACTTACGAACGAGTTAGGTTCCAAAGGTAAAAATAAAAAAAAATACTAAAAGTAATAATAGAAATAAAGTAAAATAAGAAATTGTATTTATTCTTTTATTTTACTAAAAGTAATAATAGAAATAAAATAAAATAATAAAGTTTATTTTTTTTTACCTACGTGACTTTCCCGAAAAAACATAAGAGTATGAATCAATCCTTGCAGTCACGAAAGCTTCAAATCTAGAATTAGGTTCCAGAGGTCTGTTCGTAAGTCGATTTGTTCGTAAGTCCCAACTTAAACTCCTGTCGATTCTAAACGTGTTGTACGGCACGTACACTAAACACGAGGAATGGTAAAATGTGTATCCATCATGGGAACTCCTTTGCCAGTACCAAAATATGGGAATAGGCAACAACACAGGTGTTAAGATGTTAAAACACCAAACTGAAACCTTTTACAAGGAATCATGTCTGCATTAACCACAATACTTGTGGTCAGAATGCAAACAAAAAATATACTCTGATAATATAGGGGTCGTCCATAAATGACGTCACGTACCTAGGGGGGAGGGTCAGACATTTGTGACGATGTGTGACGAGGGGGGGGGAGAAATGTTACGTCACATCAAAATGCGCAACTTGAAATAAATATAGACAACACGTTCTACTTAATTAAATATACTTTTTAATAAATGTTTCTCCTACAGCATCAGAGTGCAGCGCCACATTAAATACGCACTACAATGGCAATAGTTTAAAGCGATTTGAAGCATGTTTTATTTTTGGGGGGCGGCAGAGCTTTGTGACGTCATATTTGAAGGGGGGTCTGACTTTTTGTGACGTCGTGTGACGAGGGGGGGGGCAAAAATCGTCCAAAATCGCGTGACGTAATTTATGGACGGCCCCATATGCATTGTTTTTGAAACTGATTGGTCCACACCAGAGACAGCTTTCTTTCGAAACTAGTCTCAAACGGTGTTAGACCTTTTGGCATCCGTATCTCTCGTCCCGTTTACGCCTCCCACTTTTTGTCATGCTTCTCTCATCGCGCCGCGTCTATAATTTCTCATCCTCATCTCCTCTGCCATCTCACCACAACTTTACACATCGAAAGGGGTAGTGACGGAAGAGTGGGTGGCCAACATCATGGCTGCTGTGGCACCACCACCACCGCGGCCAGCAGACGGTGCGCCGTGCATCATTGATGGTAGTGGCGGTGATGATGATGGGGACACTGCGGTGAGTGGCACAGGACGGTGGGGAGAGATTGAGGACAAACAAAGCAATGCCGAGCGACGTCGCGTCCCGCAGGGCAAGTGGAGACCACGGCAGTGACATTTAACGCCACTCCGTTAAATGTTAATGCGGTTGTTTTTTGCTCTGTCTCTCCCCCCCGATCCCACCCCCCATTCATGCCCTGATTCAATCGCTTGTCAAAAAGTAAAGCGGGTTGCACGGGCAGGACGCGTCGCAAAAACAGGATGATAATTGATGATGGTCGGGAATAATAAAACGGGAGTAGATTATAAATGTTGTGGATTTACTCTCCAAACTCACCGGTGGGCTGAAATAGTAACTAATTGATCTTGATTTGAAGCTTTCGTGACTGCAGGAATCCATACTCTTTGGTTCTTTCGGTAAAGTCACGTAGGTAGAAAAAATAATAGATCACGTTTCGATCGCCACACAAGTGTAGAGGTGATACGCGCTGGGATTAAGGATCGTATGCACAGTGTGTGATGATTGGCTGTGTAGGTGGTGACGCGCGCTGACGGTGGAGGATCAGGGGTCAGCGCGGGGTCGTGGGTTACGGGGTACTGATTGGCTGTGGACCGGTGACATGCTGAGAGGGAGTGACCGGGTGGCAGCGCGGTGGGATTGGTGGAGGAGTGTTAACACGCGCTGGGGAAACCGGATCGTAAAGAGAGTGCGTCGTGATTGGTTTATTAAGGAGCGATGCTCATGCTGAATGTACGCATCAGCTCCGCCTCTCGTGAGCAGGGGCTATAAAAGGGGATGCACACAGGCGTAAGGGCAGTGTGTAACCAGCGAAGAATGAAGACGGGGATGAAGACCTAGAGCCCTGCGGTACCTAGCCCCGCTGTCCTAAGGGGACCGGGACTCTGTGTAACCCAGAGGCGAGTGTAGTGTGTGTGTAGCCATAGGTCTACACGAGTCGAGTGTATTGTGTAGCCAGGGGCATAGGGCTTACACGAGTCGAGTGTATTGTGTAGCCAGAGGCATAGGGCTTACACGAGTCGAGTATATGGTGTGTAGCCAGAGGCCTAGAGCTTACACGAGATTAGTGGAGTGTGTCGGAGGAAGAAGGAAGACCACACGTTGTATTGTGATACCTGAAGGATTTAATAAAAGTGTGTTACCCGTCAAGAAGTTCCTGCCGTCAATTCCCATACTTCAACTGGCGTCAGAAGTGAAACGGTCCTCCAAGCATGGATACAAGGAGGAACCGTCGGACCCACGGGATTGACCACGAGGACAACCTCGACGACGCGGGCCAGCGGGCATCAGGGGGTGAGGAAGAGGAGCTGCCCACGGGGCAGGATCCACCGACGGCGCCGGACGAGAGACGGGGACTGACACCGTGCTTCGCGAGGCACACTCCCGTCTGGCGGACCTGCTGCTCGCCGCCGCGTCCATCTTGGCGGAGATCAGCTCGTCGGGAGGAGCGGGGACGGCGGCCGACGTGCTACAGGGTCGCTCTGCAGATTCCCGCCAAAACGATTTGGCGATTCCCGCCATTTCATCCGCTCCAACTTTTGGCGGGAACGGCCATCACCACGTGGCAGCGGTTCTCCATGCGCGGCCGCTGACGTCACCAACGCGCGCGGCGGACCGCCATCACACACCCGCCGCTGGGGCCGCCATCTTACACACCGACGGGGGGCAGAGAGGAAGCACGAGGAGGAGGACGACTTTATTTTTCAGCAGCGCCTTCCCACGTTGTCAGCATTCAAGGCGGAAGGCGGGGATTGGAGCCTATTTCAGCGCAGATTTTGGCGCATCAAGAGATGTCCGCCTGGTCCGACGCTACGGCACTGCGGGCACTGCCTGCCATGCTGGACGACAACGCGCTCGCGGCCTTCACGTCCGCACGCAGGTCGGACCGCTCCACGCTCAAGGATGCGCTGGCTCTCATGGCAAAAGTCTACGGTCCTCCCTCGGCGTGCCGCCATCATTTCTACGCAAGACGGAAGGCGGACACGGAGACCGTGCTCGCCTACCGCACGGCGTTGCTCGCTCTCGCTGACGCCGCATTCCCTCGTATGGACGAGGAGGGCCAAGATGCGATGGTTTTGGAGCAGCTGCTCAAGTTGGCGCAGGACCTGGGGTCCCCATCAACACGGCCGACGACACCGATATTTCTTCATTACGGGTCGCCACGAGCATGCAAGCGCACGAGGTCCTTCAACGAAAGCAGGGGTCGTCTGCAACGCTGCCGTGGCCTCGACTCCGGGTCCGGTTGACACCGTGCCCCAAGTCGTCAGCCCACGAGAGGACGCGTTCATCGCGGGACGAGCGGGGGACTGGAGGTCGGGGGGTCGTTCGCCTCTGCGAGCGGCCCGCAAGCTGGAGCAACCGAGATCTCCGACTACTGTCATCACCTGCTATAACTGCGGCCTTCGTGGCCACGTGGCCTCCGGTTGCCGTGCCCACGTCAGCGCGCCATGGGACCTCGGCTGGACGACGACCAAGGCCCAAGTCATCACTGCAAACCCCGGCAAGTCGCGGCACCTCACATGCTTGGCCCGCATACTCGACACGTATGGGTCGTCGCGTTGCGACGAGGGAGAGCCGAGTAGAGTTCGGAGATTCGGTTCGGAGAGGGGGGTTCGGCCGGGACCGGGGAGACATTAAATGGTCGGAATTGGGGCACAGAATTGTGGCTGCCTCAGCGGGTTCATCCGTCGTTACCGGATCGATTGATGGGGTCGAGGTCAGGGTGTTAGTGGACACGGGGCATCGGCGACTATTATTTCGGATCTCATTTATAATATTCTCCCGGTACAATGTCGTCCGCTTCTTCCGGTGGATGTGCCATTTTACGCCGCTAACGGGGGATCGTTGGGCATTATCGGTCAGATTAGGGCGTCCATTTGCATTGGTGATATCAAATTGTCGGGACCCGTTTTCGTTTCATCTTCCCTGGCGGTTCCTTGCCTATTGGGCACTGATTTTTTGGCGAAAATGCCCATCAAAATTCTCATTGATCAGCGTTGCATTGAACTACCATCGGGTCGCCGTATTTCATTTTTGACGAGCCCTAATGTAATTCGGACGGCGTGCGCTACCATTCAGGCGTTAGCAACACAGACCGTGCACGTGCCCCGGGTTCACAAATGTTGGTTCCCTCCGGTTACGGAAGCCATGGGGAAGGGGGCTCGGAACAGGCCATGCTTTTGGGTCCTTCTAATAGGGCTGTTGGAGGTCTCGATTTATCGGTGGCTCACACTTTGGTTGGGGCGGACAGGGATCCGTTTGTCATGGTTTTAAACGCTGGGGCGCGGCCGGCCGTCATTCAGCAGGGCACCGTGCTGGCTCACGCGGCACGGGTCCCTGCGGAGGAGAGGCTGGTTGCGCAGGTTGATCCGAGCCCCACGAATAGCGTACCATCAAAGGAGGACCTAGATTGGATTAATATGCTGTGCGCGGACTCTGACGATTTGTCAGCGGTACAGTTGGGCGCGTTGCGCGGGTTGCTGATTGAATTTTCGGATGTCTTCAGTAAACATAAGTATGATATCGGATGCACGGACCTGCTACGCCACCACATTGAAACGGGCGATGCGGCACCGGTCAGGCAAAATCCCTTCCGACTGAGTCCTGCTGAGAAGGAACATGTTCAGTCGGCAGTTAACGATATGCTGGAAGCCGACATTATTTCGCCTTCTTCCAGTCCTTGGGGAGCACCTATTGTGCTCGTTAAAAAGCAGGACGGGTCCCTGCGATTTTGCGTCGATTTCCGCCGCCTGAATAAGATCTCGGTGGCCGACGCGTATCCGCTCCCAGGATGGACGAGTCTCTCGACGCATTGTCCGGTGCGCGATACTTTTCGACTCTTGATTTATTGTCGGATTTTGGCAGTTGCCACTCGATGAGGAGTCTAAGCCTAAGACTGCATTCCGGACTCCAGGGGGCCTGTTTCAGTTTAACCGGTTACCCATGGGACTTCACTCCTCTCCTGCGACGTTTCAGCGTCTTATGGAATTGGTTTTGTCGGGCTTGCAGTGGGAAACGTGCCTCATTTACCTTGACGATGTCATTGTTTTCGGAAAAACGTTCGAGGAACACCTCCAGCGATTGAGAGGGGTGTTCTTGCGAATGCGATCGGCTAAATTAAAGTTTAAACCGGCCAAATGCCATCTTTTTCGTAAATCCGTGAGGTATTTGGGTCACATTGTCGACTCTTCGGGGATTTCTACCGATCCTGCGAAGACGGACTGTGTCAGTTCGTGGCCGACGCCCACGTCAGTGTCAGACGTGCGCAGTTTCATCGGTTTTGCTTCGTATTATCGCCGATTCGTTGAGCACTTCGCCACCATTGCGAAGCCCTTGCACGCTTTAACGGCAAAAGGAGTGAAGTTCCGGTGGGGGCCGGAGGAGGAGGCTGCATTCTGCTCCCTCCGGGACGCCTTGGTAAGGGCCCCACCCTTGCGCTATCCGGACTTCGAGAGTCCCTTCTTGCTAGACACGGATGCTAGCAACACGGGCATTGGGGGGTGCTGTCCCAAGTCATTGGAGGGGTCGAACGGGTGGTCGCCTATGGTAGCAGGGTGTTGTCGCCGGCAGAGCAGCGCTACTGCGTCACCCGTCGTGAACTACTTGCCATTGTTTTTTTTGTACAACAATTCAGGCCATATCTCTATGGTCGTCATTTCACGGTCCGGACGGACCATGCGGCGCTCCAGTATTCATTAAGGGTTGCCAGCCCTCGGGCCAATTGTCGCGTTGGTTGGAAGTCCTTCAGGACTATCAGTTCACGACTACGTACCGTAAAGGGTTGCGACACACGAATGCCGATGCCCTGTCGCGGTTGTTGCCTTGTCACAAATGTGCGTGCTTATCGGGATCGGCGCGCTGTAAACCTCCGGTTACGGAAGGTAGGGAGGCGTTGGTTGCGACCGCGAGCACACCAATTGGGGATGGTCCGCTACCCAGGGGTCAGGACTCGCTGCTCTCACTGTCGTTGAGTGAGTGGGGCCGTCTCCAAATGGCGGACAGCTCCCTGCTGGCATTGCGCGGAAGACGGAGGGTTCCGAAGGTAGCCACGACCGAACTGGCTCCTACGAGCTTAAGCAGGGCCTGTTGATGAGATGGGACAGTTTGTCCCGGCGGCATTCGATTGTGGTGCCTTCTGCTGTAAGGGGAAGGTTGTCTTGGCCGCACACGAACGCCTCTTGCATTTGGGAGTTAACAAAACGCTTGCCCTGCTTCAGCGTGACTATTATTGGCGGGAATGGGGGTGATGTGGTGAATATTCTAAAGGGTTGTGTTGAGTGCGCAGACGGAAACCACCGCCCGTGGCAGCTAATCCACCGCTGCAATCTATTCAGGTCTCGCGCATTAACGAGCTCGTTGCACTCGATATTCTGGGGCCCTTCCGGTCACGCCTAGGGGTAATAAATACCTGTTGGTGGGGGTCGAATATTTTACCCGGTGGCCTATGGCGTGGCCACTCGCCAACCAGTCGGCGGCGGCTGTGACGGACGCCTTTGTCCAGGGCTACGTCCTGGACAAGGGGGCTCCCGAACGCTTGCTGACTGACCAAGGGAAAAATTTTTCGAGTAAATTACTGCAGGAGGTGTGCGACCTGTTGGGTACCAAAAAGGTGCGTACCTCCCCGTACCACCCGCAGACGGACGGGATGGTGGAGAGGCTTAACAGGACATTGACCTCTATGCTGTGCCAGCAGGTGTGTGAGTCGCATGTTGATTGGGACCTGCAGGTCCCTGGGGTCCTTGCCGCGTATAGAATGGCCCCCATGCAGCTACGGGGTTTTCCCCGTTTTTTCTAATGTACGGCCGGGAAGCCGACCCGCCCATGGAAACGCAGCTGGGTCTGCCCGCACCACGAACTAATTCTAAATTGGCAGAGCATATTAAATTTAATATTCATAAACTGACAGAGGCAAGGGAGGCCGCACGGCTTAATTCGCGGGCTCGCCAAATTGCGAACGAGCGGTTGCGGGCACGGAAGGTATCCGTGCACAATTGGGAACCAGGTGACAAGGCCTGGCTGCATTGCCCTCAGGCACCTTTGGCCACGTCACCTAAATTGTTGAAGCCGTGGCGGGGACCCGTGGAGGTCGTGCGGGTTGCGCGCCCCCAGTGCGTTCAGATAAAATGGGGAAACGCCGTTGGTACGTCCACCCTCCCGACTGAAACCGTTCTCGCCTCCGTATGGCCTCCCTTGTGTCGTGAGGGCCGAGCATGTGACGTGACCGACGACCCTGAGGGGGAGTTGTCCTTGCCTGCTCCTCACATGTCTCCGCCTGACCGCTCCCAGGTGTCTCGGAACTGACTGCTGCCGACCACCGGCGGCCGGATCTCCACGGCGGGGCCGGTCCTTCCAGGCCCGATCCGTGCGTCTAGAGCTGCGGAGACACCGGACGGTCGCCAACGTCCCGTTCCATACGACGGACCGGCCAGACGGACTCGCGCTAGGTCGCGCTACTTTGTGTAATCTACCACGTGCGGAGTCGAGGCAGCCGGAGCGCCTCGGCACTGCGTGGGTCGCGGTGACACTTGGCGCGTTCGTTTTACGGTGTTCGCTTTTATTGTGTTGTTCGTCGGGCTGTATATTGCTTCGTATTTAAGGTTGTGTTATGTTGTTGTTGTTGTGTTACGGGGCACACTGGGATGGGGAGTTCTTTATTACTGCGTTGCGTTATGTTGTGTTGTAGGTTAACAGCCGGGCCGGCTGCAAGCTATGTGGGAGGGGTGATGTAGAGGTGATACGCGCTGGGATTAAGGATCGTATGCACAGTGTGTGATGATTGGCTGTGTAGGTGGTGACGCGCGCTGACGGTGGAGGATCAGGGGTCAGCGCGGGTCGTGGGTTACGGGGTACTGATTGGCTGTGGACCGGTGACATGCTGAGAGGGAGTGACCGGGTGGCAGCGCGGTGGGATTGGTGGAGGAGTGTTAACACGCGCTGGGGAAACCGGATCGTAAAGAGAGTGCGTCGTGATTGGTTTATTAAGGAGCGATGCTCATGCTGAATGTACGCATCAGCTCCGCCTCTCGTGAGCAGGGGCTATAAAAGGGGATGCACACAGGCGTAAGGGCAGTGTGTAACCAGCGAAGAATGAAGACGGGGATGAAGACCTAGAGCCCTGCGGTACCTAGCCCCGCTGTCCTAAGGGGACCGGGACTCTGTGTAACCCAGAGGCGAGTGTAGTGTGTGTGTAGCCATAGGTCTACACGAGTCGAGTGTATTGTGTAGCCAGGGCATAGGGCTTACACGAGTCGAGTGTATTGTGTAGCCAGAGGCATAGGGCTTACACGAGTCGAGTATATGGTGTGTAGCCAGAGGCCTAGAGCTTACACGAGATTAGTGGAGTGTGTCGGAGGAAGAAGGAAGACCACACGTTGTATTGTGATACCTGAAGGATTTAATAAAAGTGTGTTACCCGTCAAGAAGTTCCTGCCGTCAATTCCCATACTTCACAAGCAATGGTCTTCAGGTGACTTGACCGAAAGAGCCAAAGAGTATAGTAACTAATTGGCGCGTTTTGTTGACGTGACAAATCCATTACTGATTTGCCGTGTCGGGTGGTGGAGGGTTACGACACATTTCTACTTACGCGATCTAACCCAAAAACCTTTATTATGAATGATATCGGTCGCGAAAGCTTACGACGTGTTAAAAGTGGCAGCCGAGGAATGGAGCCACCAGTGGCGTAACTAGCGTGGGGCAGGGAGTGCCTTGTCCTCCCCCTGCAACCGGTGGCCGAAGCTACGAGTTGGGACCCCCTTTGGTAAAACCACCATGAGATCTGTTTTATTTTTAACAACTGTGTAAAAGAAGAAAAAACTTATATAAAACGCGTTTACGTTTATTTGCTTTCGTATGAAAATGCTTTCACAGAGAACTCCATTGCTGGGGTGTTTATGTCGTGAGATTCGCGTCGATAAGAATTATGTTGCAGAGATGTAGCTACGGGCTGTAGCGGTTGCATTTTGCGAAGACGGAGCGCCCCTACAGCGTTACATGTTCGAGACCGTGAGCCTAACGATGTGATTTTGGCAAGAGGAGCCGCGAAAAATAATAACCCTAGGTGCGACCGTGCGAGACAAATAAAATATTGGGGGCCCCACCTGACCGATTGCCCCACTCCACTACGCCACTCGATGGAACCCGTCTGCGACATTGTCCACCTGCGATATGGAGCGATGCAATCAGCTCGCGCACAGGTGATGGGATGGATTCCTACGTCGCAGGATCTCGTGAGAGATGGCATGGTTTGGGGAGGCCCTCGTCCAGCAGTACATTAACCATGGCCGATACTGTCGATGACCCAAATACGTCCATATGTAAGCCAAAACGAATTAACATTAGTTCGAGATGGGAGGGAGGGCACCTTAACAAGTATGGAAAAATATCACCCACTCTCACACTTCCACAAATGATGCTTGTGGGTAGCAACACAAGCACGGTGACTCAGATATTTATTGTCCTACCGTCTCCAGCACGCTTAACACTCCTATTCGTCTCTTTCTCACGCAAAGGAAAGATAAACAATTGATGTGGTCGGCTGACCTAGAGGCCACAACACTAAACCGGCTGTCCCTAATCCTGGGTTCGAATCCTGGTTCTGAAATATGTTGTTCTTTCTCTATGTGTTTCTGTCTCACCGAGTGACTTGCTTCATGTAACTCCATGTCTGCCTCTCTCTCTGTCTTTCTCCTTGTCTCTGTGTCTTGGTCACATGTCTGTGTCTGGTCTGTCTCTGTGTCTTTGTCTTGGGTCTCTTCCCCCTGTCTACCTTTCCTATACTTTGCACTCCAATCGTGTTTTTTAAAATTATTATTTGGTGTTGCAACGCTCTGACCCGACGACTGGACGTCTGTGAAAAAAGAGCTTTATAGTTCATCGGATTCCTCCAGTATAAATACATATTCTGATTCTGTCTTATGTGACTGCGTCGCCGTGGTGATCGCCATGCCGCTATCAACACAGCTCCGATCGCTTCACCTTGAGCACCGCTGTGCACGTGTGCTTGCATTGGTAAATTCACACCCACCTGCTGTCCCAGCCCCGTAAACATTCGAACTTACACGATGGCAGCAACCGTTGTCCACACGCAAACGCCTCTCGTGTCATATCATATAGCAATCGTGTCTCGCTCACGATAAAACAAAAAAAGATATATTCCTGATTTTTATTTGTTATTTGAAGTACTCTGTGCTGCACCTTACGGATTGTAAGACGCACGCATCTTTTCACCGTGTGGTTGAAAGCGTAAGTTGAGGGTACGTGTTGTAATCTGGTAGGTGTGTGTGTGTGCGTGCGTGCGTCACCAGATTAGTATAATTTTTTTTTACACCGGGCACAAGTTTGGGGGTGCGTCTAACTTACCCTGAGCGTCTTATGTGACACTCGGAATATGCGATGTGCTCACATTCCATTGCTAGAACGTACCTTGAATTGTATTTGTTTTTCATCATTTCCTGGGCGTTGTGGCTCTGAATCATTTACACCTCGGTCATTAACGCAGCCTTGTAAGAAATATAAATATATCCATACAATATGCTAAGGTCACGCGAAACCATTTTCATTAAATTAGGCTTCCGAAGCGTGCACAACACACACATGCATTATGCATGCCTGCATCTGCAATTACCCGGATAACTTATTCATTAACCCGTGCCATGCCGGCGGTGATAGCAAATGGCACTGCGGTGGGCTGCACGGTGGGGTGAGTTGGAGGGGGTCTCATCTTGCGCGGTGCCTTAGCATCGCCAGCGTGCCGACCCAAAGCCACGACCAAATTGACCAACTGATGGTCAGTGTCATTAATTGTGGGGTGGGAAGCCCAGGATCAGTTCAGATATCGCACTGGCCAATTATGATGACCGTGGCTGCGAGTCGCGGGGTTCATCGCGCACGTGAGCGAACCACTGCACCACCGCACATGACCCCACAAGTTCAGCAAAATATTTGAACAATTACCCAGGTCACGCTGTCGGGACGGTGTCGCTCGGCTTCAGCCTGGGAACGCCTGGGATCTCCCAGGAAGAGCTCGAGTCTGTCGCCAGAAAAAGGGAGGTCTGGACCACCTTCTCCGCGACCCTCACCAGGACAAGCGGACTGAGAAACGAAGAAAGGATTAAAGACTAGATTTGAAGCTTTCCTGACTGCAAGGATTCATATTCTTGGGTTTTTTCGGTAAAGTCACGTAGGTAAAAAATTTAAATTTATAAAAGTAAAATAAAATACTTGATACAGAAAGCGTGCTGTGACGGTTTCACCTGAAGTTGGAAGCTTGTGTTGCCTCCGAAACGTCGTGATTTTTGTTTTATTTTACCTTTATTAATAAATAAAAAAATTACCTACGTGACTTTACCGAAAAATAAGAATATGAAGGATTAAATAGTCATAATCGTCCTAGGCCATGTTTTGTCCACTGCTCTATTCAAGATCATCGTCATCATCATCTCTTGTGGTGCTGGGATCCCACAAGCCATCTCACTCCTGCACGCGAACTGATGTTGATGGGGACCCGAGATGGTGTTCAGATATCACTCACCACTGATGTTAACCGTGGCCGGGAATCGAACTCAGGTCACAAGGTACATAGAATTACCGTGCCACCGCTACACCCTCCGTTTAATTTTGATGTGACGAAATCCACCTCTGAAGGCTAAACATCGCTTTGGTTGAATTGCCACGTGACAAACACATCGACGACAAGGCACTCGCCGGGAGATGCTCATTTTGATCTGATGATGACGATGATGATGACACTCGAATACGCAGTAAGCAAATGATGATGATGAACACTGGATGAAAATCCAATGACCAATGGATATAAATGATGATGACAGTGAATAATGAGGAGCAAATGAATAATGCTGATCAGTGGATGAAAACCCAAATGAACGATGGATGATGCTGACTATGACAATCGTGATTTTTAAAATTAGATGAACCCCAAATTCATCCGGAGCTGGAGGCATCTGCAACGCGCTTGCAATAACGGAATAAAGGTACACCCTTGCACGCCTCGATCGTTGACACTGTGGGTGAACGTGGGCTCCGTTTAGAGAGCAAGAGAGAAATCTTTAAACGATGGGGCACATAAAGCAATTCATCGAAAAAAAGATATGATGAACGAGGCAAAGTGCCGACTACACCGAGCATCTTTTTGTTTCCTCTGATTGTAAAAAAATAGAGAGAGCTCTGGCCAGAATTTTCCTTGTCATCCCTGGTTAGGACGTATTGGAGGGGATCACGTATAAAGCGCGCTTGTAATTCGTGCCAAGGGTTGGTGGAGGAGGGAGGGAGTGGCTCACACTGGCACCGCTTGAAACGGTGATCTTTGGACGATAGAACAAAAAAAGCCCATCGTGACATCACCTCTGTGTAGACCCACGCACGCATGGTATGGTTAGGGGGGCAGTGGGGAGCGGTGGTGCAAGTGGTTAGCGCGCACTGCACTAAGAACCCGACGAATTGTTGGATTCCCGCTCGCGACCAACAACAGCGGCGAATATTTTAACCGGTGCTGGGCCTCACTTAGGTCGACTCATTCTCAAGCCAGTGCCTGGTGTGGTGTGTGAATATCGGCACTGGGAGACAAAGGCGGCCGAGCGTGGTGTTGGCCACCCCCCCGCTTGTGCAGTTCTGGCCTTCATAGGTAGGTGCTCGTTAACGGCAGTGCCGGATTATCTTAGAAGCAAAAGTAGCTACATATGCTACGGGCACCGCACTTTCAAGGACCCACGCTAAATGCTTTCTAGCTATCAATTTTGGTTCAGTGATTCTGCACTTGCTCTATATTATAGTACTATACTGCCTTCGACTATTATGAACGACTGGGTGTTTAAGGTTAGCGATTTGTCGTATTATCTGTCTGTATAGCAAATGAAAAAAAAAAACAATAACTTTACTATGCAAGTTAAACATTTGTGTTTTATTTTATTTAGGGCCGCTTTACAACATATGCTACAAGCCCCGCACTAACTTAATCCAGCACTGGTTAACGGCACTTGCTCCAACGGTCTGTTGAAGGCTACACGGGGGATCTTTGTCGGTGGTTGGGGGAGTGGTGATTGGGTGGCGGTGTCAGACATCAGGGGCACAGGCACGGGGAGGGGACTGGCACGAAGTGGCATTGGCCCTTATACAAAACACACACAGTGCGTCAGAGGTAAAAGCAAATGTAAGCAGAAAAATGTGGACATAACACCTCCTTCCTATATTTGGCTTTGCACAAAAAAGTTCAAGTTTTTTTTACATCCCATCGTGCCACACGGCCTTCAATGCATTCCGCAAAAAAAATTATTTAACATCAGCAAACTCGGGACCGCCTTTACATTCATTTTCTCATCAGCAGTGTCAGACTTTGTTAAACATACGTTGTTCGATTACCAGATGTTTGTTATTGGCATTAGCACTCCGTGTACGCTGTGGGACCCCGTTCAATGCAACAACAACAAAAGAGTTTGTGTCACGTGTCCGTGAGATCTGTCACCTGTTCACATATTGCAGCCTGGACTGAAATGGCACAAATGTACAAGAAATAGTTCAGCTCATTCGAATACTGTAAATCTTAAATCAGTTGGAGAATCGTGAGATTATGGCTTGGGGAGGCCTTCTTGCAACAGTGGAACGACCGTTAGAGATAATGACCCGTTGGTCGATACCTTCATCCAGCAGTGGATAGATCATGACCGCTGATGATACAGTAAATATAAATGGTATTGTACTGAAATTATTGTCCCAGAAAAATCAGTTGTTGTCGTGTGCGGAGTGCGTGAGCTGGTTAATCACACCACGTGTGAATATCGTGGTGTGGGAATGCGAGCCAGAGGCATTATTCTTTTTTATTATTATTATTTTAAAGCGAAGAATAACAACCAACCTTCAGTTGCAAAAAAATTATTTTTCCTAATTGTGAAAACGCCCTTCTTTCGAGCAGCCAAGGGCACGTGTCGCTTTATATTCGGGTCACTTCTTACCCACGTGCAGAGGCTACATTTCTCACCAGATATGTATCAGAATTAGAATATGTAGTTATACTGGAGGAATCCTATGAGCTATAAAGCTCTTTTTTCGCAGATGTCCACGATACAAAAACACAATAGTAGTGCAAAATACAAGAAAGATAAACATATCACCCAAACAAATACAAATTAAACTAAACAATCCCCATCCTACCAGGCAAAGCCAACTGAGGTATTAACTTGTTTTTCAAAAGTGACCTGGCCACAAATGATAGCTCATTGAAGTCGCCCATCACTCGGACATTTGTAGCACAAACATAACACTGGTCAACACACTTTTCTGGCATAAGGTATTCCAGCGGTTATAAGGTAATTTTGGGGTGCTGATTCCAAATCTGTTTTTGTCTATCACATCAGGTTTTTGAGATATAAAATATTGCATTTTCAATAAAAACTGCAGAAGAAAAATATTAAAAAATGTGGATATCTACATAAAATGATATTATAAACACACTATCCTAAAAATACAGCACCATATTTTAACACTAAAGCAGTCACTGACTCGCAACAACTTGCAATCATAAGTGACAGAGTTAATTTCGGGTAAAATCAATGAAAATGGGGTATGCCGATAGCATAAAATGAGATGTGATAGAGCAAATCTGAGATCAGATTTGGAATCAGCACCCTGAAATTAGTCCAGGCCAGAAAAAAATGTTTTTTTTTTGTTGACCAGTGTAATCTAAATAATCTCAATGCACGTTTCTAATTGTGGAGCGAAAAACCAGAAGACCCGGAGAAAAAATTCACGCGACCACGGCGACAATCTACAGGCGTCAGGATCGGGATCGAACCCTCGACCTCCTGCATACCAGGCGATGAAGATAACATCTCACCACCTTGGCACCCCTTAAATAAATAAAAGTTAAAATTGCGTCCTCAATTTGTGGGTTTGTTTCACCGTCGCTGAGCACAAATGCCAAAAGCCCCCCCCCCCAAAAAAAACGTCAAGTGGCCAGCAACAGACAGCACGACTGAAGTCGAACATTAGGTGAGAGTTTAACAGGTTTCTTGAGTTGAGCAAGATTATCAGAACTTGGGGGAAACAGTGCGGAGGGCCACGTGAAGTGTCGATGGCTCGCTGACAGGAGGTCACGGGACAGACCCAGGTAATATGCACACAAAGATTTCCCGCATAACCTTAACAGACTGTGAGGGCGGGTGGTGTTAGTGAGCACCATCAAGACCAGAACAGCTCACGTGGGGGTGGGGTTGCCGGCAACACGCCCGGCCCCCTTTGTCTCCCCAGGGGCGATGCTTTGATAGGGGAGGCTCAGGACTGGCTCAGATCAAGGTCACTGGCCGTGAAAATCGTTACTCGGGTCGCCGGGTTTGTAGAGCAGCGCACAAACCGCTAGACTACCGCTCCCCAAATATGCATACGTATACAAAAACAATATCCACCGTGTAGCCTTAACAGCCTTTTGGGGCAAGTGCTGTTAGCGAGCACCTCTGCAGGTCAAATACCAACATCTCAAGGCCAAATACACCCCCCCCCCCNGCTCCGTATCACCTTAAAATAGACTGTAGGGGCAATGGGTGTTCGCGAGCACCTATGAAGGGCCAAAGACACCCCGTATATTTCTAGATTTGAAGCTTTCGTGACTGCAATGATTCATACTCTTAGGTTTTTTCGGTAAAGTCACGTAGGTACAAATAATTATTTTATTTCTATAATCATATTTATCATATGTATTATTTATTTTTATTTTACCTACGTGACTTTACCGAAAAAACCTACGAGTACACCCCGTATAGCCTTAAATAGACTGAAGGGGCACGTGTTGTGAGCGAGCGCCTTGAAGCCCGCACACAAACACACGCGTCGAGACCACCCCCAACCACCTCTCTCATATTCTTAAGGTTTTTCCGGTAAAGTCACGTAGGTAAAAAATAAAATTAATAAAAGTAAAATAAAAATAAAAATCACGACGTTTCGATTGCAACACAAGCAATCATCATCAGGCATAAATGAAATAGTAACAAAAACTTCTACGTGACTTTACCGAAAAAACCTAAGAATATGAATCCTTGCAGTCACGAAAGCTTCACATCTAGAATTGATTCTCCTATCTCACTTCAATCTCTGCCCACTCCCGCCAGAGAGATGGAGGAAGAGGAGGAAGGTCGAGGAGGAGGAGGTGGTGGCTGTTGCTGACGCAGCAGCAGCCACCAACATCCCTGGCGAGGCTGCTCGCTCCGTCCACCCACGCGTGTTTTGGGGAATCTCGTCTTTTCCTATCCGCGTGTAGCCGGCCGCACCATTGTGACCGAGCTCTTGTTGTTCGGGTGTTGGTGGAACAAGGTGCTTGCCGTTAGCGAGCGCCTATTAAGGCCGCCTGCTATAGGGTGTACGAGAGAGGGGGGTGCTAGGGGCAGCAGTATAGAGAGCAATTCCGAAAACACGCGCGCACACATAACACAATTTGACACACACAGTTACACACGCACACACTTTGACCCACCTAATTCCACACACGTACACGCGATCGCACGTAATTTCATCACCGCAAAAGTTGCTTACTTTCACGAACAACGGCACACACATCATTTTCCACGTATGTATAGGAGTTAATTTAACAATAATTGTAACACATACGTTCACACACAATTGTGCACACGCAGTTCGCACGCACGCACGCCACGCGCGCAGTCACACAGACAAAGATCACCCGTGTAGCCTTAACAGCCTGTTGGGGAAAAGCGCTGTTAGCGAACATAAAAACGGGCCCACTCACACAGGCACACGTACACACACACACACCCACGCAGCCCACATGCAATCTTCCCGTGCTAATATAACCGAATAGTCGGGACGCACACAGACACACGCACACGGAGGAGGGCAGTGAGTGGCAGAGATGTGGGGCTATCGTTTGATTAGAGGCTCCGTACACAGGTGGCTGCTGGTCGGAGCCGTTCTCGGTACCCTCGGCTACCTGTACAGCAGCAGCAGCGGCAGCAGCAGGGCAGAAGACTGGAGAATCACACAGATACCAGGTGAGTACCGTGTGCGCGGTATGTGAAGATCGGCCTCTGTGCAGGAGGAGGAGGAGGCTGGTGCGGGACGCTACTTGGCAATTGGAGGCTGTCACCCTCCAACAACAGCGGAGGAGGGCAGAGGAGCGACGCTCACAACAACGAGCGGAGTGCCGGGCGGATAAAGCGCACTTTAGGGAGCACGTGTGGTGGTGCATCAGCCAGTCATCTCAGTCGGTCGACCCATGGCACCTCGGTCTGTCCCGTGATCTCCTGCCATCAGCGAGCCTTCCACACGTCGCGTGATAGCCTCAATGTGCACCTAGCCTGGCACAAGCCCCGTGCTGACGTCACCACCACTTAGTAACGAACGGCAGCTGTGATGTGGGGAGCGGTGGCGCTACGAACCGGACCACCCGATTTCGATACCCGGCCACTACCAATAACAGTGGCAGCGAATATTTGAACCGGCCCTGGCGCCTATCGTAGGTCGACTCAGCCTTAAATGGGCACTTGTTGCGGTACTGTGTGCATGCATCGGTATTGTGGAGAGAAGGCGGCCTCCCCGCCCGCTCGCAAGCGCCGTGCCGGCATTCATAGGTGGTAGTAAGCTGAACGATTTGGGGGAAATGTCTAATTGCGATTTTTCTAACAGATATTTGCGATTTTATTTGCGATTACATTTTTAAAAGTCAAGCTTCAGTTCAATATTCACCGTGTAATAGATTTAAAACACGTGATGGAGCATTATCACATGATACCATAAAAATATGAATTGCTCTATATATTCTAATGCAAGGATGAGAACTTAAAATATATGAATTGCTTCCAACATGTTTTTATAAAAATGTTTTAATTGAAATAGAACAATGAAACATAGAACAATTGTTAAGTTAAATAAATAAAGTTATAACAATAAGAAAGAAAACAACTCCAATATGACAAATCGACAAAATATCGCAGCCTTTGCGATTTGCTAATCGCATTGTTTCAAATAGCGATTTCGATTTGAAATCGATTAATCGTTCAGCCCGATAGGTGGTGCTACTCGCAGTCTGTTAAGGGCGATGCATGATACACGGGTGGGGGGTTGGGGTACCGGTGTCTTTATGTACGTTATACATCCATGGCATGCGTTTTTTAGGTATTAATAGTACTCATGAAGAATGGTCATTTAGTGCATGCGGTATTGGTACTGTCTAAAGCACAGCAAGTTGGCACAGTAGGGGCACAGGTGGTGCATCAGCCAGTCATCTCAGTCAGTCGACCCGTGGCACCTCGGTCTGCCCCGTGACCTGCCAGCGGGCGTTCGACACTTCACGTGGCCTCAAGGTGCACATGGCCTGGCACAAGCGTCGTGGTGACGTCACCGCCACTTAGTGGCGAATGGCGGTTGTTGTTGTTGTCTACAGAGTTCGGTAGTCGTCTCAGAGTAGAGGAGGGTGGGTGATGTTGCTGCTGCTGTGGTGTCTCATCCCAAATTGAATACTTTTGAAAGACAATTTTGGAATATTTTTTTTATTTTTAAATTGTTCAAATGTACAAACGTGAACCATGGCGTCTAATGGCGTCACTGGATCTTGAACCTTCAAAACTTGTCAGCAGTTGACACGAGGGTGCCCGTTTCTTAAATGTTTGCCTCTGTTCCATCCAGCAGTGTAAATGGGCACACCACCACCACCACAGTTAAGGGCGCCACGGTGGCGAGATGTTAACTACCTCGTCCTTATGAGACATCTCCTTTACCAGTGGCAAAATATAGTAAAAGGTTTTTACCCTTTCAACTGGTACAAAAACTGACACCTTTATACAAAGCCTCATGTTTGCAATAACCACAACACAAGCAGTCAAATGCAAACAAAAATAAACAACTCTGATAATGATGATATGCACTGTCCTTGAAGTTGATTGGTCCACACCCGAGACAGCTTTTCTTAGAGCCTAGTCTCCATTGGTGTTGGACCAGATGACGCCAAAAGACGTACAACTCAAAAAACAGTGCACTATCAGAGTATGAGAGCTCGGGGTAAGCATTTACACTATGAGACATCTCCTTTACCAGTGACAAAATATAGTAATAGGTTTTACTGGTACCAGTTGAGTACTTGACCTGCCGTATATTTCCACATTAAAACAGCATGAAATACACTCAGTCACTTCCTGCATACATATAAAAAAGTATTGCAACCCATCACAAACCAATATAAGAATCTAAGATTGCATATTTTTACTCATCAAAAATATGAACATTTTTATGAAAAAGGTTGAGTAAAAAAATCGTGGCAACGCATGCTTGTGATTATGCCAAGGGATATAACGACGAACAACCCTCTCTCTGTCTAAATCACATGACTTCTGTGTGACCACCCCGTGTGAAAACAGACGCCGTTCCATGTGGGAACGTTGAGGCCTTTATATGTTAACCTCTTCCCCCCTCTCGGCTTTCCTGGCCCTTTGGGTCTCGTTTTTTTTTAACCCCATTCCTTTTCCACTTATTTCCGGTTTTTTGCGATTTTATCTCTTTCCTTTCCCAGTCTTTTTATGTTTTCGTACATATTGTATCCTTGACTCTTCTCCCCTTGCCGTGGTGGTGTGCCACAGGTAAAACGCCGCTGGCGGTGTAGGTCAATCAGTTTCAAAGACATTGCACATATTACCAGAGCACTTTGTTTGCATATTTTTTTCACAAGTGTGTGGTTAGCGCAGACTGGTCCCTCGCGAAAAGGACTCTAAGTGGCATTTGAACATCTTAACACAACTGCTGTTTTATTATCCAGATAGGGTAAACTCTCTTCTTATTTTCATCAGTTTTTAACACTGGTCAAAAGGTCCCGTAGACCAGGGTTCCCAACCGCTGGGCCGCGGACCGGTGACTGGTCCGTGGCCTGTTAGGAACCGGGCCGCACAGCAGGAGGTGAGCGGTCTCAGTCACAGTTTTGGTTCGCCCACAAGCTGCTAACCCCGAGTAGCCAACATGAGTCAAAAACAAACGTCGCTGGAGAGCTTCTTTGCAAAGGGGGAAAGACCCAATGATGACCCCCCCCCCCNACGGTCCGTGAAAAAAATTGTCTTCCATGAAACCGGTCCCTGGTGCCAAAAAGGTTGGGGACCGCTGCCGTAGACAACAAAAACAAGAATGCGCAATTTACAGACTTCACGTGGACTGTTAATAAAAGCAGCTGGGCTTGCATTGCTGTTTTGACATGCGGAACCCACCCATACTGGACATCTCTAAGTGTTTTTTTATAGCTCATCGGATTTTCCTCCTCCCAGTACAAATACAGATTCTGAGTCTGATTTAGCGTTATGCACGGCTTGAAGGAAGTGATGGCCGGTGGCTGCGACTAAAAGTGGCGAGCCAAGGGGGAACAACCGTGGAGATGGAACGGTGAAATCATTGATGCTCGTGCTCGGTTGGATCGAATACATCGCAGCGACGTGCGGCAGGAAGGGGGGGGGGTGACTCCTTGAAGAGGCCTTCATCTAGCAGTGGATTGATAATGGCTGCTGGTGATGGTGAATAATACAAACGCAAATTCTTAATGTTTTATTATTTACGTAAAGTATTTATTGAACGTTCATTTAAAAAGATGGTTAATTTCGTGTATGGCGCACTCAGATTCCTGGATGAATTGCGCCTTACAAATGTCAATTCTTATTATTTTTAAAAATGTAAGGCGAGCTTTATTAGTTCATAGCGTGAGTTCATTAGCTCTAGGCCGTATAACGCTTAGAATTGTTTGCAAAAAATTCATTTATATAAGGGCCACAACCAAAGATCCCTCACACTATCAAATGAAACGTCACTCCAACGGGTCACCGCAGCATCTCACAAAGCGCGGTTGGAAACGCCGTCAACGACTTCTAAATTCCTTTCTCCAAAAAAAGTCCTCTGGCTCTTTACTAAAAAGTTAGACCGACCCCCACGATAGAAAACCATAACCCGCTGAGATACACAATAAGGAAAGCTGAACAAATAAAATAACCCCCCCCCNGCTCAGGTTTTATCGTTTTTTATTGTCACCTCATCTCTCCGATGTGGATTTTGAGTCATACCGGGCATTGTTGTAAAAACTTACAGTGAATCGACAAGAACCGACAGGTCTCCTAGATGAAGTGGGTAGATACATCAGCATCCCCTTGGGGCCTCGAGGGAATCGTCCACTCGCACCCTAGAGGTAAGCCCTCGGGTTTTAAACCACTATCCTCGGTCAACACAACCATCTGGATCCTGAGAAATAGACTCATCCGTATCTCAGCAACTCTCCCCAATGTGGGAATTGCTGGGCAAGGCGATCAGCTGGCCGGGAGTCAGGAGGGTGGATCATCTCTCGTCTGAATCAGGGGGGATGGATACTCTCCAAAACATTAGAGAGCGACATGACATCCCTAGTAGCGATTTTTGTTTCTTCAAATGTCTCCAGATCAGAGGTCGCAACCGGGTACCCGATACCCGCACCCTACCCGATACCCGGCTACCCATACCCAGCCGGGTACGGGTAACCGTTTGCGACCCTGGTGCGGCCGGGTACGGGTACGGGTAAGGAATCAAAACCCGTATGCGACCTCTGCTCCAGATCAGGGACTCTATTAACACGGCAAGGGATGTTGACCTCTGAAAGATCCCCTCCCCCCGATATGGGCATGGCTGACGGAGGAGACGGCCCACTATAAAATCTCTGAGGCATACCAACTCCTACTACCGGGCCCTACCGTGTGCCGGCGTCGGGGTCCGAAGTCGCCCACTTCGATAATTACCTGCAAAACGTCTCAATTGGATTACATGTAGCCAGCAGCAGCAGCAGCGGCAATGATGCCCCCCCCCTACTGGTAGACTAAGACTAATGTCCCGTGGGGGGCGGGCGGGCGGGGGGGGGGTCACACTTGCGTGCAAGGCTTATCCCGGTCACTTGTGTTCTCGCCCTGGTTGAACCAAAATGGACCTCAGTTTAACACGAAAGGCTTTCGCGACCAAATTTTTATAAACACAATAGACAGGAAGGACAAGTTCAAAGGGCTCGCATAACGTACATGCATAATGTACGTTGACTCAGTAATTCTCCCCCCCCCCACATTATGCAAGAGCGCAGAAGGGTGGTCAACACATCTACTACGCCTTTATATAAGGAACGAAACAGGTGGACTTCTCCACAAATCTGGCTGTCGCCTGATGAAGCTGGTTGTAATTACTGGCAAAACGTCGTACTCAGATTGTAAATGTTGTGACTTGGCTCTCCAACACGCAACAGGTGTGCTGTACTAGTGACGAATTGGCCACGTTCTTCTTCTTGGTTTTGATTTGCACGGTCCTAAGCAAGCAAGCACGCAAGCAAAGCAAGCAGCGAACTTAATATAAAGGATTAAAAAATTAACCCGTAAAAACAAAGTTTTTCACTATAAATCCTTTATATGCGTGGCGGCTAGAGTCCTCTCGTCCTCTGGCTTGAGGTGGCTGACACTTATGGGTCAGATGATTGTCTGCCACCATTAAGCAATTGGTAATTAAATATTTTAAAAAATTCCCTAAACATGTAAAATTTTGGAAAAAATTTCACGAAAATTAATTGTCACGCACAACGAGTCTGTGTGCAAAATGTCAGCTCGATTGGATCACGGGAAGTGGGTTAAAAAACGACCGAAAGATTTGCACGGTCGTAAGCAAGCAAGCACGCAAGCACGCAAGCAAGCAAGTGAACTTAATATAAAGGATTTAAAAGAGAGCGGGCCATCTGTGCCGGAGTCATGGTGCAGGTTTAAAAGAAAATCGGATGACTCGCACATTACTCGATTGGGGTAATAAAGCACGCAGCAGCAGCAGCAAAATCAATTCCCCCACTCCCACTACAACCACGCTAAAACGACTATAAACTCTACCCGCCTGTGAAACACAGCGGCTTCCTGACATCCTTGCACTATAAGAATGGCAAGAACGGCAAATGTACCAATGATGGTGACGGTAATGTGGTGACGAGTCATTTTAATTTGTATAACAAAAAATATGGTTTTGTGTGGTGGGATAATTTGTCAAAAAATAGATATATTTACCAAGATGACATACTTTCGTTTTACCGTCAAACAAACACTCGAAATAAATAAATAATTAGAGTAACTGCCTATAGCACAGACTCTAAAACATATTTATTTTTACGTCAATATTTCACCTGAGCAAACACACTGAGATAGAACATGTAGTTTGCAAGGGTGTCCAGGGTGTTAGCTGACACACACAGCAAACACGAATTACACGTGTACATCAACATTGTAAATATGCTTACTGAGGCTAAGGTGTTAAGTGTATTACTTTAGAAGTAAAGTCTAGAGATCTATTCGTAATGTGTAACAATTACGCCACCTTTGTCTATCCAGGAGAGCCTCAGTGAGTCCCAAGCCTCTTCCTCGAGAGGGCCCTCAAAGCTCATTCACCACATCCCTAAATTCATGGACAAAAACTGTGTAAATTTGTATTCCTGTTTGGGAATGGGATACTTTTTTTCGTAAAAAAATTTAAGGACCTGCGCATGCGCATCTGGAGGCCGCATGCGACTCTTTCGGGATTGCTCTGTGGCGTTATTCACGTTGCATTGGTGGCTCTTGAAATATTGAGCTGATGAGCGAATTTGAGCAAAACATTTCTACTCTATGGCTTTATCGGTAAAGTCACGTAGTTAAATTTTTTCAATTAAAATAATGAAAAACAACTAAATTAAATCACGACGTTTCGGAGGCAACACAAGCTTCCGTTTTCAGGTCCCAGTAATTTTGCTGTGACGGTTCCACCTGAAGACGGTAGCTTGTGTTGCCTCCGAAACGTCGTGATTTAATTTATTAGTTTTTTCATTTATTTGTCTTTTTTAACTACGTGACTTTACCGAAAGAACCAAAGAGTATGGATCCTCGCAGTCACGAAAACTTCAAATCTAGAATTATCCGATGTTTGGCTCCCAGCCACGGCTAACATCAGTATCGGAAACTGGTCGTGAGCGCCATTCGCTAACCCACACCGACCAGTGCGATAAAGTACGGTCAAACCATCTCCACGACGTCGTGTGATGGAGGGGCCTTCAAAGTCCTTGCTGGTGTTTTTATCCTTCCCCGCACCTCCGCTTGGCACGGTTGGCTACGTGCAGTGCGAAGGAAGTTCAGCGTACGCACAAAGTCAAGTTTATTTAGTTTGACCAGCTGGCGAGAACGCGAGGGATCGGGATGAGCCTCATTTGCAAGAGTGGCCTGGGTTACCAGCAGCATGACGAAAGCCGACCTAATAAAATAAAGTACAGCAGTTAAGCAAATATAAATCAGCACAAAGCCAACAGCGTCTGTCACGGGAGGAAAATCGAAAATATTGCAAAAAGCGTGACTCGATGTCAGATGATTGTTGAACTCATCATTTGCGCAATGACAAAATTAAGTGACAGAAGCATGACACGTCATTAGGATGATGAATATGTAAGCAGAGGAGGATGTTCATGATTGATGTTTTTGGGATAGACGGCGTGAAGTATAAATGTGTCGGAACCCTCCACCACCCGACGCAGCGAGTAAGGAGTTTGTCAAGTCAACAAAACGCGCCAATTAGTTACGACTTCAGCTCCACGGCGTGCTGGAGAGTAACTCCACAAACGCGTGGATTTAATATTGGTCGCGAAAGCCTACGCGTTAAAGAAAATGATGTACTTTCCGGGCTCTATTTTGCCAGAGGTTACACGGCAGCCGTTCCACGTTTTCCCCGTGATGTTGACCGAGTGATTTGCGCCGATAGCGGGAGGAGGCCCGGCGTGTGAGTGGAGAAGGGCGTGCGTCAATGTGTCTACACACGTGCGTGCGTGTGTGTGGGGAGCGGTGGTGCAGCGGTTAGCACGCCGCGCCACAAACCCGGCAGACCCGAGTTCGATTCCCGCTCAAGGCCGACGCCGGCGACGATTATTTGAGCCGGTCCTGGGCCTCCTCCAGGTCGCCTCGGCCTCAAATGAGTACCTGGTGATGGTGTGTAGTAAACATCGCCACTTGGGAAACAAAGGCGGCCGGGTGTGGTGCTGGCCACCCACCCCCTTGTGTGCCACAGTACCGGCCTTTATCAATGCTCGCTCAGAGGGATGATGGTCCGAGTCAAGGCACCTACCGGGGTCTGAACTCGCGATCTGCCGCCGGTTGCGGCGAGTTCGCTCCACCGGCCGAGCCGCCGGTATCTTTGGGACCTTTTTTCCAGCATCAAAATGAAGCCAAAATAAGAATTCGATTTTCCTTCATCTGGCAATAAAACTGACGCCTATCGCAAGGTGTCATCACGATCCCTTGTGAGCGGTGTTTTAAAATGATGGAACCGATTTGAAATCGCTTTATCTCTGCAAACACGAACCGCCCATGAATGAAACTCTTACCATTTGAAAGGGCGGGGCATAGAGTTTCAAATGATTACCGCTCGATGCCTCTCCCAGTGCACAAACAATCCCTAGCCTCAGTCATTGGCAAGACACACTGCCTCAACGTTGGATAGGTCTCACGGGACCCCAACACTTGGCGCGACACTCTTGGCCCCAAGATCCCCAGACATCACAACCTGTGACTTTTTCTTGTGGGGATACGTCAAAGACCGTGTTTTTGTGCCACCATTAGCGACTAATCTGGATGACCTCAAAAACAGAATCACGGCAGTGTTGACTTCAGTAGAAGAGGACATTTTGAGAGGCGTTTGGGACGAATTCAACTATCATCTCGATGTTGTCCGTACAGCAGGTGGAGGCACATAGAGCATTTATAAAATGGCTAGTAAAACTTGATAACTCATTAAACCGTTTGTAACTTTTTGTGTAATTGTAACATGTTGCCATCGTGAAATATACTGCTTTGAAATTGGAAACACCCTGTATAACCGTGGGCGCGCGCGCGTTCACGTTCGCAGGACGGCGACGCCTCTCTCGTGCTCGGCGCAGCCGGCCGCGGGAGGACCGCACGGCGGCACGAGTCGGCGGCCCCCTCTCGACGGAGAGCGGCAGCAGCAGCAGCGGCGGCGGCAGCGTCACGACGGCGGATCCCGCGGGTCGTGCGTGCCGCGGGACGGCATCGTGTTCCTGAAGACGCACAAGACGGCGAGCAGCACCGTGCTCAACATCCTCTTCCGCCTGGGCGAGAAGCGCCGCCTGCGCTTCGCCTTCCCCAACGGCAAGAACGACTTCGACTATCCCTCGCCGTTCTCCCGCTACCGCGTGCGGGCTACTCGCCGGGCCGCTGCTACGACGTCGTCTGCAGCCACATGCGCTTCAGCCGCGCCGAGCTGGCGCCCCTGCTGCCGCCCGACGCCGCCTTCTTCACCATCATGCGCGACCCGGCGCGCGTCTTCGAGTCGTCATTCCACTATTACCGCGCCGTCGTGCCCAGCTCGTGGAGGGTCCGGGGCGACGACCCCATGCGGGAGTTCCTGCGCGACCCCCACGGCTACTACGACCCGGCGAGCGTCAACTCGCACTACCTCAAGAACCTGCAGGCCTTCGACATGGGCTTCGACAACAACGCGGTGCTGTCGCGGGAAGACGGCGGTGACGGCGGTGACGGCGGTGATGGTGGTGGCACGTTTGGCGATCGGCAAGAGGAGGAGGACATTGTCCAGCGCATGATCCGGGAGGCGGAGGACACCTTCTCACTCGTCATGATTTCGGAGCACTTTGACGAGTCGCTCGTTCTGCTCAAGGAGCTGCTGTGCCTGGACGAAGAGGACATCACATACTTCAGGCTCAACGCGCGCTCCACGTCCACGGCGAGCCGAGGAGAGGGAGGAGGTGGTGGCGGTGGAGGCGGAGGCGGTGCCGGCGGAGGTGCTTCTCGTGGAACTGGGGCGAGCGGCGCCGGACGCACTCCTGGCGCTGGAGGAACTCGCGCTGGCGAAGGCGACGGGGGACATGGGATCGAAGTGGATACCGGAGGCGACGATGGGAGAAGCGACGGCCTCGGCCGTAGCCCCGGAGGAAATACGGTGCTGACGAAGCCGCTGGAGCCTCGGCGGCGGTGGCGACGGCGGACGCGCCGCGCATGGACCCGGACACGTACCGCCGCGCTCGCCGCTGGAACCGCCTCGACTCGCTCCTCTACGAGCACTTCAACCGCAGCCTGTGGCGCGAGGTGGCGCGCTTCGGCGAGGGGCGAATGCGCGCCGCCGTGGCGTCGCTGCGCCGACGCAACGCCGCGCTTGCGCTCGAGTGCACCGAGGAAGGGGGTGCCGTCGACGCGTCGGCGGTGCGCGACCCGGCCCTCAGGCCGTGGAGGCCGATCGGCTCGCAGCCCATCATGGGCTACAACCTGAGGCGCGGCATCCCGCGGGCGCAACGCGGCGGGCGTGCCGTCGCATGCTCACGCCCGAGCTGCAGTACATGAGCGAGCTGGGGGCCAACCTGTGGATCACCAAGCTGTGGGTGCGGCTCACGCAGCTGCTGCAATGGTGACGGGGACGCGCACGCGGGCGGTGGTGCGGCGGTCAGCGCTACGCCGCGCTACGAACCTGGCCACCCGGGTTCGATTCCCGCTCACGGCCAACACCCAGTGACGATTATCTGAATCGAGGTCGAATCAGCCTCAAATGAGCACCTCGTGCGATGTGTAAACATCGCCACTGGGGAGACAAAGGCGGTCGGGCGTGGTGTTGGCCACCCATTCCCTCGTGTGCCTTCCTGGCCTTCATCGGTGTTCGCTAACAGCACTTGCCCAACAGTCTGTTAAGGCTACACGGGGGCATTTTTGCCTTTGTTTGTGTGTGTGTGCGCGTGAGCGTGGCAATTTCCCGCACCTCTTCGATCTGCACGGTTGGTTTTGTGCCGTGTGAAATAAGTTCAACGTACATACGAGGAGAAGCAGAGTCGGTTCGTGAAGGTCTGACCGCTCCGAGACAAAGGAGGTTCAAGAAACTTGACAATGGGGCGGGCCCGAAATTTCAGGGCCCACGTCAGAGAGTGGTCCCTGTAAGCAGACATGACAGAACTAGAGTAGACTCTCGATTTATCCGCGCGCGGTTTATTCGATTTGCGGATTAACCGAGCACCTGAGAGTTTAACATAAATTAATAACTCGTGGATTTTCCCTTAAGCCCAAATTCATAAACTTAAAAGTTATACATTGTTATTCTTGGAAATGTATTTCAAAGTCACGTCCTTAAATCGAACAAATTTTTGGTCCGGTTAATCCGAAATCCACGCGATCGCCTGTACAGTACAGAAGTTGCATATATTTACAACAGTGGGCAGAGTTTGATTGATTTGGATTGGCGTGGCTCTGCTATCATCATCCACTTAGTGAGCAGAGTCTTCTGCGTAGGCAAATGTGGTTTTTGGCATAGAGATCCCAATGAAAATTATATATTTTTTNAATTATCCGCGGCCGTCCTCCCCGTCTTCAGCGCGGATAATCGAGAGTCTATTGTACTTCTAAGATCACTTCATGGTGAGGTTCGGTCAAATAACTCCCAATGGCTAACGCAGCAATGTTTAATATTTTTTACAATTTGTGGTCAAATGTGGATAGTTCTATTAGCACGGTTGCCTACGTATGGTGCGAAAGAGCTGCGACATACGTCTGGCCAGCATGGCAGAGTAGGCCAGACAATCAGGGGCTTTGTAGATACCAATGATGTATGGTCATATGAAGCAAGTTATATTGTCGATGACTATGTAGAAATTAGGCATTGACTAACCCAGGGGTCGGCAACCTACGGCTCCGGAGCCGCATGCGGCTCTTTACGGGCTGCTTCTTGACGATGAGTACGTATGTACTCAGATGCATTGCGGCTCTTGAAATACTGAATTTTGTACCGAATTGGAAAGAAATGGCTCTTCTTGTTATTTTGGTTGCCGACCCCTGGACTAACCGATTAGTACGGTTGGCTACAAACGGTGGAAATAAGTTTAACATACATAGTCTAAGATTGATTATTACACTCATGATATGTGCATCGCATTGTGCATGTAGGACCCACTTACTTGCAATTAATACAACTACAATTAAACGCTATGTCATAAATGGCTAATGCAGTGGACAAAAATNAGTTCGTATACAGAGACTCCTCTATTTACGAACATTCGACTTACGAACTTTCAGAGATACGAACAAACCTGTCCGTATGTCCAGTTGCCTGTTCGGACGAGAGTCGTAAGTTCAACCGCCGCGCATCTATATCTGCAGAACGTGAAGAACCAGTGGCATCTACAGGAGATTATTCAACTTTTAAAGCCATTCCCCGTGTTTAGTGTACGTGCCGCACAACATGTTTGGACTCGACAGGAGTAAAGTTGGACTTACGAACAAATCGACTTACGAACAGACCTCTGGAACACAACTCGTTCGTAAGTAGAGGAGTCTGTGTATTATTTATGACCTTTTCCCCAGGCAATGGTCATTTTAAAATATCTCGATTTAAAGCTTTCGTGACTCAGGGATTCATCTTCTTGGTTCTTTCGGTAAAGTCACGTAGAAGGAAATAATAAANTAATAAAAAACAATAAAATAATTCTCACGACGTTTCGGCCACAACGCAAGCAGCCGTCCTCAGGTGGAGAACATGTCTGTCGATAAGACAGAGTCTGAATGACACGTCCTGGGCTTGGAGCGTCTATTTAAGCTGGGAGGAGGAGGAAGAGCGCCTTGACAAAAGAATTTACATATGAAGAGGAATTTAGCATATTTATAAATATGCTAAATTCCTCTTCATATGCTACATTCCTCTTCATATGCAGATAATTATTTTAATATGTTTTATTTTTATTATTTTATTACTTCCCTTCTACGTGACTTTATCGAAAGAACCAAGAAGACGAATCCCTGCAGTCACGAAAGCTTTAAATATAAGAGGTATCGTTGAGACAGTTGGACAAGTAGGCTTTCGTGAGCAATTTTATCCATAAGAAAAGTTTTTTTTGGGGCTATATCGCACAAATATGAATGTGTCGTTAAACCCGCCACCAAATGTGTACTCTCCAACACACCGGTGTGCTGTACTCGTAACTAATTCTCATGTTTTGTTTACGTGACAAACCTTCCTACTTTGCTGTGTCGGGTGGTGGTGGGATTAACAACACATTTATATTTACGATCTAACCCAAACAAAAACGTCATGAAGGATTGTTGAGACAGTACACCGAGTAGATTGCTCACGCTTATTTGTGCATCTTTCATCTTCACACGTATGGTTTGCATTTCTCTCCTGTTTCGTCCCAGTTGAAAGTGACTCGAGTAGAAATCAACATTCCCCGCAAATGCATCGTGAAAAACAGTCTGAGGTCAAAGACAGCTACAAGCGTGAAGCGAGCCCTTCGTGTCATGCAGTCCACGGCCACGCAACGTCTACCACTTCGAAATAGTGACCCCGACACAACATTTATCAATCACCGTGAGCATAATAGCCACGCTGATCTGTTACTAGAGAGGGAATATTTTGACAAGCACTGTGTTTCTAATATGAGCGCGCTCAGTCTGTTCTATCATAGCAGAAGTCATTGAGGCGTGTGTGTCCATGCGCATGTTGTGTAACGTATTGGTGTGGAGGGGTGCGCAGTGGAATTGCACTAAAAACTTGACGGACCCGAGTTCGATTCCCCGCTCACGGCCAACATCGACGACGAACATCTGAACCGGTCGTGGAGCTCCCCTCTGGCTCAACTCAGCTTCAAATGAGTACCTGGCACGGCGTGTAAACATCAGCGCTGGGTGAGACAAAGGCGGCTGGGCGCAGTGTTATTGGCCACTCGCCCCTCCTCGCGACACGTGGTGGCCTTCGTAGACACTCGCTAACAGCATCTTGCCACAACAGTCCGTGAAAGGCTATATGGGGATATTCTTAGGTTTTTCGGTAAAGTCACGTAGGTGAAACTTGATACAGCTGTCGGGCTGTGACGGTTCCACCTGAAGACGGAAGCTTGTGTTGCCTCCGAAACGTCGTGATTTTTATTTTTATTTTTNATTTTACTTTTATTTATTTTAATGTTTTACCTACGTGACTTTACCGAAAAAACCTAAGAATATGAATCCTTGCAGTCACGAAAGCTTCAAATCTAGAATATATGGGGAATTCTTGTGTAGCGTATTATACCGAATCAATGCAAAGTTATTGGTTAACAATAGGATGCATTACTCTTGGGGCATATATGAATACAGTACTGTACTGTAATTAAACAAGTGTGTGTTTTTCATTTGTGTGTCAATATTTATAAATATGCTGCACTTCAGAGTGTTACAAAAAGCACTATAATAACGGCAACTTTATTTTTAATTACGAAAAACATTATCTTCATTTACAACAACAAAAATAGTGTCGTCCCAAAATTCAAACTAGCCGTACTAATCGGGCATCAGGGAGAGTGGTCCTTGCAAACGTATAATCATAATAATAATATCCGCTGTTTGCGTCCAACGAAGTGGTTTCCGTGTTTTATCATCTCGGGTGAGTAAGATTTACGTTTCGGTTATGGATGTAGTGCTCTATATAATAATGGCGATTTACGAATAAAAATTTCTATTTCTGCCATGTCTGCGTGTGTTGGTATGGATGTGTTCAAAGTCCAAAGAAGGAGGAGCAGTGGTACACCGGTCACCGCAATGCACTTACAAACCCACCCAGCGACCAGGGTTCAATTTCAGTCCACGGATAACATCAGTGGAGAATTGTATCTGAACCGATCTTGCATCCCCCCCNATCCACGACTCGGGTACAAACTTCCCCTCCATATGAACCAAGCAACCCTCCCTGTCCAGTTTCCGTTCCTCCCTCTTCTCCCTGGCCCATCCACTAACTGCCCTCTCCATACCCCATTCCTATTCACCACATCACTTTTAGTTACCCTAATTGTATCACCCATAACCCTTGTAAAGCGCTTTAAATAAAAGTGCTTGATAAGATAAGTACCGAGTGTAGTGTCGCCTGTTCGGACCGAGAGTCGTTAAGTTCAACCGCCGTGCAATAGATGGCGGTGGTGGAATCTACATCCGCAGAACGTGAAGAACCAGCGGCATCTACATCTGTAGAACGTGAAGAACCAGCGGCATCTACATCTGCAGAACGTGAAGAACCAGTGGCATCTACATCTGCAGAACGTGAAGAACTAGCGCATCTACATCTGCAGAACGTGAAGAACCAGTAGCATCTACATCTGTAGAACGTGAAGAATCAGCGGCATCTACATCTGCAGAACGTGAAGAACCAGTGGCATCTACATCTGTAGAACGTGAAGAACCAGCGGCATCTACATCTGCAGAACGTGAAGAACCAGTAGCATCTACATCTGTAGAACGTGAAGAATCAGCGGCATCTACATCTGCAGAACGTGAAGAACCAGTGGCATCTACATCTGTAGAACGTGAAGAACCAGCGGCATCTACATCTGCAGAACGTGAAGAACCAGTGGTATCTACATCTGCAGAACGTGAAGAACCAGTGTCATCTACATCTGTAGAACGTGAAGAACCAAAGGCATCTACATCTGTAGAACGTGAAGAACCAGCAGCATCTACATCTGCAGAACATGAAGAACCAATGGCATCTACATCTGCAGAACGTGAAGAACCAGTGGCATCTACATCTGCAGAACATGAAGAACCGGCGGCATCTACATCTGCAGAACGTGAAGAAGCAGTGGCATCTACATCTGCAGAACGTGAAGAACCAGTGGCATCTACATCTGCAGAACGTGAAGAACCGGCGGCATCTACATCTGTAGAACGTGAAGAACCAGTGGCATCTACATCTACAGAACATGAAGAACCAGTGGCATCTACATCTGTAGAACATGAAGAACCAGTGGCATCTACATTTGCAGAACGTGAAGAACCGGCGGCATCTACATTTGCAGAACGTGAAGAACCGGCGGCATCTACATCTACAGGAACGTTTAAAGCCATTCCCGTGTTCAGTGTAGACGCCGAACAACGTGTTTGGAATCGATAGGAGTAAAGTTGGGACTTACGCATACCTTATCAACCCATATACGGTTTACCCGTATTCTTGTACAGGGAAATTGAGTGAAAAAAGTGTTTGTCTATTTGTTTGTGTTTCTCCCTTGCGATGGGACTCTGGTGGATGAAAGTTGAGATTTATAAGGGCACCACGGGGTGACCAATAAGGTCTCAATTGGTCTGCAATAAGGTGGTTTACAGGTAAGCTTTAGTTTAACACGTAGGTTTTCGCTACCAATATCATCCAAAATATAGTTTTTTTGGGTTAGATCAAGTAAATATAAATGTGTTGTTAAACCTGCCACACCCGACACAGCCAATTAGTAAGTTGTGTCACGTAAACAGAGCGTGCCAATTCGTTTCTGGTAAAGCGCATCGGTGTGTTGGAGAGCAAAGCCGCAACATTTACAATCTGAGTACGACGTTTCGCCAGATGGCGGGTTTAACAACGCATTTATAATTACGCGATCTAACCCAAACAACAACCACAAACAAGTATAACCCGTAAAAACAAAGTTTTTCACTATAAATCCTTTATATGCGTGGCGGCTAGAGTCCTCTCGTCCTCTGACTTGAGATGGCTGCCACCTATGGGTCAGATGATTGCATTGCACCATTAAGCAATTGGTAATTAAATATAATATTTTTGTCCTAAAAAGTGTAAAATTTGGAAAAAAATTTCACGAACATTAATTGTCACGCACAACGAGTCTGTGTGGAAAATGTCAGCTCGATTGGATCACGGGAAGTGGGTTAAAAAACGACCGAAAGATTTGCACGGTCCTAAGCAAGCAAGTGAACTTAATATAAAGATTTAACAAGTAAACCCGTAAAAACAAAGTTTTCACTATAAATCCTTTATATGCGTGGCGGCTAGAGTCTTCTCGTCCTCTGGCTTGAGATGGCTGCCACCTATGGGTCAGATGATTGTCTGCCACCATTAAGCAATTGGTAATTAAATATAATTTGTTTTCCCTAAACAGTGTAACATTTTTGATTTTTCACGAAAATTATTTGTCACACACAACGAGTCTGTGGAAAATGTCAGCTCGATTGATCACGGGAAGTAGGTTAAAAAACGAGTGAAAGATTTGCACGGTCCTAAGCAAGCAAGCGAACTTAATATAAAGGATTTAAAAATATATTCGCCGTGGAGACGCGGGGATCGACCCGCGACCTTTATAAGCGAGGGCGCTACACTGCGCTACTCCGCCGGCCTGTGGAGGGTTACCTCTGGGTCTTACACTTGCGTTGCACCATGAAGCTATTTGAAATTAAAATAATTTTTTTGCCTAAAAAGTGTAAAATTTTGGGATTTTTTTTCACGAACATTAATTGTCTAGCACGAGTCTGTGTGGAAAATGTCAGCTCGATTGGATCACGGGAAGTGGGTTAAAAANCGACCGAAAGATTTGCACGGTCGTAAGCAAGCAAGCACGCAAGCAAGCAAGCAAGCACGCGAACTTAATATAAAGGATTTAAAAACCACCTACACCACGGAGTTATGCTTTACACTAACACTTTAATCGACTTACGAATAACAACCCACGACTCATGCAGCCAGCTATGGCTGCATGGTTTTGGTAGTACATGTTGTTTATGTCATTTATTGTGAAAATTCCGACAGTTCCTATGACCACTGTTCCATTGCGTTCATGGCTTCATTTTGGTGATTTCGAAAAGTTTATTGGTTTGGCCATGTTTGTTTGTTGTAGTACGGAGTAAGACTGATGGCTTTAATTTAAGTTGTCTTGTTGTTGTTGTTTGACTTGCATCCCACTGGCATTTTTGCACACAGCGTTGGTGTACGGTGTTTTTTCTGCAATATTTTGCTGTCTTTTCTTAGATTTTCTGTTTGCACTTAATCACATATTCACTTTAAGATGTTTTCTTGTTCATGTTTTTTTGTTTGTTGCACCCGATTCAAGAGCCGAATGGCTCACAGGTCTATACCTACCTAATCAATTAACTTGAACCACCACCACCGCTTTGGAACCCAACCCGTTCGTAAGTCGAGGAGTGCCCTCCCCACCCCCGGCATTCAGATTCAGATCCCGACGCCGGCAGCCTGAAGGTTTTTTCCCCTCTGACCTGGCACCGCCCCCCCCCNANGCCGCCATGCCGCCGTAGCCATGCCGGTCGGGCCGCTGCAGCTCGCCTCTCCCGCTCACGGAGATACAAAGGTGGGTTCGGGCGAGCCGGCGGGCGGACGGCGATTAGTTAACAACATCAACAACAGCAGTAAACGAAACGAGTTAAACGTCGTCCGAGCCGTTCTCTTTCTCGCGGCTGTGCGTTGAATGTCGAGGTTTGCCGTCTTGAGGCCTAGTCGCAGGCTTCTTGGTCGACTCGGGCCTAGCACCGGCGATGGTCAAATGAGGATTTGCAATTGCGAATTTGCGTCGTAATTACGTTGTTTGGTGCGGTTAGTGGGATTGCTAAAGTCACTACAATGGGAATGTGATGTTGGAGCTTAAACACGTTGGTTGAAGTGTCTAGATTTCGCGGGGGTATACAGGTTACTAGGCCTCCGTTGAGTAACATTCAAAGGCTGTGTTGTGCAGCTAAAATGTAAACCGACTTTTAATTAAATGATAAAGTATCACGTCTAGCAATACATCGCCTGTGTTATATATGCACTAACGTACTCTCCGGTCGATACAGTGAGTATCATATTGTGGTTGTTAACATTGCCCTTTGCGTGGATTCACTCGTCTCCGTCATAGGAATGTGGAATTACCGCCCCTGGCAGTTGGTGGTTGAAGAGATGCGAAGCATCCTACGGGGAAGCGCCGTTGTTTTACAGCCCGTGTGTTAATCTACTGCTGGTTGAAGCCCTTCTACACACTGTTATTGATGGGGGGGGGGGTAGTCGTTTGACCATACTTGTACTTCATGACTCTCTGTACTCTGATCAGTGCGGCTGTGGTAGAGTGAGGGGAGATCCGATACCTTGTTCATCAACTCTCTACTCATGTTGACTGCGGTCGGAAATGAAAATCAGATCGCCGGGTTAACTGCGTATCACACTTGCCACTGATCCATCTTGTTTGTGTATGGGTGTATGTATGTAATATAGGTATGTGTGTTGTGCAACTGCCAGTCATCTCAGTCCGCCAACGAATGGCACTTGGGTCTGTCCCGTGACCTCCTGTCAGCGGGGCATTCGACGACTTCACGTGGCCTCCAAGTGAACCTAGCCTGGCACAGGCACCGTGGTGACGTGACCGCCAACGTAGGGGCAAATGGCGGGTGTTGTGTGTATGTTATATGTGTGTGTGGTGTGTATGTGTGGTGTATGTAGGCCGCAGATGAAGCAAAAGATGAAGCCGCCAAGCCCGCGGTGGGTATCATTTACCCGCCGCCGGAGGTGCGGAACATTGTGGACAAGACCGCGAGCTTCGTGGCCAGGTGCTTAACCTGCACGCGGCGGCGTGATGGCACGAATTTCGGGGAGGGACGATGGATAACACGTATAGGCTGTGCTGAAATTGTATATCTTTAAATCACTGCTGGATGAAGGAAATCTCAGCATAGATAGATTGAATCAGTAGAATATGTATTTGTGCTGGAGGAATCCGATGAGCTATAAAGATCTTTTTCACAGATTTCCAGTAGGAGCAGGTAATGTACTAGGATCTCTTAGCAACCTACAACATCTGTTAATACCATGCAATCAATCTTGATTTGAAGCTTTCGTGACTGCAGGAATCCATACTCTTTGGTTTTTCGGTAAATCACGTAGGTAGAAAATAAATCACGACGTTTCGGGCGCAACACAAGCGTCCGTCATCAGGTGGGATGCAATCGCCCATCCAAATACGAACCCGGCTCGATGCTGCTTAGCTTTCGCAAGTGAGAAAGCTGACACTTGATTATAATGTATTTTTGACAATCTCCCAGGAACGGCCCGGAGTTCGAAGCTCGCATCCGTCAGAACGAGATCAACAACCCCAAGTTCAACTTCCTCACGAGCACAGACCCGTACCATGCCTACTACCGCCACAAGGTCACCGAGTTCCGTGAGGGGCGTGGGCAGGAGCCGTCAGCCGCTGTTCCCAAGATCATGCAACAGCAGTTGCTCATCTCACAGAAGGTGTGCTCGCGCTTCCAAGGCCAGTGGGAACTCTGCTGGGCCTCGGTGCTTGCATCGAACAAGGACGGTCACTGCATCGCGCGCTTTCAGATGCGCTTCTGCGGCCGTCTGGAATGCTCTTTCTTACGATATTAGGAAGCCACTGGGAGCTGTGCACTTTCCAATCTGAATTGAAGATGAATTTATTTCGAACTGCTTTTAGTTTTTAGTTTGTTGTCCTTCCGCCGCACCTCTGATGAGCACGGTTGGCTAAGTACGGTGCGAAAGAAGTTGAACACGCATACAGGCCGGACTAGACCTTCCTTGTCTCCACTGCAAACGTGTCTGGCGGCACATGCTTTCCTCTCCCAGTTAGATTTCAGTTACACTCTTGGCATCGTGTCATGAGACGTTTAACGCCAGTTTAGCCGCTTCTTCACTGCTCGACCCCATTTGTATCAAGTGTGGCTGAAACCCGTAATTGATCCCATCTTCCCAGTTGTGCAAATTGTATTTCCGCTATTCGTTGGAATCTTGTCATGAGACACATCAAATTACTTGACCACAGTTATAATCAAGGGTTGCTAGAATTTCAAATCGAAGCCGGCAATGCCGACTCAGCGTGTCTGACATTTAGCTTCTTAAGCCACCACCGGCCACCGTTAGGCCACGTTGCCGTGCCACATGCAAACAGATCCCTCTCGAACCTCAATATTCCGGCACACGATACACTCTCGCGGTTGTGATGTCTCTTCGGTGTGAGCGCAGGTGCAGGCCCAGGTGATGCAGGAGACCATCGTGCCGAAGGAGGCACCGCCGGACTTCGAGTTCATGGCGGACGCGCCGTCCATCTCGTACTTCGACCTGGACGTGGTGAAGCTGACGGCGCAGTTTGTGGCACGCAATGGGCGCAGCTTCCTCACGCAGCTCATGGCCAAGGAGCAGCGCAACTACACCTTCGACTTCCTGCGGCCACAGCACAGCCTCTTCCACTACTTCACCAAGCTGGTGGAGCAGTATACCAAGGTTGGCTGGCCAGGCAGAGAGGGAGCAGTAGACGAATGTGGACCTGTCAGGCAGAGTGAGGAGCAATCAACTAATGTGGTGTCCATGGAGAGAGGGCAGCAGTAAGCTCAGGTGCATTATGGGTGGAGAGAGGGCAGCAGTAAGCTCAGGTGCGTTATGGGGTGGAGAGAGGGCAGCAGTAAGCTCAGGTGCATTATGGGGTGAAGAGGAGAGGGCAGCAGTATGCTAAGGTGGACCCGCCAAAATGGGGAGCGCTACACGAGGTATTTTGGGCTGCGAGGGTACATGTATTAGAAATCGTAAGGGTGTTAATTTTTTATAGTGTGTTCAATATTTGTTTGACTTTGTAATTGTAAAAACAAGAAAGAATGCATAAATAACAAAAAAAACTAGTGTCTGTTGAAACACAGGACTGAATAAAGATGTATATTACCGTCGTGATGCTATCTTTAACCCTCATGTGATGCTTTATGCTTTTCTTTTTAATTAGATCCTGATTCCTCCAAAAGGCCTGTTGCAAAAACTTAAGAAGCAAGCTGAAAACCCCAAGGATATTTTGGATCAGGTAACTTGGATAATACGTGGTAATCTGACTTGGAGATACTGAACACCATTGGTCATTTATGTATCGTTAAACATCAACAGCACACAAAGCATGCCCTGCGTGGAGTGGTTTTCGGCGTAACTTACACTTTTCAAAAACACAATGTGTGTCACGATGTTTCTGTAAAGCATCAACATTTCAATCCACTTTTTTTGGAGGGGGATGGACAAAAATGCACTCTTCATACGCTTTTGAAAACGTTCACAATGTGGAACGATCCCTTAAAGGCGAGACGATATGAAGACATAAATGAAATAACTTTTAAATGCAAACATATAACCAGTTTACAGCGATAACTATTCTAACTTACACGTGGGAAGCATGTTTGAGATTCAACAGCTCCCCCAAATCTTGCACACAATCCTCCCAACACCACTTGCTTATCTTTTTTTGTATTTTAAACAGGGCTCCCATTAGTTTCTGGACTATTGTACATGATAGAGGGGCTAAGGGTTATAGCCAATAAGCTGATTTAGCAGAGTTATTGGGTCATATGTCATATCTTTTCTGAAGCTTTAATATGACACCTCATTCAGCGATAATGGTGGCGTGGCATAGGAAGGGTTCTGGAAACAAACTTTCAGACATACATATTAACCCGATTATTATCTAGATACTCGAAAGCTCTGTAAAGATGTAAATGGAATGTCTGAGAACATCCTGCATGTCCCGTGAAGAACGAGATCTGAGGGCTGCCCGTGTATTTACAAACGCCCTCGACGTTTTTCTGTCGTTTCAGGTGAAGTACCGCGTGGAGTGGGCAAAGTTCCAGGAGCGCGAGCGGAGGAAGGAGGAAGAGGAGCGCGAGCGGAGAGGGTTGCGTACGCCCAGGTGGACTGGCACGACTTCGTGGTGGTGGAGACCGTGGACTTCCAGCCCAACGAGCAAGGCAGGCAGCCTCACCTCTTGCGCTCTCTCTCGTTTGCTCGTCAACGATTTCCAGGGAGGCAACGAAGCGAGTGGGTTTTTAGTTGGCAGCTATATGGTTCATGCTGTGGATCTGGACTTTTAGAGAGCATTTTTGTTAAATTTCGTAAATAAGAAGGGTATAAAAACAACACTTCAAAAGTGTATTTCAGGAGTGCCACCACAGTGTGCTGCATTCTAATGTATTGTGTAAACACGTAAGTGATGAGCGCCAGGTCAGTAGATGACTGGTGAGTGGTACATTTCTGATTAAATTCAGGTTAGAGTGTCGCATCACTGTCAATAAGTTTGGGGTGTCCACACGTCGACACCGGTGTTCAGGTCTTTGTACGTAGAACGACCATGACGTACGTCCGAGTCGTGTACAAGGTATATATGTGTGTGTGTGTCCCACATACCTTGAGCTTGTTCGATAACCTCACCTGGGTCTGCCCACTCTCACGCCACTGCTCACTGATGAAGAGCGGTGCTGGTGTCTGCTGAGTCGGGGGTCGCAGTCCGCTCATTTTAACATCGAATGTCGCGTTTGGCGACATCCACGTTGTTAAAGAAAAAATAAACCTACCGATGGAGCCCAGCTCTAATGAATAAGCGGCTGAGAAACGTTAAAAGACGACGTCCACCACACGTCATCGGGTTTTTCCCACCCTCCCTCCCCCCCCGGTGTCCGTGCAGGAAACCTCCCTCCGCCAACGACGCCCGAAGAACTGGGGCGCGCATCCTGGCGCAGGAGCGCTACGAGAAGTACGGGGAGAGCGAGGAGGTGGAGATGGAGGTGGAGTCGGACCACGAGGGCGACTCGGACGACGGCAATCGCCAAGACGACGACGACCAGGGCAGCGAGAGCGAGCCCGAGCGCGACGATCGGCAGCGCAGGGACGATAGGCAGCGCGGTGGTGCCTCCTCCTCTCAGCCCACGGACCAGGACACCCAAGTGCAGGACATGGACGAGGTGACGTGGCTCAGTGACGTGTTCATTCACATTTGAGTGTGCCGAACATCCCGATATAGGACCACACAGCTTGGGCAATTGTTGGTGCCGGTTCTGGGCGCCCTTCCCGCTTGTCTGCGGTTTATCCGCACCTCCGTGCAACAACGGTGTGCGTGTCACAAATGAAATGGCATTTTGAGATGCCGTTTATGTAATGATGTCGTTATAAAACAATGTTGTATTCTTTATGGGATTGAAATGGCTTTCACAAACTGTTAGGAGCTATTCAAATTTAAAATGTATTACGATGGTTTTGATGTGTTTAGTTTGTTGTCCTTCCCCTGCACCTCCGATGAGCACAGTTGGCTACGAAAGAAGTTCAACTTCCATTCGTACAACACACTGGAGAGCAAATTCAAATGTAGTTTCTAGGGGCCATTCTTTGACACAGGGTTTGCTGCAAGAGCTTGTAAATTGAAATGTTTTCATCTCATGGCATGACTCTTAGATCGTCACTCTGATCGGAGTGAAAGATAACGAAGAAAAATGAAAGCCGGAAAGGTGGCCTGGAATGCTTATGGAGGGATTCATAGCGGCCGAGTCGGCCACCACTTGATAGTGACGCAGCGATTCACCCCCGTCACGATCCAACAAATTGTTACGATGTGACGTCCAGGGTTAACAACGCAAGTCCATAATCGTTTTAACATTTCAGTACCTGTGTAAAAGAGTCCTGTATATGAATTGAAAGTAATTGTATATTTGAATTGTATGATTGACGTGCGGCAAACCCTCTCTTTAACAGAGCGTGAAAGGATCACCGTGTAATCTCGCTGAGAGGCTCTGATGATAGGCTCCAGAAGTAGTCTCTGCCGTGCCTTCTCTGAGAGTCTTGACGATCTGCTGACAGTATTAGCCGAGAGAATCTCAAGGGTGCATCAACATTGCCCGGCTTTGTGCGCGTGTGGGTGTGTGCGAACGTTTAGGGATCGGACGACGAGGATGATATGCCCGCTCCGCCGCTGCCCGAGTTGCCAATGCCGCCGCCTCTTCCTCCCGCCCTTGACCAAGTGATCATCCGCAAGGATTACGACCCCAAAGGTGCGCGTCCTTTGTCCTCGGCTACACCACTTTGTTGTTCTCCATTGTGGTGTGAGCAAAGGACGTCTGTTGGAAGTTCACCCATTTAAATCAGCGCTTTTAGTATCTCTTAACTCCCTACCCCAGCCAATCCATTCTGTTGACTCCCTGCCCCTGTTTAAGTCCAGGCTCAAGACTTTTTAAAAAATTATCTTCTGTTTATGACTATACCTCTATAAAACAACAACGCTCACCATTTCTGTTTAGCATCTTGACGTGCGATCACACACACACACGGAGGCTGTATAAAATCCACGTGACGTCGTTTGTGTCGTCTTATTTTTTGTTTTAACAAAGCTATCACCGATATAAACTTTCACGACTGAACCGAACCGACCAACCTTGTTTGTTTCTTCGACGAGCAGCGGTGCGGCCCACGGCACCGGCGCCCACGCAGGACGAGTTCCTCGTCTCTCCCATCACGGGCGAGCGCATCCCGCCAGCAAGATGCAGGAGCACATGCGCATCGGTCTACTGGACCCGCGCTGGATCCAGGAGCAGGAGCGTTCCATCCGCGAGCGGCAGAACCAGGAGGAGGTCTACGCCCACGGTCAGTGGCGCCGTTGGTGCCTGCGTTGCCTTCGCCTGCCGGTCGTCATGTTTCTTTGAGAACTGCCTTTTGTGTTTTAGTGTTTGCGGTCCTTCCCCCCGCACCTCCGATTTAGCACAGTTGGCTAAGTGCGGTGCGAAACAAGTTCAACGTGCATACATGCATCGTTGTTGCTTCTCCGTTTTTTTTTATTGGCGGAGAGACTGAAATTGTAAGGTTTACAGCAGGGTTGGGGTAACCTTTTTTTAAAGTGAGGGCTGCATATAATTGCACTTATCACGGCCACAATCCGGTTGAATATTACACATTTGAGTGGCACATCCAGGGCTTGTGAGAGGTACTCTGGACAGAGGCGAACTTTATAGTTCGCATTGTTTATAAAAATGTCTCTGTAGAACCTCAAAATTGAGTGAGCCAAAGTGCGCCACTCTTAAATAAGCTTACGAAGTTCACAGTGGGGCAGCACCGATTGGGAAAACGAGATGGGACGAAGCCGGCGGTGTCGACTGTACGGCACTGACACAACTTGTCACGTGCCCTCCTAGGCCTGGATATTGAGAGCAGCCTGAAGCAGCTGGCTGAGCGCCGTACCGATATCTTCGGTGTGGAGGAGACGGCTATCGGCAAGAAGATTGGGGAAGAGGAGATCCAGAAGCCCGAGGATAAGGTGAGAGAGAGAGAGCTTCGTCTCGTCGGTTGGGATGGGCAAGCTCGATCTCCCGGCATGTTTTGTTCCTCGTTCCGTTGGTCTTTGCAACCGTTACGATTGTTGCTTCTTCCCTCGCTGCCTCGGTGTGTCACTGCCTCAAAGTCCTTTTCTGGACGGTGCGTCTGCTTCCCTGATTTGACTCGGCTCCTTTTTTTCTTGGGTCTGTTGTTTTGATACTCTTTGGTTTTTTGGGTAAAGTTACGTAGGTATAAAATAAAATAAATTAAAATGAAAAGAAATAAATGTTTGTAAAAAAGAAAAAAAATTTGTTGAATTTAGTTGTTTTCATTACATTTTAATTTATTTTATTTTTATCTACGTGACTTTACCCAAAAAACCAAAGAGTATCAAAATAACAGACCCAAGAAAAAAAGAGCCGAGTCAAATCAGAGAAGCAGACGGACCGTCCAGAAATAAAATAAAATAAATTAAAATGAAAACAACTAAATTAAGTTTAATTTAGTTGTTTTCATTTAAATTTATTTTAATTTTTTACCTATGACTTTACCGAAAAAACCAAAGAGTATGGATCCTTGCAGTCACGAAAACTTCAAATCTGTCCTTTTGACGTTGCGCTGCTTTGCAGCATCTGCAACATCCTCTTTAGCCTTCCGCGTGCATTGCTTCGTGTTGGCGAGAACGCGCATGACCTAGGCTAGGTGGAATCGAGCTACTACTGTCATTCGTCTAAGCTTCCCTTGCTACCACACTCTGAACTATTTAAACTTATTATTTTACCAGGTAAGGCCCATTGAGCTATTTAACTCTTTTTCAGATGCGACCTGGCCACAAATGATAGCCCAATGAAGTGGCTTTTGTGGAAATGTATAGCATCCGAATACTTTTAAACGCATTTGTGTCTAAATGTGGAGGGAAAAACCTGAGTAGGACCCGGAGAAAAATCTACGCAACCACGGAGAGAGAGACACACAAACGACGGGGTCGGGTATCGAACCCACGACCGCCTGTACAACCATGCGAGGTACTTAACATCTCGCCACCGTGTTCCAACTCCTCTCCCGCAGGTGACGTGGGATGGCCACACGGCGAGCATGGCGCGCACGCAGCAGGCGGCGCAGGCCAACATCAGCCTGCAGGAGCAGATCGAGGCCATCCACAAGGCCAAGGGCCTCGTGGGAGAGGACGAGGCCAAGGAGAAGATCGGACCCAAGCCCGTGGTGTCGGGTCGCTCCGGCCCGCCGCCGGGTCCCCGCCCGGGCCTCCACGCTCCAACTCGGCCACCTCCAACTCGCAGTCCATGTCTAACAGCATGCTGCCCAGCTCGCGCCCACCGCTGGTGCGTAAGCGATCGCATCGGGAAGAAAATGGGAGAATTCCGCTAATTTCGGTCGCGGTGCGGTTAGGAGATAGCATTCGGAGGTGTTAATGACGCTTAAATTCGTTGCTTTTTAACATAGATTTTTTCTTTTTTTGAAGGCTCGCAATTCGTGCGTCTAGTCACATGAAAGAATTGGATGTTTTTAAAGTGGGCAAATTTGCTTATCCAGCTTATTATCCCCCATCATGTTCACCAGCAGTGTAAGTGGGTACAGCACACTCAATTAACAGGTCACAATATAGAGTTCGTATACAGATTGCATCAGTAGATCTCGCTAAAAGAAAATGTACCGTTGGTCCCATTCATGTGTTCATTAATCAGTGGTGGGCATTTTGCTTTATATTACAGCTTTTTGTCAATCCACTGCTAGATGAAGGCCTCCACACACAGTGTAGACATGGCGTCTCTTTTGTTAATCAAGTCACGCCGGTTAGTACGGATTGCAGAAAGGAGGTAGTGGGTGCGTTTTAGTCGTGGCCTGGAATCGAATTCAAGATCACCGGGTTCATGGCGCAGTCACCCACACCACTGTGCTGCCACTACTTCCCCGAGGAATTGATTTAGCCGAATAATATTTTTGCGGTTGTTTGGGTCTTCAGCCCAAAGCTCCTTGACGTTGTGCATCGCTGGTTCCAGTGGATGTTGTCTCTTTTTACGGAGGAGAGCGGCAAAGTGTTTTAAACGAGTCTCCGACGCTGCTGTTAATTTGAATGGGGAATGCGGTGCTTGCGTGAAATTCGTTAGCAATCTGTGAAAAGGATTCAGTCGGTGTTTTTCTTTTCCTCTCCACTGATGTGTGCGTACAATAAGAACATTTTGCATCCCGTGAGTCCTCTTTTTTCTCGAGTCCTGGGAACTGAGCCCAAGAAATCAAAAGTGTGTGTGTGTGTTGACCAGCTATGACGGTGTGAGTTTTGGCACTCAGATGATAAATTCCAACCTTAGCACAGTTTGCTTAACAAAACCTTCACCAATACAGTATGCAAATGTATGCCAATGCGTTCTTAGATTAAGGGGGGGGGGGGGGNCAGGGTGGTTTGCTTAATATTAGGATTAAAGCTAGGGTTGATTCCGCTTGTAGAGCTGGGCTGCGATTTGCGTTGGGGGTCTAGCATTGGGATTGGCATTACGGTTTAGATTTGTCATGTTTGGGGTTTAGAGATAGGGCTAGAATTATATTGTTTTATTATTGTTAATTTATGTAAGACATGGTTCAGGTTGGTTGTTAAGTTTAGGTGTTTGCATTTATTATTAATATTGGGACACCATTTTGGTCGAGTGCTAGAGTTTGGGTGAGTGTCACGATTAGGGATACGATTTGTGTTTGGTGAGGGCTCGAGCCCGGGGGGGGGGGGGGGGGGGGGGGGAGGGTACCTGACTTGTCTGACGCGCGTGCGTGCTGGTGCCTCCCGTTGTGCAGATAGCGCAGCCGATGCGCACCACGGTGGTGCAGGCGGTACCTCTGCTGCCCCGACCTCCCATGCCGCCCATGCTTCGCCTGGCGCCCACGCCCGTCCTCACCACGCAGCTACCCCCGCAGATGCTGCCCGGGCCCTCGCGCATCTCCGTGCTACCCATGCCCCCGCCGGGCATGCCCTCGCGGCCCCCACCCATGGGCGTGCCCACCGGTAATGCCACCTTTCCTCTCCTCGCCGTTGCCGTTATTTCCTTTACCTTTTGTGTTGTTCATCTTCTTGGTTCTTTCGATAAAGTCACGTAGAAGGGAAGTAATAAAATAATAAAAATAAAACATAATAAAATAATTCTCACGACATTTCGGCCACAACGCAAGCAGCCGTCCTCAGGTGAAGAACAGGTCTCTCTGAAAGACAGCGTCTGAATGACGTGACTTTACCGAAAGAACCAAGAAGATGAATCCCTGCAGTCACGAAAGCTTTAAATCGAAATTTTGTGTTGTTCGTGCGTGGGTTTTTTAAGTGGAAGTGAAAGCGATTTTTCTGCTCGAACGAGCATGCAAGCGATGCTCGTCTCTTGTGTACAGCCCTGCATAGCCATTGTTGGAAATTCCTCGTTCCTATTGCAGGGACGAGTCGATCCGTAGTCCAAGCACTGTTGACTTGCCCACAAAGTGATACAATTTTTTTTTATTGACCCCGGAGGGGTGGTGGGCTGAGTCAACCCCAACCAGGATTCAACTCGCAACCTTCCAATTCGAGCCGCCGCCTTCACTGCTGAGCCACTTTATAATTATATCCGTGTCTCTTGTGTCCCTAATTCGACGCACAGTTCGGCTCCTATGTCCTCTTTTGGAGATGTATTGTGAAATGTAACATTTTGTCCCCCGGAATCTAGGCTGCGATTAATTTAATTTAGAAATGCACTCTGCAATTGCAGTTGAGTACTAACTGAGAATTCTATTCCACTACGGTGGTGGTGGCTGTGTCTTGTGCAGTAATCGGTGACTGGGTGGAGATTGTCTTACTCCGCATTTAAGAATCTAGTCCAATCGTGGGTTACGGTTGCACGTGTTTTGAATCCCAAGATCTCGGCAGCCACAGTCCCAGTGCTACCCCATAATTTAGAACTCCCTCACCTCAGCCATTCCTGCCTTCGACTCCTTTCCCCTGCTCAAGTTAATGCTAAAGAACTTTTTTTCATTTGCCGATGAGTGACTGCATTTTGACACTACGTAAATCCAGACCGCACTGCATTGTATTATGGAGCTACACGAGATCGAAGCTTACCCGGTCACCTCACTTTTCACGTGCAAAAATCACGCTTACATCTCAACACAACTGACGTTTTTGTGAGTTATGTTGAAGATGGAAATGTCTCAGACACTCGCAATTCAAAACACACCCGCCGACGTCGTCGTTGTTGTCCTGGCTGTACCGTGTGTTTGTGCGCGCGGACAGTGTTTGTGGCCACCCAGGTGGGCCCCCGTCAGGCCCGGGAGGGGGCCGAATGCTCCCCCACCACAACGCGCCCTCCAGCAGGACGACGAGCCGGCCTCCAAGAAACTCAAGACGGAGGACAACCTCATTCCCGAGGAGGAGTTCCTACGGCGCCACCGGGTGCGTGGGTGTTGGGGATGATCGGGCGGGGGCGACTGCCTCACGCGTAACCTGAGCATCACGTAATCATCGTCGTCATTAGCTGGGATCCGTCTACTGCCGGTCGAAGGCAAAGTTCACTCGTGCTCAAAACGGTTCTCGTCATCGTGTTGCCAGTGCCGAGTCGCCCGGAACGCACTCGATTTTGTCAGATCGCGCGAGATCTCAGACGCTTGGACGGGCGACCCAGCGTGTATAAAAGTGGTTATCATAGGCCGCTGCTGCTACTGCTGGGGGCTTCGTAGTGTACAACAGAGGGTAGTGCAGCAAAATCCATTGTTGTCATCTATCGCCGACCAACCTGCACTGACCAGCATGGTGAAGTGTGGTTAAATAGCCCCTCACATCCTGCAAAGTGAAGGGAAACCATTCGTCCAGCAGTTGAGTGACGAAAGGCGCTGGTAAAGTGCAGTACGTGCCAGTTTTTTTCACACGCTTGTATGTACGTATGTTGAACTTATTTTACACCGTCTCGTCCGTGTCCTGTATTACCAACCGCGCTCGAGGCGGCGACACTGAATGTGTTTTGTTGTCTCTCTGCCGCAGGGTGCCGTGTCCTTCAAGGTTCAGGTCCCAACATGCAGGATAAGTCGGAATGGAAGCTGAACGGACAGACTCTGAGTTTCAACCTCCCGCTGACCGACCAGGTGAGGCCACCATCACCGGTGCTCCTATAAAAAAAACTATAAACTTTTTTTATTTTACCAGGAAGGGTCCCACTGAGCTGCGTTGCTCTTTTGTCAGAAGCCACAAATGATAGCTCAACGAAGTGGCTTATCACGTGGAAATTTATTGCAGCCAAATAGTCTAAACGCACGTTGATTCTAAACATGGAGGGAAAAACCAGACGACCCGGAGAAAAATCCACCCTTGGTGCGACTTGGCGTGGTACGGTGTCCAAAAGAGGATCTGGAAATGGAGCCCAAACTGGATGGTGGAAATCTTGATTTGAAGCTTTCGTGACTGCAGGAATCCATACTCTTTGGTTCTTTCGGTAAAGTATTAATAAACTCCACTCTTTGTATGGTGGAGTTTATTAATAAACTCACGGGACTGCTGCAAAATGTAATCGTAAAAAAAATAGCGTGGCCTCTGCGCCACGTTTCACCGCCTTGCTTTCCTCTCTGCCGTCTGGGCAATAATCTGGGTGGTGGATGTGTCCCCTGACTAGGACTGCCCATTGGGGTGGAGCTATAGGACAGTGAGGAGGGGATAAACAGTGGAGACTGATTCAGTAGATGATTGATAGCTCTGGTTGAACACTTGAACTGAAATTGTGGTCACAATTCAACCGGACATACAGACAAGCATCCCTGTGTAGCCATTAACAGACTGTTGGGGAAGTCTGTTAATGACGGCCGGCACAGCACACGAAGGGAATGGCGATGTTTGCACATTGTACCAGGAACTCATTTGAGGCCGAGTTAACCTTGGGGAGGCCCAGGGCCGTGTCAGAAAATCGTCACTGGTGTTGGCCATGAGCGGGAATCGAACTCGGGTCTCTGCTGGGTTCGTATGTTTATGTCATCGGTATGGAACCGGAAAGAAAAAATAAAATAACTTTATCGGTACCGAGGCTCCACAAGGCCATGCGGGAGGGCGTGGCACAGTTTGGCATAGTTATCGTAGAGTGCGGTCGTGTCGCTACAGTTCTCTACGGTGAGTACGTCTTTAAAACTAACGGTGCTACGCCTCTCTAAATACAATTAACGCCAAACCGCTTGCGCGTTCTGAGATTCGGCGGCGAACGAGACACCCACCCTGAAATTTGTGTTTTTCTCATCTGCCCCTTCCAGGTGTCCGTCATCAAGGCTAAGATACATGAGAGCACGGGCATGCCGGCTGGAAAACAGAAGTTGCAGTTTGAGGTAATGCAACGGACACTGACACTGGTGGAATGTCACAGCTGTGTTTTTTTTTTACATGAGGTTAAGGGTGGAGATTTGTGAATTCTTTTTGTCTTAAAAAATGTCCTGAAGTCTGCTTTCCACATCATACCGAGCAGTGCATCACCCAGTGTGTTAGAGATTGGCCCGGGGAAAGGTGATATCATAGAGCGGCTTCTGGTGTTCCCTTAAAAAAGTACTTTGAATCCACAGTAGGGCAGCCACACTTCCCTACAAACTTGCCAGAGGGATGTTCGTTCTTCACGTGGCAGTCAAATAAAAGTCACACGGCAGTCAAATAAAAGTCACATGGTAGTCAACCCGAGGCCAATTAAGCGAAAAACCGACATGATGGTTTTTTTTTCTGCAGTCATTGGTTAACTGGGCTGAGACAATAAACTCTTTACACTTCAGAAATCTGGTTCATCACAGGTGGCGGAAACTTAGATTTGAATCGGAATATTTGTCTATACTGGAGGAATCCGATGAGCTATATAAAGTACAGATGTTCAGGTGGTTCTCATCAGTGCCAGCTCTGTGACCAGCCCCTGAGCCACATAAAGTATGTTCCTGCGCCTTGAACAAAAAAATGTTGGGCTACTCATTAAAAAAACAATGGGGGTGGTGGGGGTTTGCTGTGTAATGTCAGCAGGTGCCCTTGGGGTGAAATATTAAACCTAAATAAACCATGGCCCCTATTTACTTGGCATTTCTGCCCTTTGACAACCCGTTGAAGTGCTTGTAAAAAGAGAGTTGTGATCCTCAAGTTGACCGTGTGTGTGTGCGCGCGTGCGTGTGTTCTGTCTTGCAGGGTATTTTCATCAAGGACTCCAACTCGTTGGCCTATTACAATATGCTCAACGGGTCGGTCATTCACCTGGCCCTCAAGGAGAGAGGCGGTCGCAAAAAGTAGTGGCCCTTTGGGCCGCGTGGTTCGGGATGCGTCAGGTCTTTGGTTATTTTTTTTTGTGACCGATGAGTGTTGCGTGTACCGTGCGAGAGGTCACGGGTTCTCGATGGAACCTCCCCGTGGGTTTTAGTGCGCGAGGTGAACCCTAAATGTGACAGTGGGATATTATTTCTGGAACTGCTTCACCGTTTCATAATTTTGCGGGGAAATCATTTTGATACGAACAGTTTCGTTAAACTGGTCGTGCTTCCCGATTATGGCAGGATGTGCCGATGGATGCATCTTCTGAAAGTTTGTTATCTTGCGTTGCTTTTCACAGCAGAGGTGGCAGATTTTTTTTATTGGGTCTGGCAGGAAAAACTCGGGTAATCCAAACCAATAGACAACATTCACTCATCCAAAGGGATTTGCATAGTCCACATACAGTTGTCATATTGCATTGGCCTATTAGCGGACTCCAATGAAAGCTGCCAGAAATATCAGTTTATTTTTCTAGTGAGAAGTCGAAAAGACCAGGTTGTCTCATTTACAAGAATGTCCTGGGTATGCCAGCCTTGACTGGGTTGCCTTGACTGGGTTGCCAATGTGCGTTTTATTAGAACAAGTGCTGTCTTCAGCACTTATACTAATAAGTGCAACTTTTTAACAAGCGACAAAGATATCTTGAGTAAATGGAGGGAGGGAGGGGGACCCTTTTGTAAAGGAGTAAACATTGTTTGGAAATCTGAAAGGATGAGTAAAAAGTTCTACCAACTTCTAAAGATGTATCCCACCCAAATCCAGGACAATTTATTTTCCTCGCTAGTTTATTTAGAATTCAATGAAGACAAATGCGTGTTATTCCCATAACGTGGATTCATTTTCTGCAACTTATCCTCGTCGTCGTATTTGTTGTCGTTTTTCTCTCCGTGCCCCGAAAAAAAACATTCCACCAGTTAATTTAGAATTAGGGCAGTCGCTTTTTTTTCTGTTTCCCTCGATTCTTTTTGTGCACGTCGCAGAACAATGAACATCCCATTTCACGGAACAGATGCCAGGCGATGCTGGATTGTTGGCGCCAAATGCCAAAGTGGGAACTCGTTATTTGTAGCAAAATCGTATCACACCCCCCCCCTCCCCACCATCATCATTGTTCTTTCATTTCAGGAGCAGTTGAAATAAACTTTTATTGAAATGTACTTTGATACATTTTTACTGGACTTTGCCGTCGTGTGATGGTGTGTACAAGGGACTTGCAATCAAGTCACCGATCTGATCTGTCTGCTTGGCAAGTCGTAAAAATGGCAAAAGTTTCTTAAATCCCACGTGTCTGCCCACCAAACAGCACAGTACAAATGGGTGCCACGATGGCTAGGAGATGTTAACTACCTTGCCTGGTATACAGGAGGTTGTGGGTTAAATCCTGACCCTGACACCTGTATATTTGGAGTGTGCATGTTCTCCTTGTGGTTGTGGATTTTTTGCCGGGGCCTCCCGTTTTTCCCTCCACATTTAGAATCAACATGCGTTTGGAGTATTTGGCTGCTATAAATTTCCACGTGATAAGCCGCTTCGTTCCGCTGTCATTCGTGATCGCCGGGTTGCTTCTGAAAAAGAGCTGTCCAGCTTGCAGAGGGCCTGACCTGGTGAAATAAACAGCGTCAACGCTGTTAGTCGAGCGGCAGGTCACGTGTGCGGTGAAGGGTGAGCACCTTCCCACCTCTTCCCAAAACGAAAGTTTGGCTAGCATGGAAGAGGCAGGAAAAACATTTTTCGTGAGGAGCTCTGGTGCTCCATCTAGTCAAGCAGGGTGGGGAACCTTTTTTTGCCAAGGGTAATTTGGATATTTATAACATTCGCGGGCCATACAAAATTATGAACTTAAAAATTAGCCTGTGATATTTGGTCAAACATTTAATTAACTCACCCCTAATGCGATGGCTGGAACTGCTACTCTTTGGTGATGCGTGTGATGTTAGCTGGTATTGATGATGTTGCTACTCGCAACTGCTTTTCCAGGTTTGCTCCGAGATTGATTGAATTTCGAGTCCCGCCTGCGGTTGCCTTTGCAGGGCCACACCAAATGATTTCGCTGGCCTAAAACGGCCCGCGGGCCGGACGTTCCCCACCCCTGATTCTAGTGTATTCTCTTCTGGTTTAACACGTAGACACAGGAGAGCCTCACCATTCTGGCGAATTGCCCGATGATGCTGGATGCAATTACCAGCGAAACGTCGTACTCAAATTGTAAATGTTGTGGCTTCAACACACCGGTGGGCTAAAGCAGTGAACTATTTGTCTTTTGTCAACGTGACTTTTTTACTGATTGGCCGTGTCGGGTGGTGGAGGGTTACGACACATTTATAAATAACGCGATTTAAACCCAAAAACGTTGATTATGCTCTTCCGCCAGGCGTGAGCAAGTTACCCTCGACAGCAGCAGCGGTGCTCCAAACCTGTGGTGCGCGGACACCCTGGTGGTCCACGAGGCTTACTACAGAGGGGTTCGTGGGAAAACTACAGGAATCTGAATGTTTATACTGGAGAAATCCGATGAGCTATGAAGCTCTTTCTTTCACAGACGTCCAGTAGAATAACGTCCTCAAGGAAGTGTGCAATTTCAAATGACTACCTTTAGCGTGTGGTGGTGGTTTGTTTAATATTGAAAAGGGTCCGCACACAGGTTTAAGAACCGCTGCTGCTCTGAATTTACTGCAATTACATGGCTGCACCTTTATCAATGGAGTTGGTCAGATTTTTTTATAAAGTGTAAACTAAACTAAAGCTTTGTATTATTAAACTTTTATGTTACCAGGTAAGGCCCACTGAGCTATTATCGCTCTTTTCAGAAGCGACCTGGCTACAAATGATTGCGCAACGAAGTGGCTTATCATCACGTGGAATTTATGGCAGCTAAACACTCTAAGCGCGTGACGTTGATTCTAAATGTGGAGGGAAAACCAGGAAGACCCAGAGAAGAATCCACGCGACCACGGGGAGAGAAACTCCAAATATACAGCAGGCGTCAGGTCGAACCCACGACCTCCTGTACACCAGGCGAAGTAGTTAATCTCACCACAGCGACGGTATTAGTGTACGTGGTGATTAATCCTTAAGTGACAATGTCAGCACATCGCTCAAAGAGGCTTGTTATAACTCGCCTACAGTTGTGCCGAGCATTCTTGATTACTGTACTGCAGTCTTGAATGATTTTGATACCGAACCGTCTGTAGTTGCACACGGTCCATTTTCCGATCCACTGCTGGATGAGGCGCTCCCAAAGCGGGTTGTGGGTCGTGGAAGATGTTTTTTTTGACCGTCCTGTGCGCGGTAGTTGGAACACGCTGGGGCCTCCGATTGGCACGGATGGCTACGTACGGTGGCGAAAGAGGTTCGACTGTACGGTCTAACATATACACACGGGCATGCATCGTCTGTTGTGGCATCGCGCAGTCACGCAACGGTTGTTGCGACACTTGCCCTCTGCAGATTAATAGCCGGCAACAATATATAACGCAATATTTTAAGCGGCACGATTGCCTGTCCCACCACACCAGGCTGAGCAGTCTGATGGGGTAGCTTGGCGTATTCTTGGTGATTTAGGAGTCGCGCTCATGGTGGGTTCAACTACTCTTCAGAATCAACACGCGTTTTGGGTGTTTGGCTGCCGCTATAAAATTCCACACGACAAGCCGCTTCGTTGAGCTTTCATTTGCATACCTGTCAACCCCTTATCAGTGCCCTACCTTATTACAGCCCAATTCAGACCTTATTGGCCACCCCCCGTGCCCTTATAAATCTCAACGTTCATCCTACAAAATCCCATCACAAGGGAGAAACACAAATAGACAATCTTCACCACTCCTACACTCACCACTAGTACACTCACCACTAGTATACTCACCATGTTCAAACGGCTGTACGCCGTATGGACCTGAAAACTCAATTTCCCTGTGTAAGAATACGGTATGCACAGTCCTAGTAGCAAAAGTAGCTACAAATGCTACGGGCCCGCACTTTCAAGGGCCCCGCGCTAAATGCTTTCAAGCTATCAATTCCGGATTAGAGATTCTGCACTTGCTCTATCACTATAGTACTATACCGCCTTCAACTATTACGAACGACTGGGTGTTTAATGTCCTATGCAAGTGAAACATGTTTTAATTTTTTCCTTTTTTTTTTAGGGCCTCTTTATAACAAACGCCACAGGCCACGCACGAGCTTTATCCGGCACTGGCTTGTGCATGTGACAGCCAGGTATAGTCGAGCACACGTGGACCACGCACGGCTTGACGTACTACCGTGCGTGGTGTGCGTTACCCTGAAGGGACCAGCAGGTGGCTCTGAACGTCGCGAGAGAGAAAGAGTCGAGGGCAGTGGTCCTCCACTCACTGTCACGAGGTGTGGGTTGGGCGGTGTGGTGGTGTGCACATTCGCCCGATAAGACGTCGCCAGCAGTGTGTGAGAGGGGCCGCCACACATTTGAAAACATTGCGGGGGGGGCGGTGGGGGTTGTGACAGCAGCACGGTGATGATGATGGTGGTGGGTTGCTTTCACTCTGTGTATTGTCTTGGGGGAGGTGGGGGGGGGTCACACGTCAGGGACCGCGCTGAAGGCCACCACCATGGGCTCCCAGTGGCCATGACGAGCACTGGTCCGGGGCGTTCGGAGGGGAGTCCCAGCCGGAGCCCTGCCCAGACTCCCTGCGCCCTGCCCAGACTCCCTGCGCCCTGCCTCGTCAAATCTCGGCGGTGCCGCTTTTTGTGGGCGCGAGACAGAGGTCGCAACCGGGTACCCGATACCCGTACCCTACCCGATACCCGGCTACCCGTACCCAGCCGGGTACAAGTAGCCGTTTGCGACCCTGGTGCGGCCGTTTACGGGTACGGGTAGGCCGTGAGTCACTGGTGAGTAACTGTTTGTCACTCATTTCCCAACGTCTTGTCTCTTCTCACAATTCAAGTTCCTAGAATCAACCCACCCGCGCCTGCAACATGGCTTCATCCCAGAGGTCGCAATCAGGTACCGATACCCGTACCCTACCCGATCCGGCCGGGTAGGGTACGGGTATCGGGTAGGGTACGGGTACCCGTTTGCGACCCTGGTGCGGCCGGGTACGGTTATGGAATCAAAACCCGTTTGCGACCTCTGGCGCGAGAGAGATAGGGCGACGTGGACGTCGATAACCCCCCCCCCCCCGGGGCTCGGGGCTCGCCCGAAGAATTACAAAACGTCAGCACGAGAGGACAACAAATCCCGTATGCAACGAATGCGACTTTAATCGTTAGCTTGACTCCGACTGCACATTGACAATTTACAAAAGTGCCTTATTTGCAGGTCCTATAATCCTCTTGCCTCGGACTGAAGCAAATCCTCGTGATTTGAGACGCTTGAATCGACGCCCCTTGACATGGGGTGGGCTCCTTGGGGAGGCGCATTGCTCTTCTACGGTGATTGTAAATCGACAAAGGAAACAAAACAATACACATATAACCCCCTCCCCATCACACTACATCATTATTATTATTGCCTTACGCTTTCGATTATAAAAGTTGGTCAATCGAGCCAACCGATGGAAGTGTTCTGTGCGATTTCAGAATTTCGGAAGAGATGCTGCACCCCGCGACTGGCTGGGGCGATCTGCAGGCGATCTTGAGCCGAAGCGGTGACGCCCAAGATACGACGGAGCCAAGGTGGTAAGCGCCAAGTCCCTCGTGTAAACGTAGAGAGAGATGGGGGGGGGGGGGAACTGGGGGAGGGGTTCGAAGCACGGCCCCCTCGCCCCCCAACTTGTTGCGTCGTCACAACCGCGTGTCATCGCATCGATCGCGCCCGGCCCCCTACGCGTTAAACGTTTCGATGAGTCCATACGTCCATCTGCACGCGCGCACGTGTGTGCGTGCCTGTGTTTAGCGTCTTGTCTAACTAAAAGCGATTTTCCCAGTTTAGTGATCTAGCCGTTGAGGGCAATACGCGCGTAATTCAATACCATGAATGCGGTAAACTTGAACGTGATTTTCTTTTGCCCTTTACGGTGCAAAAACAACATTTGCTTAAATTATATTCAATTTCCTATACCGCAAGTAGTCGTATTATATTCTTTTACACGATTGCTTACATCAGTTAATACAAATCTGCTGCGGAACTGTAACAGTTAACATGATATTACGACCAAAAAAAAAGGGGGAAAGGGTGTGGCAAAACTGGCAACGTGAACAGTTCGAAGACGAAGTTGTGAAGGCGGAGAGATGGGGGGGGGGCGGCGGGGGCGGCGGTGGAGGTCGTGTCGGTAAAGTCGGCACGTCGAGCTTAGCCGCGGCGGCTCAACATCGGGACCGACAGCCAACGGACGTGCGGCCAATGCCGTGGCGCGAAGGCATCCCCGCTTTTGGGGAGGTGGAGGCCCCACGCTCGCAAAGCTCCGGCGTTCGGATTCTCTCCGTCGGCACTGGGACGCCGGCGGGGAGGAACGACCGAGGAAGACTTCTCCGTTTCCCTCGCGGACGGCGGCGGCGGCTGCACGCTCCATCGTCCGGAGGCACGAGCAGCCGCGCTTTTAAAAAGTTTACATTTTCCAGTCGAAGACGCTCACCACCCCCCCCCCCCCNACACACGCTCGCCTGCCTGCCCGCCCGCCGCGAGCACCTGCGGTGCGACGACGCGAAGCGGAACAGCGCGAGGGAGAGGCAAGCAAAGCCCCGGGGGGCCATGCGAAATCGGGATTCTCGGTAACCACCCCAAGTGGTCAAACCACGGCGGGTAAACAAAGTGCAGCGGGACTCGCGAGTGGCCTCCGTGCGGGAGCGGCTCGCACCGCCGCCCCCTGACGGGATTCCGTCGGCAAAAGGGGTCGCTCATTTCTCGTGGCGGCGTTTGGGATTCGGAAAAACTTCCCGTCCTATCCACGCCACGCACAATCCGTGAAATGCCTGTCTCTCGCCGTCTCTCAGCCCGGATCCCAAAACCCACCCCCCCGTTACCCCTCCCAGCAATCCAACGTAATCTCCAGCCCTGACGGGTTTATACAAAAAAAAAAATCAGTGTTGTATTTTACTTTACATAACGACCAAGGAATTATTGTATTTCCGACTCTCCCTCCTCCCTCACCCACCTCCCCCCCCCNTCCACTCCCTTCCAACCCCCCCCCCGCCACCCAACTGTGAATTCGAAATCGTTAGCGCATGTGCACGGCCGTCCCCGACCCATCAGAGATACGTCTCCTCCAGAGACAGCTCGGACAGGATGCTCAGAGTCGAGCGCTTAACTTCCGGGTTCATGTCGGGGTCGGCGAGCGAGTGGCGCTCGCCGGGATCCGCCGCGGCCTTCCCGTTCTTCGAGTCCTGGTGGCCGTTGGCCAAGCGGTCACTCTTCTCGCTGCCGCTCCTTTTCTTTTTCTTCTTCTCCATCTTGAGCCTCTCCTTCTCTTCCAGGGCCCTGTTCTTCTCCTCCTCCTTCCTCAGCCTCTCCCGCTCCTTGTCGGCCTTCTTCTTCATTCTCGTGTCATCCTTGCCCGGCCTGATGCTCGCCATGCTGCCCGTGGGTGACAGCGGAGCGCGGGCGATCGTCGCGGTGGAGGAGGGCGAAGGCGGCGTGAAGTCGGAGGGGGCTGGCACCGGCGCGCCCTTGCTGTCGTCGTGCACGGCGCGCGTGCCGTACAGCCGGTGCACCGACGAAGCCGGATACAGGCTGCCCTTCTGCTCCTTCCACTTGCCGATCTGCTTCTGCCGCTCCGTCTCGATCTGGCTCTCCGTCACCTCCAACTCCAGCACCTGATGAGTTGGCGTGAGAAGGGAGGGGGGGAGGGGTTGGAGGAGAAGAAGCTGTTCAGCTCGGCACGGTGACCAAGAGAAAAATACCGCGCTCCCTTCCCACTCTCTTCTCTCCTAGCCGCCCCGAAAACATGAAAAATGTTTTCCGACGAACGTGGCAAAGACCGCTGGCAAGTTCGGTGGGCGGCCGGTGGACCCGGTCAACGCTCGATACGCTCGCGAGGCCCGAGGCTCACATCTGGGAACGTTTAAAAAAAANTTTGGCCCCCGATTTTGACGCGCGTTGCTCGAAGCCAAGTTCTGCGATTTGGGTCGCCCTCTCTCGGTTGCCAGTTTTAGGCGAACGCGCGTGGAGGAGCGAGGATGTTTATCCCAGACGATCCCCGCCCCCCACCTCCCTCCCCCNACACACCCCATTCAAAACCACAACACTCCCAACAGTTACCACCACACAGCACACACTACAGATGTTTAGGCTCGTGAACAATTGACCCTCTACCCGCCCCCCACACAGACTCCACCGCACTCTCCCCGAACCCGCCCGTTCAAGAAATTGTCACGATTTGGGGAGGGGTCACGATTTGAAGATGATCTAAGCGTCGATTCTTTTCTGCCTCGTTTGTAGCGTCTCACATCTGTACTGTCCCGTTCATGTGCTGCCTGTACAATTTTGTTTGTATCATTGCAATGTCTCACATGTACTCTGCCCCATTTGTACTCACCCCCCCCCCCTTGGTATGTGCTCCTCCAACTAGGTGTAGTAAAAAAAAAGATCCGTAGCATTTGTCTGCCGTTTACATATTGACGTTGACAATCACCGTCAAAGTGGAGGTTGTTGCGGTGGTCGAGGTGGATCACTGCCGTTGATCAAAGCTTCTCGGTTCCGCTATAATCTGCGCGGCATTGCGCTCGCTGGTCCAATTTGTACGACTTTTTACGTAATCCCGTAACCCTTTGTTTTGATTCTCTAGTGTTCATTGTTCCCCCCCCGTTTATGTTTCACGCGAAATCGCCCCGTGAAAAGGGCCTCAACAAAAACAATCTATTTTGTATTTTTAAGGCACCGTGCACTTTCGAATCGTTATCACTCCACGTACTGTCTGAACTTTGAACCGCCCGTCGGACCCCACCGCCAGCGTTCCACCTCATTCTTTACAACCATTCTCCAGCGTTCGGGGCACTCGTGTAAAGGCACGCGTCTGCCCGTTACCCAATCAACTCGTCGGATCTCGGAAGCCAAGCGCGGAGGATTGTGGAGTTGAAAGCAAGCTCCGATTAGCACGGTTGGCTACGTACGGCGCGAAAGAGGTTCAACGTACACACTACATGAGTTTCAGATTCCGCGACTTGTGTTCGAGGCTTTAAATGGGCTTACTCCATCATACATCCAGATGGTGATTCAGCCACACATTCCTGCACTGAGATAAGTCTCTGAGATCCACAGCCATCGTGCCCCCCACCCCCCTAAACTCCACGTGACCGCACTCCAGGCTCCGAACACGGAGTCCCCAACCGGGTTTATTTGTCAACACAGCACCCAGGCTCTGGGATTCCCTGTCCCATCTTGGAGGTCATGAACTCGCAGTCGATGCAAACTTCTAAAAGTCTCGGATGAAGTCACCAACTACCTCTTGAAAACGTCCTTCCCTCTCTCTCTCGAGTTCCCGATCTTGTCCCTCAAGTCTTTTTCTCTGCCCCGGTAACTTTTCACTTATAATCCTCCTTTACATGCACGGCACTCGCTCTGAGATTCGCTGTTTAAGGGCGTCTTATAAAGCTTAGTTATTAATGATGCGTTGGCTCTGGCCGTATGTTCGTCCGTCTGAAACGGAGGATGGGGAGGGGATCGTGAAGATGATCCCATGCGGACTCAACTTTAGGCTAAAGTTGTGTTGCTGTTAGGGATGCACCCCAGAGAAATACAGCCAGATTGACCACAGCGTTGATATTCATAACAATGAGAATTTATGGAGCGTCGAAACGTGGCCCTGCCAAACATGAAACGTCAGTCGTTAGTCAAAATCATTTATTTCTCATTGATGTGGGGTAATGGACAAAAATGGTAGCCCCGCGCCTTGCCCGGGCAGATCCGCTATGCGAGACCCGTTGTCCCATCGCGGCCTACCGACGTACCGCTTCCTGTGAGCCTGGCACGCGCGCTTTACTGTCACAATTATCGCCAATGAATGACTCCCGGGGGGCAAAACGCATGTTTGAAAACGTTACAAGATCCGTACGGATCCATGGCTTGCTACGCCGGTGAGATGTTAACTCCCTCGCCTGGTTTACAAGAGGTCGTGGGTTCAATCCCCCAGCCTGACGCCTGTTGTGCATTTGGAGTTTGCACGTTCTCTCTCCCCGTGGTCACGTGGATTTTTCTCCGGGTCCTCCGGTTTTTCCCTCCACGTCTAGAATGAACGTCACGCGTTTCAGAGTATTTGGCTGCTGCTGCTGCTGCTATAAATTTCCACGCGACAAGCCGCTTCATTGGGCTATCGTTTGCGATGGCCAGGTCGCTTCTGAAAAAATTTGCAAAACAGCTCAGTCGGCCTCACCTGGTAAGGAAAAACAAAATTAGTAGTTTAACAGTTTAGTTTCGTTTGGCGGGGGGATGGGTGGTCACCTCGTGCATGAGCCTGTCTTCGTGCATGTACTCGGCGGGGATGTTGCGCAGCTTCTCCATCGTCTCGTAGAGGCCCTGGCAATCGCGCAGTTTGTCCGAGCTGCCGATGGTGTTGCGCACGAGGGAGATGGCCACACGAACACCACCTTCACGCCTGGCGAGACGAGGGTGGACCGACGGTTTAATGAGTAGGCTTTCGCGACCGATATTATTCGTAATGTGTCGTTAACTCGCCACCTTCACGCCTGGCGAGACGAGGGTGGACCGACGGTTTAAAGCGTAGGCAGGCTTTCGCGACCGATTCTATCCATAATAAAGGTTTTTTTTGGGTTAGACCACGTAAATATAAATGTGTCGTTAATCCCGCCACCGACAGATACAGCCGATTAGTGTTGTGCCACGTAAAAAAACGTGCCAATTATAGTTACGACTTCAGCACACCGGTGTGTTGGAGAGTAAACCCACGACATTAACAATTTGGAGTGCGACGTTTCGCCGGAGATTACAACCGGCTACATTTGTCACAATTGTGAGGATGTCTTCCTTGCTTCCGGTCTTAAATAGAATAAAGGTGACATCATCACGACGAGGGGACGATGGACGTCCGCCGACTTAGCGCCGGTAAAGCGAACATCACGGGTAAATAAAGGGCAGTGCCGCCGTTATTATTTGAACCAAGTGGCTTGTGTTCACGAGAACATGAAAACTCCATTTTATGCTGAGCTGAGCAACGGAAGATATAAATTTTTAATAGTTTGCTTGAAATGCAATATTATTCCTCGACGAAGGTTATTCTAATGACATCGGTAGCAGCAACCGCAGCAGCAGCATCAGCAGCAACGACACTAGGATCCGCAACAGCAGCTGCATCATCAGAACCAGCATCTTCGTCAGCAGCACCAAGGGTATTATCACCATTAGCGCCATCAGCACTCTCAGCAACCCAGCAGCGCTACCACCGGCAAGTAGTGGCAGATCAAAGGGGAGGGGGGGNTGGTGAAATCTTCCCTCCCCCCACCTCTTCAAATCATTAAAATTGCCTCCCTCCCCGAGGAAGTTTCTCGATCCGTCTCAGGCATCTGGGTCGGGGTACAAACGGAACACTTGGCAGGGGCTGGCACAGCTCCCCTCCCCGTGGTGGTTTACGGAACAATTAGGCCTGCTGCCAGTGGCCCTGTCGCCCGCTGGCCAAACCGCCCGGCCGCCCGCCCGCCGCTCTCCCGGAGCGTGCTCACTCACTCGCTTGTTCGTTCGCTAGCTCGCGGGAGATGCAATCTCGCCATAATTGCACGGAGCGTGCATTCCCCTTGAGTCCCTGGAGTCGCACTCCACGCCGATTAATAAATAGCATTTTTTTTAGGTTTTGTGTTGACGCGAGAAAAATAATAATAAAGATGGAGTGGACGTGTTCGGTTTCTGCCGATGCGTGAACGCCGCTGCCTGCCAAGGGCTGCTGGGACTTGGGTCGTGGGGGGGGGGGGCGGGGGCAGTGGTGGGCGGGGGGCACGGTGGGGAGAGGAGTGGAGGTTGCAGCAGCGACGGTGGCACGAGGTGGCGGCGTTCTTTTTCCTCGGCGACGCCGAGCCAATTTTTCGCAGCCATTTTCTGAACGATATTTTCGTTGCGGGCGAGCACTTGGTGGTGCCGCTGCTGAAAGCTGCTTTTTTTTCACGACCTTTTGAAATAACGTGGAATTCCAGGAGAAATTTCTCTCACCCTCTGCAATTAAACGGCCAGTTATGGTTAATAAAAAAAAACAGTACCAGTGGCCTGCAATGCTGACCAGAAATATCCATCGGTGTGGATCGCCAGAATCATTTCTGAGTGAATGCTGGTGAAATGCATTCAACGAGTCATCAATGCATTTAATTCCTCCGATTAGCACGAGTGGCTACGTACAGTGCGAAAGAAGTTCAACAATCAAGCAATTCAAGGATCAATTCTCTCTTCCAACTTTGTGCTGAAAGGACGGGCCACAAGTTCCTACAGTGATCAAGTAACCCCAGTATGGCAAATATGTATATACTAAACTAATTACATTTAAAATCATCATATTTAAAGCCTTTTGTCAAACCACTGCAGGATACAGGCCTCCCCATGCCATGTCAGTAATGGGATGTTGTTTGACCATACTTCACCACGTTGGTCAGTGCGAGTTGGTGAACGGGGAGGGCGGCGTGCCGAAGACCGATTCAGATATGCTCACACTGATGTTAGCTGTGTGCCAGAAATCAAACTCACGTCGCCGGATTCGTATCACAGCGAGCTACCCGCTGCGTTCCCATCGCTGCAAACCCCGAGGCGTCGAGGCATCGATGACGATCGACGCATTATTGGGAAGCTCGTGGGAACGCCTTTCCCCTCGAGCCGAACGACTCAGAACCGTAGCGACGATGGTGTGCCCGGGACCCGCTGTTTACAACCACACTCTGGCCAGGTGGTGAGAGCAGGCCGCTCGCACAAAGTTCAAGTGCGGTTCGTTACACGGGGCAGTGGGAGAGAAGTGGCCTGCATAGAGCCCACATCCTTATGTCCAATAACTTCTCCCCGCACGTGACCTGACGAACTTTGAGATGGTATTATTTTCCATCCTCGGGCCTAGCATTTCCAGGAATCATTTTCCATTTCATTCGATGTTCATGCTACGGCTTTGGTGCCTTTCGTCTTATATAATAAATCTATAAATATATTGGAAATAGCTCCGTCACAAAGCAAGCAAGTGCTGGCAGTGGAGGTGGCGGTGGTGGTGACGATGGTGGTGGTGTCGACGGTAATTGTAGTGGTTGTGGTGGCAGCAATCGTAACAGTATTGTGATTGTAGTGATGGCGGTGGTGCTCGCGACGGTAGCCGTAGTGGCGGTCGTAACAGTGAAGGCGGCGGCGGCGTTGTGTGGAGACCCTCACCCTCGCAGAAGAAGATGTCCCAGACTCGGAGCACGGAGGCCCAGGGCAGCGTGCGGGAGAAGACGCACATGAACCACTCGTCATGTAGAGGATGGGGTCCACCTTGTGCTTCTTGAGGTGGCGGTAGGCCAGGGTGCACGTCTTCTTCAGCACCGCCGACAGCGTCTCCCCGTCCAGCTGAACTCCCTCCTGCCGACGCGACGACCAACACGGGCGGTGACGTTGCGGGAGTTGCCAGGCGCTCATTCACACGCGCCCGCACCGCACCGCCACCGCCGCCGCCACCGCCGCCACACAACCCCTGCTGCCATACCACTCCCCCACCGCTCCCACCTCCCCATCTACCCACCTCCTCACCGCTCCCACCAACCCACTATCTCACCGCTCCTGCTCCACACCGCCCCAACTCCCCATCTCCCCACCGGCCGTCTGGAGCACTCTTCCTTCCGGTATTAGGAAGCCACTGGAGCTTATGCACTTTTAAATCATCTAGATTGAAACTCATTTCTTTTCCCCACACCTCCATTTAGCAAAAGAAGTTCAACACACATACATCTCATCACTCCGAGCCACACCGACCCACCACCACCACCACCCACTTATTTCCTTTGAACAAAAAACCTCCGGGAAAATTTATCTCGAAGAGCCAAGCACGGTGGAAGCCGGGGGGGGTGGGGGTTTGGTGGATCACGCAGAATTGTGATACGCTGGACCGCCGGTGTATTTATTCCAATGTTATAATTATTATCACTACGCTAGTTTACCCAGGAAAGTCTTGCCGAGTCTCAAACCTCGTGGGACGTGCAGTTTTTCCAAATTGCTGCTCTCTGTTTTTTGTTCCTTTCCCCCGTGGAGTAATTTGCAGGTAATTTTTTTTNCTTCTTCTTCCAGAAAATAGGACAAAGGGCCAATACCCATTGCGGTGTTTGTCTTTAGCTTATAGGAGGAAACTGGGTGGTGGAAACCCAACGCAGAACAGAGGGGAGAAACATACAAACTCCACACACAGAGAAGCGCCTATTACCGGTAATTCAACCCAGGCCGTTCTTGCTGTGTAGGCACACGCCGCGTTACACCAGTGCTCCACTCTGCCGCCATCATTTTCTATTTCATTATTTCACTCGATGAGATTTTGTTGTTGTTGTTGTTGGTGTTGTTGTTGGATTGAGCTACTCACCAGGCCGGGACTGTAGTACCCAGGAAGATATTTCTCGCAGATCTGAACAAAGCACCAGAATGCTTGCTGCGGGAAAACACAAAAACACCATCGCCATTCGTATTATCGTCGTCGACATCATCATTATCATCATCACAGAGCCCTCTCTCCGATCGTGCTATTATTATTATATTAAAATACCACTTGGCAAAGACTGTCACCGCCGTGTCTGCCGCAAAATTATGGTTCGGGTATTTGTTGTCGTTGTTTGAGTGCTTGTTGTTGTTTGGGTGTTTGTCATTGTTGAGGTGGTTGCTGCTGTGGTTGTTGGGGTGGTCGCCGTTTGTTTGGTTGTTGGTCCGGGTGCGTGTGCTGACCTCGGCGGGCATGTGCATGAGCAGCACAGCAGCAACGGGAGCCTGGGCCTGACAGTAGCCCTCCTCGGGGCAGTACACGGTGTAGGCCTTGAGCACGCGGAACAGGTCCTGCTGCCTGCACTCGTCATCATCATCATTGTCATCATCATGGCATCACCATTACTGCATTGTTTTCATCATCGTCGTCATCATCATCATCATTGTCGTCATCATCATGGCATCACCATTACTGCATTGTTTTCATCATCGTCGTCATCGTCATAATCATGGCATTGTTTTCATCATCATCATCATCATAGTCGCCCACATTTTCATCGTCATCATCGTCGTTATAATAACGACAATTACTTATTTAACAAGGAAAGCCCCACCGAGTCCGGATACGCTTGATTATTTTAAATCAGGGTCCTGCAACATGGGGATGTTTGGCGAACAACCATGATGGGAGAAAACCAGAAAATCCGAAAGAAACCCATGCAGAACAGGGGAGAGAATACACAAACTCCGCGCGAAAGGAAAAGGGGCCCGAGTCGGGAATGGAACCCAGGTTCCTCTGCTGGAAAGGCGCGAGTGTTACCACTGCACCACCCATCCCCCCCCCCCCNCAATTATAATCATTGTAGTCATAAAACCGCAAATTTGGTTTTAAGAAGCATATAAAAGATATGCTAGATGAAAAGGCAAGGGTCTCTACACAATCTATGGTAACTAGGTGATGCTAACTACCTCGCTTGGTATACAGGAAGGTCGTGGGTTTGATCCCGACCCCGACGCCTGCTGTATATTTTGAGTTTGCATATTCTCCCCGTGGTTGCGTGGAATTTTCTCTGGGTCCTACGGTGTATCCCTCCACATTTAGAATCAACGTCACGCGTTTAGAGTATTTATTTGCTATACATTTCCAGCATGATGAGAAGCCACTTTCGTTGAGCTATACAGCTCAGTGGCCTTACTGGTAAAATAATTTTCAAAAATAGTTTACCAGCTCATGGGCCCTCTCTTGAGCATTGTCTTGAGATGCGTTTGTATTCAGACACGACACACAGCGTGGGAATGTCGTTTTCATGTTGCTATCAGACGACATCTGTTTCACCAGAGAAACCCCTGGGGACTGGGTTTTCGACTTTTGAGCCTCGTTAGCCGGGCGGGACGACTGTTCAATTAAAAACAAAATGCCATCGAGCCATCGTCACCACATCACCATGGCCATTGTCACGCGGGGTGGCCGTGGCTCTAACCGTCACCATCATCACCACCACCACCGTCATCTTTGCCCTTCGTCGTCGCAGGAACGTCAGAGGGCCGCACGTAGTAATCATTGCCGGCATCGGTCATCGCGACCCAGTGGTAGGAGCTGGATAAAAGCACACCACATGGGAGCCAGGGACAGCTGTGCTTATATATGTGAATGAGTGTGCTCGTACAGAAGTTGCCCTTTTGCCTTCTCCACCCACCAGTGTAATGCAAGCGTGTGCTTTTATCAGCACTGTCTCAAGTTAATTTTTGTTGAACCTGCTGAGAACTCGAGAGCAAAGGATATAGTCCTCAAGTGCAAGAGTGTGACTTCGTTGAGCTATCACTTATAAACAGGTCACTTCTGAAACAGAACTATGTAGCGCAGTGGGCCTTACCTGGTAATATAATAGAGCTGAACACATTAGCGACGTAACTGGTGTTGGCTAAACATCCCAACGTAGCAGGGGCCAGAGGTCGCAAACGGGTTTGATTCCTTACCCGTACCTGTACCCGGTCGCACCAGGGTCGCAAACGGGTATCCGTACCCGTACCCGGCCGGGTATGGGTAGCGGGTATCGGGTAGGGTACGGGCATTGGGTACCCGGTTGCGACCTCTGGCAGGGGCCCCTCCTCCTGAAAAATCTCCGGGACTTAACGTCACCTCCCCCCTGGGGTAAACAAGGAGGATCACGAACGGCGCCGCCGTAGACCCACAGACGACCGACCATCGCGTCACTCATCGCACTGGCTGAGCCCACGTCTCGGCAGCGAGCTCGTAAAAAAAAAAACGCGATCGGGCAAACGCTGGCGGCTCACTCGGGCGGCGATCGTGAGCGGGGGCGGTGGGGGGTTTCAGTGACCGCGGTGTAAATAGCCGCGCGTGCCGCAGCTCGCTGGAACGACCGCTTCGTCTATATATTTTTTTATCGCCGCCGCCACCTCCGCCACCGCCTTCCCCCCACGCACCGCGGTCGGACTCTTTCACGAGCCGCGCTGTCACAGTCACTCAGGGGCGGAACTTTCGCGTGTTTTTTTACGAGCGGGATTCCACCGCGGGACTCCATACTCGCGTGGGCCCTGTGTTTTATTTTTAAGAGGTGACGTTCGCAAAGGTCGTTACTTTGCAGGCGAGTTCGTGGGGCCAAGTGCTGTTCGTGCAAGAGGGGCCGCTGTGTGGTGACCAGCAATGCGCCCCAGCGCCTTTCTCTCCCGAGTGCTTGTTCGTGTTTACGCGCTGTGGACGGTAGCTCATGTGAGGCCGAGTCGAACTGGGGATAGGCGCAGCACCGGTTCAGATATCACCATGCGCAACGAGGTTAGCCGTGGCTGGGAATCAAACCCAGGTCGGTGGGTAATTACTGCACCACCGTATGCATACAAAGACAAATATTTCTCAGGTAGCCTCCACAGGCTACTGGGCGAGTGCTGTTAATGGCCAGCACCACACCTGCTGCACGCACACACACACACAGTGCTCACGGGCTCCCTTCGATCCGTGCTGTGGAATCATTGACCACCGGAGTTAATCATCGACGGCGGTGAATGTCCAGCGCCAGCAGCGCAAGCGTGGATCTGGATCGCTCGCGCCACTTCATCTCGTCGACGGAGGAGGACACCTTTCACGCGCGGGGTTCATTGCAGTTCAACTGCGGTGCCCACCGGAAACAAAACCCCTAGCGCGCAACTGCCGCCAGCGTGTTGACATTTTTATTTACCCACCACGCTGCCCATGCCACCCGCTCGCTATTGACATCGGCTGCGAGCAGGTGACATTGGCGGCGAGAAACCGGGGTAAAGCGAAGGCGTCGATGACACCCGCTCACCACGGAGCACTCGTAGGGCATAACGATCGCAACGCAAAGGGCTCGGCATTGCCCCACCTGCGCGCGCCGTCGATCCCCACTTTTAGTTTTGCTCGCGTGCGTTTGCCGCTCGTTGGCGCTGCTTTTCACGCTTGCGTCAGACTCACCCGTGACCGCCCCTGGCGGCAAACATCTCGTGGAAGGGGAACTGGCGGTGCAGGTCCTTCTCAATCGTGTCCACCCACTTGGGGTCAGCTTCCTGCTGGTCCAGCTCCTGCGTGGACAGCGGGGGGGGGGGGGGGAAGGTGTTGGGTAGAGGGTAGCGCTCGCGTTGGAGAGAGGCGAATGGTTGTTGTGCGTGGGTGTGGCGAGTGGTAGCGTAGCGTTGGTGCATTGCCCTACGAACCTAGCGACCCGCGTTTGATTCCTGGCCGCGGCCAACATCGGCGGTGAATATATGAATGGTAGTGGGGCTCCCCTACGTCGACCCAGCCTTCAATTTAGTACTTGGTGCGGTGTATAAACATTGGCACTGGGAAGACAAAGGCGGCCGGGCACGTGCTGGCGACATCACCACCTTGTGCGCGCGCAGTGCCGCCCTTAACAGGTGCTCGCTAATGGCGCATTCTCCAAGAGTGCGCGAGATCTCGGTCAATGTGCGCGCGTGCACGCGTGCTCGTGTGTGTGCAACGTACATCAAACTTTCCCTTGTTGAGCGCCAGGCGTGCGCGCCCGCCGGAGAGGTACTGCCAGGCCCTCGCACGCAGCGACGGAGGATCCCCTTGCGACAGCGGAGTTTCACCTGCACGCGAGACAAACGCGTGAGACGCACAGACGGCGACGGGGCGCGCGATCAAACACACGTCATGCACAACGCTCGTCGCGATTCATCGGGGAGGCCTGTGTGAGGAGGGGTAAGCACCTCCGATTAGCAAGGTTGCCAAAGAAGTTAACATGCATACATATGCACGCTGTTTGCACTGCAACGCGTTTTCTTGATAAGGTTCTGTTTGGGAACACTTTTCACACAAGCGGTACGCGCGTCGACGACGAACTATTTTCTCGAGCTGCTCGGCTGAGCGGTACAGCGGTACAGTACACGGAATGCTCCAGTACGCGACGGAGTTCCCCATCTCAGTTCTTTGTCCCGTGCAAATGCGCTTCAGTAAAACAGCGATTCCTCGCTTAACGCGGTGTTTGTCTCCACGAGACACTTTCCACGGACGCATCGACTACTGCCGCGTTCAACGACGGGGGGTTGCTGCAGAACGTGCCAGGAGAATATTCGGGTATTCAATCGGAACTCTTGCAGAGCAGTGAAACCCCCCCCCCCCCCCCACGTGCCTTCGAGAGGGCCTGCGAAGGAAGATTTCGCACAACGGCTTCAACGAGGGGTGTCGAGACGAGCATTGGAGTGGCACCCAGGAGGTCTCTGACCAAGCGCGAATACCTGAGGCCCGATGGCGGGACACTGTAAGGGGAGACCTCGGAGGTCGCACGCCGACTTTAGTCGCGCTAGCTAGGTGCGGTCGCATCGGCGGCATTTTTCCACGACGACCTCTTGACCTTGGCGGGAGGAGATGGATGAGGAGGAGATCACGGGGGGGGGGTGGGCCTGCCTCCTGGCTGCAGCAAACTGACGCGGTTGTTGAGAGCGAGGAATGGGAAAGTGTGCGAGGGAGGGAGGGAGGTAGGGTCGCGTGCCAGTCGGGACGCCGTAACGTTGACGTCGCAGCCTCGTCGCCGCCGCTGCTGCTGCGGCTGCTGCTCCACGCCGTTTGGGGCGCGTGCCGCCCTCCGCGCCCGTCCGCCCCCCCCCCNAAGCCGACATCGAATTTCACGAGGATATCTCGTGGCGCGGAAATGTCGGACGGAACCGGCTTGCGCAGGCAGGGTTCGGGTCGATGGTGAAAGCACAAGTTCGCTGGTCGGGCTCTCGTTCTCTCGTCTCTCCGATCTGTCGGCATTTCTGCCGGGAATGGAGCACAGTGAAAATTCCCGGGGACTTCGCCAGGCGATCGTGGGGGCAGCGGGGGGGGTGGGGAGGGGGAGGACCGGGCTGGCCGGGCAGCTGGGAGAGCCCTGTTGACGGGATTAACGGAGGCAGGTGTTTCCCATAAGCTTCGCGCCCGGTTCGCGTTACCGTTAAGCTGCAACATGTGCTGGGAACAACGCGGGATGCGAGTCGGGGCTCTTCTCCTCCTTCTGAGCGCGTGTGGCCAGGATATTTTTCTGCTGCTAACAAGCGGCCTCTGTCTGCCCGGCACGTCGTCCTACCCCCCCCCCCCTTAGGCCTCGATACGCGAGCACAATATTGGGGCAACCATCAGCGGAAATGGTTGGCGTGCCGCGTTATTTTGTTGCCTCGACGGAGCTCCTCCATTCAAGTGTCCAGAGTCACTCGGCGCAATGCGTCGCTCTGTGTGCACAACCGTCCCAAAATTGCCCCCTTGTGCAATCATAACCTTGAGGCACGTGCCTCACAGCTTCGTAAACCGAGACACGAGGCTGACCTCTGTCACCTTCCACCACGTGTTTAATGGTCGAGCAGAGGTGTGGTTTTTATTTTATTTAAATTAATAAGTTCCTTCCAGCAGTGCTGCGAGCCGTCCTGAAAAAAAGATTTATTGTTTTGCGCATTCCTGAAACGCTCGCTCGGCGCTCGCTCGCAGACTGTGAGCGCGTTGCCATCAATTCCATGGGCGCACCAGGCCCCCTTTCTTCAGGACCAGAGGTTTTTGCCGGATCAGTGGTTCGGTTCGGTATCCAGGCACATCCGAGCCGAGGCAACGTGGAGCCCACACGGCACAGGTGGTTTTCCCCCCACGGCCATTAGCCCCAGCCGAGCCACGACAAAGTCGCGACACGGAACCAAACAGGGCCGGGGGCTGAGGTTGATCATTCTCGTCCTTGCGTGCGACGTCAGTTGACGCGCGTCTCAACTCGTTCGTTGCGTGCATACGTCAAGTGGTGAAAAAACCCAACGCCGGCGACTCCGAGCCTCGCCGGGCCGGCTCGTGCGCGGCCTCAACGTCGCGTGAGAGGCGCCCGGTTCCCCCGTGGCCTAAAGCGCCCCGGTATCGGACCGTGACGTGCGTAAACATTTTTTGTAATCCAGTCGCCCGTACAGTGGTGGGGGGGGGGGCGCGCGTTCTTTTGCCGTTGGGTTATCCCGTCCGGCAGGTCTGGTGGCACCTTCGTGATGTCACGGCGGCGCTCAGAAAAAGAAAAAAANGAGGAAAAATATATAAACCCACAAGCATAGGCGACACGGCCAGACGCCCGGCTACGCTTGCACGCGAAACGTCCCGAGTGCGACGAAGACGTTTATCTCGTAAACGTGAAGCGCGAGGGCGACTTTACTGGACGTGTCGTATGAAGCACGCGACGCCAAGGGGGCAGAGAGCAGGGGTGTCAGCATGCTGCACCTCTGTGCTTTGTTTGTGCCTTTGTTGTACTCATTATTTTCTACCTATGCTATTTACAGCTGATATTGTTCATCTGGGTTTTTTTTCACCTACCCCATACCCGCCCCCGATTAAATTTGCCCGATCAAGGTCACGTCACGTCACAGGATGAAGACGTTTCCATTCGCAGCTCTCGCAGCTTGCCGCACCACCACCACCACCTTTGGGTCGGAAGAAATAGCCCTCCTGAAGACGACGTCACAGAACTACTCGCGACACTCGCATCAACAGCGGCGACTCATCCACACTCTGGCGGCAACACCTGACAGCGCCCTGTAAAGAATGTAACTGTCATGTGCACGCGAAATGTTTTTCATTCTTAGGGCTGGCAATGAATCACTGCATGTAACTGAGACTGAAGCCTCCCTAATGCACACGTTGTTGGCTAGGGCTTGAAGACCGGCAAAACAACTCTCCGCCTACACGTGAGAACCCGTTTTTTTTTCATCACGGACGGTTAAAACCAAAATGTTTTAAATCCGGGATCTCCGCGGTGGCTCGGTGTCTCTGGGCACGGTCATGGCAACCTCGGCCACACCTCCTTTTTGTCCGTGTTCCTCTGCCAGTGCGCGCGCGCCCACGCGGCGTGAGATGTAACCGGGAAAAATATTCCGTCAAAATGTCGCAGCCGCAGCGGTGGGGTTTCGCATGGCCCCCGTCGTTTTTTAAGCGTGGGAGTGCACATTTTCCAGCGGAATATTTTTGAACCACGGGCTCCGCCGTGCCATGGATATCTGTGGCCGCACGTGCCGGAGGGCGGTGGGCGGGTGGCGGGTGGAGGGGGGGNTGGTGGTGGCACCCGCGGTGGAATGTTTCGGTGCAGCGAGCGACCCATGTCAGCCGTCACAGGAACGCCCAGGACCAAACGTCGGGAAAGTAAATTAACCACAAAATAAAGTTCCTTAGCAGCACTCGCATTCTTTACGAGCTTATTACGATGCACTTGGTTTCATATGGCTTCTAAAATGTGCCGAGCCGAGACCATCCACCGACTATACACCCGGTTGCAGGGTTTGCTTGCTTAAACAAATGCCGCTGGATAGTATTGGTCTGGAAAAGCCAACAGACCGAGGACTAAAACAAATGTATTGTTTACATGCGGAGGCACAGAATGGATTTCTACTTGTATGTGTGCTTAATATACACCGGCAGTCCTGGATTGTTACTGTGACCAAATCGCCTGAATCCACCCGATCTTGTGAATCTCAGATGTGAAGCAAGCTCGGCCTGGTTAGTTACTTGGACGAGGGATACCAGCTGTTGTGGGCTGGACTGCGAGGTGGTGACGAGATGGGCGGCACAACAATGGATTCTTGAATCTATCTGTGTGGAAATCGAGTGTTGCCACACCCCACCCCATCCCCAACTTCTTGTACACAAAGTGGGTTTTCTCTCCAGCTCCTGCAGTTTCCTCTAATAATATAAAGCCAAATAGTCGTGAATTGGATCTGGCTAAAACATCCCAATGTAGCAGAAACCCCACTCTGAAAAAGTATAATAATGATAACAATAATATTTACCCACGCGTCATGACCATCCCGGGAGCCGTTTGGCCATACTTCCCCACGCTGGTCGGTGCAAGATGATAAGGGGGGGTGGGTTGGAGGAGGAGGTGGGGGTTTGTGGGGCGGTTGTTGGGAGGGATTCGGGATGGTCAGACGGATTCTGGTATCACTCGCCGCCGATGTTAGCCGTGGCTAGAAATTGACCTCGGGTCGCGCTGGGTCACAGCGCAGTGCGCCAACTGGTGCCCCGCAGCTCCCCTCGGGGTAAATAAAAGGCATCGTTATCACCAACACAGTGCGACTCTCTCTCTCTCTGCTGAAACGCTGCCGGGTCCTGAGACTTCCTCCCGGACCGACCGACCTTGTGAACAACAAACAAACAAGCGGAGCTGTCGCCCCTCCGAGTGTATTTCCCCGGCCTCTAAAAGAGACAATGCCCTATTTGAGGTCAGGTATGTGAGCTCGCGGTGTATGTGAACACGCGCACTGTATATGCACGCGCGCACGAGCACCTACACGCAGCCTCACAGCCGCTGGTCTCGTCTGTCTTCCGCGAGTTACTTTCTTTCCCGTGCTCGCCCGACCGGTTTCACTTCTTCGTGACCCCCCCCCACCCCCGGGCCTTCCCACTTGGCCCACTCACCCCAAACGTCCACCCCTTCAAAAATCGAGGTCCACGACCCTCAAACCTAAAGGTCACGTAGCCAAGGTGACCCAGAGCATCCTGCCGTGGCCGGACAGTCCCAGCGGTATTCCGGCTGACGGACGGAGGGACTACAGGTCAAGATGTGTCCGGTTGAGCCTCCCAGGAATTTGGTAGCTTTCTTTTAGATGTCGTCTTAAAACTGGCCCTCACGCTAATTCTAGCCTTAGCTCTAACCGCAAACCTATCCCTTATCCTCACTCTAACCCAAGCATGATATTGGGATCTAAACCTTAACCATAACCAACCCAAACCAATAAATTCAACCCCAACGTTCAGGTCTAGCCTTAGCGCGAAACCTAAAAACCTATCCCCTTGTCCCAACTCTAGCCGTAATGGTAACTTAAACCCAACCATAACTATAACCCAAGCCTCTTAACAGGTAAAACGAACTTCAACCTAAACACGAACTGTACCCTTAATCATAGACAAAACCACAGGGCCGTTGAGAAGGTGGTGGGGGGGGNAGGCGGGAGGTGGGGGGCAGTTTTCAGGTGGGGCACTTGAGGAGGAGGAGGAGGCTTCGTCCGGCATTTTGCCCGGGCCTCCAAAAACCTTTTTGGTGGCCCAGCCAAACTGTAACCCAAGTGTCTAAAACAGCCTACTCGACCCCGAACACTAACCGTAACTTAAACCTTAACCTGTAACCAAAACCTTTAACCCCAATCTGAACTTTAACCCTAACCCTAAAAGCCAAACGCGAACCCAGCCGCCCGGCCTCTCTGCTCACTTACCTTCTGGTATCGCTTGGGCATCCACCTGTCCCAGTGCTGCAGCATCTCCAGCCACTTCATCTCGCGCTGGCGAGCCACGTCCACCGGCAGCGCCGTCTCCCTGCGCCACCGAAGACAAAGATCCCCATATAGACATGCAGAGCTGTTGGGGCAAGTACGGCTAACGAGCGTCACCTGTGAAGGCCGTCACGACGCATGAGGTCGCGGGTGGCCAGCGCCACGACCCGGGACGTCTTTGTCTCGCCAGTGCTGTGCGTACGTATGCTGTTGAACCCTTTCGCCGTACGTAGGTGCAGGGGAAGGATAACAAACTAAACACAAAATTTGTTCTAAGGAATGAGTTTTCGATCCAGATGTTTGTACACACACGACACCAGCTACAACAGGGGTCGGCAACCTGAAGCTCTGGACTGCTTTCAGACGTAAGGTACACACGCGTGTACGTACGTATACAAGCATGCATTGGCGGCTCTTGAAATGTGGAGTTTTTCACCGAATCCGAAAAAAAAATGGCTCTTCTTGTTATTTCGGTCGCCGACCCCTCTTCAGCTACTCATTCAAGGCTGAGCGTACCGAGGAGAGGAGGCCCACAACTGGCTCAAATACTCCGCACTGCTATTGGCCGTGAGCGGGAACCGAACTCGGGTCACCGGGTTACAAGCACAGTGCACTGACCTCTGCACTACAGCTAACGCGCGTGAGTGAGCACCGCAAACACACGGGCGAGAGGGCGAGCGAGCGAGCGGCACAGATGCACACGTGACCACAAACCACGCTCGACCCAAGGTGAAGCTAAACTTTCGGGTAGTTACACAAATGTGGCGAGCCGAGTGAAACATTTTGAAATCCTCAAAATAATACTTCAAAGGTAATTACCACGTAGCTTTAAATAGCATGGATTATATGTGGAGCAAGTCACCGGTTGCACACGTTAGTGCAACTGAATACATCATCGTCATCCCAGAGTGGATTTTTAAAAAAGTACGTTTGTCCAGGTACGTGCGACACCACTGGATTATTTCATTAACCAAGGTTGAGCTCGTGTCTCTAAGTTCAAAGTGCAGTGCACCATCCCCTGTGCCACCCCACGCGCACACACACACAATGACACAAACACAAGGTCCCCGTGTAGCCTTAACATACTGTAGGGGCAAGTGTTGTTAGCGAGCACCTATGAAAGGGGCACAAGCCACACACCCGACCGCCTTTATCTCCCCAGTGGCATGTTTACACATCACACCAGGTACTCATTTGAGGCGAGTAGACCTAGGGGAGGCCCGGGATTGGTTCAGATAATCGTCACTGGTGTTGGCCATGAGCGGGAATCGAACCCGGGTCGCCAGGTTCATAGCACAGCGCGCTAACCACTACACCACCGCTCCAAACACATAGATCCACACACACATAGGCATGCACTCAATGACACACGCAGGGAGTGACACGCGTAAGACAAATATCGGCGTGTCAACACGCTTCATGCAGCAGCAGCAACGTTCAAGTGCCAGGTGAACGAACACACGTTACGAAGCTCGCCGGGACGTGTGCACACACGCACGCACAGTGCTTGGTGCGCAAGCATAAACAACAACAAAATATACAAGAGTCGTCGTTTCGGGCATTGGCACCTCTTGGCGACACTACATCGGCCATATCGATGCAAGGTCTCTCCAAAATCCCCACAGCCTCCGTGATTGAGGCCGCTGCACTAACAATCGTATGAAAATAAAAACATCTCTGTTGAGCACACTTCACCACGCCGGTCGAGCAGGCGTGTAATGAATACGAGCGTTGGGCGACTTCTGACCGCCCCGTGGGTGACTTCTGCGAACGAGCGCCCTGGGTTTTCAAAGCAGAGAAAACGATTGGAGAACCTCAGGTACCGAGGGTCATCGAGAATGACGATTTCATCGTCATCTGAAAAAATAAGAATAGGCTTTAACCCCGTTCTGGCAATAAAACAAGGTGGTGTCAAGATGTTCAAACACCAAATAGAAACCTTTTGCGAGGAATCAATCCTGCATTAACCACACACGGTACTTGCGGTAACCATGCCAACAAACATGCTCTGATAACAAAATATATGTAATATTTGCAATGTCTTTCAAATGATTGGCCTACACCAGAGACAGCCTTCTTTAAGGGCCTGGTCTCACCACCAGTGTCAGACCAGAGAAACACCGAAAGGTGAACGGTACATTTAATTGTTGTTTAAAATCCATTTTAATTTTTAACGCTATTGAAATCGCGTCGAATGTGAGAGTCACAATGGAGTATTTGCTATTCATGTAAATCCTGTGCTAAGTGGTACGTACGTACGTTGAACTTCTTTCGCGCTGTACATTGCCAACCGTGCTAATCGGAGGTGCGGAGTAACAACAACTGAAAATGAAAAACAGTTCTAAAGAAATTAGTTTACAGTCGAGATTAAAAAGTGCATAACTCCGGTGGCATCTTAACATCGCAAGGAAGAGCGTTCCAGACGGCTACAAAAGCGCATCTGAAAGCGCGCGATGCAGCAAACGTCTTTGTTCATGGCCAGCCAAAGACCGCTGTGAGGATGACCGGAGTTCGCGTGATGGTTTTATGCTCCTTGACTAGATCAGTAAGGTATTGCGGTTCATTTGTGGCAAGCACTTTTTGTGCAATGAGTACGACCTTAGAATGTATTAGTTCGGTACGGAATAGTTTACGGCAACAAGCAGAATTGGGGCCAATTGAAACAGAAAAAAGGAAACTAGAAAATGCAAACGCATGGATTAATATCAGGCTCGATCTGAGCATTCGCTTGTCCTCAGAAATATAAAATTTGCAGAATTAAAACCAAACGGGTAACTGTCACGGAAAATAAATTGTTCGCAGATGTGCAAACGTAAGATCTTTGCGCCGTCCTTGGAAACACTTTGATCAACCAATCAATAGGATGTGCGTCCCTCCCGGCGACTTGACTTTCCACTCACGTTTTATTCGTTTGGGACCAACTTTACAACAGTTATCGTGCCCCCCCCCCCNTCGTGTTACAGACAGACGGAGAGACAAACGGACACAGCTGCGGTGGCTAGATGTTAATTACCTCGCCTGGTATACAGGAAATCGTGGGTTCGATACCGAACCTGACGCCTGCTGCTTTATATATTGAGTTTGCATGTTCGCCCGTGTCCGTCTGGATTTTTCTCCGGGTCCTCCGGTTTTCATCCCCCACATTTAGAATCAACGTGCGTTTAGAGTATTTGGCTGATATACATTTCCACATAATACTGGTAGGAACCTCCTTGTTACACCAGCCCACAGGGATTATTGTGTCCGTCCGTCGTGCAGGGAGGGGCTGTGGGGAAAGAGGGCTGGGTGGGAGGGAGGGTGAGGAGGGGCTGGGTGGGAGGGTGGGACTGGGTGGGGGTGGAGGGGTGGGACTGGGTGGGAGGGCTGGTCACCCCGTGGTGCCCATATAAAACTCAACGTTGAACCTACTCACGCCAGCTTGTGCCCGCCCTCACAGTCGGGCATATTTGTGGAATACACCACGCCGCCGTCGACCCTGGCCATTGACCGAGCAACCCAACGTTCCTACCAGCTCCCTCCGCAGGAATGTGTTTTGCTATTTCATTGAGCTATAATTTGTGGCCATGTCGCTTCTAAAAAGAGCTATACAGCTAAAGGCCTTAACTGGTAAAATAAAATAGTTTAGTTTAACGAATGCATTCATGGTTACATCCGTAATTGAGAAGCATTTAAAACATGCGGCAAGAATGGATACGAGATATAACGGTTCTCGAATCGAATCTCGTTGCCGAATCGTGATCGTCATCCACAGAATCGCCGTGGGCCATGAAGCAACACGTGACGTGACAGATAAGAGCCGTTCCGAGTAAAACCACGTCGACAGTTTAACTGCAGCGCAGAGAAAGCATGCGGAGGGCACTTTCTTTTTAAAAAAAATGTTTTTTGTTTTTTTTACAAAGTGAGTGCCATTCAGAAACCCACTTCAAGGCGGTAAAAACACATTTTATTCTACCGATATTGATTACGGCCGATGTTGACGGCGATCAACGATAATAACCCGTCGTTTATTGATTCAGGAACGACTTGAGACTCTTTCTGCAGGATGGTCCTGTTGCTCGTGACGTTGGCCGAAGTGTCTCTCCGTGTCCTGAGAATTAGGTAAATAATTTATTTCCACGCGAATGTGTTATCTCCACGTCAAAATAAAGTATTTTTTTGCGCATCANTCTTCCAGGCTGATATTAATTAGCAGAATTTTTTTAACAAATAAACTCCAGAACAGTTTCAATTGTCTGGTTTTATCAGCAGAGTCGAGTTTGTTTAAAAAAAAATACTGATGTTGTATTTACCAGATGTTATTGGGGTGAGCATTCCCTTTCAACTACAGTGATATGTGTGCCATGTGGGATTGTGATGCACAGAGATGCCTTCATCCAGCAGTGGATAGAAAAATGTTGTTGATTTCGATATTGCTGTTTCTTTAGTGATCCAGGTATCCCCTGAAAAAAAACTTTTAGTCTAAAGGGCTCTCACCAAGTTTAAATAAAGCACCGGTCTGCTTGACGTCACGTAAAGACAATAAATTACAGCTCCTATGTCAATCCACCGTTGGATAATGCCTCTCCACGCTACGTCGTGTCGTGGCCGTTGTTAGACCATACTTCTCCGACGCTGGTCAAGATGCACACGGTGGAGGCCCAACGCTCATGATGTTCGAGCGTTGCACTACAGAAGCTTGAACGTCAAAGGCACCGTGCGTTCAAACTCCGTTGCTGTCTTCCGCATCTGCGCCGTCCCGACCCAAGCCCTCGTGTTTATACAACTCTGGCAGGGCACGGCGGGTGGGCACAGTTGGGGGTGGGCTCAGCCACTTCTGCTGTTGCGACGGCTCACGTTGCTATCTATTTAAGGAAGAAGGGGAAAAAAGACATTGAGACAAAAAACAGAGAACCTGTTTCTCTGGCATCTGACAGCGGCTTTGGCAACGGCGGCAGGAGCCAGAGCAGACCGGCGAAACGGCGTGGCGGAGGACGAACCCGTGGGTGCGGTGACATTCTCTCCCCGGTGATGCGGTGTGAGAACCCACCCGGAGCACAGGCTCCCCACCAATTAGTTACGCTCTCCGAGTTACTCTTTGGTGCACCTTGTGCCTTTGTCTGGAGAGAGAGGCGGAAGACAATGATGAGGCGCGGTGACGCAGTGCGCGGTGGTGGCGTGGTGGCGGCTTGCCATCAAGGGATGTATACGTATTTCTATATTTGAAGCTTTCGTGACTGCAAGGATTCATATTCTTAGGTTTTTTCGGTAAAGTCACGTAGGTAAAAAAAATTAATTAATAAAAATAGAATAAAAATAAAATAAAAATCACGACGTTTCGGAGGCAACACAAGCTTTCGTCTTCAGGTGGAATTGTCACAGCACGATAGCTGTATCAGCTATCTGTATCAGCTATCGTGCCTGAAGACGGAAGCTTGTGTTGCCTCCGAAACGTCGTAATTTTTATTTTTATTTTATTTTTATTTTACTTTAATAAATTTTAATTTTTTACCTATGTGACTTTACTGAAAAAACCTAAGAATATGTATGTACGTATATTGAACTTATTTCGCACGGTATGTAGCGAACCGTGCTAGTCGGAGGTGCGATGGACCCAGATCAGCAGGAGGAACATCAAGAGGGAATGTGCAGACCTAACTTGACCTTCGACCTCTGAACCCTCAGCTGACACGATGGATGGCTGAACGGAGGGAGGGAGGAACGGAGATACTTTACTCACCGGCCCGGTGGGGCTGCTGCCAGAAACACTCAGTGTGCGATTGTAAGGTTGCAAAGCTCCAATTTCCGGTGACGATAAAATGTGCACCGCTTTGTAGATAGTTGACAGTGGTTGTCTTATTTGAGAGCCTGGCCCCCTGCTAAGGAACGTGGAAAGTTGGTCCAACGGGTCTGTGTCTATTGGGAGGTGGCGCGGTCACCTGGCAAGGAGTCTCTGACAGCCTCGCCGAGTCTCAGGCGTCACCTTCAGGAGGGTCCTGCCACATTTGGGGTGTTTGAACGATGCTGCTGCTGCTCGTGAGCGTTTGGCTACGTGTGGGAGGAAACTGGTAAAGCCGGAGGAAACTCACCAACCATACAGGGGGTAACGCTTAAGATGCGGAGATTGATTCACACCATTGATATGATGTGGTGTAAGGATTCACTCCCTTGACCATTTTTAAAAAATTATTATATAAAACACAGCGGCCACTAGCAGCTGCAGAGGTCACGTGACCTCACTGCATGTGACACGTGCGTATAAAAAAATACGTGGATTCTGACCCACGTGATTCGATGCATGTATCGTGAGCGTAGAGAATCGGTATTCATAAGCGATGGGATGCATCGTTACAACCATAAATTTACAACTTCAGGCCACGTCGCGGGCTCTTCTGCGCTGTAACTTAGTGCGGGAATACCAAATCCTTAACCAAGTGTGACTAAAATATCACTCAACGGGCTTTGCAAAAATGCAAAACCACAAACGTTTATCTGATCCCTCTCCACTTCACTTCTCTGTACGATTTGAGAGGGGAATGGAAAGTTTTAAAATAAGTCTACATATTATTATTTTTTCGTCTTAAAAAAAAACTCCCACCATTGTACGCCCAACGTGTTGGTTTTCACGCCGGGCGTGGCGATAAATTCTTGTCCGCGGTGCTTGCAAATTGTTGCCATGTTCATCGTTTAATTAAATATTTAATTTTTTTTNCCACCCCTACCTGGCGCACCACGGGATGAGTAAAATAATGAATTGTGCAAAAGTACAGACAGCACAAGATTACCGGGAAAAGTGAGGGATTCCTGGACGGAATTCCACAAGACGGACGAAGAGCGGCACGACTCAATGATGTGCAGCAGGAAGAAAGGGGGAGGAGGAGAGGTTGGGCAGAAAGGGGAGGCGGGGAGAAGGAATGACCGGGCCAAGATGTAGGGGATGAGAGGGTGATGATGAGAGGGGAGGGAAGAGAGGGAGGGGAGAGAAAGAAGGAGCTGCACGGAGCGGCGTCTGTTTTCACAGGGGCAGCAGGGAGAGGCATTTAGAGCGGGGGTGACCACAGAGAACTAATAGGGGTTTTCCCCTTTTTTCTGGCAAGAAAACTGACAATATTTGAAGTCAAATGCAAACAAAAACAATACTCTGATAATTTATGCATTGTCCTTGAAACTGATTGGTCCACACCAGAGACAGCTTTCTTTAGAGCCTAGTCTCATATGGTGTTCAACCAGAAGACGCCAAAAGGCACACAGTTCAAAGACAACACACTATCAGAGTAATGAGAGCTCGGGTTAGCAGCTACATCATGGGACGTCCTTTGAACTGTGCGCCTTTTGGCGTCATCTGGTCGAACACCATATGAGACTAGGCTCTAAAGAAAGCTGTCTCTGGTGTGGACCAATCAGTTTCAAGGACAATGCATAAATTATCAGAGTATTGTTTTGTTTGCATTTGACTGCAAGTATTGTGGTTAATGTAAACATAATTCCTTGCAAAAGTTGTCAGTTTTGTTGCCAGAAAAGGGGAAAACCCTATTAGTATATTTTGGTACTGGTAAAGGAGGTCACATGATGACCACAGAGAAGTCACGTGATTCACAAGAGGCTTTATAGCTGATTTTAGATAAAAAAGATTTGACGAAATCACCCAACAACAGCAACGCATGTGTGTGTGTAGAACTTCTTTCGTACGTAGGCAACCGTGCTCATAAGAGGTGCGGGGGAAGGACAACAAACTAAACACAAAATCAGTTCTTAAGAGAAATTAGTTTTCTATCTATGCACTGCATGGAAATAAGTGTCGTTTGTTTTTTCCGATGGCGTATGTTTTCATGGTCGTGTTGTATAGCGCTCGGACGTATTTTGGTTTGGGCCGCATATTGTTGGGGCGTGACATCCGACACCTTGCCGCACATGCTGGGAGCTTGTAGAGTAACGGCGTTCAGCGCCTGAATAATCTCTCCACAGCGCGTGCAGAAAATTGAACGTTTCGTCGAAGAGGCACCCGGGCACGTGGAGCGGAACGTTGGGCACCGCGCGGTCATCTTAAAAAACACTCCGAGAGAACAAGCAATAACATCCTGGCAGCTGCACAACGTCTAGGGCTGCGGAGAAAGAAAATCCTGAAATAAGGATGAAAAAGAACGAGAGAGCCTTTAAATAAACCTCAAAGAGGTCGGTGCTAGTTCCACGAGAGGTCATGAACAGCAGGCAGCGGTGCCCCGCGCGCGCCGTTTGATGTTCGATTAATTACGAACAAGGTACGAAGGAAGCCTCGTACGTGTCACCGGTATTATGGCCCCCGTCTCCGCGGCGACGGACAGCTGTGATAATGACAGCAAGCGGGCAAAGTCACCGCACCCGCTCGCCCCCCCCAGAACTAGACAAGGCCTCCGAAATCGACCGGTCAAAGTCCCCCCCCCNATTCTCCTGGCACCAGAGGACTGGGCTTTACTTAAACCCAGAAGAGTGTTGTATACTAGCTTGTTTTGCCCGTCCAAGACGGGTGTATATTGCAGTAAATCTGAAATATTCAATATAAAATTGTTCAGCTCATGATTATTAATGAGGTGGGGGGGGTTGCCCCATGTGGAGTGACGTCACCCGCTAATGGTTATTGTGGACAGACATTTCTGGGTGATTATAGTAGGTAAATTTCGATTTAAAGCTTTCGTGACTGCAGGGATTCATCTTCTTGATTTTGTCGTAAGAATTATTTATTATGTTTTATTTTTATTATTTTATTACTTCCCTTCTACGTGACTTTACCGAAAAAACCAAGAAGATATAGTAGGTAATATATAATATTTAATATTTTACTCTGCGGCGAGTTTTCCCGTTGTACCGCAGCACAGCTCGGCGCGTTGTCCTGACGCTTCGCACGTGCTTGGTTGGTGGCTTCTTCGGAAACTGAACTGAAACGTCGGACATCGTGCTGTTACGACACACAGCACAAGCCGGAGACACATCGGAGAGCTACGCAGCAGCACAACCGCGAAAACAGCAATTTTCATTTTTCTCATAAATTCTGCCACTCCTGTTCTCTCCTCCTGCAGCCGTCCAATCCAGTGCTTGAAATGGTAAATTTAGAAATAATAGGCGTGGGCCCTCTCTGAAGGCAGGTCTGCTCATGCCCTCACTTTTCATCCTTGTATATTTCTTTCTTTTTTTTCTACCTCATACCGCATTTCATCACGATGTTGTCTCTGCAGCTGCCAGGGTTTTATAGCCGACGTTCTTTGGACAAAAAGACCGACCAACAGACCAGTCTCCTGTCAACTTTATCGCCGTATATATAAAAGGCAAAGTTGCGATATGTGTGTCTGTTGTTCAGCGAACTTCCCGACATGCAACAAACTTGAAATTTGGCATGTGGGTACTTTCCAGACGGTACACCATGCAAAAATAATAAAAATACACTTTTGGGGGGGGAGCTCAATAATGAATATATTTTTTGCATGCCAAGTGAACTGTGACGTCAAATCTGTCATGTGACCCGCGCATGTTGAAGCGTAACTCATTGTAGTGTCGTGGTTCGCGCGCCGCGCTACGAACCCGGCGACCAGAGTTCGATTCCCGATCACGGCCACCACCGGTGACGATTTTTTGAACCGGTCCTGGGCCTCCCCTAGTCGACTCAGCCTCAAACGAGTAACTGGTGTGTGAACATGGGGAGACAAAGGCGGCCGGGCGTGGTGAATCCAAGTCCCGGGCGAAACCGGGTAGTAAAGCTAGTCTGGAATTTAAAAAAATATCCTGAGGTCGCTCACATATCTAGCAAGCGGAAACATTTGTGCTGCCCTTCGGTGTTCTGTCAAAGTGAAGGCCGAAGGATTGCTGGCATAGCCACCGAATAAACGGCGAAAACACTTTGCCTCCAATCAAATACTCCGGACGCAAACAGACGTTTCCGTCGGCTCCCCCTTCTCCACATGGCCTGAGTCACTGACAATGGAGTGGCACGTGATAGGGCCCGTTTTAGGGAACGAAGCGTGTCTGATGGAAAGTGTACATGTTTTTTTAGAACAAATGTTATCATTCATAAGAAAGGTTTGTGGGTTAGATTGCGAAAATATAAATGTGTCATTAACCCACCAGGTTGTCACGTGACCTAAACGTGCCAATTAGCTATGACTTCAGCACATCGGTGTGGATAAACAAACTACACTTAAATTCGACTAGTCAATTGTAAATGTTGTGGGTTTACTGTTCTCGGTGGTGGTGGGTTGATGGGTCGTGGTCGGTTAATGGGTGGTCCGTGGGTTAACGACAATTGATGTTAACACGATCTAACCCAAAAAAACTTTATAATGAATACAATTGGGTCGCGCAAGCCTACGTGTTAAAAAATAAATCAAATGATCTGGGATGAACTTGACCGAGGCGCGGGGTAAGGACATCCACTCGTAGACTCTTCATATTGGAGAATGTTATGGATTTTTTTGTAGAGATGGGAAAAAAGGCACTTCTCGGATTTCCAAAATCAATGAGGACGAGATTAAAATATGCAAATTTCAGGATCACGGGCAGTGAAAAACGCACCCTGGTTTATTTCCACAAAATGTTTTCATACGTGGATAATTTAATTTGTGAAAAGGAAAAGCTCTTCAACTTCATTCGCACGTCGTGGCCAAATGGCCCCAAATACGATCCGAGATCGTCGGAGCTCATGAGCTAAGCGGCGTTGATGGATCTACCGGACGTACGCCAGGCGGGTTTTCTCTGGGTATCTCCGGTTAACTGCCGTACGAAGCCAAACTCGCCTGAACAAAATTGCGGTCAAACCTCCCAACTCAGGAGCAGGGCCCCTTCTGGAAAAGAGACTGAGACTCAGTGAGGCTTTCCTGGGTAACGATTTTCACTAATTATTCATTACCATCTTAAAAACAAGAATACCGCCATTTTACACGCTTTTATTTAACTCACTTTGTCTGTTGTCGTTGTATCCTCAAATCTTGTAACTCAATTTTAACCCACTTCCCAATGTACTGCAAACTTGGTATACTTATGTCATACTGATGACAATACTATATTCTATCATAAAAAATATATTTTTAAACACTCTTTTTTCTATGTTATGTTTCGGCTTGGGTCGAATTGTCCACGGTAAACTGACGTTGGCTGCAATTGACCACGGTTCCTTACGTTATGGCAAGCTTCGGGGCCACTTCCTGGAGTCGTGGAGTTCTTCCATTACTAGTACGGTACATTTCATTAAAGTGTTTAAAAAAGAAAATATTACTTATTCCACCTACGCCCGTCTTAGCCCACCAACCGAGCCACTTGAAGCGCTGCGAACGACGCAGTTTGCAGGGCAACGCCTTCCGAAAAGTGCTGGCTCCCTGCATGATGCCCACCGCCCCCCTACCCCTCACGTCCCCACCGCCATCAACATCCACCACCCTCCCCAGGGCTCGGTAACGAGCTAGACGCTGGCACGATCCCCAGCGGCCGATGCCTCTGCCAGGGTTGGGATAAAGGCGAGAACGACGATCGTAAAGAAAGCCGCCGTCGCCGCCACCGCTGCTACTGCTGCATTCAGAGCTCTGCGAAAGCCATTCATCGCAAAACGTTGCGTGTGAATTTCCTCCGCGGACGATTCACGCGCCAGCCGCAGTTGTCGCAATGCTGCACAAACGAACACCGGGGTGGACCCCATTCTGCGTAGACCACGGGCAGTGCGTTATCCGCTCGCGTGCGTGCTCTCATTTATTCAAGGCCGTTGCCATGGAGTCAACATTGGGGGGACCAAATCTTCCAGGGGGTCGGGCCCCCCCCCCCCCAGAAAAAAAAATCTTAATTTGAAAACGAATTTCCTGCCTAAAATATTTAAAAATTCACTAACACATGGGATGGACTTTTTATTTATTTTTACAATAATGTCTAATAGTGTATTGTATTACATTGGTCTGTTTTTTCTTTTTTACCTTTTCCTTTCATTATATGTAATGGCAGAGATTAGGGTTTAATAAAGTACAACCATAACCACAATCATATCAACATAAATCTATTTTATAGCGATATATTGTGGGGATATTTTGAGCTTATTTGAATATTGGGGGGATGTGTCCCCCCACCCCCTGGGATCGGCGTGATGCGAAACACTCGTGAAGTGGAAACTGCCAATGCAGAGTATACTGAGAATCAGCGAGGCTTTCCTGGATAAATGCGAGGCATCACAGCGCTCTTGCGATGATGTCACTGCGTCAACGCAGAACGCCGCGGTGGGAGCGTCAGACCACAGCCACCGCCTAGGTAATGCACAGCCTGCGACACAATCGCGTAGCCATGGCCTAAAAAAACACGATGAATCATAATACTGGGTGCGGAAATCCACATGCCCGTTTAAATCGAATCACCCACGCACGACTCGTCAAACGAATCTCGAGCGCAGCAATCGCTTTGAACCGATGGATCAGCGCAAAGCACCAGCAGGGAAGAGCTGCCCCTTTGCAAGTCGGCGCACGTGTCCACCAGCTTCCTCACCCCAAGACTCCACGGCACCCCCGCCTCGAACGCCCTCGCCCCCTCTCCCCGCGTATTCTTCTCCCACACATTCATCGCTGCAACCACTCCCGGCACAATCGGGACTCTTCAGCGCCTGCCAAACGAACCGACTCCGCCAACTCTCGGAAAAGCAAGCGAACGGTTAAATCACTCTCAAGAAGAACTGAAATCTCCAATCACATTTACCCGGGAAGGAAACTTCTGATTCATCGCTCTTCATCGGTCACAGGAAACGTATCTCGATTTCAAGCTTTCGTGACTGCAGGGATTCATATTCTTGGTTCTTTCTGTAAAGTCACACCTGATGATGATTGCTTGTGTTGCAATCGAAACGTCGTGAGAATTGTATTTATTAATTTATTATTTCCCTTCTACGTGACTTTACCGAAAGAACCAAGAATAGGAAACGTATCTTCTTGGTTCTTTCGGTAAAGTCACGTAGAAGGGAAGTAATAAAATAATAAAAATAAAACATAATAAAATTATTCTCACGACGTTTCGGCCACAACGCAAGCAGCCGTCCTCAGGTGAAAACAGGTCCGTCGAAACGTATCGTTCAACTCCGCGCCCATCCGCCTGTCCCACCTGTCTGTCTGTCCCGCCTGTCTATCGGTCTTGCTTGCCCCACTCACTGCCGTGCCCGCCGCGCTTTTGCGCAATTTAAGCCGGGACAATCACGCGGAGCGGCAGCGGCCAGCCAGCCATGCAGAAGGAAATGTGAGCGGCGCCGCGATGGGGATTGCGAGCAAAGGAGCGCACGGGAGGGATGGGGTTGGGTGGTGGAGCGCGCACGGTATGGGTTGTTTTTTTGGGGGGGGGAGCAGGAAGGAGGAGGAGGTGGTGGTGGTGATGGTGGCGGTGGGAATTTTAGGAAAAGGAAGAAGACAGTTGGATGTCGTTAAAGGAGTATTAATAATGATAACAATTTCTGGGCATTCTCAATCCACTAATAAATGAAGACCTCCCGTGCCGTGTCGGCCATGGGGGACAACTTTAACCATATTTCACCGCGCTGGTCAGTTCGGACGGTGACGGTGGTCGGGCGGGCCTGGTCCAGAATCACTCGCACACGGAACCGATGATTGGCTTTGGCTGGGAATCGAACTCGGATCTTCTCGCACAGAACGCGAGCCACACTGCAGCTGCTGCACACCTTCTCTACCTCGGAATGTTCATTCATCGACATTTCAACATCATCATCAGCAGCAGCAGCCATGATCAATCCACTGCTGGGTGAAGCCCCCTCCCCCCAAGCCACCTTTGCCTCTCACAACCCTGCGCTGTAATAATCCGCCGAGCACTACACATACACATTTATTTCAACGCTCCATCTCCTCTATCGACGTCCTGTGGGATGCGCTCTGTTTCTTGGTCCGGTGTTATGTTGCTTCAACCTCCCGTCACTGCAGCTTGGATCTGCATGGCCAAGGCTCTGGGCTCTGTGATGCTCCCTCCCTCCCCTTTCTCTCCTCTCCCTCCCCGCCCCTTCCTCCCTCTGGCAGTCCACCAACACTGGCTTGGCTGGGCCTGACTGTTAGTGAAACACTATGTCGAAAGTGGTCAAGATTTTTTCTTATGCTGCACCAATGCTGCGGAAATGATGCACTCCCAGAAGGCCGTGTGGCTGAGAGGATGTCTACAAATGCATAGGTGGTGATGTTCCTTGACTCTCACCCAGAAGGTTGGCAAACAAAGTGGACGTCCAGAATAAACACCGAATTCGCGACACAAACATCACACCACCTGGCTTCGATATTCCTCAAAGCAACTGGTGGTAAACCATCAACTACAACAGAATCAGAATCTTTATTTATCCTGGAGAAATCCGACGAGCTATGAGGCTCTTTTCACAGACGTCCACAGACGTTCACAGATGCATCAGAACATTAACAGACCTCTGCGCACCTCTCCATCATGAATGAGGAAAGTAAAGCCAAAGCCACAGTAGTGCGATCGTGACCAAGCAATTCAAACTATGGACGATATAGTAAACCACTGCAGGCTGCAAATCCTTCAACGGAGGAATAGCAAAGCTACGCAAACTCGCTCCTGATGCCCTCTCGTGGCTATCAGACCTCGACATTGGCATTTCGCTCCTGAACATCTTGCCACGTGCAAGAACTGAAAAGTGGCGAGTGTTATGCACCGAAAAATAAGAATACGTTTGTTTCTGTCAATAAAATAGCTGTTAAGATGTTCAAATCACGAAACAGATGCCTTGTGAAAGGCATCAAGTCTGCATTAACCACACGTAGTTGTGGCAAAACATGCAAACAAATATGCTCCGATAATATAATATATGCATTGTCTTTGAAATTGATTGGCTTACGCCATACATAGACCAAAAAAACGCCAATGCAAGTATCAGAGCATTTATAGCTCTGCTTGAGCAGTTATATCTATGGGACCTTTTGCCAGTATCAGTGTGAAAAATAAGAATAGGTTTTACACCAATTTTATTCCCAGAAAGGGTAAAACCTGTTCTTAATTTTCAGAATTTGAAACTGGCAAAAAGGTCCCATAGATGTTATGCACTAGTTCTGCCCGCTTTTAACAATCGGCACTGGTCCAGTATTCTACGTGTTAAATCTAGATTTGTTATATGTAGTGACCTACGACCTTTGGGTTATAAGTACATACAATCATCGTGTTATCTTCTTGGTTCTTTCGGTAAAGTCTCTCGACAGACCTGTTCTCCACCTGAAGACGGCTGCTTGCGTTGTGGCCGAAACGTCGTGAGAATTATTTTATTATGTTTTATTTATTTTATTTTATTATTTTCCTTCTACGTGACTTTACCGAAAGAACCCCTGCAGTCACGAAAGCTTTAAATCGAAATCATCGTGTTAGTTTCACGTTTCAAGTTTATTTTGCTGAAACCAGGTGAGAACTCCAGAGACCAGTGTATCTCATGTGCAAGAATGAGCCCAGGTTAAAACACATAACATTAATGAAACCAAATTAAGCAAATAGAAGTCAGAGAAGAGGAAAAACTGACAAATCTATAATATTGCACGAACATCAACCAATGTCAGTACATTTCCTGTAGCTTAAGTCGGCTTGGGCAGATTATTTTTAGTCTGAGCATAGTCTGATTACAATTAGAGGTGGTTAGGGATTGAACGGCGTTGGTGTAGGTTAAGCATTAAACTATGAACCCGGCAACCTGAGTTTGATTCCTGGTCAAGGCTAAAAACAGCAGCAAGTGGTCTCCGAACCGGCCCTGGTCACCGCCTTCACAACCCACACTGACCAGCATGGGGAAGTACGGTCTAACAACCCGAGGATCAAAGGACATGGCGAAGAGAGAGGTCTTCATCCAGCAGCGTATTGACACATGGGCTGTAAACTAAATTAACTGCCACTTATTAATCGGTTATATTTTAAAAGGCACTATATTTACGCAAAACAGACTTTGACAGAATCAGCTGGATTGCACCCGATTATCAGATATCAAGAAGCTAAGCAGGCTGGAGCCTGGATAACACTTGGATAAGTGCATAAAACAGGTGCTATAGGCACTGTGGGCAGCAAAGGCACTGCCGCAAAATCCCAAGTTGTACTGAACTTCCATTGCCCTCTACCTTCACCAACCCGCACTGACCAGCGTGGTGATGTACGGTGGTCAAATAACCCTTATGACCGACAAGGCATATAGGCAGGCCGCTCATCCAGGAGTGACTTGGCAGGGTGCTACACTGTCAAGTATTCAGCCACTACATTTTAAGAACGACGACCAAATCAGCTGTTGTGGGGCTCCGTGATAGCTTGCGGGGGGCGATGGGGATGAGGAAGCCCTTTCATCCAGCAGTCAATAGATCATGGCTCGCGATGACGACGATCAAATAAAAAATTGCTTACGGCAGTGACACCTATGTCGCGTGTACAGTGTCCGTGTGCGTTCACGCACGCGATGCTGGCAAGAGGGCGGTAAACAGGACGTCGTTTTTTTGTTGCCGTCGATTTCCGCGCCGAACTTTTACCCGAGGGTGACCGCTGCCGCAGCGGCGGCGGTGGCGGCGCACGTGGACTGCGGAGGCGGGCCCCCAGGATCAGTGGAGCCCGCACACCGGCTCTATTTCACAATTTTATTTTACCAGGTCAGGCCCCACTGAGCTGCTTCGTGGCTCTTTGTCAGAATCCCCTTGGGCCATCACAAGTGACAGGTCAACCAAGTGGCTCATCGTCACGTGGACATTTATAGCAGTCAAATACTCTAAACGCACGATGTTGATTCGAAATGTGGCAGGGGGGGGGAGCCGGAGGACCCGAAGAAAAATCCACGCGACCACTGAGAGAGAAACACCGCAAACTCCAAATTTACACCGGGCGTCACAGGGTCAGGATCGAACCCACGACTCCCTGTATACCGGCGAGGTGGGTAACATCTCGCTGCCGCGGCTCAATGCAGCTGCAGTCAGCCTTGCAAAGGCAGCAAGCCAGAGTTGTGATAAGGCATCCATAAGCTAAGAACAAAACAGTAATAATAGCTACAACAGTAAACATGCGGTGTAACCGCAGCAGCAGCAGCAGCGTGTGTCATCTGGTTATCTCTCGATCTCACATCAAGGGGGGCGGGGGAAGTCCGAGATCCACACAGATCTGGCTGCAAAGTTGAACTTTGTTTTATGTTTGGAAGTTTGAATTTGTTTGTGTAATACGATTAAGTTGACGAGAAATGTAATGTTGGGCGAAAGCACCGAGATAAGTATTGGCATGACGCAGGCAAACACTACGAGGATAAATCCCAACACTGCGGCGACGTTGGGCGTTGACTCTTAACTTGAGCCTCATTGTAAACCCAAGCTTTAACTTAAACCCTGATATTAATCCAACCCTGCAGCATTCTCTGAAACCGAACTGCAAACAGTATACCACTAACCATGGCTCTTAGTATTAACCCAGCTCTTTGAGTCAACTTATCTTCAACCCAACTTCAACATTGACCCTCTTAACACAATACCACATCATAACCCCAAAGATAAAGATCCCCCGTATAGCCTTAACAGACTGTTGGTGCAAGTGCTGTTAGCGAGTAGCACCTCTAAAGGCCGACAAGGCACACGAGGGTGGAGGGTGGCCAGCACCACGCCCGGCCGCCTTTGTCTCCCCAGAGGGAATGTTTACACCCCTTACCTGATACTCATTTGAGGCTGAGTAGACCTAGTTGGCCATGAGTGGGAATCGAACTCAGGTCACCAGGTTTGGGGCGCAGCGCTCTAACCACTGCGCCACCGCTCCCCGCAAGCCCTCACCCTAACTCCACGGCCATCTTTAAACCACGACACTAACCCGACCGCTAACCATAAGACTGTACCCATGTTTAATTATGCTGTACCACTAACTCCACCTTTAACCCTATTGCTAACCCCATCTCTAACACGGACGGTATAGATGGGGTTAGACCCCATGAGAGCAAGGCCGGCTGTGCTTATATCAGAAGTAGTGTATCAGAAGTTGCCCTTCATCTCCCCCACCCCACCGCCGCCCCAACAGCGTAATATAAGCACGTGTTGCTTATATCAGTAATAACCTTATACCAGGTGCGCTTATAAGCAGCTTCCACACTGTGTAACACCCGACACGCTCCCCGAACTCTTCACAGTAATCACTCGGCCACAGTGACAACGGACGGGTTCAGAACCAAAACCAGCGCTCGGTGACCCCACCCACCCTTCTGGAATCACGACGCCGGACAAAAAAGTGGCACTCGGCCACCCAGGGCCCGTTGACCACCGTCACTAGAAAAGCCGGGCTTGCCAGCCCATCGCCAAGCGTGCGGAGTGGGCCAAGACGTTTCAGCCACCGCGGCGGCGGCGTCGTCCTCGTCTGTCCGTCCTCGTTAATCGTCATCTGCAGGCCCCCCCACCCCCCAGCGCTGGTGATTGAGGGTCACGCAACGTGACCCGGCAGACGCGGAGGAGTGCGGATCGGGCGGTGGATCGCCAACGCAAACGTTGTGAAGCTCCCTCCTCCGTCCGTAGTGGGCGTCGAGGAGAAAGCCGCATACCACCCCGGGCTTGCCAAGAGAAGGCGGTACACGCTAGAAATGTGGGCTCCACCCGTTTCATCCGTAATGGGATCGAGTGTTGCCCCCTCGCGCGCGTGGGGTTTTCTCTGGGTGCTCCAGTTTCCTCACCCTGACGCACGTAAACATTCATGAACTGGTCGATAGCGCCTTAATATATTGAGGACTGCAGAACTTGGGGTAGAACTTGACACCAGCTCACCACCAGGCTGCCTTTCCCCATTTTACTGTGGTTCCTTCTAGAGCTTTCAGCCGTTCTCTCTCTGTGTGTCATCATAATCACCAGCATTACACGCATCATCACCACTATCAGCAACATCACCAACATCATAATTAGCACCACCATAATAAAACATATTATGACTATCACCACAAGAATCATGATCACCACCGCCGCCATTCTCACAAGACATCATAATTATACGTATCATCATCACGACCATCACCATCATCAACTATCATCACCAACATTGACATCACCAACATTGTCATCACCACCACTGCCACCACCATTACGACCATCATCCCTTTCATCACAAAAATCATTACACCACAGTTTCGTCACTACCAATGCCACCACCACCATCACCACTAATATCATCACCAGCATCATCACCATCATCACAAGCATCATCACCATCATCACAAGCATCATCAGCATCATCACAAGCATCATCACCAGCATCATCAGCATCATTAGCATCATCACCATCATCATACAAGCATCATCACCATCATCACAAGCATCATCAGCATCATCACCATCATCACCATCATCATCACATCATCACAAGCATCATCACCATCATCACAACCATCATCACCATCATCACCAGCATCATCAGCATCATCACAAGCATCATCACAAGCATCATCACCATCATCACAAGCATCATCACAAGCATCATCACACATCATCACATCATCACAACATCATCACAACATCATCAGCATCATCACAAACATCATCCCATCATCACAAGTATCATCACCATCATCACCACCATCACCATCACATCACCATCATCACCATCATCACCATCATCACAAGCATCATCACCATCACAAGCATCATCACCATCATCACAAGCATCATCACAAGCATCATCACCATCCTCACCATCATCACAAGCATCACAAGCATCATCACCACCATCACAAGCATCATCACCATCATCACAAGCATCATCACCATCATCAGCATCATCACCACCATCATCACCACCATCATCAGCATCATCACAAGCATCATCAGCATCATCACCATCATCACCATCATCACAAGCATCATCACCACCATCACAAGCATCATCACCACCAGTATGATCTCTATCTCCAGCGTCACAAGAACCCCACTGTCTTCCTTGAAATGGTGACGTCAAATGTTGAAATAGCTGGCGTCACCACGCCCGTGACAAATGCATCTAAATTTATCCACATTCCACACCCTCTTGTCAATTAATCATACGTCTAGCAGTAGCTCCCCCAATTACCTCACATTGGTTAAGGACTAATATATGTAATTTAACAGGATGCTTTTACATTTTATGAAGGAAAATACTTATGTTATGAATTAATTAGTTTTTTTACATTCAAAATACAAAAAAAGATTCCAGTATTAAGACGACTATGTTTACTTTACTGTACATACAATATACAACACCAACTGCGATTTTTCCACAAGCAGGCAGCGATGACACTGTAGTGCACGTGCCAGGCTAGGTGCACCTCAATGTATATTACTCTATAGAGTGTACGGTCACATGTACAGCCACAACCAGCTTACGAACAAACAAAAAAATCATCCCAGTGGTCAGTTTAGATGTCTACGTTTTTGATATTTCTTAAAACAAGAAGTGTTTTGCCAAAGCAATTTCCCAAGTTGACACAGGCACGCACAAAGTATAACGTTTTGCACAATCCACCACACGTCTCCCTCCGACCAGTTATCAAACACGGTCCTCGTTTGATATTTATTCTCAGGAGTGTTGTGGATTTTTCAGGCGGTGCTCTCTGCACTGTTTTCCTTGCACGGCAGAATTTTACTCTTTGGCTTCATCCTCGGGTTCCCCTGTACGATGAACCCCAGGGGGGGGGGGTGGGGGCGGTGGGTGAACCACAGGACCACAATTTCTTCCATTCTGGTACCCCCAATTTCATCCGAGTTCCGTAAACTGCGTAACTAAATTCGACGAATCGTGCAGCCCTAATAAATGTTGCAGTGCTATAATAAATGACGAGCTGATGGCAAGGCTTCCTTGGGTCTCCCGTACCAACCCTCAGGCAGTGGTTAGGCCCCAGAATGTATCGTCTCTGGAGGATTGTTGGAGGCTAATTTCGCCATTTATGGCCCCTTATTACATGAGACGTGAAAACAAATGTAATTAACCGTGTGATCCCATTTAATTGTGGATCAGCGATGTAGTGTGATAAGGCCTTCATATAGCAGAGGATACACAACTGCTAATGATGGCTTTTGAATAGTGCGTTTTGTTTTCTGATGTACTTGTTAAACCCAGGTCTCTCTTGAAAAAATAGACTCCTGATCTCACTGGGCTCATAAAATATATAATCAACAACCCAAATATATAATCAACAACCCATTCTAGATTTAAATAGAATAAAAACCAACAAACCGTTGGCAATCAACTGCTGAATGAGGGCCTCCCCACACAACGTTAGTCCTGGGAGTTGTTTGACCACACTTCAACACGCCGTTAAGTGCGGAATCGAATTCAGACTCCAGGTTCCGAGTGCAAAGAAATAAAAATTGTCACCTGTCGATCTTTAAAAATCATAACGACAACTGCAGTAATTCGTGATGCTTGTAATCACGACAAAGATGATGGTGATGACGATGCTGCACATGTCAGTTGGCACTGTGTCGTGTGATTATCACGAGGTTACAAAGGGCATGGCAAAGGGATTTTTTTTTGCCAAGCATAGTACCGTGTAGTAAAAGCCTACAGAGTTCCCATCATGCAGTCAGTATAGGATCCGATAGCTGTCAACAAAGACAAAACAACTCCATTTAGCATGTCAGTGTATGTCTGGATGGACCTAATGTTGTTCGTCACGGCTGCGTCACAGACACCGAGACAGCACTGCTGAGAATCTGAATTCCAGACATGGGGTCTGGATGTCTCTCTTCTCAGGAGGTTCATAATGGGCTGTGTCGGAACAGCTTGCCCATTGATCTTATCCATGGTTGGGAATCGAACTCGGGTAACGACTGCTACCCCACAATGGTATCAACACACACCCACATTCCTATCAGCTGTCCTTAGGCAGGCCATTAAATTACACAATCTTATGCCAGGCCCCAGGCTGTCAATAAAAACAAAAGCCAGTGATTTACCTTCCACTGAGCAGGCAAAAGTTTTTTTTAATCTTATCTCACACAGTGCCAACAATCGCTCTGAAGATGGACCACTTTCTGCAACGTTGGCATACTGTATCATCATCAGCAACCAAGACCTCCCAAGTCGTCACTACCTATTACGGGCCTCGCAATGCAGCAATTCACCCAGCGCTGTAACTGCACATGGCCTCCATTCACTGCTCCATCCTAACGTCTATCCATCGTTGGCTGCCATTCTGCCTTCGCCATCCAACAATCATTCTTTCGAGGTCAAGATGTTCCCTGCCCAGCCCACGAATTGTTTTTTTTGTTAATTAACCATCGATATGATGTCTGGAAACCTGCATATTTTCTCCGATCCACGTGTTCCTCTTCCTGTATCTCGGTGTAATTCCAAGCAGGAACATCCACAGCCTTGTTTGTGCACTTTTACATGGTTGCTCCATTTTTTTGTGCCACTTCCCATGCTCGCGATCAATGTTTGTATCATACCAGGTGATTAAACACGAAGTATAATGATAATGCGTGGACTGAATGACATTCCCATGTACGAATGGGTGTGTCGTTGTACAATACAATACAGTACCGCATTGTGTCCATGTGTTAATTGTTTGCCTCCAAGTTACGGAAACAAGCATGTAAACAAAATAAGATTGATTTAACACATTATTTTCATAACCCTGGTCTCCGTTGAAACGGGTCGTGTGATCGAGTCTCAATGGACTATCAGCTGCTTCGATTTAAAGAACCCGACCCTGTGTGATCGAGAATACACATAGGGCCAACACGTGGCGGCGATTGGTTGCACATCTGTGCACACCAGTGCATCGATGCGTGTGCACAAGAGGGTACCCGCCTATACATCGCCGATTTAGTTTAACCAGGTAAGAATTCAAGAGGCCAGGATGGTCTAATTTGCAATCGTGAGCCGAGGGTCACCAATATGGTCACAAAAATAACTGTGTCACACGAGAAACACATGGGCCCGTGTACATTTCACGTGTATACACCAGAACTGTGAAACCCTTGTCAATGCCTTCCTTATTACAGACCGATTCAGACTTTATTGGTCCCCCCGTGCCCCTTATACATCTCAACGTTCATCCCACAAAGTCCCACCACAAGAGATAAACACACACAAGTAGACCAAATACATTTTGCTCAATCTCTGAACAAGAATACGGGTCAACAGTATGGTTGACAGGTATGATACACACACACGTGTACACAGATGTAGTAGTGGAACACACATCACCTATCATCCGAACCTCCGATTAGCTACGTACGGTGCGAAAGAGGTTCAACATCCATACATACACAGTCATGTTTGTAGAGTTGGGGTGGACACGAGAGAGTGGATATACATCACAATAATAAACACACCCACACAGGAATGTGTCTATAGGATCGGGGTCTTCACAGCACAATAACCACACTCTGTGTATGTACTTGCCACGGGGTTTAAGGGTACGGTACAGCACAAACTCACACAAGAGGACTGACGAAATGTCTATCGGGTCCAGGATACGCAGACTGCTGGGGCAAGCGCTGTTAGCGAGCACCTATGAAGACCGGCACGGCACACGAGGGGGTGGGTGGCCACACCACGCCCGCCGCCTTTGTCTCCCCAGTGGTGGTCGAACCGCGCATAGCCTCCTGTCGTCCCCTCTCGTGCGAGGTGTCACCCTCGTGGCGATGTTCCACATCCATCGTAGCGGGTACACACATTTAAGGCTGAGTCGACCTAGGGGAAGGGGGAGGAGGCCCCATCTAGGGTTCGTAGCGCAGTGCTATGGATCTAACCCACTGCGCCACCACTCCCCATACAAACCCGTGTACACACACACAACACCACACACACAACACAATACACACACACAACACACAACACACAATAAACACACACACACACACAACACAACACCCATACACACAACACAACACCACACACACAACACACACACACAACACAACACCACACACACAACACAACACACACACACAACACAATACCCACACACACACAACACAACACACACAACACAATACCCACACACAACACAACACAATACCCACACATACACACAACACCACACACACAACACAATACCACACACAAATACACACAACACAACACAATACCCACACACACACAATACCCACACACACAACACAATACCCACACACACAACACCACACACACACAACACAATACACACACAACACCACACACACACACCACACACACCACACCCACACACACACAACACAATACCACACACAACACACAAACCACACAGACACAACACCCACACAACACACGCGTGTTTTGTGTGTGTGCATGGGGGGGGGGNATGGTTACTCACACGGCATCCGTGTACTGAGTCCCACCGATGAATCCGAAACGATCCGTCTTCCTCGTCCCATTGGGCGCGTTCACCTCCGAGTCGGATCCGACGGAACTCCGATCGTCATCATCGTCTGCACAGTCGTCATCATCACCACGACCACACCACACCACCAGCACCTCCGTAGACCCCGTGGGCAGAGCCGGTCAGGCTGCCCGCAGACGCAGAGGTAGCCCTGTCCTGGTTCGATCCCAGACCCAAGATTATCGATCCGTCACCCTTGCCACTGCCACCGTCCTCCGTGTTGACATTGTCCATGTTGAAGCCCGGGGTCAATCACACGTGGCGCAGCGTGGAACGCGCATCTGATGAGACGGATGATGATGACGGTTCGCTGGCTTACCACGCACACACACACGGGGTATGTGACCATGTGTGTTTGTGTGGGTGTGTGGGTGGCTAGGCCACGTCTCACAGCCTGCTGTTCCTGCTGCTCCTGCTGCTATGGACGTGTCTGCCAGACCCGGTCACGTTGTGTGCGCGTGTCCAGGTGGGTTGGGTGCTTCGCTATTGTCGTGATGACACCGCACGAATAGTGTGTCGTGATGTAACCCGGTGCTTGCCGTGTGTGTGTGTGCTGTGTTGTGCGTCTCTCTTGAGTGTTAGTCGTCTCAACGTGGCGTGAACAGCTACCACCCCCCCACCCCGTCTTCGTCGTCTTCTTAGCGGACGTGTAACACCACCACCACCACCATGGCCCTTCGCGTTACGTCCGGATGACCGAGCCGCCCGTGTCTTTGCGCACGCGTGTGTGTGTGTATGTGTGTGTGTATATGTGTGTGTTTGTGTGTGTGTGTACACGTTAATGAATGACACCGCAACACTGCCGGTGGTATATGCGAGTCGTCGTGTGCTCTGTGTGTGTGTGTGCTCTGTGTGTGTGTNCGGCAGCCACCATCGGCCACGACCGGCTCCGTCTTTGCCTCTGCTGAGCGGAGTGAGCATCCGACAGCGACTTCGNTGTGTGTAAGAGGGGGGCGCTGGTGTAAGTGGGAGTGTGTGCCTGTGTGTGTGTGTGCCTGTGTGTGTGCCTATGTGTGTGTGTGTGCCTGTGTGTGTGTGTGTGTGTGTGCCTGTGTGTGTGTGTGCCTGTGTGTGTGTGTGCTTGCGTGTGTGTGTGTGCGTGCGCGTGTGGTGCTTGTCGGTGTGTGTGTGTGCTTGCAAAGTGTGTGTGTGTGTGTGTGCCTGTGTGTGTGTGNCTGCGTGTGTGTCTGTGTGTGTGTGCTTGCGTGTGTGTGTGGTGTGTGTGTCTGTGTGTGTGTGTGTTTGTGTGTGTGTNCGTGTGTGTGTGTGTGTGTGTGTGTGTGTGTCTGTNTTGTGTGTGTGGCGTCTTGTGTGTGTGTGTGCGTNTNTGTGTGTGTGTGTGTNNCTGCCTGTGCCTGTGTGTTGTGTGTGTGTGTTGCGTGTGTGTGTGTTGTGTGTGNGTGTGTGTGTNCTTGCGTGTGTGTGTTGTNCNTGCGTGTTTGGTGTTTGTGNCTTGTGTGTGTGTTTGCGTGTGTGTGTGTTGTGTGTGTGTTGTGTGTGTNTGTGTGCCTTGTGTGTGTGTCGTTGTGTGTGTGTNCCGTGTCTNTGTGTGTGTGCCTNTGTGTCTGTGTGTTGTCTGTGTGCGTGTGGGGGCGGCTGTGTCTTGCGTGTACGTGGCGCGGTTCTGCTCACGGCCAGTGACGATTATCTGAACCGGTCCTGGGCCTCCCTAGGTCGACTCAGCCTTAAATGAGTACCTGGTGCGGTGTGTAAACATCGCCACTGGGAAGACAAAGGCGGCCGGGCGTGGTGCTGCCCATCTCCCCGGCCTTCATAGGTGCTCGCTAACAGCACTTGCCCTACAGTCTGTTAAGGCTACACGGGGGATCTTCGTCTTTGTTGTGTGTGGTGGAGCACGACACGGGCTGGAGAAGAGATGGAGCTGATGCGGTACGGGAGGATGTGGAGCTGAGTGGACTTGACGATGAGCGGTGTCAAGATCGGCCTCTGTGAAGGAGGAGGCTCGTGAAGGACGCTGCTGCTGCTGCTGAGGGCAATGAGCGACGCTCACAACAATGAGCAGTGCGGATAAATGCAGCAAGTTGGCACAGTCAGGGCTACACAGCTGGTGGTGTATCTACCGGCCATCTCAGTCGGCCAACTCGTGGCACCTGCTGGGTCTGTCCCGAGACTCCTCCTGCCAGCAGCAAGCCTTCGACACTTCACGTGATAGCCTCAAAGTGCACCTAGCCTGGCACAGGCGCCGTGGTGACGCCACTTAGTAGCGAATGGTGCTACGAACCTGGGACATCCAAGTTCGATCCCGGCTCACGTTAAATCTGAACCGGTCCTGGGCCTCCCCTAGGCCGACTCGGCCTCAAATGAGTAACCTGGTGCGTTGTGAAGTCGTGGCGATGATTTTACGCACCGCACTGGGGAGACAAAGGCGGCCGGGCGTGGTGCTGGCCACTCACCCCTCGCCTGCTTTTATAGGTGCTCGCTAACAGCACTTGCCCCAACAGTCTGTTAAGGCTTTTTCTGTGGCTCTATACTCTATTGTGTTAAATCTTATTTTCCTGTCCTGTGTTTTCTTATCAATTTTTTTAATTAAAACGTCTCCGTGTGTGTTGGTTTCAATTTGCGTCGCTCATTGACGTGGAGTTCACCGCCCGGACTGGTTTAGCAAGTAAATTATTATCACAACATACACGTACACACACACACCCATCATTGTCACACACACGGTAGACACGTTCTGGGCGTGTTTATACAGAGCATCGTGTGGATTCTTGCAGTACTCAGAGTTCCTAGTGTACAGTATAACCATACGTAACGTACACAACAACTACACACACATACATAATCGTCAATAACACTGCTTTATTAAGGGGGGGGTGGTATTAAGCGACGTTTCGGGCAATAGTCCTTGGATACGCAGTCCTTGGTTATTGTTATTTACTAATTCATCACTCCAAAGCTGTATCGAATTTTTTTGGCAGGAGGAATGAATTGTGGGAACATACGTAAACTCATCATGCCTTGCCGTGGAGCGTGATGAATAACAGCACATCAAAGCACTACTCTGTTATGTCTCCACATAAACATGAACATGCGTTCCAGTCCATCAGAAATTGGCTTAAACAAATGCGCGCTGGCATTATATTGATCTCGAAAGCCAATCATAATAGGCTGATAGCCTTACAAAGATTTTGTGTTTAGATGTGGAAACAAAACATTGTTCTGCTCATACTGAGATTAACATTTGCTGATATAGTGTTTGTGTTTATTTTAACCCAAAACAAACTCTATTATGGATGTATGTTTCACGATTGTCCATTTCCTCACGTAACACCTACACGTGATGGGCCACAATATCCAAACACGCCTGGGACATCTCAGGATTCATTAGAAATGGGTTTACACGGACGAAAATAAATTTTATTTAAAAAAATAGATATCACTTCAAAGCTCCAAACTTTCCACGTCATGGGTTCGTGCCTGAGGCTCATAGAGCCAAGCGAGACATAGAGCACAGTACTGTACAAACCACGTAAAAAAAAACTACGTAAATGTTTTAAAAGAGCGTTTTTTATAGATAATATATTTAAATTCCACATCTATACAAAGGGGGGTCTTCATCCAGCAGTAGATAACTGCGTGGATGCTGATGCGACGCTGCAGGTAAATTGGCTTTGTATATAAGCAGGTAAATGCGTGTTATTTAAATTCAACAGCTCATTGAGATCGCAAACATTTTTGAAGGGTAACCGTGAAAGGAAATAAACCCTTAAAAATGTAAATACTAAATACGTATCGCAAAAACAATACGCATGATGCACCCGCCATAGCGATCAGCCTTATCGCACTATACTGTATTATTATTGATAATAACAATTGGGATTGTACGAACATGATTTTGTTTCCAAGAGCATGATGGAATTGGAGTGAACACGGTGAGGTAGGGGCCTCCAAGACCAATTTCACAATCAAATATTTATTTAGACTGGAGGAATCCGATGACCTACAAAGCTTTTTTTTTAACAGATATCCAGTCGGGGCAGGTAAGAACGTCACAACAACAACAAACAATACGAGCACACGATAAGAGTGCAAAGTACAAGAAAGGTAAACGAATCACCCAAAAACATAAAAATAAACCATTCCCATCCTACCAGGAAAGCCCACTGAGGTGTTACTTATTTTTTAAGTGGCTCGTCCTAATTTGGGGTACATTCAAGGACTCACCCCGCCTGGGGTTGGTACAGATGACCCAATCGAAGCCCTTTCCTGCCTTGTCCCACCCAAACAGGCCCCTGCCGTGCGGCATGCAACCAGACCGACCCAGCAAGCAAGGTCGTGAAAGCTGAAGCTGAGGAGTGTGAGCGCCACCCAGGGGTCGCGCATGACTCCTGCCTCACGGTGACCGCAGTTTTTTAACAACACACAAACGGTGTAAAAACACACACCATCCTCTCTGTGCACATGCCAAAAAAAAACATCAGTATTTCCTGAAGAAGTGCATTGTTGGTCCCTTGTCATAGGTCACCATGAGAGTACGTTTGAGTAAATGTGCCGGCAAAACAGTGATGCAGTGATGGACAACTGTGGACCCCTTTTATCTTTAGGACTCATCAGCAAAGTGTGGTTGCCATTGCTCACGCCTGCAAAGTCTGCCTCTGGAAAATTGAAATGTGGAGTTCCCACTCGTACACTCTGGGGGCCCATTAGCTTGACTAATGCAACGATAAACACATCTGTAAATGCTAAGAAAAGATAAACCTGCTGGATTTGTGAGATTCCTAACCCTGTAAGTGTGTCCGTGAACCCAACCTTTGTGGACCTTTTAGTGTCATGGTACGCTTAAATAGTTCTCTGGGCACTCCAGTTTCCTCCCACGTACAAAATACACGCCTCGAAAACGAATTGGCCAAGCATTCCAATGCAGAACTCTCCTGACAAAGATTGATGAGACGCAGTTACACTTATCGAGATAAATAATTGACATTGTTATTCTTATTACAAGTTTGGTAAAAAAAAGTATTTATATTAGCGAGGTTGACGCAAAATGTGTCTGGGTTTTGACATTATGTGCATCAGTCTGTGGAGGCACGATGGCAGGTGAGTGGAATGTAAAATCAGATAAACGTTGAAGCCGAAGGCAATAAGATTTGTAGAGTTAGAGTTTTGGCATATTAAAAAAAACATCACCCCCTCTTTGCCATGACAGTTTTATTCTAGCATTTGGTTCTCGCAAAGAATTACAACTTTGCCAATGCAGCCCATATATTTTTGCTGTCGTGAATTGCGAGCTTACCCACATATATAGTCAATGTTTTGGCCAAAAACCTGAAGAGTAGAATTTAAATATATTAAACTTCAACAATGTTAACTAAACACCAACGTGCCAGAGCATTAATACATTTTTAGTTTTATGTAATCTGAATAATTTATTTACAGGAATACAGGATATGTTCCTCAACTTAATTCAGCTGCTGTAGATATCCATGTTTCTAAATGTTAAAGAGAATTGCTGGAGCTTGCAATACAAAAAATTCAAAGTATTTGTATTATCATAGCCCTTTGTGAGTTCACTGCTGAGGGCCTCTCCATGCCATAGCAATCATGAGGGGTTGTTTGCCCATATTTCACCACTCAGGTCAGTGCGGGTCCGTGAAGGGAGGAAGGGAAGGACGTGGTCCAAGACCAGATCAGCTATCACGTGTCACTCATGTTAGCTATGGCCAGAATTCCAAGTTAGGTTATGGGGTCCATAACACAGTGCACGAATCACTGCACCACCACACCACCCCCAAATTGTACACTGTACATATCTTTTTTCAGTGCCGTATTTATTTGGTGAAGTGGTGGCACAGGGATTAGCGCATTGCACAATGAACCAGGCAGCATGAGTTCATTTCCCAGCCATGGCTAACGTCAGTGGCTAGTAATGTCTCAACCGGTTACGGTCATCCTATTCACCAATCTGCACTAACCAGCGTGGTGAAGTATCATCATTCAACCATACCCATAACATATACGACTTGAGGGGAGGGGGGCCCTTTATCCTGCAGTGGAATAAAAATAATTGTGCACACATTTACGTTTTTCGCTGCACTGATATTAATAACAACGGAAACGTGCATTATGCGCGACTGTATTAATGGTTTAATTAGCACCACTAAAAGCCGTGCATTCAACGCGATTGTAATTTTATGTTAATACGTAGTAACATTGCCGATGTGTGGGGCTGGACTGGGGCCTTGGTCAATAATACACGAGTCGCTGCCCATGCGTTCAAGAGGCATTCTCCAGGGACCAGCTGCCAAGATGTCATTAAATATTCATTTGGTGGGGAGCGCCCCCTCCCTCCCGCCCCCGATCCGCACCCCATACCCACTTGGTTCACCTCGTCTCCACTGCAAAGGAAACGAGCGTGATCTTAGGGGGTGGGGGGGCTCTCACGTGGCTATTAATAATCATTGCCTATCTACCGAAACAGGTAATTATTATTCAATCTTGATTTGAAACTTTCGTGACTGCAGCAATCCATACTCTATGGTTCTTTCGGTAAAGTCACGTGGGTAGAAAAGAAAAAAATCACGACGCTCTCCTCCTATATTACAGTTACATTCTAATTTAGCACATAACATCACTAGCCCCGGCCACTTCTTGATGACCCTTGGGCTACACCATTTCAAACCTTTTTAAAGCAGTCTGCCTCAGCAGCAGACCACGCTTTCCCACCTGATGACGGGCGCTTGTGTTGCCCCCGAAACGTCGTGATTTCTTTTATTTTATACCTACGTGACTTTACCGAAAGAACCAAAGAGTAATTATTATTCAATTCATCATCGTCATCATCAGGCCATGAACAAACCACTGCTGCCCTCCCCGAGCCATTGTCATATCTGACGATGTAATAATCCACCATCTAATGTATATGCATGCATGTTGAACTTTGTCGCACCGTACATAACCAACCGTGCTAATCGTAGATGCGGGGGAAAGACAACAAACTGGTGTTGTTGGCTGGTCTCCAATGGGACGCTTGTCTAATATACTTTGATGACATAATTGTCTTCGGGCGTACTTTTGATGAACACTTGGACAGGTTGCGTGCGTTTTCATAAAAATGCGGGCGGCAAACCTTAAATTCAAGCCGCAAAAATGTCATCTTTTGCAACGTTCGGTGCGATACATCGGCCACGTGGTCAGTGAATCAGGGATAGCGATGGACCCAGAAAAGACTGCTTGAGTTCGCACCTGGCCGACGCCTAAATCGGTGGGCGACGTGCGACATTTCATTGGGTTCACATCCTTAATTGTCTGTGCTTCGTGCCGGGGTTCGCTACCATTGCAAAGCCACGCCATGCTCTGACCTCCAAAGGTCATAAGTTTTGATGGGAAAAAGAGGAGGAGGCCGTGTTCGTCGCGGCCTCGTGAACGCCCCACCCCTCCATTACCCTTCATCCTAGAGACAGATGCGAACAACACTGGGATTGGTGTCTCAAGTGGTAAACGATATGGAGCGTGTAGTTGCCTACGGGAGTCGGGTACTGTCTCAACCAAGCAGCGCTACTGTGTAACGCGCCGGGAACTGCTGGCTATTGTCCATTTTATCCAGCAGTACCGGCCGTACANCTATGGCTGGCGGTTCGTGGTGCGCTCGGACCACACTGCTTTACAGTACGCGTTGCGGGTTGAGCAATCATCAGGCCAGCTTTCCAGGTGGTTGGAGGTCCTCCAGGACTACTCCTTTCGTGTTGTATACAGAAAGGGAACTCGCCACATTAACGCCGACGCTTGTCGCGGCTTCCATGGAGCGACCGCTGTGCATGCCTTACGGGGTCGGGCATTTCCCTTCCCACCATAACGGTTGGATGCAATAAAACAATTGGCCTCACCCACGCGGAGTGGGGTCAACTCCAAATGGAAGACTCCTCCCTGCTCAGATTGAGGCACCGCGTTGGCAAACGGGAGAGCGGATAGAGTCGGCGTTGGGAGTCCCGATGGCTATAAAGGGGGCCTCCTCATGCGGTGGGACAGTTGCACCGGTATAACATTGTTGTGCCCACTAGTTTACGTGGTCGGATTGTTTGGGCCGTGCATGACCGGGTGATGCATCTGGGAGTCCAGAAAACGCTTTCCGCCATCCAAGTTGATTTTTTCTAGCCTGGGATGGCGGACGATGTTTATAATATTTTGAAAAGATGCACTGAGTGCGCTCGCCGGACCACCCTCCGTTGCAGTCCATCTGTGTGTCTCGTGTGAACGAGTTGGTTGCGCTCGACGTGCTCGGGCCGTTTCCCAAAACCCTCGGGTAACCGTATTTGTTGGTTGGGGTGGAATATCTCACGCGTTGGCCGATGGCTTGGCCCTTGCCAGACCTTGCAGCCACAACAATCACAGATGCTTTCTTACATGGGTATGTTTTGGACAAGGGGGCCCCTGAATGCCTCCTGATCGATCAGGGCAAAACATGTTCTTCTAAACTCTTGCAGGGATTGTGCGGTCTATTGGGCATGAAAAAGGTTCGCACTTCGCCTTATCATCCCCAAACGGATGGGATGGTGGAAAGGCTACACAGGACCTGACTTGAATTTTGTGCCAACAAGTTAACGATGACCAGTCCGACTGGGACTTGCACACGCCGGATACTCTGGCTGCTTACAGATTTGATCACCACGCTTCCACTGGGTTCCCCCATTTCCCTTATGTACGCAGAGTACAAGACCCCCCCCCCCCCGCCCCATAGACGTTAAATTGGACTCGGAGCCGCGTGTTAAAAATATTACTGATCCATGCGCCTCACTCTTAAACGGCTATCTGAGACGCGGGAAGCGTCCCGGGGAAATTCGGCATTGCCGCAGGCTGCTAATGAGCAGCTTGTTGGCTGCCGTAAATCCGTCACTATGTGGATGCCGGGTGACAGAGCCTGGCTCCACTGTCCCCAGGTGCCGGTGGGTACGTCGCCCAAATTCCACAAACCATGGCAGGGCCCAGTGGAGAGCGTGGAAGTTATGAGCCCTCAGTGTGTTCATATCCAGTTCGGTCGCAGACGGTGATTTAATACGGAACACAACATTCAAAAACTAGTGTCTGTACTAAAGATGAATTACCGAAGTGATCAACAGAAGGTGTATATCGATGAATTGCTTATGCGGTAAGTGTCATATTGGACAGACGGGATGCAACATTAGCGTAAGACTAAAAGAACACCAAAGGAACATTAAATTCTCAAACACAGCTGTCAGCAGTGGCAGAGCTTGTTTGCCAACAAGGACATTAAATAGATTTTGATAACGTTGAAGTGTTATGCAGAACTAATTTTACTGGCAGATTAGTTAGAGAATCAATTGAAATTTAGAAGAATTCATAATTTAATTACTTAATACGCCTGGAGCGTATTATTAAAATACACAACACATATTGCAATTCCTTACAGGTGAATCACATGCCAAGTGGCTGATTACTGATCTATTATAATTGCATACACTCCCACCTCCGCCTCTGATCTCGAATCCTGATGGGGTTCAACAATGATGACGTCATCCTGCACTATTAAGACCGGAAGCAGGTGGATGGCTTCACTATTCTGGCAAATCGCCCAAAGATGCTGGATGTAATTTTCAGCGAAACGTCTTACAACTCAAATTGTAAATGTTATGGATCCACTCTTCAAACACCGGTGTTATGAAATATTTTGTGTCACATTTTTACTGATTGGCCGTGTCGGGTGGTGGAGAGTTGCGACACATTTATAATAACGCGATCTAACCCAAAACCTTTATTATGGTGGTTTGTCTATCCGGCTCGTTTAAAGCCATTTGTTCCGATGCGCGATGCCCCCTCATGTCTAGTAACCAAGGGCCGGGTGTCTGGTGAGTCTGACTAGCTGGGGCACGTGTCCGGTGGGCCCTCTCGCCTAGGGGCCTGGCTGCAAGGACTCGTTCAAAAACTGCCCGGTTCAAGTGACCCCTTCCACAATACATGTTTCTACGTCGTTTCACTGCTTGTCGCACTCCAGGGTCAGTTGGGTCATTGGATGAACCAGGCCCTTCTCGTACTCGGAGGTGCAGACACACGCACAGGCGTGGGACGTGTTTTTTTTGTCAGAGGGGTAACCGGGCTTGTGTACATTGCCGTTTTGCTCTTTGCACTGTGATGTTGTTCGCTCCCTTCTCTCTCTCTCTCCTGCGCATTGTATATTCTGTATTTATTCTCGGCCTGCAGTTATTTATTGTCGTTATTTTGTTGGAGGCACACTCGTGTTGTTATTGTTGACAGCCGGGACGGCTGTATTTAACGAAGGGGGGGGGGGGTGATGTAACACATAAATGGGCCGTTCTATGGCAACAGTGGGTGTATATACACATGGGCTCACTAGAGGAAATGTCACGGAGGTCGGGTCAAGACATGACAGTCTGGGTGAACCCGCGACAGCACGTGACTGGACGAGGGGGCACGGGGGCCCCAGAAGGGGGGAGCGGGCACGTGATGTGGACCCAGACTCTTCGCGAAGGATCGAGAAGGGGGCGTGACCAGAGGCGGAGATATAAGCCGAGCCCCGAGAGGGAGCGTGGCTGTTCAACCCGGGAAGAAGTCCAATCTTCGCTCTTCGTACGCGACGACACGACAGCGTGTCGGCTGTTCTGGTTCAACCATATAGGGAATCCGTTCAAGTGGTTAGGTGGTTCGGAATGGTGGCCACCACCTTACGTAGTTAACCTGTAATGTACATAGTCGCTCGGAATATACATAGTTAACCTTGGAACGTTGAATAGTGTTGGTTGTGTTAGAGAATAAAAGTGTTGCCTCCAGTCTTAGTGTGCGCCTGATTAGAACCCACTAAACATATATCCACCAACCAACTACGTATCTTCCCACCCACCTACCTACCCACTTATTATACCTACTTACCTAACCTTCTACCAACCTAGTTACTCAACTAAAATACTCGCCTACCAACCCACCTACCCTGCCCATATATATATCATTTACCTAGCCTCGCTACATTTTGTTTCATCCATCCTGTGCTCCGCAAGCAGCCTCTAGGGGCCTTTTCTGCACATTGGGGTGCATACCTCTTTATTAAATGACTGACATTGATGGATTAGATAAATACTGTAAATCCGAATGCTTGGCCAACCTGCGTCAAGGTTCAGTCACTGCAATGGAATACAAAGCAGGTTTGATTGACAGATGAACTTTGTATAACCGAGTGAAACAGTTAATTGGAATTCCTTATCTCTGCACTAGTTGAAATTCTGTACGATTCCTTCATCTGGATACACAAGGGTTGAATGCAACTGGACGAAGAGGTGGTATAGTGCCTAGCGCATCGCACTATGAACCTAGCCACCGGAGTTCAATTGCCGTGCACGGTTAATATCAGTGTCGGGTAATATATAAGTTGGTTGTGGGCGCTGTTGTCCATCGCAAACCTGTTGTGATCAGCGTAATGAAGTATCGTTTTGCAACCCCTTCATGCTGTGGGGATGTCTTCATCCAGCAGTGGATTGACATATTGATTTATTATTTATTTGAATAAGTGTGCTTTATTATGGGTTTGAGAAGGATATGTATTTAGGAACGATCTATACATATGTTTCCATCCTATCAATTTAATTTTGTATATATTTTTTTATCAAACCATATCTATTGTTTTTAAATACTTGCATTGTGGTACTTAACAGTAATGGTAAGGCTATGTCAGTCTTCATTTTAGCCAGGTCTTTCTGAGCAAGTGACCCGGGAAATATATCTTCACCCGGAACACACATCCAGTATACATCTCACTGACTACGGCTGTGGATACGAGTCACGTGCCAAACTCCCGGTTTACCAATAACCCGGAATATATTAATTGCGAAATTAAGCCCTGGGATCAAGGAGAAAACAATTAATGACGCAGGGCATTTTTTTTCTGAACCACTAAGATGTCAGGTTTGAATGGGAGTTGGAATTACTCAGGGGCTAAGCGATGAGTTAGGTGAGAGGTTAAGAGTTCGTGTGTCTTCCTCGTGGGCACAGGCCTTGGAAGTTATGATCCACTCTTAAAAACCTGGTGAAATGCTGTGAAATTGAAATGTCACAAATGATCTCGGAGAGATTCCCACCCAGTGCCTTTCGGGCATTTCTTTTGCACACCCCACACCACCACTGCCCATTTTCCCTTTTAGAATACATTATTAAACATTCTCAATATTTTTTCCACTGCATCATCGTTAGACGTAATCTGGCAGACAACCAAGACAGTTTGTATCCGTCGTGGATTAAAAAAAACATTTTGTCCTGCTGTATTTATACCTGAGGTGGAGCAATGGCGCAGTGGTTCCCACACTGCGCTGTGAACCTGGTGAACTGAATTTGATTTCCGGGCCTGGCCACATTTAGTACAAATTTTTATTTCACCAGGTAAGGCCCGCTGAGCTATAGAGCTCTTTTTCAGAAACGACCTGGTCACAAATGATAGTCTACTGAAATGGCGTATCACGTGGAAATGTATTGCGGCCAAAAACAATACTCGAAACGATTTTTTCTAAATGTGGAGGGAAAAACTGGAGGACCGGAGAAAAATCCACGCGACCACGGGAAGAACATGCAAACTCCAACAAATATACAGGCGTCAGGGTCAGCATCGATGCCTCGACCTCCTGTATACCAGGCGGGCAGTTAACATCTCGCCACCGTGGCGCCCCTGAACCGGTCTTGGGCTCCCCTCTTCGCCAACTCACATTGAGCAGCGTGATTAAGGTCAGTCTCCATAACCTATGCGGCGGGGGGGGAGTCCATCGAACAGTTGGATTGACATTGTTGAATGTTATCTATCTGAAACACGGTCATACAATCTGGAAGTACGTTTTCCTGGGGAGTATTTAAAACAAATCAATACCCTCTCTTGTGCATTGGTGTCGACACTATAAGAAATTAGAGGGTTGTCTTTACCACCAATTTGACGTTCGCATCTTCAGTGCACCACACATGGTGTCGTGAATTCTGGAGGTGCTGCCGAGCGCAATGGAAGGGCTCCATGCGAGTCCAGTTACGTAACGTCTCGGGAAAGGCAGCTACGCGTGTCGCCGTGCGATGTCTGCTCTGCAGGGGGCGACGGTGTTAAATTGCAGGGTTTCTCTCTTTATCTGTCAACCACGCAGTTAACACTACACATTGCCAGACACGTTGATGTAATATTACGATGCAAAATGCTCATTAACAGGATTGGGCCAAACGTCCCAAATGCAGGACCTTGGTGCAAAAATATTTTTGAGATGCAGTCAGGGCTTGCTGAATGACAAGATAATTTTCAGCTGTCAATCCCCTGCTGAATAAAATTACCGCACACATACGTAATTCCTGGTGTATTCTCATTTAAAATACACCCATTGACTTGTGTAATTAATACTCGGCTATTGATCAATTAATTTACCGCTGGATGACGGCCTCCCAAGCACTAGTATTGTCAAGAGTGCAAATATGACAATTGCATAATTACATAGAAGTATATGCAGAGACAAAGCCATATACACAGTACAGTAGGTGTACTTCAATACACGTGGGTGTGTCATCGGATGACGGCGCGTGCGCGTGATGCCTTCACGCGCAACGTCGTGACGTCATCACGCACGCGTGACGCATGACGTTTCTCTCCCCCCCCTCCCCAGGATATTTCGCAGCGGCGCGCCTGGGCGAGACCATTTCGCGAACCGGTGTTGATACAAATTACATTTCAATAACCATCAAATTCAAACGAAATATCGGCGTCAATAAACGCTTAGCAACAAGATACGCAATGCTAAATATTATATTCGAAAGAAAAACACCCAAACGTAAATATTAATTTTAATGCAAAAAAANGCATTCTACTCCGCCTCGTATAAATCTCCCCCATGCCATCGTGTTCCATCGGCGCGCGCGTTGCGTCATCCAGAGAAGGGGCGGAGTCAGTGGAGATAGGGGCGTGGTCAGTGGAGATAGGGGCGGGTCAGTGGAAATAGGGGCGTGGTCAGTGGAGATAGGGCGTGGTCAATGGAGATAGGGCGGGGTTTGGGGATATGGGCGGGTCTCAGGGGATATGGGCGGAGTCAGTGGAGATAGGGGCGTGGTCAGTAGAGATAGGGGCGGGTTTGGGGATAGGGGCGGGGTCTCGGGGATATGGGCGGGTCAGGGGGATAGGGCGGGATTTTGGTGGTGGGGGGGGGAGGTTGTGGAGAGGAACTACTTTCTTGCGTCGCCGAGAGACGCGCGGCTGGCCCGGGCTGGGGCAGTGAAGCGGTGGGCCGCAGTGCGCAGGCGCGCGGCCGGCGGCGATGTTTTGTTTCGCCCGGTGTGCCCCTCCGCGGCGCCAAACACCAAACACCTCCTCATCATCATCATCAACAATAAAGCGTCATTAACATTAAACAAATAAAACGTCGCCGTTAAAACAATTAGCGAGGTCGACTTAGCCTACAAAAACACGAGGTTTGGAGGGCAGGCCGTGAGTGTTAAAGGGAAAAGAAAAATTTATTCGAGCAAAAGCGGCCGTCTGTGTATCGCCGAAGATCGTGAAATTTCACAATTTTTTTTTTCATTTTGCGCGGCTAATTTAGACAGAAATCGATATCGGGCGGCTGGATCTACGCGAAAAAAATTGGCGAATAATAAACTCGGCGATTTTAAGCCTTGAAATATCTGTGGGGGGGTAATATTTTTAGTTCGGCGGTCGTGAGGAGAGGAGGAACGTGGCGATGAGGTGCGCGGTGCCCGGCGCTGTGAGTGAGTGAAGCGGGCGGCCGGGGCGAGCGGGCGCTTCTCGCTTCTCTCTCTCCTCTCTCTCGAAGCAGGGAAAAAACAATTCATTGTCATCGTCGTCAACAAACAGCGTCAACAACAACAACATCATCATCATCGTCAAACAAGAAGAAGAAGCAGCAGCAGCCATCATGTCCAGCATCAAATTCTCGCGACGCGAAAACCCGGCGGTCGGCCTCCACTGGGCAGGTAATTGTCGTCGTCGTCGTCCCCTGCAAGTCCACGCACCATTCAGCTACGCGAGAGAGAAAGACACCCCCCTCTTCATTGTCATCTTTGTTATTGTTATCATCATCATCGTCGTTGTCATCATCGTCGTCGTTGTTGTTGTCAGCATCGCCGGCGTTTAACCAAGCCGGGGCCGAGAGACATACAGCCAACGTGTTCCGGTTGTCCGCGCAGTTTCATTTTTATTACTTGTAAACGATTCGCGTTTATTGTGTAGCATCAATGTTAATTGCTGGTTGGGGGGGGGGNTTGAAGGTAAAAATAGGGGGGGGGGNTGAGAGCAAGCGAGAGAAGTGTGGCTGGATTTGGGCTCCCCGAGAGAATTGCTCCCTGCCACCAGCAGCAGCAGCACCTACCGCTCTGCCAAACCCCAAACCCGCCGAGATTTAGCCGCGCGTTTGGCTTTTCTTCACGTTCACGTTTGAAATGAGGGTAACAAACGTATATTTCTGGTTATTTTAAAAACCCACGGCGAGTTAATTAGTTATCGCACACGATGCGAGTCACGTTTGTGATGGTTTTGGTGGTGGCGGTGGTGGTTTGGTGGTTGATGACGATGCAGCAAGCGGTGTTTCTAAAATGTTGAAAATGAGAGATTTAGAAGCAGAAGAAGAAATAAGAGAAGGGGATTAATGGTTGAGAAGGATGAGGGAGGAGGCCCGTGGGTTTAGGCCCCTACCGAGGCGGCAATCATTCAGGTCACGTCCCGCCTCTGCGCCTCAAGGCTGCCCCCAGCACCGCATTATTAATATTATTACTACTGCTACTCAACGTTTATCTGTGACTTTAAAACAACTAAACCTTTTACCCCCCCCCCCACACACACCACACACTATCCTAACCCATCCGTTATGGGTGTATGCAATTATACGTAATGTGTAAATGGATTCTCACGTGGTGTGTGTCTGTGTAAGAGGAGGAGGTTAGTGGCTGTGGTTAGCGCACTGCGCCTTCCAGAAACCCCGGGGCGACCCCAGAGTTCGATCCCTGGCCAGGACGAGACCGGCCATTTCACCGAATTAACATTTTTTACAATGCGTCTCCCCCCTTGGTTTACTCGGCACTCAATTAGCATCGGCATCACCGCGTGTGCTGAGACCCTCCCCAAACGTGCACGTCGCCGCAGCCCTTTTAGTCAATCCACTGCTGGATGATGGCATCCTGACCCCCCCCCCTCCCTCCGTTGCAGATTGTGCATCGGGGAAGCCAACCATCCTGACTGGATTATGATTAAATGGGCGACATCATCATCATGTCCATAAAATAGCCATGGGTTGTGCTGTGCTGCCCGCAATAAGCGGTCGTTGACAACAGCTATCTTCAGATATAAAAGGGCGCGGCGGTTGTTGTACATGCATACTCACGTGTTATGTGTTGAGCATGCTCATGTGCGTATAATGCAATTTGCGATTGCAAATGTATCCAGGAAACTTTTTTTTATTGTAACATTACGGTGTGGATATTTGGCCAATTCAATTAATGTGTTTGCCATACGAAGCCATATACATGTTCTTGTCTGTATGTCTATAACTCTATATTGAATACATAACCTTTGCATGAAAGCAATTGGGTATGAACATATAACGGTGCTTACTCAATTGGAATATATATACCTTTGTAATTCCACTTGTGGATGAAGAAGGCCTCAATGCCGTGTCTGTAATTGGGGTTGTTGGGCATTGCGGATTTGTGAAGTGGTCGCTCAGGACTGAATCGGACATTGCTCGCCACTGATGTTTGACGTAGCCAGGAGTCGTCCCCTAATTGAATAGATCTTAAGCGATGCTACATTGCACTAACCCAATGCACCACTGCACACCCCCCCCCCCGCCTTAGTTTGCATAAAAAATGCACACGGAATTGAACGTGGCAAAAAAAGCATTGCAATAAGTGAAATCAGGAATACGACATTGTAATGACTGGACATGGGTCTTAAGAATGGAGGAGGGCAGGTTACAGAGACAGGCACTGGAAGGGGCACTTAGAGGTCGGTGACTGACTGAGGGGGGAAGACCTCAAGCCAGATGGTATGATACTGTAAGAGGAGCAGTGGTCGGGTGTCAACTTTCCAACAGCTGCAAGATCGAGCAGAAGGAAGGAAGCGATCGCGGTGTCTGGCATTAATGGAATTGGTTGGTCATAATGGCCGCTTGACCTTCATGCTTTGGTAATGTTTTAATTCCCTCAAATATGTGTGTCTCTATAAACCGTACACAATAGTATTTAGACATACAGTAAAGATAACATCCCTGGGGGCACCCAACAGGGTGGGCTTTGACTCAGGAAGGGGACACTTTGGGGGGGGGGGCCCGGGCACCCCGTTCTCCCACGGGAGGAATTGGGGGGCGGTGGGGTCCGGAATAATACCACCCAGCGTCCCTTTAGTTACTACAGTGCTGTGTCGTGATTTGGATTCACCGCTAATATATTGTTTCTTTTTTTATTCCGTGTGCCAGACAACGGGGAAGGCACGTTCACGAGAGACTGGCCATGCCGTGGATTATATACTGTAATACAGAAACTGTAGTGATATAACAGAACAATAATGCCTGCAATTTAACACAACTGCCTCCGATGCGTCAGATTTTGCCAGCTTGCATTGTTGCACTCGCCATTATACAACCACCGGCTTGCATTGTCTTTCTTGTTATTTTAACAGCTGTCTGTACGAAACGTTACGTGCTGGTGCTGCCAATTATTGGAGATGCGATTAATGCTCTTATTAAAATGACATTCGTATACCTTTATCATAGTTCCTCAAGCAGCTAATACGAGCTCGTAATTCGTCGTGTTAATGAGCTCCAAGTTGCGTGTGCACACGCTTGCAAATGAAATTTAGACAAGGGTCATGTTTGTGGTGCACTCCTAATTTTAGGTTTTTGTAACGGTAAAATTATTTTCTATTTTCAGTCCGTTGCTTCAAAAATCTAAATTGAGATCTGCGTCATGCGCTAGCTGACAACAGTAGAAGGTTGTGAATTCAATCCTTGGACAAGACCTGCACTCGGTCGCTTAAAGGCAAACTCGTTTTCAAAACACTCACGTAAATGCTGCAAACATGAGAAGTTTTAGAATGTGAAAGGCCATTCAGCTCATCAAACTCCTGTTTATAATTAAGAAGGACCTTCTTTGCTTCTATTGCAAATGCCTACTCTACCCCAGGAATATAAATTGCACCAAATTGTTCAAAACTGGAAAGCACAATGTGGTCTTAAGCATCCATGAGGCAATCTCCTCCATTGCATGCTCTAACATACTATCCTGCAATTTCTAAAATGGGAACATTATTTGCATACGAATCACCCACGGACGAGTTGCATCTCTTGTGATTTATTTTACCCACATTTTTCTTTTCCAGTTGGACCTATTTACAATTGACTGCTTTTCTTGGGTTTCAGTGAATTTTATCGGTCTCACTTTATGGCGTGTAAAACGTATGAATTTTGTAAAATCTGAGTGGAGAAAACTGTAGCTCAGCGGGCCAGCCTGCTTGCACGTTCTCCATTGCCTGGTCTAACAAACATGCCGAGCACTCGGCAACTCTGAGAATTTTCTGTAGGTGGCTACCAATCCCGATAGACAGTTCCCAATCTCCATTTTCTCCCTTGAACTGTTTCCACGCTCGGCAGAGGATGTATTGCCTTTCTGCGTGCCTCCACTTTTAAATACATCCCTGAAGCGCACCATTCACCATTTGGGTAACCTGCATAATATGCAGCTGCTGCTTCTGTTGCTCCAAGACTGTGCTGGTGTTCGTGAAACCTGTAGTTACGATTAATACATGTCTGAATGATACACACCTCCATTTAGGTCTTACACGTACGATGGAGAGCGATGCAGCGTGAAGTGGCCTGTATTGTGTCAATACATCACTAGTATATTGTGTGTTTTTATCGTAATATTTGTGAAATGTTTAAATTAAATGTTTTTTTTTCATTTCTAGGGGCCGCCCAGCTGTGAGGAACTCCACACCCTCGCACGTTCTGGTGAGTGGCAACCCCTCATTAAAATTCATTGAAATTTCCTTTTGGGAAGCATAGGAGGCCTTATTGAGATGCATTGATACTTGTGAAGGGAAGCCTGTAACCTCACTCACCATTAAAGGAGATGACGTCTTAGGATCTTTGATGCTTGATTTAACAAGCTCAAAAGCGGTAATGCTCTTATTGCAGTGGGGATCTAACTGTTGAACCCTTGGTGGTTGGCCTCAGTAGGCCCAGGTTGCCTGGCTACGTGGTGTTTTCTGATGCAGAATACTACTCATGGGCTCTAAATATGTAATAAAGGAATCCTAAAGGCATCCCAATTGTTGGCACGTACAGCCCGTTTGTCAATCGACTGCTGGATGAAGTCCTTCCCCTTGCTCTGTGGGCCATAAGGGTTATTTGGCCATACTCAGCGGCATTGTTCAGTGCAAGTTGGTGAAGATGGTGGGGTACTACAGAGCAACAATGGATTTTCTTGCACTGCCCTCTACTGCGAACAGTGCCTCCTACACCTGTTTTTATTATGCATTGTCATCATCCATGCATTATCCAGGCCCTAACCCTGCTTAGTTTGAGGTGTGATGGAATTGGGCAGATTACGGATGATTTAGTTGGTGGCTCAGGTGTTGCCACCGGGTCTTAAATGAAGGTGCAATTTTGCTTGTAGATATGTACCTGGCCATTATGTCATTTACTATCTGACACAAGTTTGAAGCTTCATAGTCATTAGTGCTCTTTGTACATCACTCTAGTTGTACCAGCAAGCAAAGGGGTGGATGTTGCGTGCCTGATAATGAATGATGTTAATGTTTGTCTTGCGTTAGCGAAGATGCAAACTCGTGTTGAATATCTCGAGACACACAACCACCTAGTTTTGTATCTACAGCATAAGTGCTCCTTATTTCTTGAGTTACATTTTCCTTGAAATTATATGGATTGCAGTATTTGGGAGCTCATGCTGTAATGCGCAGGGAAAAGCATTGAAAATGTGTGGTTCCACCAGGAATTTGTACAATACATTTATTTCTTATATTTTCATCATCCCCATGCAATACCAGCATTAATTTGCAAAAATCTGAATGATGCAATGTAACATTTTTTATGCATTTCTCGCTTTCAGGAAGGGGCCTATATGAATCCCAGAATGGTTCACGTGTTGACCTCTGTTGTGGTAAGCGTGGTCTGATGTACTTATTACATTTTGGTTGCTTGAACATGGGTTCTTTTTGCTACCTGAGGTTGGAAATTCTATAATTTACTTCATGCTTGGCTTTTTTTTTTAATGCCGCTTGTTGGTTTTGTTTAATATGTACGTGTGTTCCTCGACAGGGTGCCAGATGTGAATTGCTCGTGAAAAGTGGGAAAGTATTTGAAGGAATATTTCGAACCTACGGACCGAAGGTATGTTGCATGGGGAGAGATTGCAAAGAATAGTCATGCATACAAAAGCTTCTAAAGCTTTGGAAAGGTCTGGGCAATCGTTGTGGAACTGCAAATGTTGGCTTTTGTGCATTTATGCTGCTATCAGCATGTTGTCACTCCCAAACTATTCAGACTAAATCGTTTTTTTTGTTTTCATTGCAATGCTGGAGGGCACAGGAATTTTTGCTAACTTTGGCAATTGGGTGAGATTTCCAGGACAATTGAAAATCCAGAAGGATCAAGCCTTTTATTAAAACAGATGTTTATACAGTGAGTCAGAAACTACAGTTGGTACATTTGTCGCCACTGTACATTGGCATTGTGACAAATATTTTTTTGAAACCTTAGCAAATCTATGACTATCAATTATGTAGCCCATCTGTAATGTGGAAATTAATGGACTCTTAATTGAAAATAAATCCAAAACCACCAACAAAAAGACAGCTGGCACGAATACCAGTTTTAGTTGCTACGCAGGAAAATGATCGGCAACGTGATGCCGAAATATACATTTGTGGCATGCCTAACCACGCGGGAATGTTTGTGTTTGGCGCCGTCAGTACGAGGTGGTGCTCGACGCGGCGCATCAGCAGAGTGCCGACTCAACCCAGTCAGGCCCCAAGAGTGAGGAGATCGTCAACACGATGATTTTCAGCCCGAGCGACGTGGTGTTGGTGCAGTACAAGGACGTGGACCTAAACTATGCCACGCGAGGTGCGTGTCTTCTCTCCTTGCACTTGGCTTTCTTTGGCAGAAAGAGACTCTTGAGGGAGGCGGTGAATGCCTGGAAAAGAAAAAAAAACTTAAATGTAACGTATTGTGACTCGCCGCCATTCACTTTTTATTAGTGTTGTCAAGGCCAGCACCGATGCAGTATCATTGGTAAGCGTGTAATGGGCTATGTGGTGGGCAGCCGACAGCAGTGCAGCAACATCATTTATGCACTGTACAGTGCTCCCCACCTTCACCAATCTGTGCTGGTCAAATAACCACACGATCTGAGAGAGCTCTTGTCCAGCCGTGGATTTGTAAGAAGGTTCTACATGTCCAACGATGTATCGATTCTTCACTCAAAATACATTCTTTCACTCATGATACATACATACATGCTTTGAGTTGTGCATGTAATAATACAGCATTTATGATGTGTATTTTATCCTCATGCTACATACCATACATATGAGATGAATAATAAGATCATATGAATGAGAAATTAAGAAAAAATTATTGTTGAATGAAATTGCAACCTCGAATCATCATCATGAATTAAATCAGAGTTGGTAAACAATAAACATGGCAAAATCATTAGCCCTATTTACATCAAAGATAATTAACTTGTTTGGTGCAAGCATTTTACTTTGTTACATTTTGAGAAGTTGTGCTAATTTATGTTTACAGGAGGGGATGAGTGAAGTCGGTTGCTCTGAATATTTTTATGTTCTTGTAAAAATACCTCAAGGCAATAAAATTGATCATCAGTCCATTTCATTAAGATGTATACGAGGGGATCTCATAATTTATATCCGTTGAGATATTTTAGGGAGATTTTTCACTTTCATTGAGACGTATTAAACGCATCTATCAAAACCAGTTGCTAAGTTAGCTTCCAACAAGCACCATTCTCTTTCATTGAGATCATTCAAAAATATTCACTTGGATTAAGATTTATCGGACAGTCACGCACGTTAATTGAGGTCTAGTCGACAGTAAATGCAATGAAGCAATTTCAAAATAAAACACAAAAGAGTATCTTTTCAGTATTATTTGGATAAAATACAATGCATTGAAAGTCCCTCATATTTCATGAACGTGAATGGTGGGTTGGTTAAACCACTTGAAATGTTGCAGATTTTTAACTTCCTTACAGTACCCCCCCCCTTCCAAAGAGCAGCCTAATGTTACCATTAGTCTTTTGTAGTATAGCAGTGATGATGAAAAAAATTAGCTTACACCTAACTATGTGGGCTATGTTGGTCAGCATGCACAAGGAATAAAATTACATCACTTCTTTGGGAAGGGAAATTTGAAATGTATTTTCTGAATTAGCCAATTTATTTTACTTAGAAACTGTTTATTAGCCTTTAACTGCCATTGGCAAATGACCTTTTGGAAAAATGAAGTTTAATAAAGTGGCTAACATTAAAATTATATCTTTAAATCTTCAACATTTTTGGAATAGGATTACAGTGTTATATTTTATTGACTTCCCATTAAACAGCATAGGTTAATGCTATAAGGTTTGTCCAATTTTAGAAATATTAGTATAACATCAATTGTTTGTAATTCTGTGATGAACAGATTTATGTTATAAGCATTTTCTCCCCACCTAGTCATACAGTTGTGGAGTTGAGCATTATTATAATAATGCTGTCCTTATGGTTCAGAATGTTATCGTGGGTTCTGTGGTCACTTTAAAAAATCTGAACAGGCAGATGTTGTGTTAGTCAGATGATCAAGTTCATTGATTTTTACCACGGCCGTTTGTTGTTTAACATCTTTTTGACTCTCAGCAAACGTGATGTTGTATTAGAAGTTGTATTGATCATTTCTGCGATTAACAGCAGGATTCCTTTTAAAGCTTGTTCACGGCTGGGCAATCTGAAGTTTCCTCGTTAGTAGTCTCGCTGGGGCTTACGGATCGGATGATTATGGGAGATAGGTGTCACTTGGCACTAATTGGAGATGCAAAGACATTTACCAGTGTGCTGATTCCGGACTGTACGTGGCATTATGCAAGCATTGCTTTTAATCAAATAAACTTGAAAATGTATTTACCAGCTAATTGAACAATGTCATCAAGGAAAACACAATCAATAGGTTTTATGTTGTAGATATATATCTAAGTTGTATATTCAAGTCTTTTTGACTAAATATTAAATGTTAATTAATGAGAGAAAAAAATACTTAATTTATCTTCAGCCATACTATTATAGCACATCCGTGACGGCAATACGACATCACAACATACGTATGTATTGGCACGATAATAGTTTTTTTTTATGTTGACATTGAATGTAAATCCATGCACAACCTAATTCGACTACAAGGCACCATGATAACAACATTTTAGATTTGTTATACCATCTGAAGAAGCTGTTCAGAAGCAGTAAAATGAAAAAACTATATTTGAGCCGCCACGTGATCGGAGAGTGCCTCGACACCGCAGGTACAGCTTCAGCAGTCAGCTCCTCTGCGGCAGTTGTGAAGGTGCTTGAGCGTGCGAGACAAAAACGTGGCTTTCGGTGACGGCATGGCCTGTGTCTGCAGATGGCTTCACTGACAGCGTGATTGTGAGACGGGTGAACGGAGAGCACCGGGAGCGGGAGCTGGAGCCCTGGCAGGGAGGGGATGGTGCTGGAGACGACATGAGCTCGCTTGACACCGACATGGTTAGCGTGGGCGCCCAATGCCAGCATGTGCTGTGCTCACTCACACTCGCACCTAACCGATTCCTTTATCAGATTAGAGTGTAATGATGTAATGTTTAGTGTTGAGGAATGTGAGTGGACATGGGCAAGACACATTACTAGAGAGGGATGATGGCCCGTGGGCGATAACCATTACTGAGTGGCATCCAAAGGGAGGGAACATGCCCAAGAGAAAATGCTCCGTGAACTGGAAGCAATGAGATCGGCTCGTGTGCACGTGCTGGGTGGATTGTTGGCATCGTGGGACCCCGTAGGAGATGGCAAAAATTGGTGAGGCCTTCAGCCAGCGGTGGATTAATCATGGACGATGTTGAGACCGGAAGTCTCGTTTTCAATGGAAACCTGGGTTCAAATAGCAAAATGGCAAGCAGATTCGGGTGAAACAATTAAAGTACATCATGAACATAAAATAATTCAATGTAATAACTTAATTTCATAAACTGCAAATATAATTCGTTGCACCGTGCATCACTGGTGAAGCATGACTCCATATAGAATGTAGTCTTTGAGGCACCTTGACTAAATGTAATGGAATTATATATTTCCTGTTGCTTCCTTGATAGGGATGATTGTTTGCATTATTTGAATCACCTTCGTCGGTAACCATTTTCAAATTGTGTTTTTGACTCATGGTTGTACCAGAAAAGTCACAAGAACTGATTAAAATTGTTGTAGGTGCTTTTGCTGTGATATTCGATACACGATCATTTAACTTAAAAAATGGAAGGGCAGTGTTCGTGAATATATTTTGCACTAGTAATACAATTGTTATTTGTATCCAATCTTGTTTTTTGTAGGTGTAAGCCAGACTGATTGTGTTCACTGTCTCTTGAAATTGGCACTTCATATTTGGTCTAAAATGAGGAAATTATAAAATGTTGAGGTTTCATCACTCACTAAATAGTATTCCCTCATCCCTGAGTCACCCAGTCAGCATCTGTAGTGTATGTACATTTTTAATTCATAAAAAATAACGATTCCGTTATTGTACAGTATATAAAGACTAAATAAAAATAGAGAATATGATTTTACAACTACATTTCACTGATTATTAGGTTTTGAAGCTCCCATCATGAGTTTATTATATACGCATTACACATTTGAGAGTATATTTTTGGAAATCGTGTGTGTACGTGTGATGGTATGTACTTTTGTGCAACTTATATGTACGTATACAAACACACTGGTTCTATCTCAACCAGTGGTGCAAGTAACAGAACTGTACATTCTATCATTTTGTGCAGTCAAACGGCTGGGATCCCAATGAGATGTTTCGCTACAACGAGGAGAACTACGGCGTCAAGTCAACGTACGATAGCAGCCTCGCCAACTACACGTGAGTGTTGGAGACGGGGGGGTTAATTATTGTGGTCAGACAAGCCATAAATAATTGAAAGGCACATTTGCATTTTTGAGTTCCATGTTGGCTGCACTGTACACCAGACTCAAGATTTTTGTATCCATACCCGTCCCTGCATGCCTCCGTGCCGCGTCTCGCTGTGCTAATTCTATTCATCGTCTGTTGTGAGCAAATCCGAACTGGCAGTCGCAGTCTTCAGTGCTGCCACGGGGCCCGTAGGAGCCATGTGCTCATCCATGGCATTTGTACGTCGCCTCTGCACGCGAGGGAAATGTGCATAAAGGGAGAGGGGGAATTTGGGAATCTCTCTCAATTACGTCTCTCTGCTTTTGTCCGCGGGTAATACTTGTGCTGTCCATTTGTACAAGCAAGCGTTGGCATATGCAGTTATTTTTAGAATGCTCCATGTATCTAAATTTATTTAGCATTGTTATTTTTTCTGTCTTTACCCATAGATAACAAATAACATGTCACGGGTAACATGTGCATGCAGTTTCCAAGTTATGAGTGTCTACCACGTGGTATTGTGTCTGGAACAGGGGAATGCCTTTGGGGTTTTTTTTTTNGCAAATAAAATAACCTCAGGTGTGAACAGAGTAATTTGTACAATTACGCAACCTAAAATTCCCTCGCACTAAAACAAACAAGGAAACAAATGACCGGATAATAATAGATTTAGAAGCCAGGCAGTTGGCACTCATTTGTAATGGGCCGCTTGTGGCTCTGGATTACAAGTTCATTTGGGGATGGGTCCACTGTACTCCTATACTCCATGCCAAACACTAAGCAGCGAGAACTTAAGCTGTGACGATTCCCCGCCATGGGGCTCTTCTCATGAGGGCGGTGGCGTGCACGCAAGAGATGGTCTGTTGCTCGCAGCTCCCCAGCAACGTGAGACCCAACCCTTTATTTTTGGCGAAAAAAAATCTACGAATATAGTCACGCGCACATGTTACATCAGACTTGTTTCTCACTTGGTCGCAAAACCAAACATTTTACTTGCAGTGTAAGAATGGAAGTCGGCACATTGATGCATCTCATGACATTTTGGACCGACCTTTAATCCAGTAGTATGGTCAATGACGATTATAAGAATACAAAAAAATCAAGTATACCTTCCAGAAGCGATGTCATCTCAACGGGCTTTCAGCTCGTTAAGATGATGATCATTCATATCTGTAAATGAAAAGCATAACAGTATTCATTGGAATTACTTGAAGCTTAGAGTCACCTGAGACATCCTTTTTATAAAATGACCCTAAAAATATAAACTAGCTTGCAAGTTTAAACAAGTTGTCTGAATTTACTCTTCTAGTTGAAGTGCAAAAAACAAAACTACTGCTGTTAATTAGGGAAATTAAATATATAAAAATGGCGAATCTTTATAAAAAAGAGATAAAACCCACGTCCTAAGCATTTAAGAATATATTGATTAAAATAATATCAGACCATTGCTAGAGTTTGTCCCTTAGCATAGTGCAAGTGAGTTATACCTTTAATGATCATAAATGATGAAAACAATCTTTCCCTGAGATATTTGTTGAACTCAAGGGATTAGCAAGTCTGCCCTCTGTAGAATGAGACTTGTGGATAATAACAGTTTTGAAAGGTAACACGGTGTCAAGTCTTTTAAGGTTGTTACAATGTTTTTAATAATTCTATATTGCACAGCTAGCCAGTGTAGCATGGACCCTACATGCAAGGTTATTTGGAAGATGGAAATTGCATGAGTCAAATCTTAATTGAATATTAGCATAGATCAAGCAGTCACCATTAGAACAATCGGGACTGAGCATAATTCTGGCAGACAAATATTTGAAGAGGTCATAAAAACAACAAATCGTGCAACGGAATTGCAACACGTGATAGAGATATCATCTTACAACGAGTGAAGGCATTTTATGCAGAAATCTGTCAACAAAAATCATACGTGCCAGGTATCGAACCATTTTTAGATGAAGAGGGGGAAGTTCCACATGTCATACTTGAACAAAAAATGTGCACCCTCAGTATAGAAAGAGGGAAACCTCGACCAAAAGGTGTAACAGTTGTTGGAACAAAATTAGCGACCTATTTACTAAATGTATAAATAGGAAGGAAATACCTCTGTCATCGAAGGATTCCTCAATCATTCAAAATGGGTGATTAAACTGACTTGCTTTCCACCCATTATCATCTTATCATTATCAGCAGAGGGCATCGCAGTAAAATCGGTTGTAACGAAGTACTGTGCTCCATCATATATGCACCGCACCTTCAACATGCACTGACCAGTTTGGTAAACTGGTCTAATAACCCCCAAAAGCTATATGGCATGAGGAAGCCTATTGCACATTAGCCTTCAGTCCACAGCAGTTTCGGTTCCAACAGCTGTGGCACCAGCTTGGTACATGCAGAAGCAGAGGGTGCTCAGAGTTACTGTGTACGAACATATGATGCCTTGCGGATATGACTTTCTACATACAACATATGCACTATGGTGAACTAAACCTTGTCAAACCAGAGGGAAATACATTGGAACATATTTGGACTCTATTAGGTGAGAAGAAATGTTTCATGCTATATATCATCATACATCCAAATAATAATATATTCAATTGTTTACCAAAATAATCTTTACATAATCCATGTTTACTTAGAAAACTCCTTATGAGCCATGTTTTGAGACCTGACTTAAACCAGAGAAGGGCATGACCATATATGGACACCCTTGCAAACGAGATGTTAAATCTCGAGGGATTTTTCTAGGTAAAATAATAAATAACATGCAAACAAAGTCGTGGAGCACGATTCCGTAATGTTGGCGCTAATTTTGACAAAAGCTGTCAACATCACGAGCGGTGTGAATACCAGGAGATGGGTGTCAGATTATCATAGTGCCAAAGGTTGTGGAAGGTTATGGGTTCAATGAGTTGAGCACATTTCCCAAGTCCATGGATGACCTTAAACATCTGTATGAAGACTGAAATCGATGCATTTTTTTTCACTGGAAGCCAATTCATTTTTTTTCAGTATATTTACTGGAAAATGTATTCTATTGGAAGCAGAACTCCTGAGGACTGGGGGCCAAGATTTATGTGCAACAGATATAGGGGTAATTTTTTTTTCATACCAATCCTGACTACTGTGGTCAGTAGACATTGAACATGCCTACCAAACACGGGAAATTGTCACAATTTCAAATACATTTTTATGCTCCAAATGACATCTGGCTGAAGACACTGCCGTGCTTTACTCGAGCAGTGTCCAGGCCCTCGTAAAATGAACCAGTCGCCCTTATGACGTCGTAAACGGCTCCGTGCACGGGCAGGCGCCTCGCTGATAGCCCCCCCCTGCCCCCGATGCTTGATACCTTCCAGGACGCGCCTCGACAAAGACAGCTCTGAGGAGTTCCAGAAACGAGAGGCGCGTGCAGAGCAACTTGCTCGCGAGATCGAGTCGAGCCCGCAGTACCGTACGCACGCGGCGCTTGAGAACGACGATGGCCGCACAGAGGAGGACCGCTTCAGTTCCGTGCAGCGCCGGCAGCAGCAGCAGCAGCAGCAGCCTGACCGGGATGGCCCCACCCTCTACACCAGGTCAGGGCTCGATGGGGAGGTGGAGTTGTGTGGATCGAGGAGGAGAGAATTTTCACTGGAAAATATGTGGTAAATAATGGGCGTTGCCATTCTACGCCGCACTGTTTTGCCAGGATATTAGCGGTGCCATGCACACGAGGTAATTAGTCAATAATGTTTTCATCATTAAAATGTATTCAGGCCCCCATTCCATGCATTAAATCTTGTGTGTGAATCTAATATGTATTATGTATCCACATAATTAAATGTTTTTTTTGGCAAATGGAATGAGTGAGACCCAATGATACGGTAATAATAAGGTAAAAAAATTCATTTCTTGAATTTTGGCAATTGCAAGAATCTTTGAGTCAAGACTTTTGCAGTAGGGTCCTGCATTCATCGGGACTTTTGACTAATATCCAGAAGTATTTTATCTTTGGGAGGAAATCGAGTACGTGGAGAAAACCCACACTTAACAGTAGTAACGCTCAAAGCTCCACACAGATTCTATCAAGACTCCTTTGCTGTATTCTGCCACCTCAGCTCATTCCTACAGCATGCGGTTTTCTGGTTGTATGATGTCGAACTTTGTGCTCCAGTTGGCTGACATTTTAATTAAAGAACTTAATTCAGTTCCTGAAGAAGCGCCCACCTCACTATTTTATTATAAAGCTGAAATGCATGATGGTGGCCTTGCTCTCATGAAAAATTGTATGAGCCAAATTTCGATTTAAAGCTTTCGTGACTGCAGGTATTCATATTCTTGGTTCTTTTGGTAAAGTCACGTAGAAGGGAAATAATAAAAATAAAACATAATAAAAATGCTCACGACGTTTCGATTGCAACACAAGCAATCATCATCAGGTGTGAAAACTACAGCAAGAAAATTTTATCTAAAATTTTCCTGCTGTAGTTTTAGCTAAAGTTTTCTTGCCGTAGTTTTCACACCTGATGATGATTTCTTGTGTTGCAATCGAAACGTCGTGATAATTTCTATTATGTTTTATTATTGTATGAGCCAGTCCGTTTGAGCAGTGATTCTGACTTCCAAGGCCGCTGTCTGTGCTTAGGGGAGGTACGTGCCCCTGGCCAGCGCTCGGGTCCACTGGGCCGCGGGGGTGGCCGACAGAACTCTCCCAAGTTCGGTCGGCAAGGAGCGGGGCCACAGCCGAGCCGCGGCGGTTACCGCTATCCCGAGCCCAGCCCCAGCCCCGGTCTGGATCACCGTGCTCTGAATGGAGGTGAGGGTGGCCATGCCGAAACGTCATGTTTTTTTTTTGCTCTCCCAGGAGTATTAACGCTGAGCCAAATCGACAGCCAGAGACGTTAAATCAATGTACATCGCCGTGATGTCTTTTTTTCGTGATATTTTCTTTCTTTGAAACAACAGGAGAGCCTTACGGACAATCGAGATATTGAGTGGATTTGACTGGCAAAGCGTGACCACGATGTTTTTGTAAGAAAAAGGGAATTTATAAATTTGCTTGGTGGTTGAGAATAGCTGCTCCCTTACTCCTTGGGAGGCAACCAACTCTCTTCGTGCATGCATGCACTTCTCGTGGATTGCACATTCCTGCAAAGTGTAACGGAAAAGCTTTTATAGAATTTCAGAATGAGTGCAACACAGACAGCACAGTTAGAGGAAGTACTGTTTTAAAGAAAACAGCCAATATGCCTTTGTGATATATATATATTTTTNATCAACGCTCCCCATTTCCCTTTGCAGCGGGCAGAGGGGCCATCCGATCCCAGGTGACGCAGTCTCCCAAACCAGGTCAGGAGCTCTCCACGCCGCCTGGCCTGATGGTGGGTGCGCCGGCAGGCGTGCAGGCCTTTGTCGCGGCAGGCGCTGGCCATGCCCAGACACAGCCCGTCCCTGTGACGGCCATTCAGCCGGCGCGGGGATGCCGCAGCCTGTGGCTTGGGTCTCCGTGCCCCCGCCGGGCGTTCCTCAACCATCCTCTGCTCAGGCAGGAGCGCTCGTGGCCCAGCAGGGGTGGCGGCTGTGGCTGCAGCGGCCCACGCTCCACCAGCGCCTCCAAGGTCCCCGACGTTCATCTAGTCGCCACGCCGGCGACCGCGCCTACCAACACAATCATCGCCGCAGCTCAGGCGCCCACGGCAATGGCTGCTGCTGCCGCTACGGTCGCCACCACCGCTGCTTTTCAGCAGCCAGCCGCCTCCGCTCCAGTTACAGGGTTGAGCATTCCGCGCGGTGCCGTGCTGTCAGCTGCTCCAACCACGTCATCTGGAATGACTTCCGGTGCTGAGTCAGCTTGTCAGCCTTCCTCGGCAGAAGGTATAGGAATATCCTGGAATGCTTTTGTGGAATCTTTTTGGGAGGGGGTTGGGTGGAAGTTCTGGAACGCTCAGCTTGGGAAGGGTGGGGGAAGGAGTAACGGAGCACTGGTTGGATAACCCCCTTCTCACTCGCCCCTCCTGCTGTCACGTCATACTTAACTGTGGTGCTTTACAGCCAGGCCTGGGAAAACCTGGAAATGGTTACATAATAAGGGTTTTTTATGTTACTTCATTGGTTGAAAAATAAAATGAAGGATACTATATTAAACGCTGATCACTTAATAGAGTTTTAATTCTCTGCAATTTGACAAAACAATCTTTCGTCATAAAAATACATTACCTATGCATGTATTAGTAATTTAATTATTTTTTAAAATGAATTATGCAACGTTGTTACAGCTTAATTAAGTTATATGGTAGCGGTGGCCTTCATTAGAATGTTCGAGCCTCACGCACTGTTTGAAATACATTTCTGTGTGTGCGTCACTGAAGATGATGAAGGTGGTTTTGTTTCTGCGATTTCAGGCAAAGAAACCAGTATTCATGTGGAACAAGGCCCACAAAACATGATTGCAGATCAGCAGCAAGCCCGGGCGCCTGGCCCTGCCCAGCCCATCTTGCAACGAGCGCCGAGTGCTGTACCTGTTAGAGGTAAAACTTACAAAGGTCAGAAACCTGCTAGGCTGTTGTCTGTTTTTCAGTAGTTTGTGATTGTCTGTAAATTCAACACCCTTTTGCCTCTTCACTTACACCATTTCTATAATATGCCACACTAGTTTGTGCTGTGCTCAACTGCATACCGTAATATTCTTTCATTGGGTTTTTTTGGTGAATTTTATTGCTTTATTTGTTACCTCCACCAGTCCCATACCAGTCCGTGCTGGAGGCAAAGAAAAACCCAATTGAAGAGCTTAAGAGATTTAGTGCCGAATTCAAGGTGAGTTTAAACCCTATTATGCCGGATCTATCATTACTTAATAAGCATCCTGCATGTTTCCGAACTCGCGTTGATGTGAAATTTGCTCATGGATTCCGCATCGAATGCTTTGCGTCGCTTGCGCTCCTGTGTCCTGCAGCTGAATCTAAACCAGGCGGAGCCGGGCCCACAGGAAGAGCGTTCCACCAGGGACAAATCAAAGGGAGATGGTGCCGAGGCGGCGGCTGAGTGCAGCACCGGCACACAGACCACTGACACGTCTGCGTCCACGCAGGCAGCCAGCAGTGGCAGCCAGACTGCAGGAAGTGCTGTGCCACAAGCAGTTGCCAGCTTGGGTACTGGCGGTGAGGTCACGGCCACTAAACCGGGTTCAGAAGTCCGAATGTGAGCTCCGAGTCCACGCCAAAAGCAGCAGATGTTGAAGGCAGTAAAGACAAAGGGGAATCGGATGCCACAGAGTAAGCGGTGTTATTTTTGCTTTCATCACACCAAGTTTTATATGCATTTAATAATTGTAGTCATTTTGTGCTTGCACAGCTCGGGACAATTTAATGGTTTCTTCCCATTTGTTTTTTCCTTTCTGATTGTGTGTTCAGTTCGAAGAAGTCCAACCTAAATCCTAATGCCAAGGAGTTTGTGTTGAACCCAAGTGCCAAGCCTTTCATTCCCATGGTAAAAAGCAGGAACATTTATGACCGATTTGCAAAAAACATGAACCTTTGATATCATGCACTCAATTCTGCACTAATGTGAATCAATGTGTGTGCATTATAATTATTATCCATTTGCAACCGTTGTAGCACATTTAATTTGACTGGTTTGTTCATTCTAGCAATCATAATTCACAATCTACTTGAAGTGCAACATTATAATTTACAATTTGGCTTTGTAGAATTGCCTCACGATTGCCCCATTGTAATGCATTACAATTTGTCCATTGCAATGAAGCAACACAGTTCCCATTTTGCCACATTCTAACGACAAATGTGGTTGTTACTCCGAGTAAGCAATCTCACTCTCTTGTCGCTTGACAGGTGAAGCCGGTGCCTACGCCAACCCCTCCCCGCCCACAGCAGGCGAGCCCCTCTGTGATCATGCCAGCGCCACAAGGACCGCTCTACAACCCCAACCCCTGGCTGCCTACCCGCCCGTCATCCCCATCAACCCTGTGCCGGTACAGCGCTTGCACCTGCTTTGCACGCAATTCGAGGCAGCCATGGGTAGGCTGTGTGTGTGTGGGCCTATAGGAATGATGCCCCCTATATTTAACCATGAAAGCCTCACTGAGTCCTATGGACTTGTTCGAGGGGTGCCCTGGTTTGGAATGCCTTTTGGACAATTTCACGATTGAATGTTTTGGCTTTTGTTTGGGGGGAAACCATAGTAGCTGGGGGGAAAAATCACCATGCCTGCCAAGTAACTCTCAAAGCTCCGCACAGGTGCATTAAACAATCCCATTGTGCTGCCATTGGTTGGCCAACTCGCAGCACTATCTACAATATCTATCTCGTATTCCCAGGAAGCCTCCTATCCAAATGCTAACCAGGCTCAATGTTTGCTTAGATGTTGCTATCAAGGGCATTTAGGGTGCCACGGTGGTGAGATGTTAACTACCTCGCCTGGTATACATGAGGTTGTGGATTTGGTTCCGACCACTGACACTTGTATATTTGGAGTTTGCATGTTCTCTCCCCTGTGGTCGTGTGGATTTTTCTCCGTGTCCTCCAGTTTTTCTCTCCACATTTAGAAACGTGCGTTTAGAGTATTTTTAAATCCTTTATATTAAGTTCACTTGCTTGCTTGCTTGCGTGCTTACGACCGTGCAAATCTTTCGGTCGTTTTTTAACCCACTTCCCGTGATCCAATAGAGCTGACATTTTGCACACAGACTCGTTGTGCGTGATAATTTATTTTGGTGAAAAAAATGTCCAAAATGTTCCACTTTTTAGGAAATATTTTTTTCATATTTAATTTAAAATACCAATGTGATTAAAAATGAAACTCTTACTCAAGAAAAACATAAATTAATAATAAAATAACACCGATGCCACGCATATAAATGATTTATAGTGAAAAACTTTGTTTTTATGGGTTAATTTTGCTGCGATAAATTTCCACATTTTGTTGAGCTTTCATTTGTGCCCAGGTCACTTATGAAAGATAGCTATATAGCTCAGTGGGCCCTACCTGTCAAATATAACTATTTTTTGGGGATTAGCGGTGCAGCGACATGTCACTTGAGACATCATGTCTTTGTTGTGAGGGGACAGGCGGCGAGATCCATGGAATGAGCTTGTTAGTGATGGGTGACTTGTGGGCTGGGTTTGAGGCTGCGCTGTGGTGGCTTCGAATTCTGGGTATGAGCAGCCATTAAGAGGATACGTGTCGTCATGTTGGATGACTTTATATGACCAAAAGGAGATGACTGGAGAATGGGTCCCTCATTCTCGGTCAAGATGGCTAGTGAAGTTCAACATTGAGCAAAAAACGAAGACATTACGTGTTTGGAGTATTTAGCATTCCTCTTGCTTATGGCTTTTGCCCTTTGACAGCCATTGTGCAGTGCTTGGGTATGTGGTGGTTGTTATGGCATAGTGTATACTGACTAATACTAACATGAAAATGATAGCAAATGAAATGCCTTGTTTATTCCAGGCTGCCTATCAAGTGCCAGTGCCATTGAACCAGCACAAGCCGTACAGACCAACAAAAGGTAATGCTTGCAGATTGACATTGTTTGAATGGATAAGGGGGTGAGTGAATTAAAGCTGGGTGGAGCGAGGATGAAGTGTGAATGAGTGTGTAACACTAGCGACATTCTTTCCTGCTCATGCCACCCCTTCTTGTTAACCTCTGACCCAAACAGGAACAATGCCTCAGATTCGGTCTGACCACGCGCACCGCAGAGCAACCAGGCCATCCTACACTCTGTGTCCATGGCCACGGTGTCCGCTCCACCACTCGGAGCTTCCTACTCCCACGCCTTCATTCCCTACAGCCCCCAGCACTACCCAAGCCAGCCCAACCTGCTTCACTACCAGCCGCTGCATCAGGTGCCGATTGGCTGCGTGCGTGAATGTGTAACCGAGTGTTGCCTGCATAGCATCCATGCATCTGGAAATAAGTCTATTGAGTGGCTTAGGAGAGCTCAGGCATGTAACACTTCACCCCACTTGCGATTCTATGATTTTTATGATTAGGTTCTTTATTAGATTCAAGCGTTGATTCTTATTTGTTTTTTTTTCCCACCAATTATTTATATTCTTGTCGTAACTCGTCTGTACATACTTGTTCAGTTTAGGATATTAAAATTAACATTGTTTTTTTAATGTGTTGGGAATGTTATGACTGATCTCAATGAGTCATTGCATCGTGACATAACTACCGATGCTCATTTAGGAGTCACTATATAACATCAATTAAATCCTGGATTTAAATATGAGCGGTCTATTCATTTATTGTGATTAAGATGCATTCTAAAAAATAATTGTCTCAGTCTCGATCACCATTGACCACGCAAAAACCTCATCAATGTATCTTTCATTCAACACTTGATAGGAAAAGGGTATGTAAGACGTCATCTCATTATGCAATAAATGAAGGTCTTTTCACCGAAGCGTTCAAATTCAGTGGTTTGTCTTGTACTCAATGTGTGTGTGTGTCCGTGTCTGACAGGCGGGGGCTGTCTACCCTCCCCTCATGCAGGGGGCTCGCGAGTGCTCGCGGCCCCCAAATGGGGCCTGGTCAGGCCGGCCTGGTGGGGCCCCCTCTTCGTCATCCCTCAATACCCTCCCAATGCTGAGTCGGCGCCGCCCCCACAGACCATTTACGGTAAGGCTCACGGTACTGNCTCGCTCGCTCGCTCAGCCTTGCTTGCTCGGATGGCCTGGCTAAATCGTGCTGCCGAACAGCTGTGGCAATGCCCAGTCATGCACAGGAACTGCAGGACATCATTTAGTTACAATCTTAAATCCCCGTTTAATCTGCAATGATTTCTGGTTTTCTCGTGGGGGAGCTATTGATGATGGACACTGTTAAGATTGTGGCTTTTAAATATGACAGTTTAGAAAGGCAGATCTGACTAGTGTGCAATTGTTCACTTTCAATTCAATCAATTACTAATGTTTTATGATGTGATCATTAAAAGTAGTTCCTAAAAATCAGCCGACATTTTGTGATAACTTTCAATCGTGCATTTCCATCCGTTTCCAAATCCACTGCTGGTTGAAGGCCTCCCACGTGTTGGTCTGACCAGCATGGTGAAACATGGTCAAACAATCTCCACGAGTGATGGCAGTAATGTATTATTGTAAAAAATAAGATTTGACTGGAGTATCAAAAGCAAGGCTGCATGTACATGTTGAACTTCTTTCGCACCGCACGTAGCCAACAGTGCTAATCGGAGGCTGTTCAAGGTTAAAGCGTCTGTCGCGAGCTTAAAACACAGGTGGCAAAGTCCGTCGCAGTCGATGCCGTGGAGGTTTCACCGCGCTCCCTCTTGTTTGCCCAGTGTCACCGGCGCCCGTGCACCAGCACTACCCCCGCCACACCCCGGTTCCCTGCACGCACTCACGGCGCACGCCCAGCAGGGGGCACCAACACACGCGGCACCCAATCAACACCCAGGCGGGCAGCAGATGCCCAGCGCGATGCAAGTAAGTACCAGGTGCAGGCACTCGCCTGGCCCGCTCCACCCTCTCCACTTGCCTCGTCACTCGCCCGTTCGCTCACCCACCCAGCCACCCACCACCCACTCGCTCACCACTCGCTCACCACTCGCTCATCCCCGCACTCACTTACTCGCACTGTGCGCGTGTTCATGCTGACATTGAATTGATAAACTGCTGCAGTTGCCTGGCATTGATTTGTTTAATGGAAACATCAAATTTCATTACACAGATTGAGTCACTCACTGGCAAACATGAATGTCAATGATTTTAAAGCTGTGGTAATGCAGGCAAGCAGAACAATAACTACTGAGGTTTGTATTAATGTGATTACACCAATTGGAGCTGTTCTTTTTGTTGTAGATTTTTAGTGTTTAAAGGATGGTTGCCTGGATTACAGTTTCACATAAGTTTCAATCTTAATAATGTAACTGGACCGATTTTACCATGCTTATTGTTTTGCTTACACTGGATGTTTTTGCACTAAACCATCACTAATCCCGGTTTCCTTCTCATCGCATAATGTTTATTTTATACACAAACACTTTTCCTGTGCGTTTTTCGTTATGCCATAAAGTTCCACTTTGCGAAAGAGATGCGGTGTTTCCTTTTTAAAGACAAATCACTACAGTCCTCCAACAGTTCGTGCATTTCTCAAATAAGCTGTGGCCTGGCCACTTGGCATGACGGTGTGATTGTTTGTGAATACAGCTCTTCACTGATCGATAGCTTTTCCTTGTAAAGCCACAGGGGGGCAACCCCCCACATGGGGCCCCACAGCAACATCAGGCGGCGGGGCTCTACCCAGGCGGGCTCATGTCGCAGGGTCCGGGTCCCCACGGGCAACCGGGTGGCTACCCGCACCCCATGCGCACCCCAGCACATCTACACGATCCACCGCCCACCACGGCTACTCCAGTCCCGCAGGGCTACCGCCCAACGCGCAGGTGCGTACCGTCGCCCGCCTTGCGGACTTACTGAGGGTGCCGCAGAGGCGAGATGTTGACTACCTCGCCTGGTATACAGGACGTTGTGGGTTCGATGCCGACCCTGCTGTATATTTGGAGTTTGTATGTTCTCCCCGTGTCGTGTGGATTTTTCTCTGGATCCGTCGGGTTTTTGTCTCCACATTTAGACACATGCGTTTAGAGTATTTGGCTGCAATAAACTTCCACATGATAAGCCACTTCATTGAGCTATTTCTAACTCCGTGACTTTACCGAAAGAACCAAAGAGAATGAATTCTTGCAGTCACGAAAGCTTCAAATCAAGATTTGTGACCAGCTTGCTGCTGAAAAAGAGCTGCATAGCTCAGTGGGACTTACCTAGTAAAATAAACAGTTTTGCTAACGGTGACTCTGCAGTGTGAGTGGTGGAGCTATCTGTTGAAGATCGAGGTTAAATAATGGTGTAGAGAGGTAGTAGCTAGGTTGCTCAGGGGCCTGATTACGTCAGCTTGTACGAGTGAAATCCCGGATTCAATTGTTGGAAAGGTTTGATCCCTGGAACACCAGTGGTGGTAGCATTGCAGTAGATTAAAAAAAATAGCTTCCAGTGCTCAAAGATAAAATGTCTCACCCTGGTATATGGAGAGGAAGTCCAAAGGATCTAGAGATTAATTGGCTAGGTGCCTCCCCCTACCATAATTGTACAGTGCTTTGTTGTGCAAGATGAGACAAAAAGGAGCCCTTCCCTTCCATATAACTGGATGTAGTTATGTACTCTTGCTGCCAATTTTAAATTAAATGGCCGTGGTTTTTTTTCTTTGCACAAAGGCTTATTTTGTGGCCGTTATTGCAGAATAACAAACATATTAAGGGGAAAAAAATAAAGTCAAGAGATTAATAGAATAAAAAAATCGAATTACAGTGGGGTCAGAGTTGCCAGGCTTGTGCGTGCCTGTGAGATTTGTAGCCCTGTAAGCACACGTAGTTTGTTGTCCTTCCCCGCACCCCGATCAGCATGGTTAGCTACGTACGGTGCGAAAGAAGTTCAACATACAGGCACTCTTCTACTTACAAACGAGTTAGATTCCAGAGATCTGTTCGTAAGTCGATTTGTTCGTAAGTCCAAGTTTACTCCTGTCGATTCCAAGCAAATTGTACGGTATGTACACTAAACACGGGGAATGGCTTTAAAAGTTGTATATTTTCCTTCTGCTGATGTATATGCCACCACCGCCATCTATTGGGCGGCGTTGAACTTACTACTCTCGGTCCGAACAGGCAACTGTGGACATACGGACAGGTTTGTTTGTATCTCTGAAAGTTCTTAATTCGAATGTTCGTAAGCAGAAGAGTCCCTGAACACACGTACATATATACGTGCATAACTACGCATCGTCGTGCCATCTGTCCCACCACAGTCGCATGCTGCCCACCCAGCGCCGGTCATGCTGATGGCGGCACACCCGTCATCCTCGGGCCACGGTGGCCCTCCAGGACCTCCGCACCCCCACCAGGGCCCCATGTCCCTTTCGGGCGTGCCAGCATGTCCGTGTCATCCGGGGCGCCCTACGCCTACATGACTCTGCAGCCGCAAGGTCAGGGTCTGTTTCGACGGTAACCTCGCTTTTTGTCTTGTATTTCGGCCTCTGTTAAATCATAGATCTAGTACAGTGATGAAAAACGGCTACATTGGTTTTTTAGCCCGTGGACAAGAGCATAAATTGCTACCACCTAAGTTTTTCTAAACTTCAGTTGTACCCATGTAATTTTGTAAGGATCATAAGTGGATTATTTGAAAACCCACTCGATCGAAATAGTTATGACATAATGCAATGTTATTTGCCACATAAAAACATTGGAACCACTGAAGTCATGCCAGCTCAGTTGGTACCAAAGCAATGAAATATCTGATCTGGCCTCATGGACCAATTGAGAAATTCCATGGTTATGATTGTACTACGAGGATAGTATAGTTCTGACAACAAATTAAACTTGTGTTTTGGGCCAAGAGATTGCATGCTAACGGACCTTTATGAAGGCCACACCTTTAGCGCGCTGGTCGACATTGTTAGGCGACTATAACTGGTCTTGCTTCCTGTGAGTTTTGTGCTGGTTGCACATAAAGACCTTTTTTTACTTGTGTCCTGCTGCCACTTTGTTTCCGTAGATTTTATTTTTCTGAAGTACCGCATTTGAAAATACCGATGTTGTGGCAAGTTACTGTTTTTCAATTACACTTTATACAGTATGTTTAAGAAGTGTTGCTATTATAAGTTTAGAATAACTGTCCAAAAGGATGTAGATTGTGGTATTCTGCTGATTTTCTGTTTCTCCCTCCCCCCCCCCCCCTTTGACCTCGTTTTAATGCAGCAGTGCAACACCCGCAGCAACAGATGCACTTTCCGCACCCAAGCAGCTGATTGGACCACGGCAGCCGACGCCCCTTCCAACAAAACAGCTGTTTGGCAGTGAACGCTATCGACTTTCCTGTGACCGACACTGACGTCTTCGGTAGACCCCAAAGCCAAGCAGCTGTTTGGCTGAGAGGAAAATCTGCTTCCCCACCTGCCCTGACTACCACCGTCGTCATCTTTGCTTTTTGGAACAAGTTATACCTGCTACTTGTTTTACAGCGACAATTTTACAACGCACAGAAACACTGCGTTGGGATTCCTGTGCTGCTGGCCTACGGGTCGTTAAAGAGTGTGCAAAGCGAAAGACTGAAAATGCAGCGCTGAGCCTGCGTTGAAAGGAAACGCGAGTCCTCGAGACCGTGACCTGGACACAGAAAGCGAAGCGTAATTAATATTATTATTTCCACTGAGTTTAATTTCATTTCGTTGTGCTTGTCTATGCAGACTTGTTAAGCCCCCCCAACGGGTTCAGCGATCGGCAAAAAAAAAGTCACTGTCCGGAGCTCGGCAAGCCACGATATCTCGCGAACACTTTGAGGTGGAAAGGAAATGGGATATAGAGACTGCAAAAGACAAGAGATTGTATTTTGAAATGTTGCACAGAACTGACTTTGGAACGAATTCCTCAGATTGAACTGTTGTGCTTGGGCAGCTGTTGCTTTTTCAGGACTTGTGTGAGTTCATCGTTATAAAAAAAGTTAAGAAATTCAAAACGATAATATGCAACAGCAACGAAAAAATTTCAACAAAAAGAAATGTGCAGCCTAACGGACTGTTTTTTTTTGCTGCTGCAAGAGTGCAATGGGAACTTTCTACATGCCGCTCTTGTGATGAAACAAAATTTGAAGAGGAAAAAAACCCAACAACAAACGGGGCAGAGCGTGAGGACCGCGTGGCCTGGCCCCACGCGGGTGAATCGTGTCTTCCTGACGCCACTATGCAGACACTGCGAGCCGAGGCATGGGCCAATCCCTCGCCGAGCCACCTCAGTCCAACCACTTCCGCCGCAGGGCAGACTGCTGGCTCGCGTTTGTGGCACTGACGGGCGGGAGTTGTTACACTTCACCACGAGGCATCGTTTGAGCTTTCCAGGACAAAAAAAAANGATAAAACAAAAAAAATACAAAAAAAGTTAATAATTTTAATAAGAATTCTTTGTAAAACAAAAAATTCAAAAAAATAAAAAAAGTTTATATCAAGCCTGTGTTGATGTTTATGTTGTGTACATGCATTGGATACTTGAGTTTTATTTCTGATTGTTTTAAGCGACTGTTTTTTTCCTTGATTCATCGCAAAAATGACTCCCTTTTTGGTCTTGTGTTTGCAAGATGATTGTGTATGTGGTGAAATGTATGAGCCTCGTGTAACTTTCAACCAGTTTAAGACCAATTGTATTGGTTTTTATTTAACCTGGTGGCCGCCCATTGGATTTTTATTACACCCTACTAGATTCCCGTGATAGAACAGGAACCATTCTTAAATTTAGCAAAATTATGAATTGCTTGAGCACCCAATGTCAGAGACCCTCTTAATAAAGTCGTCACTCGTTGAGGGTTTCCCAAATACATGACATGGTACTTGTGGATAATAAAGTTTGAGGTTCGAGTTTGTGGCACTTGAACATTAGGTGAATGTAGCCGTTTTAATTGTGTAGGCAGTATGTTAAAATATTATTGGTATTTACCTGATCCAATGCACGTATCTTTGAGTTTTAGGGATCGATTTGAATTAATTGCTTTGAACCCATTCTCCACTAACCGTTAAAAGCCTTGTCCACTCATTGCATTTACATATTTCCCAGTTTTTGAACGTCACTGCCCTTTTTAAATCCTTTATATTAAGTTCGCTTGCGTGCTTGCTTGCTTGCTTACGACTGTGCAAATCTTTCGGTCGTTTTTAACACACTTGCCGTGATCCAATCGAGCTGACATTTTCCACACAGACTCGTTGTGCGTGACAATTTTCGTGAAAAAAAATTCCTAAATTTTACACTGTTTAGGGAAAAATAATTAAATATTTAATTACCAATTGCTTAATGTTGGCAGACAATCATCTGACCCATAGGTGGCAGCCATCTCAAGCCAGAGGACGAGAGGACTCTAGCCGCCACGCATATAAAGGATTTAGAGTGAAAAACTTTGTTTTTACGGGTTAATTTTATATGTATTATTAATGTTAAAGGCATAGAGAGAATTGCCATTGACCACGCTAACAGCATTTTTTTTATCTATTCAGATTGGGTGTGCTGTGCTACAGAATGGTGGGATTGGCGAACGCACCGGAGTAATTGCCAAAAGCCTCGGAAATCCGAAGATGAACAAGGGAGCCACTGCCGAAAAAACCCTCTAGAAATAATACAAGTAAAACAAAGGGATTTCTTGGTACAGCAAGTGTGGACTCTATTCCATCTGTTGCATTTGTATGTGGGATAGAGTGCTGCCCCTTAAAACACGTGTTTTATACAGGTGCTCCGGTTTCTCCCAGGTGGATAAAAATAATTGGCTAAAAACATCTCCCCGTGTATTGTAGATAGTGTAGTGTTGTGAGATGCATTTTTGCTGGAATGACACCACGGTGTATAAAAGCACTTTATTATAAATGCACTTTATTATAAATGGCACCTGTTGTATTTTTTTTCCCCACAGAAAAAGCCAGGATGGAAGATGGGAAAAACGGAGTTTTCTGAACCTATCGAGGTCCACAAGGTCACCCATTGGATTGTCAGTTGGGTCGCCTTGAAAGCCACGGTTAAAATATGATTGCATGGTGATGAATATTTTAAAACGAAACATGAGTTTATGTGTTGCTTGAGTGTTGTGTTTGTCCTGCATCTCGTGCAAAAAAAAAGAATCTGCTATGTGCATTGGTGAAACCTAAAGGGTGGGCAGATTCAAATACACCTGAAGTTCTGGTATTGTGAACCTCACTAAACCAGCCACCGAGCAATTTATATCCAGATGTGGCCTGTTGTGCCACTTAACAGATTCGTTTTCTCACAAACAGGCAGAGAGAGATGACTTGTTTGAGTATTGGAACCGTGCATCCTGGGCCTTGATGCCAGTCGAACTTTACATTGGTGCGAATCCCGATCCCATGCATGGGTGTTGTCTATCGGTTACACTTGTAACCGATACCGTTGCCTGTTCAAATTCCTCACCCTGGTCTACAAATCCCTTCATGGTCTCGCCCCACAATATTTTGCCACGCTTGTATCTTTCTGTGTGCCTTCTCGCCCCTTCGGTCTCAATATTTGCCATCTCTCTTCCTCCTTGCGCTCAATCCACGCTTTTGCTTTTTTCTCTTGCTAGTTTCCTCTCTGCACTAAACGCCCTTATTTTCCCGAGCTCACCCAAACACCCCTTAATCTCCCCTCATAACCACCACCGTTTTATTTCTTCATATTCTCTTATGGCTTTCACTCATTCCCCATTCATTCAATACATCATTTACTCTCATCAATTTTGCTTTCACCAAATTCGCGCATCACAGATTTCCTCCCCATTGCTTCCTCATTTCATTCACCGCATCTCCACCATTACATGCATGTGTACTATTGTTCATTCTGTGTAAGGTGCCTTCAATAAGGCGCTATATCAATTATTTTAAGATAGGATACATGTGGGCTATTCAAAATTGTCGATGGATGGCTGCCATTCACTGTGAAATACTAAATGAAACATGCAAGTGAAGACGCAAAATGAATTGCAATTAGTTGACGAGAGACCAATCGCCCAGCACACAACCCAGATGGCGTACGCTGCATTTACAGAGCACTTGCACAGTGAGTGGCTAATGTGATATGAAGCTGAAAATCAACCAAGCAATGAATGGCCTGAACGGTTTCAAATTTGCTTTCAGTGGTCGATAATATCACTAAATTAAAAAGCACGGTTTTTGGATGCAGCAATTGTGACGAGTGAAAATTCTGGGATAATTTTTTTGATTTGTCGATAGTTTTTCATCCATGACTTGGCGAAGTCGGCATTTTTTTTGAGATGCACACATGCAAATACTTTTTACGCATTGTTTCTTTACAGAGACCAAGTACACACTAAAACATTTTTTTTGTTTTATTTACCTTCAGCATAGCGGTAAAAAATTTAAAATAAAATATACTTTTCTTAATCCCATTTAAATGGAATAAATAATCTTAAAAGTTAGCACAAAGGAGGTAACACTTTCTGTAAATCATAAACATTGTTTATAAAAATATAGGCTGATACATACTAATAATAAAATGAAAGTGGGCATAATTTTGTGTGTGTAACCTGTCTTCCATAGTCAAAAAGTTTTGAAAACTTTGTTTCCACGTGGGAAATGCCTTGTCCTTTGTACGTTAATACCACAGCGAGACGCTTGTACAATTTTGGTTAAAGTTCACGGTACTACATTAACTTTTACATTCTCAAAACTTTTTGACCCGTGTAAGAATGCTTGGGCAATTGACAATATGTATACACGTTGGCGTTGGTAACACAATGCCTTCAACGTGCGCGCAATGTTCACATGTACCGTATTTATGTAGTGTTGGTTGCTGCGTGTGCAAACCTTTTTTTCTTAATAACGTTTTGGTTTCAAAGTTCGTTAAATTTTGCCCATAATCCACAAGTTCCGAAAGTACATGCTTTTATCATTATTGACGGGACTCCCTTTTGTGTGTGCCCCGTGCGTTCATGAAACTGCTTGCCAACAGTACACGCTTAATGCTGCTTTGATTTGAAGGGACAGAAAAGTTTTCGGCGTCACTCGTGCGTCCGTGCCATCCACAGAACCGCTGCCGATCGTGAAAACGATTGAAAATGTCGGGTCGCCCGCGGGGGGGGGTTGCGCTGCTGTGCATCCCTTCTCTCGCCCTCGTTTCCTCTGGGTGCATTGGGCTCGCAACCCCGGGGGGGTGGGGGGGNTCAATGAAAATCTGCGCACCGAGCCGAACGAAACCAACAACAACACTTGGAATATAAATAAATGTACATGGGTTTTTTTTTACTGTTTTAAAGGATTTAAGTGAATTCCAAGTGAAAGATAAACACGCTTACCCAACCGCCCCCCGCCTTCAAGGCCCTTATGCGCTCACGCTTTGTACTTAAAGCATTCAACTTCCAAAGAACTCGTTCAAATGTCGAAAAAAAGTAATTTGACTTTAAAATTACCCAGAGTGCTTATTGCAGGTTTGTGTTGAGGGCCCCCAGCGTTTGGCCGTTGTCGTGGTCCAACCCTGACATTTCCAATCGTTAAATCGCAGCGTAAAGTGACTGAAGTTAAGAAATATAAATAGCTGGAAAGCGTCCTAAGATTTACCTTGTGCAGGATTCCGCACGGAATGAGTTGAAAACACCTGAAGCATTCACAAGCGTGACTTAACGCGGCAGTGGGGGGGGGGGGGGATAATAAAAAAAAACTGTTCTCTGCGTTAGCGATGAAATGGCATAATTCACCTCTGCGGCGGCGGGGGGGGGGCGCGGGCGCTGTTTGAAGCGCTACATTGATTTGTAAGACCTTAATGCTTACAGTGACTACAATCAAAATAACGAAAAGACACGTTGGACAGCGACAATACTTAAATACGTCCCCACTGCATCAGTGCTGAGCAATGCCGCTGCATAACAATACGTAATCTATAAACTTAAGACTATACAAAGCATTTTTTTAATTGAGTTCGTATATTTTTTTCTTTTAAATGTTTTCTTTTGTCTCTCTGTTTACAAGATATTTGTTAAAATATATTCTAATGGCAGTGCTTTGTAAAATGACGATGGTACACAATTTACTTTATTAAATAGGACGCGGTTGCACACCTCCAAATGAAATGAGCCTCTCATTGACTTGATCTACAACAGCACAAGTGAATAATGCTGATTTTTTTCTTATATATTATCTAGAACAAAATTAAACAGTTACTCAGGACATAGCAAATGAGAAGAAACGTGCTTGCTGTTGACATCGTAGCATGTGATCATGAAACCTATATTCCAACTTGGCAAATATCCAGGCCCAACAATAAATCTGAAAGTAGCTTCATAACGGGAGTGGGTTTTTTTTTACCTTTTTATCCAATTCAACCTTTAGCAAAAAAAAAACTGCCAACATTTTCACAGCCGCTGGAATTGTTTAAACATGCAGGGTGTCCATAAAGGGATGCATTTTGAAATTATTCGAGATGGCGGTTTTCATGAGAATATAACGGCACGCGCACACACGAGCTTGATTCTCATAAACGTCCGTGTCCGCCAGGCGCTGATGATTTTTTTGACGATGAGATTCTGAGATTGCATCTTTGAAGTTGAAAAACTTTTGTCGGTTGTGTTTTTTTTAAGGCCTCTGTTATCTACTCTTGCAGATCAGTCGAGCATTGCATTATTTGGCAAAAACGCCTTTACGTTTCGTATAACCACAGCACTCAATAACGCAGTCCTAAACTGCCGTGTGTAATTATTTAATCGTACATGATACCTTTATGGACATTGTGATTGTATAGCGGTTGTGTTTTTTTTTTGCCCTCCCCCTGCCCATGAAGGTTGCTGGAGAGTTCCCTTTCAAGGATCCATTGTTGGCCTGGCTGTTTGGATTACGGGAACGAAATCGAGAAACTGCCACCGTGGACTTCGAGCAAGACACGTGGTTCGGGTGAGTCCCACGTAAAACTTTAAAGGCGGAGGAAAATAAATTGAAAGCAGCTAACACCCCATCTACTCTGCTCTGTTTCACACACACACGTTCTGACTTTACGTTTAATGAACACAGGTTACAGTACTTTCGTGACCTTAATACTGTTTAACAGGAGCAGCTTTAAACATTGAGGCAAAATGTTCATACATTCAGTATTTCCTATAAAGACAGCATTGTATGGGTTACCCTTCTTTGTAAAGGAAAACTAAAGTTAAAATTCACCGGTGATTCGATTGCATTAATTATACGGTTAGGTGGCGAATAACATTTAGTGGAGCCACGTTAAAAGTCTTCTGCGTTGGAATTTGTCACCTTGCACAAAATTCCGTGTGGTGTTGTCAAGGTTTTAATCGGTAATACTTAAAAAAATGTCAGTTTTTTTTCTCTTCCCTACAAACTTTGAAATATTCCCGAGAACTTTGAGGTAACCAGTAATTGCGACTTTGCCTATGACGTCAATAGTTTATTTTTAAAATTACGAAATTATTTACGATCCTCTGATTTTCCTTTTGTTTTCGGACAACAAAGGATGGGCTTGAAAAGCACTTAAGCAAGCAAAGCTCAGGACTTCCTGCGATTTGGCCCAAGTCTGTTCTGCCTGGCTGCTCTGCAAGCTGGTGAGCGCTTTCACATTCAGGGTAAGTTAAGAGGTTATAAATGTGCAAAGGTTTTTTTNATCTCACAAATCTGTGGAACATACATTTCTGGGACTGAACACTTGACACAGTTAAAAGTGGAAACTCATCAGGACTGTGTATCCATGATCTGGCAATTAATGGCACACATTGCAGAGGAAGCGTCTAATTTGTATCTCTTTTTTAATCATGCTGTGTTTAAGGGGACATAACAACCTTGAGGCCCTTTATAGAAAATATCAGCATTTCTCACACTCTTGGCTTATAAGTGGTTATGGTATTTTTAACCCCATCTGACTAAACTGCCACCCCCTTCGGTTGTAAGTGCAGTTGCCTACAGCAACTGGCCACAAGCACAACTGCTGCTGCTACGTTTGCATTTTTTTTTACTTGGGAGTGTCTTGGTTGCACGAAGGACAAAAAAACTGGGCAAAATAGACGGGCCAATGCAGAGAAGACGCTGCGGCGCGTGAACGCGTGCACGTTTGTGTCATACGTTACCTGCGATCCTCCAAAACCTCTAGCACTTTTTGACCCTCTGGGCACACTGAGAACGTATGTGCAAACAAATCTCACTTTCACCGGGAGTGATTCCAAGAGAGCAATTTCCACGGTGGTTTGGGTGAGATGGTTTCCGAGAAATCAGTACAAAAATCATGTAAAAAAATCCCGATTTTTTGTTTTGTTTATTAATAGCACTGAGCCCAACTCCAGGCCAGTGTTCGCTTTGTGTTGAGTGAATGCTTCGTGAAAGTAAATAAGCCAATGAGAGTCGGGGGTTCCAAAAATAGCACGTTCTTTTAAAAAGCTTCGCTTGGCATCTGTCACCACACAGCACTGGTTACCCAGTGGCATCACACCGCAGTACTTGTCAGTGGAACGCATCGCACCACGTATAATACTGGTCGCCTGGGGCACACATCACATGACGTTAGCACTGGTTACCAGGAGCCTTGCACCACATAGGACTGGTCGCCTTTGGCACTCGTCACCAGCAGCGTCACACCACATAGTACTTTTTGTCGGTGGCGCACATCACACCGTGCAGCAATTGTCGTGGGGAGGCGCAGGGTCGGTGACCAGCGGCGTTCCACGACGTTTTCCGTCGGCGGTGCACGTCACATCGCACGTTGGCTGTCTGTGGCGTGCGTCACACCACATAGTATTGATTGTCCGTGGCGCGTGGCCGTCCCGGCGAGTGCGGCTCCGGCTCGCGCTGCGCCCGCGAGCTGTGGCGCCGCTGGAAGAGCTCGCGGAACCTGGCGGGGTCGAACGTGCGCAGGAAGGTGACGCCACCCTCCTTCCTCCGCTCCGACATGAACACCGTCGTCTGAGACACGCTCCGTTGCTGGGGAACGCCCCATGGCGGCGGCGGAGGCGGTGGCGGCGACAGCAGCAGCGGTGGTGGCGGCCGACGGCCGGGTGTGCAGTTGTGGCCGGCGCAGGTCGCCCTCCGAATTCCACCGTTGGGTGCGGGGCGTGCGCATGGGCGTCTGCATCGGGGTCTGGCTAGGAACGCTGATCGCCTCTGCCGGGGGGGTGGGGGGAGGAGGAACGGATTCGCGGCAGGATTACAAGGCCAGCATCATCGCCGACGTTCAACGGACAAGGGCGGGGGTCACAGGGTGTGGGGTAAAGGGACTCATTTCAGATGTTTCCATGTACACAACGTGGCGGGGAGGGGGAATTGGAACATTCTGTCGATATTTCTCCTGCAGCAGCGCCAGCAGCGCGCATTCATATCAATGCAAAACCATGCCCTTCAGCTGACCGCAGCGTCCATTACAGCGACTCAATCACAGAAATGGAAGCATCACAAAGAGAAAGGCTGCAAGCAAAGCAACAACAAAAGGAAAGTGAGCAGCCGGAGAAGAAGCCTTTTTTTGGGGGGGAGGGGTGGTTTGGGAGGACGACAGGCGGGCGCATGCACGTGCGGACTTACAAATAATCATTAGCTCCTAAGGGGAGGCTGGCATGAGCTTGTGAGTGGATTGGCAAGCGGTGGTTGGCATCGGACACGGGTGAGGCTTTAGTGCCTGCTTTGGCGACGCCTGCGGAGGGGCACAGCACACAACGAGTGGCCTCAGCAGGGCCTCGCGTTGCTCTCTCGCCCCCCCCCCGCGCGAGCGAGCGTCTCTCGTGCGAACCCGGGTGTTAGTGCCAGAGACAGGCAGAGGGAAAGAAGGGGTTAGTGCAAACGGGACTTGCGTGAGAGGGGGTGGCACCCGGTTCGGTGGTGCGTCACACTCGGATCCCAGTTGTCGCAGCTCTGGTGGGGTTTGTTTTGCTGCTGTTGTTATTGTTAACCGAGTGTCGTCTCACCGCGGAATTAATGCAAGCAAATCGTGGCTGCCGGCCACAGATTATGCTTCCTCCGGGGTACAAACACCTCGCATCCATCTCTCCCGCTTGAGCAGGGCTCACTTTGTGCCATCATCTCAAACTCAAATACATTGAACGTTTTATTTATTTTCTGGTTGCACATGCTTCCTTTTAATTTGTTTTGGAATTTTTGTCAGGTCCCATCATAATGAGTGGAAGGCCTTGTGCCCGATCCCTCGCCCTGGGAACTGATGAGGGATTCTACGAGTGTCCACGTCCTGACTCTTACTAATATTTACCCCTCCCCGCCCCCCCCCCCCCCCCCCCTCCCCACCCCCCTCCATCCTTCAGAAGTGATTTGGACACGAGCTTCTGGTCCCCGCACATGGATTGCCCCTCTGGCTTAAATATATAAAATCGCAAATGCCACTGGCGGAAACAACTTTTAAAATTAGTACACGATCGTGGTGCTCTTGACATGATGGCAGTTAAGAAATGACTGTTCGCCATGCTTGCTGGGTCCTGAAAAGGCGCCCCAGCGCCCATATCCCCAGATTGATATCTTCACGTTGGTCGAGCTTCGAACCCCGGAGAAGCCAGGCGAGTTAAACCCAGCCATGTTCTCGCCCACGCACACCACAGCCCATTGCCTGGCTCTAGTCTGGCTATACAGTCCTTTGGTCCTGTAACCCAGCAATGACCCAGAACTGGTACACAAGTCATGAGTTGGCAAAACAACCACCCATTATGCAACCACGCAGGGATTCTTTTTTTTTTTCCATTTTGCCAGTGCTGGGCATCGGTCTGAAAAACCAAAAGTAGAATTCGGGTTGCCAGGACGAATGCGACGGTGGCATTCTGTTGGTAGAAAACTACACAATGCCACTGTGTCCGTCACCGGCATTCTAGATCCCCGTCAACCTTGTCGCCCAGCGTGCCTCACCTCCATAGCCGGGTTTTCCTGGGGAATTTGCGTAAATGTTAGACCTTGGGAGCCGACGCAGCAAGCGACGGTGGCAGCGAGCGCAGTGGGGGGGGGCCCTCACCTTGCGCGCGTGCCACGTAGCGCGACAGCGTGACGCTGTCCCCGATGCCGCCGGACTCCAGTGGAATGGGCTCGGTCTGGAAGCGCTCCAGCATGGCCGCCACGCTGGGGAAGCAGAGGTGCTGCACGCGGCAGCAGCCGTTGTCGCTCACGGACAGCCGCAGGTGCTGGGGTGGTTGTGAGAGTGGGGGGGGGGTGGCGGAGACGCAAGGGGAACGGGACAGAAGGAGCAGACGGTTCAAGTGAGCGCCATGGAACGAGCGAGCATGCTCTGGTGGTGGGCACGCGGGGAAAGAAAAAAATTCTAGCAAGTGGCATCGCCGAGCTAAATTGGTAAACGTCTGCAGCCTGCAATTTAATTTTGCACGTAGGTGGAAAGAGATCGAGGAAGGCATTTTCGGTTCAAGCGTTCTTCACTGTCGAGTGTGCGTTTTCAAACCTGCTAGCAGTGTGCTCGCTGTGATTGGGAGTCGCTTGAAATTCGAGCACTGTGTTGTCAACAATCACATCCCTGCTACATTAGCGATTCCTGGTATCGGCGAACAAGAAACCATTCAACGGACCGTGCTGACCGCAGGAGTTGAACTTGCTGTTTGCCACCCCTGCCCCCACCCCTGCCCCCTGCCACGCCGAGCTTGAGCAAACCTCGTCGGTGATGGATTATGATTGTCACCGTCTCATAAGAATAAAACCCTCACCAACCTTGGCACGGCCCTGGTAGTTGAAGGTGAGCACATACTCCCCGCGCCGCGTCTCGCTCTCCCGCACCAGGAAGAGCCGTGCCGCTCCTCCCGCCGGTGAGCACCAGCTGTACCGCCTTGAGGCGTGACAGCGTGCCGTGGAACCACGGGCACTCCGACAGTGGGCCGTTGCAGTCCTGGGCGCCTGCGGTGACACGGGGGAAGAGAGGTTGGGGGTGGACAACGCAACGGGCATCTCTGTGAGCGGACGGTGCGAGAGAGATTACGCCCATTGCAAGAGATGGGGCGGGGGGGGGGGCCCGATGACCGCTATCGAGTGCACAGGCGGTGCAATTAAGCTGGGGTCTACAGGCCGGAGGGGCCCAGGTGACGGGCTATGAAGAGATGCAACATTGGGCGAAGGGGGCGCTTGCGCCTACCAAGCCGTGCCAACGGCGGTGAGACCCACGTGCGGGGGGGCCTGTGGCACCCGTGTGGGTGATTAGCACGGGGAAAAGTGACACCGTGTCGCCTAACGCAACCCCGTGCCAGTTTCCGCGTGGGCTGCTCCCTCCTGCGATCTACGTTGCGTCACGACGTGCCGTGGGGGGGGGAGTCTCTGGGACCCGGGTCGGTGGCTTCGTGGGGGGGCATACCCGCTTCACGAGCTTCTAAATTTACACGTTTCCAAGTAAAACGAACGAACGGGTGCAGACTGTCTGAACTCGTGTAATGTGGGCAGTGTGTTTTATTACAATTTAATTTTTCCATTTAAAAGCCAACCCCAATGCAATGCGCGCAGGCGTTTCGTGGGTTGCCAGACATTGGCTGATTAGTCATCGCGCTGAGTAACCTTCACACCCGGTTGTGGGGCCCTTTGCCACTCTCGTAAGCCTGAAAAAAAGGCCTCTCCGCGAGTCTCCTCCCTTACCAACCGTCGCTTTTTCTTCGGCCATCCTTCCGTCACCCATCCCACAATGGCACAAAACCTACAGTGTTGTGGATTTTCTTCAAACCCCCGCCCATCTGCGAGATGATCGCTCGCGCAACTCTTTGCAGCGCTTTAGTAGCCGCAGCGAAAACCTCTTTCCCCACCGCGCGACACGTGTGCGTTTGTTGCGTGGGTCTGTCTGGCAAGGATTTAATTTAAGGTCAGATCTTCGCCGTCGTGTTTGACAGGCCGGGTGGGTGCCCTAAGGTAGCGTCGCCTCGTTTGTGACACTCCCGTGCGTGACGCAACACCACGGGCGTTCGCCGGGAAACGCGATAAGAATCCGACACGTACGTCCGTTCCTTATCACCTTCGCATTTTGAATCCAGAAGCGATTGCGGCACATCGCCGCCGCAGGGCCTGGCGTGGGCGTTTGTAAATTTGTGCTTCGGGTTTTGATCATCTGCACGTTTCTGCTGTTAAAAAAAAAGATTTTCCATGGCGACGTGCCAACGCCATAGGCAATCGTGCACCAGCTATAGAATGTATTACTTAAATTAATGTTTTATCCACAGTGGGATCGTTGTCATCATCGGCCTGCGAGATACCGGCACATGGAGCCGAACGTTTTGTGTTCCAGCATAAATATTGTGGCTGTTGTGACCAGGGCAGCATATGGCGACCTCCGAAAAAAGGAATTGCGATCTGCTTATAAGAGCCAGTACAGCAAGTAGGTTAGACAGTTTTCTATTTGTCACCCCAAGTCCCTCTCACGCGCACAAGATTCAGAGATGGTTTATGAATAACCATATTATCGCTGTATCATCGTCACTTTTAATCAGTACGTTATCGAGCGAAGAGAGGTGATAGCTTTTAAAGTGACCCCTGAGATAATGGCCCGTAAAAAAGGCATGTCACAGAGTTTTGTTTTGAATCGTTTAGTTCTGAAAGCCGCTCTTGGGGTTTTTCCACCCCTCTCTCTCGATGGCGGTTCGAGCGACGATCAGGGGAAATTCCACTAGCAGTGGCGCTCGGAGAATTCTCCCACGTCAAACCGCGCGGCGGCACGCACGATTGTCACGCGGGACCGAGGGGGGGGAGTCGCAACGCAGAGGCTCGTGATCTCGGGTTCGTTCTTCGTCATTCTTCCGCCCATCGCTCACTTCCCTCCTCGGTCACAAGCGCTGAGAGAACGCTGCTGGAAGCACGGACGTCACGGTTTCTTCTCGATTCCTCTGCCGCTTATTTATTGTCAATTAATTTTAATGGCAACGTGAATAAACGGTCATTCATTTTGCCAATAGAGGACTGCAAAGCTTGGGCAATTGGCAGTGCCGGCTCACCGCCTGGCTGCTGCCTTGCAGCTCATCAGTGGTTTCTTGGCGATTGCGAGATGTGATTTGCATGAATGATGACGGAGTTATTTAAATATAAAACGAAAACATTAAACATTTCCACGAACTTGCTGCTTGGCCAGAACTCTTTTCGAATTAATGTCTGTCAGCCCAAGGGTTCAATGCCAAAATAAATAGAACGCTAAACAATAGGGTTTGTACAAACACAAAAATAAACATGAGCGGTTCGGGAAAACATCAAGTTAATTTCACTGTAATTCCACTCTGGTTTGTACTTTTACACAACCATCATCCTCCTGGGCTTGAAAGCCGCCCCCTGTGTTGCTCATGAGTTGAACGATCTGCACGTATCTGTATTCTGAGCGTTATTGATGAATGTCTGCTGAAGCTAGTAAGTGAGCATCCCGTGTCTGACTGAGTGACAAAGTCAATGAATAAATGAGCGAATTAATGGGCGACAGTAAAGCAAATATTAGTGAGTGAGTGATTGAGTGAGCGAACGGGTAAGCGAGCATATGAGAGAGTGAATGAGTGAGCGGGTGACGGAAGGAAGAAGCAACAGTGATTGAGAGTCATTGAGTGAGCGGGTGATTGAACGAATTAAGCATTTGCACAAGAGAGCGAGTAACACACATTTTAGGGTGACTGGAGGGTGACTGCAACTACGCAAGCTAGTGACTGAGGGAGCAAACAAGTGTGCGAGCGACGTGCGGGTGAGCAAGCATGCGAGCGTCGCGCGAGCCGGTGCACTCGCCTGTCGCCATGCTCGTGTCCATCGCGCCGGAGGCGATCATGGGTAGGAAGTGCGTGGGCTCGGGGCCCTGGCCGTGCACGGGCGCCCGGGTGGCACCTCCGGCGGGGCGCCGTCCACGAGGCCAAAACGGGAGCCGCCGCCGCCGCCGTCCCCGTCGAGGCTGCGCGGGCGGGCCGTCCTGTGGCTCCCGAGCCACCCGAGTGCTGCAGGCCTGAGCAAGGCACACGGCGGAGAACAACGCGGTGACGGGACCGTCCCTCCGACGGGAGGGCGTTAGACATCGCCGGCAACGAGGTGGACTTTGTATCCTAAGCGAGGGATTCTCCAAGCTCGCAACACTGACCCCCCCGCCCCGGCTAAATGGTCGGTCTTAAATACCACTCTTGAAATTCGACCAAATCAAAGCGATGTGTTCAATGAAACAAAAATCCACATCGCAAGAAAAATACGCATCTACGTGTTAAAAGAATACAGAAGGGTTGGGACGTTCGCTCGACCTTAACTGTATTAACTATACATGGTGGCGCATTAAACCCGCGCACGGTTCACCCCGCTTTGTGCCGGAAAAAAAAACAACGAGAGCTGCGCTCTGTGGGTGGAAGTTTTGAAGCGTTTACAAAAACCCCGGCCGTTTTACCTGGAAAAACCCCGGTTTTGAAACTCGGCCAGCGGCGACCGAATGGCAAACAAAAGCCCGCTGCCTAGAATCGATAGGGCCAGCGAGAGCCTTTCTCAGAAGTGCCATTTAAAATGCTATTTTAACCCATTCCGGCAGCCTGAAAGCGCAAGTTGAGCGGCAGAGCTGAGTTTCGTCCCACCCGCCGCCCCCCCCCCCGACTCCGCCCGCCCGCCCTCCTCCCTCGTGGTACAAGTTGCTCGTTGATCAAACGGGAAGCGAGGGAGGCGAGGGCCTCGGTATCGCCCGCGTGCCCCACCCGTGTGTTTTTTCGCGCCGCGGATTCTGCGACGTCGCGTTGCCTCGCTGCAGTCCCTCGCCGTGGCGCTCGCACGTGGCTCACGGGGAGTCGGCTGGAAGGGACGCGCGAGCGTCGCTGGCCACCGCAACCTAGCGCTTGGCTTGACGTTGAGAAATATTTAATCACTTTTTGATAAAAAATCAAAACCGATGTCAAGGTTTCGGTAGTTTGTGTTTTCCCCCGCATAGCTTAGAAAAGCCACTTAATAACGTGTACGCTCCTGACGTTCAGGTGAACTGTTGGAAACCCGCTTGCTATGCTGCCTGGCTCGTTATACGAAGGGAAACCTGGTTTCCTCAATCTGAGGCCCCGTAAACTGAAGGGTTCGCGATGTTTGTACTAGCCATGTAACGATCGTGGATAATAATCAGGACAGCGACTTGAGTTTGATCCAACATTCAGTCGCGCGCACTGAGCATTGTATATTATTTAACAACTCACGTGCACCGTGGTAATACCGTGCGCTATTACGTTGAGGCTAATCGTGCGAGAAAAAAAACAACCCGAACGAATGAAACGGACCAAAAACGAGAAACGCAACGATCGACACGGTAACATTTTTCTCGGGTAGAATCTCCTTCCCGAACAATCACGGCAAATCGAATCGCCGGGGCAGGTGGCGGTGGTGCGACCCGTTGCCCATCGGTTGCGCACCTTGCGTCGATGCGCTCATGTCGGACGAAATTCTGTGGATGGAGTTGTCGGAGGGCGAACTCCCGAGCGCCTGCAGCCTCGTGCCTTCGTTCCTGAGCAGGGGAGACACGGCGGAGGGGGACGGTGAGACACGCCGACCCCGGGGGGGGGTCATAGCAAACCCCCCCTCCCTTGCTGCTTGCTCCTTCATTCATTCCTTCGTTCGTAATTTGTTTACAACACGATCAGCGTATGAAATGATCTTCAAGGTCCGCATGGTGAAATGCGAAACGGAGTTTGTTCAATATAATAAAAATAAAAAAATAAAATTACAAAACGAAATAATAATTAATAAAAATCATCAGCAAGAACACATGGCACACGCACATGCTAGGGGTTGTGATGCGATACTTTTAACTGGATGCGGGGCAAAGGCGGTAGCGCAGTGCTTGGTGTGCTGCGCTAAGAACCAACCAACCTGAGATCTATTCCTATCAACTGCGAACAAACAACAATGTTCCACCACCACCACTGAGCGCTGACTAGCTTAGCAAAGTGCGGTTATAGCAATTCTTTGATTGACGTGCCACAATGAGGCCCTGCCTGATCCTGCAGTGGATTGACAAAGTGCTGTAAATCCAGATGCGGGGCTGCTCAGTTGTGATTAGTTAAATTTTTTGCTTGCGAGTGGCGTCAATGATTTTCGCCGTGAGCTGCGTGTAACATTACCCCGGCGTTAGCACCAAAAAATGGGTTTTTAAATTGCGAGGCAGCTGCTTCGGAGGATGTTTGTTCTACCCGCCACCCCCCCCTGGATGTTCGCACGGTGACTCGTAAAACCAGACTTTGCACCAAATCCGAGCTGCCCTTTCCAAGCAATTTACAAACGTAAACGCCCTCAAGCAGTGAGTCACAACGACGGTGTGGGGCCGTGCGACGCCGCTCGCACATTTTGGAAGAGACACTGCAGGGGTAGAATGGGGTGTTTGGGTGGGAGTCGGAGAGGGACAGCGGTTGTCGAGTGAAGGCCGGGTGGCGTTCAACTCGGGGGGGGGGGGGTGATGGGGGAGTGTGTGCCTGACGGGGCCCATGGGGCCACGTGGTCCGGAGCATCTGGCGCCTCTCCAGAAAGCGGCAGTCGTGGTTTTTCGTGGCGGGGCTGAAATCCCACGTGCGGTTCCAGTGACCCCATGTAAAAAAGTGGCCGAATTTTTGTTGGCACAGCGTAGCAACGTGGCTGTTGTTGTTGTCGTTGTTCCTGATGTTTTGTTTTGTTGTTCGTGGTTATGATGATGATGTTGTGATTGTTGTTCCTAATGTTGCTGTTTATTATTGGATAAAAGTCTCAAGTCGCGGTTGGATTGGGCAACGCTTGTCAAACGCAACAATAAAAAATCCAGCAGGGTAAATCGGTGAGAAAATAAAAAGAAATTCTCACGAATTTAGTTTGGCAGACTGAAATTAAATGAAATGCGCTGAGATTTCATGCTAAGTCACCTATCCCTGTGCAGTTTTCAAAACCGGTTCGTTGATCTATTTTGGCAGTAACCCTGCAACTAATCGCGCGGGACGATGACCTCCAGTGACAGCGGCGACGTGTGCTCTATTTGGCCAGGCAGCCGATCGCGTGGCCTCCGCCTCACGGCTCCAAGATTCAAGGTGACTCCCGGTGAAGCTCTCCTGCTCTGGGGAGCGGTGGGAGGGGCATTCAGAGGGCATTCTAAAGGGCAAGGGGTGAGGGCAGGGAGAGAGCGTTTGCAGGAGCGGAAAATCCGTCCACGGCGGTTTATGGGAGTGTTGGATTTTATGGGTCCTGGGCAGGTGTCAAACAACGGTGAAATATTTTCGGAACTTTCAACCTCATTCAATGACGAAGTTTCAAATGAAACCTCATTCATTGCAAATAAAGTGGTCATGGGGTCGGGGGGGGAGTTCTCTGGTAAAATACAAATATACAGAACCACAGATTAGCCCTCCGTTACATAGACGTGATTGGTTTATGGAAACGCGACCGATTCCTGGAAACCTTGTAGCCACTATAGATTCTAGATGCACCACAATGGCAAAAAAAACATTTAATTCTTGGACGTAAGTCGAGTCCGTGAATCGTGACAATTCTATGAATTGTTGTTGTCTGGGGGGAGGCGGATAGGGGGAGATGATTGATTACATAAACGGCGATGAATGTCCTGCATTCGCGTCGACAATTACTGGCGAGGGAGGGAGGGAGCAATGGGAGGGAGGGTGGGAGAAATAGGAGGGAGGGAGCAATGGGAGGGAGGAAGCGGGTGATGGTGGGAGCGACCGAGCGAGGGTCGATTAGTGGAGCGGTGTTCCACACTCACCCAAGCCGCAAGCAATCCTTAATGTCGGCCAGCCATGAGTGCATCTGTAGAAAATCAACCGTTTCCAGGATGTATTCCATCGAATCCCTCGTCTGCAATCAACGACACACAAACACACGCATCAGCCGTTAACCGCTGTGACCTTTCAGAGTAATAATATGTGTGTGCAACAGCAGTGACTTGCAGCATCAGCATTTCTGGTTTTGGAATGTGTGCGAGTGTATGTCTGTAGGTGAGTGGACGAGTGCATCTCATGCACGAGCAGCACGAGTGTGGCTATGCAACCCAAGCTGTGGACAGTATATAGTAAACCAAGGAGGAAGAATAATACTACACGAACACTCAACTCCTGAAGCCCTCTCGTGGATGGCAGACCTCGACATTGGCATTTAGCTGCTGAACGCATAGTGAGTAAGTGAGTGGGCGAGTGCCCGAGCGAGCGAGCGAGCAATTGTTTGTACGAACTGTCTATCGGCGTTGGGCTGAGCAAGCCAAGGCACGGGGCAGCGTCCTCAACCGCTGCAGCGGGAGGGGAGGCCCTCTTATCTGCACGACTGCTTGCGTGTGCAAAAAAATAAAAGTTCACAAATAGTCCGAATGGCTTCGGGCTAAGGCTGCTAAGACATGCACTGATATACTAATGGCCATTGTTTGTTTTTTTGCCATTGCAAACCTCAACGACGAGACCCCAAACTGGGGAACGCTGCCATAAAATTTCTGGACAAGCGGGGAGAGAACACAAAAAAACCAAGACGACTACACGAATGCTCGACAGTGCACGCAGCGAGTCTGCCGACTGCGCAAGAACGCTACAAGCGAGACGTCGTTTACCCGCGTAATTGTATCCTCTTAAAGCGGTAAATACATATTCAAGATGCTTCGCCACAGGCGACATTATCTCCGCTGCTGCTGCTGCTGCAACAACCAAACTCGTTCTACAAACTACTTGAGTGGGCTTCACGCAACCTCCGCAAGCCTTCAAATGGAATCTCGGGAGGGTGACAGGGAGGGGGGAGGCCGGGGTGGAGTGCCAATCCAACACGTTGGGCAGTGGGCTCGCTGGCGGCTGATGTAAGAGGCACGGGAGGTGACAACAGAGTGAGCGACGCCACGCGATGACCATTGATTGGGCCCGGCAACCCCCACCCTTCCCACCGCCCCGGACTCCCCCACAAACGCTCTCAAGCTCGAAGCCCATCAACCAAACTAAGGCACCGAAACGACCACAACGCATTCACAATAAAGGTGTAAAGATGAGGGCCCGGTTATGGATTCCAAGTCCCGGTTGAGTCTCAAGATCTCTCCCTCGAGGGACCTGACTTGGAACGTTTGGCCAATTTCGTGATTTAGGTATTTTAGTTCCTTCACGGGGGAGGAAACCGGAGTTGCCCGGAGGGGGTGGGGGGGGCACCGAAAATTCCGTGCAGATATTACGGGCTCGCTGGCATCCTACTTTCTGTGCCGCAATTCCCACCGGTACGCCTCGTGTATATCTCCGCCGGTGGCTGTTTTTCACGAGCGTGCGACCCCTAGCACGATCCGCCAACACAAGGAGCTGGGCACGCCGGCGGCTTCCGCCGCGACCGAAAACACGTGTCCAAGCTGCCCTAAGTTTTGCCGTTGCCAAGAAAACAGCGCCAAACAAAATCTAAGCAAAGCGGCCGATAAATCTGCATTTCCAGGCGGTGGCGTTTATTGCCTTGAGTGCGATGGGGGGGGCCGCCGGCTCCTCGAATCTTACAGACGGCTCGCGTGTGGGGGAAACAAACAAACATCAGCTTCTGCAACTGCAACTTACGAGCAGGGCCACCTCGGTTCAATTCCCGGCCATGGTTAACGTGGGCGGCAAGTGATACCAGAACTTGTCTTGAACTGCCAGCCCCCCCACCCCACCCCACCCACTGAGAGCCCCCCCACAATCATCAAGCTGCAGTGACCAGCATGGTGAAGTATGGTCAAACAATTAATCCCGATGACTGGCACAGAGGGGGACACCATCAACCAGCAGTGGATTGATTGGCAGTAGTTGTTAATAGCGCATGAAGTTAGATTTTTTGCATCTGCCTGCACAGAGCGAATGATGGGCGGTGCTCACCTCCTTTGGCAGCCCTGGGCCAAGTGGTGGAAATTCCTCATTATTATGTTCAGAAAATGCCTGTGAAATGTTCACTGTTTAAGCCCTCCTCAGACCACCACCCCCTCCACCACACAAAGGCTCCATTTTCTTTTACGTTACCTCGATTTTACTTGCATTTACACAACTATTCCCGACTCTCAACACAAAAATAGGCCTTATACATTTCTAAAACCATTTAAGATTAGCGCGGTGATCGTGGCTTTTTGTTCTTTACACCCAAGTCAAAGTTCATAGGTCATGCAGAGCTCATCATCATTACCATGGGTTCCTGGTTCCTTCCTGTCTGAATAAACCCTGACACATCTCTGCTCTGCAAACAATAGTCAAGCAAGTTCTGTGACCGGATGGACTGACGCACAGACAAACAAAGTTTCTGAACAATGTGGACATGGGAAACCAGTCTCTGTGCAATAGAAGCATTGTTGACTTTACTGTGCGCGCACCACGTGTTACCGCGCACTCCAGATGGTACTCATTTTATCAACCCTAGAGGGACGACGACGATTGATGATGATGACAATGCTGGGGGGCCGAGCCGACCCTGACCAGGGTTTAAACTCACGATGTCGTGAATTTAGGGGGGCGGTGGGGAGGGGGGGCCTGCACCCTCCACCAACTAGAGCTGCACATCTGCCAGCAAGGGCGCTCGGCCTTGGTTATCGCTTCTCTCGCTAGAAGTGTCATCTTGAGTATTATTGTTGATATTATTGTTACTGGGGTGCGTGTTCTGGTTGAGGCAGGCGCTGTGTCGTAACGGCGGTACAGTCCGAGAGAGCGGGCGGCGAGCGAGCGAGCGGACGCTCCTGTAATTGTGTAAACATTCATGCTGCGTTCTGCAGCGAGAGATAACGGTGCCCCGGGCAGCACAGCAGCATGGCAGGCTCCGTGGCCGACTCCGCCACCGCCGCCACCACATTGTGTTTATTTCACAAACTCGCCTACCCGCTAAAAAAAAAAAAACCACCGTCCCATCTAGTCCTGTCTGAAAAAAAAANGCATTTGCCATCTTGACTGGTTNATGCGGGGAGNATGTAGCCCTTCGCCATGGCGCTGCACAACTCGCTCCGATGCGTCACGCAAGTCCCGGCGAGGAGTTCTCATTTTATCCCGAATCCCCGTTGGCGGAGTGCGTGGGTGGAAACGATTAAGAGGACCCGCGCGGCACTTTATTTGGTCTCGGTTTCCTGCCGTTTGGACAGCTCGCGACCCCCGGATGGGGACTTGGCGAATGATCCTCCCCCATCTCGATCTCTGTGTCTCTCCCGTGTCTCCTGAGGACTGCGGCGGCATCCAAATTAAAACAGCTCCTCGTGTGTCCTGTCGCTGGCCGAGCCGCAGGCATGGCCGACTGACGCTCGCGGATGTTTTCAGAGCATGCGCGTATTTAAGTTTATGGGAGGTTTTTTTAGATGAAAAAATATATATTTTGTAAAAAGTCAACGGTTTTTGTTTGGGGGCTCTCGTCCAAACGGCGATGGATTAATTTCCTCGTAATGTAATGCTTGCAATTTATTTTTTTACTTCCTCTCTCTTGCCACATGAACATATATATATTTCGGATTGCTACATATGTTTAATGAAAATACGTAAAAAAAAACATTGAGAGAACTATTGCAAAAATGTAATTACTATAACTATATACTGCAAACATGTGATTTGCATTAGGTCCCTTGGTATAACTCTTATTATCCACTCTACTCTCTGGCCTCTCTAAGTGCCATGAAGAAGGACCATTGTCTAAAACGTCACCTGTTATTTACTCTTTCAAGGCCAAGGTGTTAGTGACTAATGCGTTTAGTTTTTATTTTACATACTAGACATCAGACTCAAAAGAGGTCGGTGGTGGTAAGCGAACGAGGTTGTTATGTGGGAAGGCGACTACGAAGGCAGGTTCGTAGATAGGTAGGTGAAAGATAAGTTGGTGGGCAGGTCGGATTAATGTTGAATCCTAAGACTCACAATGCACGCATCGTTACCGTCTTTTGTAAGCGTCGTTGTCTTTCAACTCTTGCGTGACGAACGCCGTGGGTTCACGTCACGGGTTCACGCCACGGGTTCACGCCACGGGTTCACGTCACGGGTTCACGTCACCGGTTCACGTCACTGGTGCAGCAATGAGCGGCCACAACGATCGCCAAAAATGTTCAAGGATCACTCCTCGAATCGAATCGCGCCCCGAAAGACCATCGCTCTCGTTAGTTTCCACATCGCCTCCCTGCGATCTCCTGTCACTGCCACCACTGCCCACAATATTGGGCTGTGGTCGCCTCGTAGCTCAATGGGCCTCACCAGCTGGCATAATAAAGCCTGAGTCTGAGGGTGTCCATGTAACTCTATGAACCTCTATGCAATTCTACGATTCTCCAAGTAACTCTGTGGATCTCTATGCAGCTGTGTAACTCCAATGCCCTGTGGACTGCCACCGCTGCGCCAGCGTTCTTGGGCTGTGGCCATCCTTGCAACAGAGCTGCTGCTCGGCTCAACGGGGCCTCACCGACTGCCGTAACAAAGTCCTGAGCTCGACCGCGAATGTGACGTGCCCCCCTCTTTGTACAGGGCGGCTCGGCAGTCCATACGCAGAGGGGTAGGGAAAGGCCCCGTTGAAGGAGTGGGGGGGGGGGTGCAGGGAAGCGAGAGCGCGCTGTGCAGTGCGCTCGGTGGGGGGGGAGTCAGCAACTTCGTCCGCCAAACTCCCCGGAGTTTCTTTGCTCCCCACCCTCGCCCTACCGAGGTTGTCCGAGGCAAAGCGCCAAACCGGGCACGGCCGGCGGAAGATGCTCCCCCGCATCAACCAGGCAATCATGCGGGCGGGGAGAAGGGCTGGTGGACCACGGGGAGGAGAGGCGGTGGACGATCGTCACGCGATCCGGCGGAACCGGGTTCCGTGTGGCCGAGCGTCGCAGCGGCGAGGAGGGATGCCGTGCCGATTGCGCGTCAACGCGTCTGCGCGTGAATCTCGCGAGCGGAAGGATCGACGTTCGAAAAACAAATTCCTACCACTCCGTTGCTCATGGACAACTGGACCATGAGAGTGCGCGTTCACGTGAACCGTGCACATACCTGCGTGCGTGTACACACGTATGTGACACACGCGTGGAGTCTATACTGTTGTTGTCACACCGGTTTCTCTAAATGAGGGGACTTTCTGTCTCGTTGGGCTCTTGACCGGCTTCAATAAGGGACTCGTATGCCTGGCTCAGTGCTACATGTGTCCATTCTGCCTATTCCTACCCGCATACCTAAACCAACAGGGTCTGTTCCACCGCGGTGGCGAGATGTTAACTACCTCGTCGGGTGTGCAGGAGGTCGTGGGTTCGATCCGGACCCTGACGCCTGCTGCTGTAAATTTCCACACGATGAGCCACTTCGTTGAGCTATCATTTGTGGCCAGGTCGCTTCTAAGAAAAAAGCTATATTTAGATCAGTGGGCCTTACCTGGTAAAATGAAAATAGTTTGGAATAGTTTCAAAGTTTAATTTAGACCTCCCATCAATTGAATCTCACTGCTTCTCCATCCATGGTTCCTGGGTCTTTCTCACCACTCCCTCAAGACAGCGAACCTCGCCGCTCCGCGCGGCCTCAGGAGTGAATCCAGACCCGGCAAAGGAGCGAAAGCGACGTCACTACCGCCACCAACGCCGCCGCCGTTTGGTGGCGAGTGACGGATGGATATCAGTTTGCTCAAATTCTGCGCATTCGCTGTCGAGTCACGAATCCGCCCTGGCCAACGTGCACGTTCAGCAAAAACCGTACTTTCGTTCCGCCGCAGCTGTAACCCACAGAGGTCATTTGTTGCTGAGCCAGCAGCAGCGAGGTCGCAACCTCCGGGGGGGGGGGGCATCTCACCGCAACGATTGGGCCCCCCCCCTCCCCGTTCTTGCGCCACTCTCGGCCGCTACGTGACGGGGAAGCGGTGACGTCCGTCGGCGGAGCACCGGAATAAATGAATTGAAAATGCTTAACGAACGTAAGAAGCTCTTCTGCTTTTAAGCGGCGCGTAATGAAACGGGTTGCGTCTGCGTGCGTGCGTGCGTGTGTGCGTACGCGCTTGTGGATGTGCGCTAAGTAATTAATTAATCGCGCCTGCCCGGAGACTTGTGAAGAGCGACATGCGAGGGTTTCCGGCGCGACTATCTCGCGGCGTGCAGACGACGCGTGGTTTCCTGCCACCGCCGTGAGCCCAGCCCCAGGCCGTATCGGTCGCGACACTGCCGAGTATTTTCGGCAGCGCAAATAGAACCCTTCTGGGAATTTGAGAGGCCCTTTTTTTTTTCATGTGCAGTGTTTTATCAGCTAGAACGACTTTCCTGTTCATATGTACAATGGATATTTTTTTTTTCTTCTCTCTCCTTTATTTTCTCTCCCCTATTTTCCTTAACAACAAAAAAAATGTCACGCTAACTCGGTCCGCTTTGCTGCGAAAGGCCGATGTGGCGCTGCCAAGTTTGCGCTCGCCGTGCGATGCGTTTTTTTTGTCCACGGCGCGTACATGCGTACGTTCGTTCGTGTGCGTGAGTGAGTGGGTGCGTGCTTGAGTGATTGGGTGCGTGAGTGGGTGCGTGAGTGGGTGAGTGATTGGGTGAGTGAGTGAGTGGGTGAGTGGGTGCGTGAGTGAGTGAGCGAGCGAGCGAGCGGNCGAACAAGTGAGCGCGGCGTCGAATGCTAGAAATGCTGTTACTGAAAATGAGAAGGATCTGCAAAGCAACGTTGTCAACCGCATCCCCTCGTGCATCGCTCGAGTTGTTCTCTCGCTGCCGCCCTCTGTCCGGCTTCACCCCCGCCTCCCCCCCCCCCCCCCCCCCTGCGCCTCCTCTACCCCGTGTCTGGCCGCGTTTCTCTGCGACTTGCGTCCGGGATGTGTCCGAGACACGCGACGTTCACCGGTAATGAACGCCGCCACCGCGTTGGCGAGACGCGCGCCGGGTCCTGTCGTCCCGGTGCAGGCCTGGGTCAAAAGCGATTGTCGCCGTGTCGTGTGTAATGAATTGTGATTGTGTCATCTGTTATGAATTGTGTTTTTGGTGTCATCTCTCTAATGGATTGTGATTGTGTCATCTGTAATGGATCGCAGCCGCAATGGAACTGCGCTAACGTTGCTGCTGTAACTGCACTAACTTTCACTGACCCCCAATGTCTCTCCCCGTGTCTCTCCCCGTGTCTCTCCCCGTGTCTCTCCCCGTGTCATCTCCCCGTGTCTCTCCCGTGTCTCTCCCCATCTCCCCGTGTCTCTCCCGTGTCTCTCCCCGTGTCTCTCCCGCGGTCTCCCGCGTCTCTCCCGCGTCTCTCCCCGCGTCTCTCCCCGTGTCTCTCCCCGTGTCTCTCCCCGTGTCTCCCGCGTCTCTCCCCGTGTCCTCTCCCCGTGTCCTCTCCCCGTGTCCTCTCCCGTGTCTCTCCCGTCTCTCCCCGTGTCTCTCCCCGCGGGCCCCCGTGACCCCACGTCGTGAAACGAGGATGCGTGGAACGCACCTTGAGCACGAAGGTGTTGTCCTTCTCGGGCATCTCCAAGGGGTTGGTCTTGCGCACCTCCAGGATGGAGGAGCACGGCACCGAGATCTTCGCTTTGCTCGACTGCAGGACACAGCACGAGGGTCGGGGTGGAGGGGGGAGGCACGAGGCAGGTTCACAGCGGCCGTGCGTACAGGTGTGGTACGCGGGTGTGCGTGCGGCGAGCGCGCGCGTCGGTTGTTAGTCACAGGCGTACCGCGCGATGATCCCGAGTTTGATTCCCGGGAGACACAGTCGAGCACCGCGGGTATCTGGTGCAGGCCACACGACGATTCCCACCACGGTCACAAGTAAACGGAGTATGGTCGAGCAACTCCCATGACCGACGCAGCGCCGGGAGGCCTTCATTGAGTAGTTGGGTTGACAAAGAGCCAATACAAATTAAAATGGCGTGGCAGCGGTGGGGGGGAGTAATAATCGTGATCAGCCATGATCAATCCACTGCTAGAATGAAAGCCGCCCAAACCCCCGCCAAGCCATCATCGCCTTTCATCGTCTCGTCGCGAAGAGCCGATTCACGGGGCACCTGTGTGCGAGCCGATATAATCGTTAGGCGGCAAGGAGAACGAGGGGGCTGCCTGGGTGAAGTGGGGGGGGGGGGGCCCAACCCCCCTCCAAACGGAGCGTTTCTTCCCGCACACGACGATTATCGTCGCCGTTCATTTTCCGTAATAAGGGCAACAGAGACCCACGGCGCGGCGGTTAAAGAGCGTCGATCGGGTGTCGCCTCTGCCGTCAGCTGGCCGGAGCGCAGTTTTATTGACTCCCCACCCCCCCCNGTCTGCTTCGAATTTCCCATTTCGCTCCAGAGACTCTCGCATGTTAAAATGTTTTTCTTCCGAAAACTCTTTTCTCACGGCGTCGCTTTCTTGCACGCACCGACGCATCTTTATAGCTTCCTCCGTATCGTTGTCGTACATTTTTTTGCCATCTTAACCGTGGGAGGGGGGGGCGATAAAGAATTCCTTTTTGTTCAAAAGAGGCACCCAGCCAACGACGGCGGTTTGGCTGCATGATGCCCTAAAAATGTATTTTTACGTCCACCTTGGTGTTAGCTCGAGGGGACCTCTAGAGAGAGAGCCTCCAGAGGGAATTTTGGCCAAATGTCTCATAAGAGATGGGAGGGCACCCACACTTTGCCCCACCACACGCGGATCCCGCCGACCGACCGCCGACCGTGGTGTACACATTCATACCGCCGGGCGCACAGAGGCGGGTGGGGGGGGGCGGTGATTTTCCGAAACTCGCAAGAATTGTGGAACCGCGGTGACCCTCCCCGTTGAGAGTCCGGCGCGCTGAAACCATCGGCACTGCGGAAGCAACCCCCGCACGGCGAACAACCCGACAGCGGGGCCGCCCAACGAAAGCCAGGGCCCCCCCCCCTCGCACCGCGGGGCCAATCGTCGGGAACGAAAGCCGCGAAGCGGTCCAACGGAGAGGGGGCGAGAACGTGTCGCGTCCTGTTTTTATCTTTTTTGTGTGCGCGTGTAACGCCGCTTTCCAAACAAAAACAAAACACAAATGCCCTTGCTCGTTGTGACCCGTCCAGTGGAGCTGCGACGGGGCTAAGTGATAGCGACGTTGCGCCGCCGCCACTCCGGGCATCGATTGAACCAATCGACCTTTGTCCCCCCCCCACCACCACCCCTCGAGCTCCATTTTCTTCTATGCATTGGGAATGCACGAAAAACAAAAGCTGGGGGGCTGGGGCTCCCTCCCTCCCCACTCGTCTGCCCGTCGGCTACGGACCGACCGGCCAACCAGCCGGCCCGCGATTGCTCACGTGTGCTCTCGTGCGCTTTACAGTGGCCGTCGTTTTTGTTGTTGTTTCTTTTGTTTACTCCTCACTGCTCGCAAATTCGTGCTCCCGAGCGATGGACTTTGCGGGCCTCTCCACCCCTGCTCTGTAAACCAAAAGCGAGCTCCGTCGTTTTAGGCGTTTTATTTTCGCAAGCAGGGAGGGGGGGGGGGGNAGGAAATAAATAAATAATGCCGCCGCGGGCATCGGCGCTCCGTGAAAATCGAGCATGCGCGGAGCCAAGCGGCATTTGCGATTGCGAGCAATGACAATGTTTGACGGCAACTGTACAATTCTACGCTTCATTTGTCTTCCCGTTGTTCTCATCTCTTCTCCCCATTCCTCACAATCCTCCCTCCCTGCTTACAATCTGATCCCTGGGTGCTTCAGGTCCTCCCCCCCCCCCCCCCACAACTCAATTCAACCACCTTGTCCTCGCTCGTCAACTCATTCATCCGGCATGCGCCCAAGCTCTTCGGATCTCGGAAGCTAAGCGGGTTTGAGCCTGGATAGTATTTGGATGGGTGACCACCACCACCAAGGCTTGCCGGGTGTGTTGTAGGCATGGCAAGCTGGGAGGTGAGTGTCCAGACGATCGTTGCTGAGCGTCACTCCCCCTCTGTGCGGTGTCCTTCAGGTTCGTCAATTTTTGTCCCAGATGCCCTCACGAGTAACGGAATTGGCCCAAACATCCCAATGCAGGACGCCCCTCCTGGTGTCCCCGCAGTTTCCCCTTCTTCTTTTTCTCAAAGACTTCACAGTACGATCCGAGACCGACCATTCTTACCACACGTCCGCCTCCGCGCCTTATATGTAAGGTTTACCGTCAATGCGTCGTGAAATCCAAATTCCTGAATGAGCACGGTCGCCGGTAACAGTACACGCCGTTGCCTCGAATGAACTGGGCCCTCGATTTGCGCTCACAGGCACCGGTAACAAATTAGCTTTTGGTAAATTATGCTGGGGGGGGGGTGGTGGGTGGGGGGGNCGCGTTACGTAAGTGAGAGCGCGATGTGATGCGTGACGCTGCAGTGGTGGAGCCAGCGGTTCCCTGCGTGTGGCCTCCCACGCAGCCTCGTCGAGTGTGAGAAACGCAACACGCAGACGAAGCCAGTCGTCGGCTCTCCTGCTACGGACGTTTCGCCCACCGCTCGCAAGAATTTGTCATCAGCTGTCCCTTTTTTGTTTGCTCTTTACGAGTCTGATGCATTTACACCAAACCGCAATATTTGCCACATTTGCAAATATTTTCCGGATCAGCTTTGTGCCCTCGACGATGAGTCAACCCACGGCGCGGAACACGTCATGGCGGTGACGCCGTGTCTCTGGTTGCGTGTTTATTTCTAAACATTCAGATATTATCGTCGTTGTCCGTGCGCACAGGGGCATCGCGAGGTCACATTCCTAAAGCGCCAGCTTCTCTCCTCCTCTTGCATAAAGCGCCAAGTGCGTGGAGTATTCTAAATGTAATTTTTTTTATACATATATACTTTTAGCGCACGCGATGCGATATTCTGGGAGGCGGCGGTGGCAGCAGCAGCGAGGGGTATCGTGAGCCGCCGCTCGGTTGCCACCGCGGCGTTGAGGGCACTTCGCCCTCCCAGGAGCACCAGTCGGCGTTGTCACCGACGTCGATCTGAAACGCGCCCAGGTCCCGTGAGGCCCAAGAAGCTAAGAGCCAGGGCCGAGCCTGCGGAGAGTTGCGTGGACGCGCGGCCACCGATGACCGTGCAGGTCGGTCGCAGGGCCTGCACAGGAGCTACGTGTGGAAAGCATTTACTACTAAAACTAAAAAGTGTTTTTCTTCTACCAGGTAAGGCCCACTTAAATGCGTAGCTCTTTTTCGGATGAGACCTGGCCACAAATGATAGCTCAACGAAGCGGCTTATCACGTGGAAATGTATGGCAGCCAAACACCCTCGACGCACACGTTGATTCTAAACGTGGAGGGAAAAAACTGGAGGACTCGGATAAAAATCCACGTGACCATGGGTAGAACGAGCAAACTTCAAGCGTACATTGTTGTACTGTACTTCTGCGCCATATGTTTATGCTACCCGCCGTCACCAACACCGCACTCACTCGCGTGGCAGAGGCCGGTCAAATAACTCTCACGACCAGTGTTGACACGAGGGCTTAACTTGTCGGCAGCACACGGCACACGCAGCCTCTGCAGAGTCAATCGCTGAACAGATCTCAGCTTCATCCTCACAGCGGCTTTTGTGGCTCGCCATCGAACAAAGACTGCATCGCGCGCTTTCAGATGTGCTTCTGCGGTCGTCTGGAATGCTCTTCCTTACGATATTAGGAAGCCGCTGGAGGCTATGCACTTTTACATCTAGATTGAAAACTAATTTCTCGAACTGCTTTTTGCGTTTCATTTGTTGTCCTCCACCCCCACCCTCGATGAGCACGGCTGGCGACGTACGCTACGAAAGAAGTTCAACATGCTTACACACATACTGCCCGTAGATTCAACATAGACTAACACTGCCCATAGACTCAACACTACCCATAGACTCAACACTGCCCATAGACTAACACTGCCATAGACTAACACTGCCCATAGACTCAACACTGCCATAGACTAACACTGCCCATAGACTCAACACTGCCCATAGACTCAACACTGCCATTTATTTTATACTTCCCTTAGACTTTACCGAAAGAACCAAGACTGCCCAAATCGAAACTGCCATAGACTCAACACTGCCCATAGACTCAACACTGCCCATAGACTCAACACTGCCCATAGACTCAACACTGCCCATAGACTAACACTGCCCATAGACTCAACACTACCCATAGACTCAACACTGCCCATTGCCTCAGCACTGCCCATAGACTCAACACTGCCCATTGACTCAGCACTGCCCATAGACTAACACTGCCCATAGACTCAACACTACCCATAGACTCAACACTACCCATAGACTCAACACTACCATAGACTCAACACTGCACCTCCGATGATCACGGATGGCCACGTACAGCGAGAAAGAAGTTGTGCACACACAAAAACACGAAGACAAAGACCCCCGTGTAGCCTGTAACAGACTGTTGGAGCAAGTGCTGTTAGCGAGCACCTATGAAGGCCAGCACGGCACACGAGGGGGTGGCTGGCCAGCACCACGCCCGCCCACCTTTGTCTCCCTAGTGGCGATTCTCACACATCGCACCACGTACTCATTTGAGGCCGAGTCGACCTAGGGGAGGCCCAGGACTGGTGCAGATAATCGTCACCGACGATGTTGGCCGTGATTGGGAATCGAACCCGGATCGCCAGGTTCGTAGCGCAGCGTAGCGCACTACACTACCGCTCACACACACCGTGAGAAGTGCATACACGCACGTACACGCGTATCTACTACTGCACGGAGAAACTCGATTCGTTGCGGGCCTCTCAAAGATGATTGATCCCACCCCGTGCCCCACCACCGCCCATCCTGCGGTGTGCTGTCGGTGGGGACACGTGTGACACGTCGTGGCGTAGAGTTTTGTTCTGCGAGCGCTCCTCCGTGGGGCAGGGACCCCATCGGCGGACCCGGGGGAGACGAGGCGGGATGGGGATGTGGCGCGGGCGGGCGGAGAAGAGCGAAGAAGAGAGATGAGGTGGCATCGTGTTGGGCATGGGATTGGCGGAGGCCAACGGGCACTCTGTGTCCGTGTGCGAGTTGGGGATTGGATTAGTGAGGGTGGGGGGTGCAGGGAGGGTGTGGGTTACGCATGTTTGGTTCTTCCTTTTCTCGGAATTAGCCACAGGGCTCCCAGCCCAGAGGAAGTTTGAAGAGGTCTGTGAGATTACTGCCAGTTTCCGCTCGGTTTATTCGCTGGAGCAGCAGGCGAGTTAGGGAGCCGAGGGAGGGTGGAGGCTGGAAGTTTGGGGCGGCGGATGGGGGAGGTATGGCGGGGGGGGTGCTTGTGTTGTTTGGGAGCAATCGGTGGGGAGGAGAGGAGAGTAAGGAGGGGGTGAGACGGTGGGTGGGAGAGTTCGGAGCCAACAGTGATCGAGCGAGAGGAGAGTGTTGAGGAACAGGGAGAGAGGCTAAATTACGGAGAAACGCTCGGCCGATCGTGTGACATCGGAACCGTTTTCGTTGTGAAGGAAAGCCGCCTCGGAGGATTCCATGAGCTGGGCGATTGGCGGACGCGTCCGTCAAGTTACCGCCGGTGGACACGTAACAATTGTGCAAATATCGTTGTTGGATTTCGCGTTAAGTCGCTTTACATAGAAGTGAGGTATCGAAGTGGCTCTCATGGGGAGGACTTTGATGATTAAAACAAAAGACAAAGATTACCCGTATAGCCTGTAACAAACTGTTGGATCAAGTACTGTTAGCGAGCACCGTATAGCCTGTAACAAACTGTTGGATCAAGTACTGTTAGCGAGCACCTATGAAGGCCGACACAGCACACGAGGGAGTGGGTGTCCAAAACTACACCCCAGTGGCGATGTTTACACATCGCACCAGATACTAATTTGAGGCTTAGTCCACCTAGGGGAGGCCCAGCACCGGTTCAGATGATCGTCACCAGTGTTGGTGGCCTTGAGCAGGAATCGAACTCGGGTTGCCAAGGTTCGTAGCGCAGCGCACTAACCTGCTACGCCACCGCTCACCACCGATTAAAACGCGCACATCACGTACGTTATGCACACACTGCACACACACACACCACACACACACACACCCCCGCACACACACACACCCCGCACACACACGCGCGTGGGTTGCACACGTCAGCGAATGTTTTAATGAATGGATCGTTATCGGGGTGACCCCTGACCTTAACAAAAAACAAAAGGCCCTGGGTAGCGGCGGACGTTGGACGCTCGCTGCGCTCCGTTATTGAATTATTTCAGGGATCATTTCCCGGTCGCCTGTCGTGGAAAAGTGCGCAGACAAACTTGAGGCGAAAAAATCCCCCCCCCACCACCAACTCAACTCGCCAATTAAATCAATCTCTCTGCGACGTTCCTGCAATTGGCATCGACCCCCCCCCCCCCCATCGTCTTCGTGATCGTCATCATCACGGTCCATTGGCTCTCCACAGTTGTATGAAGGCCCCATCACCAACTGCTGTATATCCAGTGTTGGATGAAGATATTCCCATTTCAGCGTCGGTGTACGGTGCTTTTTTTTGGAAGACTTTGCAGTTTTTTTCCTGGATTTTTCTGTTTGCGCATAGTCACTTTAAGATGTTTTCTTGTTCACGTTTTTGTTTTTTTATTTGTTGCCGTTGCACCCGATTCAAGAGCCGAATGGCTCACAGGGCTATACCAAATAAATGAAACTGAAAACTGAATCACGATTGTCCGTTGTCAAGCCTCTATTGGATGAAAGGTTTGTCGTCATCCATTGTCGATCCACTGCTGGATGAAGGCCTTTCCCACATCGTCGCCATCATCCCTCACCGCTCAACGATGCAACAATCCCATCTCTAATTCCCGCGCGTTTTATTTGTTTCATGCGAGATCGATCGATCAACTAACTGCAAGTTCATCTCATCTAGTACCACGAGCTGACAGACCTAAGGGGGGCAGAGGGGGTGGGGGAGGGCGGTGCGCGGAGACTCAAGGCTGCCTGGGCAGTCGTTCGGCTGTTACGACCGCGTGGCGCGGCAAATCCACGACCAAAACTCGCGACGTTCGGCTGCCCCCCCCGAACGGGTTCTGCGTTCACTTCCACACGACGCAGACGCCATTCGCTCGAGTTGGCTAGACGGTTTACGATCCGACCTTGTGTGTACATCGTTGCCACTCGCGTCATGGGGGCACCACGGTGGCAAGGAGATGTTGACTGCCTCGCCTGCTATGCAGGAGGTCGTGAGTTCGATCCAGACCCTGACGCCTGCTGCTGTATATTTGGAGTTTGCGTGTCTCTCTCCCGTGGTCACGTGGATTTTTCCGCGGGTCGTCGAGTTTTTCCGTCCACATTTAGAATCGACGTGCGTTCAGAATATGTTGCTGCAATAACTTTCCACGCGATAAGCCGCTTTGTTGAGCTATCATTTGTGGCCAGTCGCTTCTGAAAACGAGCTATATAGCTCAGTGGGCCTTACCTGGTGAAATAAAATAAAAAGTTAATAGTTTAGTTTTGTTTTCCAATTCCTGCTTCTCAGTGTAATGTCAAATGTGCCACCTCTCGCTTGCATCTAGCAGTGGATAGACACGGTCAATTTTGTACTTGTCCCCCTCTTCTACTGTAACACGGGTGTGGCCTCAACCCTCGCCGCACCTTGCTGCTCAGGTCGCACAAATGTCGAGCGAGGAATTGTGGGTCGGCGGGCCGGGGACGAGGTGGCAGAGGCAAGGCACGTGCGGCAAGGCAAGCCCCTCATGTTTTACAGGCATAAAGACGAGCCCAGCGGATGGCAGCACTGACGAACAGAACTCAACCACTCGATCATCAATCACCCCCCCNACCCCCCCCCCCCCCAGCTTTAACTTGCAAGGTTCGGAGTTCCAATACAACCGGTGCCATCGTCGTGTTGGCACAAGACCGCCGTGAAAACTGGGAAATCGGGCGGTCGTGGTGGCGGTGGGCAATGACGTCCCGGGATCTGCGAGGGATACGGCTAACTTGGAGCTCGGAGACCCCTCTCACAGAGAGAGAGTGAGGAAGAGAGACTGGCACGCCGTGCCGGCCTTCAAGGAGCAGTGGGCGATGGAGGAGGCCGTGTGCTCAGTGGCAGATGACGGGGAGAGTCTGAGCTACCCGTCGTGGGCCGTTGGACTGCGAAAAGGGCTGCGTGCAGAACGAGAGAGAGCGAGCGAGAGCGAGAGGAGGGGGGGGTTACATAAAGCAAAGATTTAAAAAAAATACGAAATGATGAACGAAGCAAAGTTCCGACTACACCGAGCATCTTCTTGTTTCCACTGATCGTAAAAAAGAAAAAAAAGAGAGAGAGGAAGAGAGGCTGGCATCAGACTCAGAGGGAGAGGGAACAGAGAGGCGAGGATTGGAGAGAGCGGTGGGCGCCGATGAGGGGGTGTCGCTCAAGTCAGCCGAGAGGGAATCCTCACTCCAGGACGAGCGCGGCGGCTTCGCGTTCACGAGCGGATGAAGTTCACAGCATCGGAGCCTCCGTAAGGAATTGGCACGTGCTGTTCACGTGACAAACCTTACCAATTGGCTGTGTCGGTTGGTGGCGGGTTTAATGACAGATTCATATATTTACGCGAAAGCTCTACTTACGTGTTCAACTGGAGCCTCCCTCGTGAACCGCGGAGCTCTTAACGTAGCCAGGGCGGCGATTCGCCGTGAAGCAGCGACGGTCGCCGCTCGATGCGACAAGCCGAGATTGGAAGCGAGGAGAGGAGGTGGGCAAAATCTACGTGCGCACGGTTATGTTTACGCAGTGCTAACAACTCGGGCCCGGCTCCGATCGCTGACGACACCCAGAAGGTCGGAACCAGCCCCGAGCATTCGCCTACTGAGGCAAAGGCTGTGATGAAACATTATCCCGAAAAGGTCCAGGTCGACGGATTGCAATATTTGTTTGAATGTGGAGACGTTTTTTTTTTACCTTTGTGCCATGTGCTGTGAAGAAAGGGCCGTTGCCCGAAACGTCACCGATTATTTACATTTTTCATTTAAGGCCACAGTCTTATTGACGAACGCGTGAAGTTTTTTTCCGTCGTTTTCCTCGGTATTTGTGACCCATGGTGCCCCGCAACGGTGCGTAACGAGCTTCTTAACGCCGCGCTGTTTCACGCCGATGGTGCCCACAGATTAAGTGGATGGCTCCTGCCCCACTTGAATGTCTCCCCCGAACGCCAACCCTCAAGGTCTGCCGCCGCCGTGCATCTCACTCCCACACGCGCACTGCGAGTGCGCGGCCACGAATCTCAAACCATCGACCCACATCGTAAGCACCACGCCGCCACCGCCACTGCCGCCTGATGCCAGCCTCTCTTCCTCTCTCTCTCTGTCCGATGCCACTCCGTCAAAAGGAGGAATCGGCGAGGTCCACTCGCGCTTCCAAACAAACAACCGAGTGGAGAACAAATCTAAGATCGGATCTTTAACCTGCTGCTATTAAACCGTACGAAAGAAGAAGACGCAAGCTACACCGCCGTGGTCATCCCCTGGACGCGTTTGAGTATTTCACATTGTGAGCAGTCTTTAGTTTTTGGTCACGCAGCTGTGCGTACGTACATGTGTACGTTGAACTTCTTTAACACCATGCTAATCGGAGGTGCGGTGTGAAAGACAACAAACTAAACGCAAAAAATCAGTTCTAAGGAAATTAGTTTTCAATCTAGATTATTTAAAAGTGCACAGCTCCAGTGGCTTCCTAACATCGGAAAGGAAGAGCGTTCCAGACGGCCGCAGAAGCGCGTCCGAAAGCGCGCGATGCGGTGACCCTCTTTGTTCAGTGGCGTGCCGGCTACCACGACTGGGCAAGGTGACACCTACATAAAACTCACTCCGCATTAAGAAAGAAAGAAGTACTGCATTAAAATCTCGGGCGACGCATTCAAGTTGGAGCAGACATCGCCACCGAGGTGTGCCGGTGAGAGCCCGACACGGCCACTGTGAAGGTCTCAGCCGCTCGCCCGCCCCGCCACACTCATCCGGACAGTTTTCTCTTTTTGTTCCATACGACTCATGAAGATGCAGAGCAACGACTACAATTTCATATTCCGGTGGTCAAGCCAGATGACGGGAGCCAGGAGCAGCGTTGTGTACATCTCCGTGATGTCTCGCATTTGTGGATCGGGCATTGCGTCGTTATACGTTGTACATTCTATTTCTGTATGACCGCAGTCGCACGCTCCTGGAGAATTGTTCATTTTCCATTTGTGCAGCAAGTGTCATCCGCATCTGCCGCGGTTTGTGCTGCGGACGCGGTTCAGGGTGGATCGTGAGCAAGCTTCGTGGAAGATAAAAACCCCCAGGGGATCTTCTGCATTGGCGGAATTTCACGGTGGCACTCGTGAAAGGGATGCGAGAGGCGGTGAGGAGAGGGGGAAGCTGCACTCGCAGACGCAGAACGAGATCCGCCCAGGTGCATGCGTTTTTGTTTTTGGGAAGTCCAAACTTCCGCTATTGCGCTTAAAAAAATTTTTTTTTACTATCATCGTCATTTACAAAGGGTTTGCGCGGTTGTCAGCTAAACATATGCAAATGGATTTATTTGACGTGCATGCCGACCAAGGCCCCCCGTTACCCGCCGCCCGCCTCTCCCCAGCTCGTCTCTGGAGAGAGAGGGGCCAGCGAGCGCTCCGAGGCGGTCGGCTCGCCCATCGTGGGTTTTTGTTTGACTCAAGGTCGCGTTCGTTCGCTCGCTCGATGACGGTGGCGGTTAACGCCGCCGCACTTCCTCCCGTGTTTTAGTTATAACCCAAAAAATTAAAGTCTAACCCCCGTGGTTCCGCAAAGCGGCCGACGGAACCCAAAGGCGTTTGCGCCAAAAAACGCGAAGACGGTCGACGAGGAGGACTACGTTTGCGAAACCAGCTCTGAAAAACCGACACTTTTTTTTACTTGCGTTCACTCCATTAGTCGTTTTTTACGGTGGCGAAGTATGGTCACGCAATCCCCATGACCAGGGCGGGGGGGGGGNCTTCTGATGCAGAAAACTTCACCTGCCAGTCGAGCGACAAATTTCTATAAGTTGTTATTATTATTTTTTTCAATAACTTGCGGACTCCATTACAATTTACCGCCCAGGAGGAATTCGGTCGATTTATCGGCCCCATTGCCCCGGGGGTCTGAAAATGAACGTTTAAAAACGAGGAATACATGAATTTTAAACCGCGTATAAATATTTTCTTACCACAGTTCCACTCTCGTACGAGGTTGGGGGGAATATTCGCGGTGGAAAACGGAGGCTGCTGCTTGAGCCAGATTCATCAGATTTATTTTCAGTGGTTTATTATCCCGAGTAAACAACTCGCTTTTCAAGGGTAAAGAAGCTCGGAGCCGCAGGGGGCAGCTGATCCCTTTCACAATTACCAAGAATTCCACGGAACTGGTTAAACTGCATTTGATTCTAGTTGTAAAACACCCACACTCACGACGTATGGGGAAACCTCCCTCGACTGCACACATCAAACATCATCAGCCATGATCGGTCTTCTGCTGAATGAACACCTCTCTCCGCTCCCTCTCTCTCTACTACTGCCTCAGGCGTTAACGATGAACACAAAAAGGATCACGAAGGTGCCTCCTCCGTCCGTCCTCTTGTGAGCCTCGGGCATTCACGGAGATGTCGCAACATCTCATGTGGCGATCACATTTCTTGTTACGGACTTGATGCGAGGCGACTGTAAGAGATTCGTGGCTAAACGCAGCCACCGCTCAAGATTCTTTAGGCTTAGGGTGGCGGCTCTCAGGCCTTGCTCGTTTCACGTGGCTATGAATTGGTAAATCCAACTGCAGGCTTCAGAGGACAGCCGTTGAACCCCGGTTGTGTCGTTCGAGAATGTTCACAGTGGGCGCGAGTTCACACAGACTCATAGGCTCAAAGAAGGCCCATAGACGACGCAAAGAGACCTATAGACTCACACAGAGACCCATGGACTTGCGCAGAGACCCATAGACTCATCCAGTAGCCCACGGACTCGCGCAGAGAAGCATGGGCTCATACAGAGAACCATAGGCTCGCAGAGACCCATGGACTCGTGCAGAGGGCCATGGGCTCACGCAGAGAACGACAAACTCGCACACGCACGAGCTCACGATGTGTTCCACTGTTTGTTGCGGTGTCGTCGCGGGCACATTTAGGCAAATCCTTTATATTCCAGTCGGTGGAAACGGCTTCGCCCGTGCCCACTTTTGTGAACGATGCCAGGTGAGCCGTGGCAGTGGGGCGCGGAGTATTTGCACGAACCTCTGCTTTACGGCGCAGCCAACGTGATCTTGCGCAATTCTGTTTGAAGTCGCAATCTCGCACACCTGGGCTGAAACCCGTCTGGTCCCTCGTAATGCGGAGGAAATGACGCCTCTTCGCTCGGAGGGCACCATGCCAAAAGTTGCCCACCCCCCCTCTCTGTCACGCTCAGTTGTCTCTCTGGCTGCGGTGGTGAGATGTTAACTACCTCGCCTGGTATACAGGAGGTCGTGGGTTCGATCCCGACCATAACGCCTGCTGTATATATTTGGAGTTTGCGTGTCTCTCTCTCTCTCCCGTGGCCGCGTGGATTTTTCTCCGGGGTTTCCTTCCACATTTAGAATCGACATCACGCGTTCAGAGTATTTGGCTGCTCTACATTTGCCACGTGATAAGCCGCTTCTTGAGCTATCATTTGTGATCAGGGCGCTTCTGACCATCTATACAGCTGATTGGGCCTTACTGTTAAAGTAAAAAAANTGTTTATCGTTGAACAATTCACTTCCAATTACTCGCTCATCGGCATTCGCCTCGCTATGACTGTTGCGATCGCTATTGGCACGGTTGCTCGATCTCACAAACTTCCAACAGCATCGGTGTTGAGCACTCGGTCTACTGGACGCGACCGCCTTGTCTTGCCAAACGCTGCGTCCAAACGGCACACGGCGGGTCCCAACCCTTCGGCTTTCCGCCTCTTTCCTCGCCCTCCTCCACTTCGGAATTCCCTCTCGTTTCTTGTTATTTTTTTGGTACCCCGAATTCTCATGATAACCTCGCTCGATGCAGTCAAAGTGTTTTACTGCCGAACTGTCGCTCGCCACCGTGCGCGTTGGGTTCGGCTACACATCATTCAAAAGACACAGCACAAAAAACCCAACATCCGTTTCTCACTGAATATTTTCCGGACCACTGGTGGACCTGCAGCGAGTACACCGATCACTTGACACCACAGCCAGCCGTAGCGAGAGCTACGGCTGGCTGTGGTGTTCTGGGTGAGGAATTATTTTCCAGGTCGCTGGCCCGAACAGACCCGGCTGAACGAACGTATCCGGACCTGGCGCGGTGCGCGTGGCGCGAGTTTTATGCTCTTGTCCTTCCCGTTTTCACTTCGTCGTCCGCGACTTTTTAATCGCCGTCGCGTTTTCTCTGTGTTTTGCTGTTTTTGTTTTTTACGCTTAGCTTGGCAGTGTTCAGCCACTTTCCAAGAAACCGTAAACCTCGAAACCCCCAACCCCGCTGCCGCCACGCTCGCGGCACCGCGACAAAGAGGCGGGGGGGGGGGTCGGTGTGGTTCGGTTGAGAAATTCCGTGGAAAGCTTCGATAAATGGAAAGCGCAAAGATGAACCTCGCTGGTCGCCGCGGTCACCGACGACTCTCGCCAAAGGCAGACGCGGCTCCTTGCCCCCGCGTTCTCGGCTTGGTAGCCGCGAGTCTCAACGACGCGATGTCCCACGGACTGGGGGAGCTCATTCGGGGCAGCGACTCATGGGTCACGCGGTAACGACCCCCGACCCGATGTCGACTGGGAACAGGGTCAATAAAGATTCCGATTCTGATACCCCCCCCCCCCCCACGAAAATCACGTCGCAGCAAAACCGAGCAGTGGCAGTTATCACCACCCCGTTATTCTCATCGAAATGCGTTCGACGTCCGCAAAAGTTAAACCATGACGCCCCCCCCCCCCCGCCGCGAGGCAGGTTCATCCACAGGGAGAGGCTTATCTCTTCACCGTTGCGGTCAACGAGACAGACGTCAACATTTTTTACGTGGCAGGAAGCAACCGATTTGACCCCTCGGCTTGGACAAGCTCCACGTGCGCGCTCTGCAGGCCGCCGACCGTTAGATGCGGTGGGATGGTGAGCGATGGCGACAGCCTTTGGGAGGCCTTTGCCAGCAGTGGACTTACAATGGCTGATAAATCGGGCCTGGAATGGACATAGGGAGGCCTTTGTCCAGCAGTGGACTTACAATGGCTGATAAATCGGGCCTGGAATGGACATAGGGAGGCCTTTGTCCAGCAGTGGACTTACAATGGCTGATAAATCGGGCCTGGAATGGACATAGGGAGGCCTTTGTCCAGCAGTGGACTTACAATGGCTGATAAATCGGGCCTGGATGGACATAGGGCAGCCCGGGCAAGTGCTCGGTGGGCCGGTGTGGGGGCCGGGTCGGTCTGTGTGGGGGAAATTGCAAATGTAATCAAAGTGTATTTTTATTTATTAAAATATTTGATCACCTCTGTGTACGCTTCATTGCTTATTTACGCTCTCAGTTGGCATTAAGTCCCCATATTCAGCAGCCCTGAAGATTCTTCCTAACCGGCATCCCAATTTGTTTTTGGGACCCAGCCCGAACGGGTCCAATGAGATCACACGGCAAAATCACGCTCGCAACGTCGTCACTTGGCAACAGAGATCCACTCCATATCCCGAATTTGGGCCGGTGCGTTTACAAATACCTGGGCCGACGTTTAGTCCCAGTCCGTCACTGCTGATAAAGGCGGCGATAGAGATGATGATGATTATGATGATTATGATGATGATAATGAGCTGTGGTGATTTCAGGAACCCGGTAAATGAGGTACCAACCTCCGATTGCGACAGAGATATTGGCACCGATGCTATAGACAGAATTCGCTCGTTATTCACGAACTTGCTGTCCGCGATTTTGGCTCTCTGCGAATTGCATCTGGAACTCTACACGACGACTGCTGCGTCGAGAGAGAGCGAAAGTAAGTGACGAGAGAGAATGTGATACTTTCACGTTGATTTATTTTTATTTACCAATTTTTATTTTGTGTTATTATCATTTTTATGTATTTAATAGCTTATTTGCGTATTTATTTTAGGTAATTCATTTCGTAGGCCAATATCGTTGTCCATGAAATTTGCTATTCCCTTGCGGTTCACGAGGGAGTACAGTCTACGTATGTACACATATATACACACACACATCTACCCGGGAAAGCTTTGCAGGGTTTCGTCAGGGTCCATGGAGCTTGCGAGGCTCTGACAAATTTCTTTACGCCTCCGGAATAGCTCCCGACACAAACTCGTATATCCCAAAATCACGGGGTTCTGAATCGCCATGTCAAGACGATAAATACACGACTGGCTCCGACAATGAGAGCAGAAGACTTAAGAGTAAAAATAAATTTAAACGCCAGTTTCCAGGATACAATTTGACGCCGCAATTATCAGCCGGCCGCCGCAATTACGAATAAACGCTAACGCCCCCCCCCCCTCGCTCGCGTACGACTGAATCAGAGCAACTGGGTTACTATTTACTAACGTCACAAGATAAAGATCCGATTCTGATGTCTGTGATTAATAAGAGTTGTTTTTATATATAAAGGTGCTGTGGTGGCGAGATGTTGAGCACATCGCCTGGTACGCAGGAGGTCGTGGGTTTGATCCTGACCTGATGCCTACTGTATATTTGGAGTTTGCGTGTCTCTCTCTCAGTGATCAATGGATTTTCTCTGGGTCCTCCGGTTTTTCCCTCCACATTTAGAATCAACGTGAATTCAGAGTATTTTGCTGCTAGAAATTTCCACGTGATCAGCGCCACTTTCTTGAGTTATGTTTGTGGCGAGGTCGCTTCTGAAAAAGAGCTATATAGTTCAGTGGGCCTCACCTGGCAAAATAAAAATAGTTCAGTTTCATAGTTCACTTATTTTACTGCCATTATCCTGGACTTCTAAGAAAGCGGCAACAATCTTTGCGAGGCATCTTTGGCCAGCCACGTGCCGTACCCACAACGCGCCTAAGTAACTCCTCTCGTCTCATGCCAAATATCTCCCCGCGGCTCTAACGACGGGAGGCTGCCAAGCTGAGAGCGCAGTTATCTCGGGCTTGGAGTTATGCTTGAGGTCAGGGTTAGGTTACGGGTCCAAATTAGTGCGGGGTATTCCCATTACTTCCGAGACGTCTCGCCAACAACGGTGGAAGAGTAGGCCAAACAATCCGCGTATGGTGTGAAGCTGGCAATGGCAGGCCTGCGTCTTTGCCGTAACAGTAAATTTGAACCGGGCAGCACCTTCCAGCAAACTCTCCGCTGTCGCTATCATTTGTGAAAGCCAGGTCGCTTCTGTCTAAGAACCTGTATAGCTCAGTGGGCCTACCCGGTAATATAAAATAAATAGTAACGCGAGTTTAGTTCCGGGATCAGCAACCAAAATAACAAGAGGAGACATTTTTGTTGGAATTCGGTCGAACAAAAAATTTAAACTCAGTATTTCGAGAGCCGCCAACGCAACGTGAATAACGTCGCGAGGAGGCAATCCTTCAAAGAGCCGCAGGTTTGCCGACCGCTGGTTTAGTTGGTAACGATCGGCAACGCCGGGGGACTTGCAACCCGGTACCGATTCCGTCTCCCGGCGCGGCAGTTGAAACGTCGGCCAAGTTTTCCCGAAATCCCTCCACACCGCCCCTGCCGGGTTTGCGCTTTTGCGTTTAGTTCATCGTTTTTGAGATTCGAGCAACGGGGAGGCCCGCTGTGTATTTTTGGGGGGCCCACGCACGACCCCGGGGGGGCCTTTGCCGTTTTGTTTCTGCAGCCCCCGCGCAACGGAGACCAAAATCGTTTCCCCCGCTCGGCGGAACGTGCAAGACCGTGGGCCTTGCGCAAACAGCTCCTCGCGGCAAAGGCGCATCGATCAGATGGGGCGAGTTAAAACATAAATAAATATATAACGATACATAGAAAACTTTGTTTAAAAAATATTTTTCAAAATCCCCAAGCAAAGATTTAAAGCTGCGTGATTTATACGCCAACGATCCTGGGACTGCGTCGTTTATTACCAGCGGGCCGGGGAAACCGTGCCAAGCAAAGTCCGTGCTTAACGTCAACACCAGACCCGGGATCGAATCCGGGTTTGAGCCGCCCCCGTGCATAAAACGGGCTTCTCAAGCAGTAGCCAGCTTGTGGCCAAACCAAATAAATAAATCTGGCCCGTTCATTTAATTCACTTTCATGACGATCCTTTGGCCCGGTTGACAAATCCGCGGACGAGCACTCTCCCTTTCCCGAGGCGTGTGACCAGATGTGTGTGCCACCGCCAGAGTGGAGAGGCCTCACCCGTGGGGCACGTTCGGAACGAGTTTGTCCCCCGATGTTATCCTTCAGAGCCGTCGCCGCTATCGGTGCGCTGCCGCTCGCATTTTTGGAGAATTCCAAAAAGCAAATGTCCCTCTCCTCGCTGACGTGACGCCGAGCCCGACTGCCGCAGATCGATAACCCGGCGGCAGACTTTCGGCGTCGCCGAATCAACGGAACCAAAAAAATTCCGCGGTGGCAGGGATGTGACATTCGCTGCCCGGAGGTCTACGCGCCGAGCGCACTCGACCGGCATTCGTTTGCGGTGCGTTTGTCGCGCAGGGCTTAAAACAAACGCTGCTGCGAGAAAATGCTACACTCCAGCCACATCGGACCAACGTTTTTATTTTATTTCGAAGTGGAGATTTTTCTACGAAGATTATTCCCTTCATCGTCTCCTCCTCTGCTGCTTTCCCCCCCCCGCCCCAACCCCTGGGGGTGCGTTTTTTGCGTTTCCTGTGCGTTTGTGTGTTTTAGTTCGCTGTCCTTCCCCCGGCACCTCCGATTAGCACGGTATGGCTACGTCCTGCGCGAACTAAATTCAACGTATGTACATCCACTCGCCCACACCATCATCGCCAACAACAGAGCGCTCCTTGTTTCTCTCACATGCGAGGCCAGAAGACTGCTTCGACTTGTCGTGTGCTCACGCGATCGACACACGCATTGTCTTTAAGTTCAAAACTTCGATCAGAGAACAGCGTGTCGCGAACGTCCCGGGCCCCGAGGCCTTCTGCGGCGCGGTTACAGCGATGCGGCGCAGCTCTCAACCACCCCCTCCGTGACACTCTGGTACGACGCGATGCATTACGGCACGGCCCAAGCCGTGCGACGGTAGGGCCGGCGAACGACATCGCCGCCGCCCGCCGCACCCCAACACGGCGAATCGGATCGCAGCAGCCTCGCCAGGTTACGGCGGCGCCCGACGGCTCGGCGATCCTCGCGCATCACCCACCTTGGGCGGGACGTAGAACTCGAGCTGGTACCCGGCGGCGGAGGCGACGGCGCCGCCGCTCCGACCCTCGGCCCGGCACAGCAGCAGCCGGCAGCGCCGCCACCGCACCTGGCTGCCGCTGACGTCCTCCGCCACGACGTAGCTGAGCGTCCCTCGCGCCTCACGCACCGCGGGTCCGAGCGCCGCTGCTGGGACCACGAGAACCAGCGGTAGAGCGGCGGCCGCCCCGCTCGCGAGACGCCGACACGGCGGCGGCGCCCGGACGGCCGCCGTGGGCTCCTGGCTCGCCTCGCCGGAGTCGCCGTTGGCGCACGGCCGCTCCCCGTCGCGGCGAGCGACGTTCGCTGCGGCGAGGTGGCCGCCGCCCTGACTCGTCCTTTTGCGCAGCCGGAACATGTCGCACACTCGCCGGAACGACGCCCTGAGGCGCGAGGGCGGCTCGGGGCCGTAGCCCCTCCGCAGCGACGACGCCTCGTCCGAGCTCAGCGACTTGGCATCGGCGGCGGCGGTTGAGTCGGCGCCGTCCCGCGCCTGCTCCGTCGAGGACGGCGACGGCGGCGCCGGCTCGGTGAGCGAGCGCCGCTCCGACGCCGGGTAGACGTCGGGGCCGCCGCCACCGGCGGGGCCCGGGCCGCGGGGCGGCAGCGGTCTAACGAGACGCTGTCCCGCTTCGTCGTGAACTCCTGCGACGTGCTGCGCCGGCGCGACGCCGCCATCTGCGACGTCGCCGCCGTTGCCGCGCCCTCCCGGCCCGAGAAGTCCGACCCGACGCTTCCCTCTTCGACGTCGCCGCCGCGGCTTCCTCGGACGCCGCGCTACTCGCGGCCGCCGGGCTGCCGCCTGCACCGCCGCCTCGTCCTCCTCTCCTGTCGTTGGCGCCGCTCGGTCGGCCGACCTCGGCTCGGAAGCGCTGCGCGAAGCACTCGGCGAAGATCTGCGCGAAGGTGGCGGCGGCGTCCGGGCCGGCCCACTGCGGGTGCAGCGCGGTGAAGGCGCGGTACTGCCCCGCAAAGTCGGTGGCCGCCTCGCGGGCGAGTCGCTCGCACAGCTCCCTCCAGGGCCCGTCCTGGGGCGGCCACGGCGGGGCCTCCCGCTCCCTGCGCCACCACCGCCGCCGCCGCTCATCTCCGCGCCACATGAAGCACTCGCAGACTGCGGGAGAGGGGGAGGGAGACGTCACGTCGTGGTCAGCACGGGGCCCGAGTTGTCGTCGGCATACGAACACAGAAGACGAACACAGAAGGGTTACCGTCCTGCGCAGGGCCAGGATAAATCGGCTGTGGTTACCGGCTCTGGCCCCACTTTCTGCAATTCTCTAGAAAACACCGGGGGGGGGGGGGTGGGGAGAAACCCGACATGTACGGCGACAAAAAAGCATTTTTACAGCGACGTAATTCGCGAACCACAAATTCTGGCGGCTGCCGGCAAACAAACTCCCCAGGTCGTGAATTTCAGCGTGACTAGAAAAAAACACTGCGCTCCCTCGGGAGAGTCGAGCGTTTCCCCACAAGTTCTCTCTTAGTGATGATTTAGTCATGACTCTGCGCCCAAAGGAAACGCACACCGCCTGGCGAGGAGCAGTGTAGCTGGTTGTGTACTTACTTACTCACCAGTAACATCCCAATAATGCATAGAGCATGAGTGTTTGAAACGCATTCAGATAATAAAATAAATAAACAAACAGATTCCTCCGCTGCCGCTCGGAACCCTTCCACAAACAGAGGAGGCCCCGCGTGAGAAAATGAATGAGAAACCGGTTTCCTCGCGTCTGCCGGTCTTTTCACGGGCAACACGCGGACGGATGTCAAATGAATTTGCAGAAAAGTAAAGCGGGCGGGTGGGAGCGACCCTTTATAGCGCGCCCACGTGTGTCAAAAGGCAAAACCCGGCACTGCCCACTTCCTCCAATTCGTGGAGCCGAGGCCGCCCGGCCTTTCTGTGAATCGTGGAAACCCGAGCGGTGCAGGTGTGCCGCGTGCGTGCGCGACGGAGCGAGCGAACGGAGAGCACCTGAACGGNCGAGCGAGCGGACAGACGGGTGGAAGAGCGAGCGGGCGGTTAGGCAGAGGCGGCGAGCCAGCGAGTGACCGCCGCGTTGAACGGCCGTAATTGAACGGCACGAGGTGGGGGGGGCGGTGCTGGGGGGGGGTGGCAGCTGTGGGCATCGTGTGGAAACGCGACGGAGGAAGATGTAAGGGGATGTTCTTTGGTTTCCTTATTTGAGCTCCGTTCACACGCGAACAGAGCTGACACGCTCGCACGCACGCACGCGCGCGCACACACACACACATTCACGCTCCACTTTCCTGTGTTTTAGATTACGTTCGAGACACTGTGTGCGTGTGTGTGACTGTTACAATGGGGGAGCGGTAGCGTAGTGGTTAGACCACTGCGCTGTGAACCCGGCAACCCCAATTCGATTCCTGTTCACGGGCAACACCAGTGACGACTATCTGAACTGGTCCTGGGCCTACCCTAGGTCGACTCAGCCTCAAATGAGTAACTACTACGGTGTGTAAACATCGCCACCGGGGAGACAAAGGCGGCCGGGCGTGGTGCTGGCCATCCACCCCCTGTACTGTGCCGGCCTTCATAGGTGCTACTCACCAACAGCGCTTGCCCCAACAGTCTGTTAAGGCCATAAGGATCTTTGACTCTCTTTGTGCTGTTACGTAATGGTAACAGCACACACAGACACAAACGTTTGGCTCTCACAGTGTTCACGGATGGCGCCTGTCCAAGACGCTGTCGTTACACAAGTGGCACTGCTTCATGAAACTCGGACAAATGTAGAGCGGCACTCGACAGGGTTGACTTTTCATCATAATGAGCTCATGCTACTGGGAAACATTAATCCGGACGATTAATCCTGTTGCACCATCAATTTTCGGCGAAAATGAATAAATAAATAAACGTGATTTGTAACTGTACACGCGTATTGATGAGTATAGTGCCAAAGCAAGATGGCGAGAGTTAGCGTTTATGTCAGTAGTTACCAAGAAAAATCCAAATGAACGATGAACACATTTCGTAACGCAGCACAAGGACTCCCCACTTCACGTTTCTCGGTACAGTGGTGGTGACCACGAACATCCGTACACCCGTTCCGCTGTCGCATCGCTCTCCGTAAAGAGGGCGGTTTCAAAATAAGCTCCTCGCGTTCTGAAATGAGTTCGCAAAAAAAATCCCGAAAGCCGACGGAGGTGGGGGGGGGGCGGTCACGGGGTCACGGGGTGGCGGGTGGCCGGACGGTGGGGTCAACACGGTGGGGTCAACACGGTGGGGCACACGGTGGGCACACGGTGGGGTCAACACGGTGGGGTCAACACGGTGGGGTCAACACGGTGGGGTCAACACGGTGGAGCCACCATGGCGGGGCCGTCCCCGACGCAGCGACTCCCGTGGCTCGCGACGGCCGTTCCGAATTGGAGACAAAGAAAGAGTGGTCGATGCCGCACGCCCGCAAGGAAACCCGTCGCGTTCAGGTCCGTTGGACACTCGGACCTCGTTACGATTCACCCGCGGCCCCCCCCCCCCCCCCCCGGGCGATTCCGCCAATTGTCGCGATTCGTAGAAAATGGCGCTTCAATTGGAAACAAAAAAATCGGGTTTCCCTTTTTTCGTTTTTTTGCTTCTTCTTCCCTGTCCTCTGGTTCTCGATCTTTTTTCTGACTCGTTTGCTGCACTTTTGTTCGCTGTCAAGAGGCCAAATAAATCGGAATGCAAATACAGAAAAAATCGTCATCGATTCTTGCGTGCGCGACTCAACTGCTTGAGCGGAAATTTGAATGGATGAGTCGTCCTAAATGGACAAGTCGTAACGGATCAGGACAACGACGACGACAACAAAAAACTACTCGTCAAATAAGGGCCCCCCCGCGGCAAACTCCACGTCGCGCGTTCCGCCACCCTCCCGGTATGCCACTGGCAGCGTTTTCCCACACGGGAGATCCAATCGAGCAACAGGAATATCCACGGCAGCAGCAACTCGGCCGCCGGAAGGAGCCTCTCCTCCACCGGACGGCAGCGCCCAGATCCAGCCCGAGGGACCAAATGCGGCCACGCGGAGCCTCCGCTTTTTGATCGTCAATTAAAAACCGCCGCTTTAAATAGGAAACCCCTGGGCTGGAGTTATTGTCGTAGCCCCTTCGATTGGAGACGTAAAGCGGGCGCCGCCGCGCCGCCGCCGCCGGCGGTGTCTGCGGGCCGATCCTCACCGCCGCCACCGCCCCCAACGCCGACGCCGGCAAACGTCAACGGGGCAGCAGCTGCGGCGACCGCACGGCGGAGCCGCGAGGGGCGTCCTTGGCCGCTGCCCCCCCCCCCCTCCCGACGCTGGCGCCGGCGCACATTTTTTTACTTTTTTCTCTCTTTCTTTTCTCCCTTTGCCTTAAAATTCCACGGCGCAGATCGCCGCTTCAATTGAAACGGAGTTGTCTGGACAGGTGTTGGCACCGGGCGTCCGGATAGATCCACGTTTTTTTCTTTTTGGCCTGCGAGTGGAAATGAGATGATGGCAGCAGGGCCGTCCTACAGATGGGGCGAATCTTCTTCCGAAACTGCAACCCTGAACGCGGGTGCATCGCGTGACGGGTGGCCGGGCCGGTGGTGAGGCTTTGCGCTGCGAAACGTTGTCGTGATTAATTGTGACCCAGGTCAAAGCTCATAGGTCGTATGTAGCTCATACTCAATGCCATGGGCTCATGGTGCCTACCGTTCAGAAAGAGCCGGGACTCGATTCTACACGAGATGAAACACTTGAGTAAGTGTTGTCACTGATTAACTGACAATGTAAATGGCGTTTGGAAAATGTATTTTACAAATTGGTTAAAGTCAATTCACCTCTATACCTAGCCAAGTAAATTTGTGTTGAGGCACCGTTGGAAATTCCACAATCACTCTGAAGGCACAAGTCTGTTCATATTATACAGCAATTGCTCATTTCCCTAATCCACCAGTGGATGGACAAAAGGGTTGTGCTGTAAATGTCTCTACATATATGCCCCTTTGGAGAGGCTGGCTCCTTGCCATAGAAATGTGGAAATTCTACCACTGGCCACCAGCGAAGATGAGCACCCAGCCATGCTGGCTTGAGCAGCAGACACACTTTCACTTTGTATTTAATCAAATCGTTTCCACACTGAACGTGCCAATTTGGTTGACGTTCATTTTAAAATCCATCCATCATCAGCGTCAGCAGCCATGGCCAATCCATTGCTGGATGAAGACCTCCGCAAGCCGCAATCTCCCGTGATTCACCGAACAAAAACGGTCCCTGCATCGCGCGCTCTCAGATGCCCTTCCGCGGCCGTCTGAAACGCTATTCCTTCCGATATTGGAAATCTACCGGAACAACGCACTTTTAAATAATTTACATTGAAAAATAATTTCTTTAGAACTGCTTCATGTGCTTAGTCTGTTGTCCTTCCACCCCACGCACACCTCGGATTCGCACGGTTGGCCTCGTACGGTGCACAAACATGCGTCCAGGGAGGTAACAACCCTCTGAGGACCTCCTTTTGGATGCATTCCATCCATTGGCTGCTGCTCCATCGTTATTCATTACCAGCATCCATCATCGTATTTAGCCACGACGTGTCCTGGCCAAGGCCCCACTTACTTTTCTTTAGAGTTTGAATTATGTCTTTAGCTCGTTGTACTTTTTTCTCAGTCATGTCTCTTCCTCTTTTCGGTCTCTCAACGCCAAGCATGCACCTCTTTTTGTTCCTAATTTTTTGACAAAAATATTTTGTCAATGGGCCACGTTTCTGAACCATTTTTCAAAGTGGGGAAGGGTGCGGGGGGGGGGTGTTAAGAGCACATTCGAGAACACATCGGAGAAACGCGAGAGGTTATTTCGCGTGAAGGGATGTGGCGAAGCGATTCCTCTCGTGGCGAAGTCACCGACGCAGCACGATGAGTTCACCCTCATGCGGGACACCGGTGTCAAGTGAGTCATACGAATGTACAAATAAAAGGGGAAATGAAGATGACGCACGGATATCATTTAAACTATAGAAAAAAATATATAATATTTCACCAGGTAAAGCCCATTGAGCTGCATACCTCTATTTCAGAAGCGACCTGGCCACAAATGACAGCTCAAATCAGTGGCTGATCATCATCATCATGTGTACCGGTAAATGTATAGCAGCCAAAGAGTATAAACGCACGTCGATTGTAAACGGAGGGAAATACCGGAGGACCAAAAGAAAAACCCACGTGACCACGGGGAGAGAGACACGCAAATATGCAGGCGTCAGGGTCGGGATCGAACCAGGCGAGGTGGGTGGGGAATTGAGGAAGTGGTAAACGTATAAAAAATTATTCGCAGTATATATTAAAAAACTATTCTCTCTCTTCACTTAATAATGAAAGAGACAAAAAGAGAAGTTTGGCCCATTACTGTACGCAGAGGGAAGGACAGGGCGAGTAGAAATATTGGATCGTGCCGTATCCGACGCTTCGGTCGCATCCCCCGTGAAATGTTTCTCTCCTCCAGGGTGTGCACGTTCTCCTGCTCGCGCCGACGTTTCGCGCCACGTGCCGTGGAGTCCGATGGCCGCGGAAGTTCCCAGGGGACGGTGGAGTGAAAAACTGAAGAACGTGGGACTCTCATGATGGGTCGCTCGCTCGCTCGGTCACCGAGTGACCGCTGTTGTTGGTTTTACTTTTCTCCTCGCCATGTTGAAACACCCACCAAGACGACTACGGGCCCGAGTTTTGGAAGGAAAACGTTGAAAAAGGAAGGGGAGACTCGGGTGAACGCGGAAATAAAGCGCGGAAACGTGGGGAAGCGGGGGAAGAGGACGCGAGAACAAAAACGCGTGCCAACAGGAAGTGAAATTACGTACGTACAGTGGAAACGAGCGTTCGCGGGTGAGCAGAGTTGATCGTGCAAAAAAAANGAAGCAAGTTCTTTAAATTCCGAGCGGTCACGCGCGCGAATAATCGTAGCGTCATTCGGACCGAATGAAGAAAACAAAGATGGGAAGGAATCATTGGGTGGAGAGGGGGGGGGCCCCCGACCCCTCCCCAACTTTTGCGCACCCGTCAGCCGTTTCGGGAAAACGTTTTTACACTCGTGACAGGAGTTGTGCAACGACGGGGAGAGAAGCGCGATGGCGCCGACGATAAAGGGTGGTCGTTCGGAGGCGGCGGGGGGGNTGGGGGGCTCCCAACGTCACTCTGTCGCCAATTTTGACAGCGAGCAACGGGCTTTGCTTTGTTTTCTTCTTTCACAGCCGGCTACCTCGAGAACGTCTTAAAGCCGAGGGTTGAGTTTGACGACGTCCATTTAAATAAACCCCCACCCACCCCACCGTCACCTTTGACCGGTCGCAACCATGGAATTTCCTCGGGAGCGCTGCGGTATCGCTTGACCTGCGAGGCGACAAGTAAAATAACGACGAAACTAAATCGTCGTCGTCGTCGTCGTCATGATCGGTGACTCAAAATTGATCAATGGAGTGAGTTGTAACTTTGCCGACCCGCCCACACTGGGCATTCTGTTTAAAAAAAAAACAAAGAGCTTCACAGCTTCTTGGTTCTTTCGGTAAAGTCACGTAGAATGGAAATAATAAAATAATAAAAGAAAACATAAAATAATACAATATAATAAAATAATTTTATTATGGTTTTGTTTTTAATTTTTATTATTTTATTATTTCCATTCTACGTGACTTTACCGAAAGAACCAAGAAGATGAATCCCTGCAGTCACGGAAGCTTTAAATCGAAGCTTCACAGCTCATCGGATTCCTACTGCAGTCTCAATACAGATTGCGAGTGGCACTTGGGATGGAAAGAACGGCAGCAGTCTCGGTTCATTGGGCTGACGGGTTATCTGCCGTACGAGCGTAGATGCTTTTTTTCCAGGACCGGTTTAAACAACAACAACAAAAATCAGAGATGATCAGACTTCTTTTTGTTCGGACCAAATCGGAGCCGTTGCGTGTACAGTGTCAGGGAAGATGTTTTGTTATTTGGTAAACAGAAGAGGAGGAAGATTTAGTGTCTATCCCGCGGAAGGATGATCCTTCTGGGACACGTGTCTTGAAGCCATTAACTGCCCCCATGACGGTTTAGCGTCGTGAGCTGCCACGCACTCCACATACCGTACAAAGATCCCCGTGTAGCCTTAACAGACTGGAGGGGCAAGTGCTGTTAGCGAGTAGCAGCACCTATGAAGGGCCGGCACGGCGCACGAGGGGGTGGGTGGCCAGCACCATGCCCGAGTGGCGATGTTTACTGCACACCGCAGCAGGTACTCATTTGAGGCCGAGTCGACCTAGGGGAGGCCCAGGACCGGTTCAGATCATCATCACCGGGTTCATCGCGCAGCGCACTAACCGCTACACCACCGCCCCCCGCACTCTATGCAGTACACGCACGCATGGCACTCTCTCGCTCTTCACATCTGCCCTTTGCTGGAGCTGGTCAACCCGGACTTCTGCCTCCCTGCCCTGACCCCTCTAGCTGCCGAGAGCCAAGAAGAGAGTCAAGGGAGAGTGGGGAGAGAGAGAGAGAAGCGAGAGGGGCCGCGGGCGGGTGCGGCGATGACCGCTTTGTGAATGACTCCGGTGATGCGAGGGAAGAGGAGGAGAGGAAGAGGAGAAGGAAGAAGACACGGCTGATCGAGATGGCTCCTGTCGGGGTTGTAACGGCGCTCATGGGTGGGGGCGAGTACGGAAAACGTCGCCGCGCGAGGTCCACGGTCACTGCCGTTGCAGCTGTGGGCGCCAGTGCCGTCGGATTTTGGGGGACTGCCGCGGGCGGTGCCCGTGCAGCAACACAGCAGCGCCTTCCCTGCTGGTGGCGATGCTGATGAGGAAGGTGGTGGTGATGGTGTGATGTTGATGGTGGTGGTGATGGTAGTGGTGGTGGTGATGGTAGTGGTGATGGTGGTGGTGATGGTTGATGGTGGTGATGTATGGCGGTGTTGTTGATGGTGGTGATGGTATGGCTGGTGATGTTGTTGATGGTGATGATGATGATGATGGTGATGTTGATGGTGGTGATGGTGATGCTGGTGATGTTGTTGATGATGGTGATGATGATGATGCTGGTGATGTTGTTGATGATGGTGATGATGATGATGCTGGTGATGTTGTTGATGATGGTGATGATGATGATGCTGGTGATGTTGTTGATGATGGTGATGATGATGATGTTGATGTTGTTGGTGGTGATGATGATGATGCTGGTGATGTTGTTGATGATGGTGATGTGATGATGATGCTGGTGATGTTGTTGATGATGGTGATGATGATGATGGTGGTGATGTTGTTGATGGTGGTGATGATGATGATATNGTGGTGATGATGATGATGATGTGGTGATGTTGTTGATGGTGGTGATGTGGTGATGTTGTTGATGGTGGTGATGATGATGATGCTGGTGATGTTGTTGATGGTGGTGATGATGATGATGCTGGTGATGTTGATGATGATGATGATGATGATGCTGGTGATGTTGATGATGATGATGATGATGATGATGCTGGTGATGTTGATGATGGTGGTGGTGATGATGATGATGATGTGGTGGTGATGGTGGTGTGATGATGATGGTGGTGATGTGTGATGATGGTGATGATGATGATGGTGATGTTGTTGATGGTGGTGATGATGATGATGATGCTGGTGATGTTGTTGATGATGGTGATGATGATGATGCTGGTGATGTTGTTGATGATGGTGATGATGATGTGGTGATGTTGTTGATGATGGTGATGATGATGATGATGCTGGATGTTGTTGATGATGGTGATGATGATGATGATGCTGGATGTTGTTGATGATGGTGATGATGATGATGTGGTGATGGTGATGTGGTGGTGATGATGATGATGTGGTGATGTTGTTGATGGTGGTGATGATGATGATGCTGGTGATGTTGTTGATGATGGTGGTGGTGATGGTGATGAGGTGGTGATGATGGTGGTGATGTTNTGATGGTGATGATGATGGTGGTGATGTTGATGATGGTGTGGTGATGATGATGATGCTGGTGATGGTTGATGATGGTGGTGGTGATGATGATGATGATGTTGATGTTGATGATGGTGGTGGTGATGATGATGATGCTGGTGATGTTGTTGATGGTGGTGATGGTGATGATGCTGGTGATGTTGTTGATGGTGGTGGTGATGATGATGTGATGNATGTGGTGGTGGTGATGATGATGATGATGCTGGTGATGTTGTTGATGATGGTGGTGATGATGATGATGCTGGTGATGTTGTTGATGATGGTGATGATGATGATGCTGGTGATGTTGTTGATGGTGGTGGTGGTGATGTTGTTGATGGTGGTGGTGGTGTGGGGGGGGGTGGTGATGTGGTGGTTGATGGTGGTGGTGGTGATGTTGTTGATGGTGGTGGTGGTGATGTTGTTGATGGTGGTGGTGTGATGATGATGCTGCTGAATGTGGCCCTGCGCTAAATGACGAATGGCGTGAATACCAAACGTTGCCAAGTCGTTGCGGTTATCACGAAGGACCTCGGCGGGGAACTCTTCTGGTTATAAAGCGGAGCCCAAGTGCGCGTCGATTAAATATCGATTCTTAAGTCGATGCAACACGCATCAGATCGCACGTCAATGTGGAATTTGTTATTGTTTTACACGCGTACATCAATGGTTTACGTGACCCCTGCAGCCACTAGAGGCCACTGCATCCACCGCAACTGAAATTGTTTTTTTCTTTTAATCAGCAACCCTGAATCGTGACAATTCGTTGAACGATGTGTAGGGCAGCGGTTCTTTACCCACCGGGTATCAACAGTCACGTGTGCATAGCGTGTGTGTGAAGGGGTGAGCGGTGGCACTGTGGTTAGGAGGGCCTTGCGAATCTTGTGACCGAGTTCAAGTCCCATCGGTGGCGAGCGATATCTGAACGGTACGCCCACGCCGCCCAACCGCTTCGCCAACCCGCACTGACCAGCGTGGTGAAGTATGGCCAAGCAAACCCTTCATGAGCGGTACGGCATGGGAGGGCCTTCTTCCAGCAATTAATTCACTTCAGGCAGTAAAACAATAACTAGTTTGTGTTTCGTGTTGCTGTCCATCCCCGCAGCCACGGTTGGCTACGTACGGTGCCAAACGAGCTCGACATACATGCACACGTTATTATTATTGTGACTAAAATGAAATACACGATGAATTATGCTTTGCATGATAACGCTGGCAATGAAAACTGCCCCCGCCCCCCCCCCCCGTTCTCTGTCTGCGATGGGGCGCAAATGTTTCCCGGCGAACTTTGTGCAATCACAGAGGGGGGACTTGGCCGAGCAGAGGCGACCACGCATTTTTGTTAGTTTGTTTTTNCTTCTTTTCGCGTGGAAGTTTAAAAGTTGAAACTCTGCGTATGTTCTCCTCCGCAAGGAAATAAAACGATTGTGCGCAAAAAAAAACCCTTTTGTTTTACCACCCCCCTCCTCCTCCTCCCCACCGGTCCCAGGTCCCGGTGGCCCCCAACCGCCACGGCTTCTTGCACAGAACTCGCATTCTCTCGTTTCCTGTGGAACGGCGTGCGATTCGTTATTGGCCACGGTTGGGAGGGGGCCCCTAACTGCACCCCCCCCCCNACCCACTGTGACTGAGAAGCGAATCTCAAAGACGTGGAACGCAGTGCCGGTTATTTCTGTAGCAAAGTAGCGGGGGGGGTCAAGACAGTGGGAGGCAAGGCTAGGCAGTGGTGGGGGAGGGGGTCAAGGCAGTGGTGGCGGGGGGTGGGGGTCAAGGCAGTGGGAGGCAAGGCTAGGCAGGCAGCGGAGGGCATTAGAGAGAAAGGGCAGGGTAAGGGCATTGCAAGCCAAGGCACGCCGAGGAGAAGGCATGCCGAGGCGTGACCGGTACAAGGCAGGGGAAGGGCAGCCAGTTCCGGATGACCCCAGTAGCACATGTAGCTACACATGCTACGGGCCCCGCACTTTGAAGGGCCCGCGCTAAATGCTTTCAAGCTATCAATTCCGGTTCAGTGATTCTGCACTTACTCTATCACTATAGTACTATACCGCCTTCAACTTTTATGAACTGGGTGTTTAAGGTTAACGATTTGTCGTATTATCTGGCTGTATAGCAATTAAAAACATACAATAATTTTACTATGCAAGTAAAAAATGTGTGTTTCACATTTATGTGTGTTTTTTATTTAGGGCCCCTTTATCAAATTTGCGACAGGCCCCACTCTAGCTTAATCCGGCAGTGCGGGGACGACAGTTTTTCGAGCGGAAACGCACGGAATCGGTGACACGACAACAAATATATCATCAGTAGCCAGCACGCCTGGCTGCACACCGCCTCTGTTCCTCCGACATTCAAAAGTTTTTTGTTTGACACATCCCGTCAGCAACCGCAGGGATAACTTCGGCGGCGGTGGCGGCAGTATTGGTTCAACACCACGAGCGGGGTTTGGAAATTCAACGTCTCATCGGCGGAGTCGGGCTCGCTTGAACCAATGGTCGTCACCTGCCAAATGTTTTAGAGGCAAGGAACCCCTCCATCATATTTGCATCCTAGCTCGCCACAATGCTACAATACACGAGGCCGTACGTACGCAGGGAGAGGTATCGCGCAGGATGCGTATTGTCCACTCTTGTATCCCGTTACGTGGAATCGGGGGTTGGTTTTTCCGAGGATCAGCCTCCGGCGGAGGTAACCTGACCTGGGACATTTTTTTTGTCAATTCTTACTGGGAGGTGAAAATTCCCTCTTTGTGTTGTCGGTGGCATAATGACAATAATTCACCGCCGCTCAAGACAAAGCATTTGCGTGCAGCCCTCATCTGTCCTGGCACTGTGAGAGATTCTTATTCATGCCCACGGAATGTCCCATTTATGTCTGTTTGTAGCACAGAGGTGGCCCACCCTACGTGGAATCTATTAGGTTTCACTGGAAGTCGCCGTCTCTCTACCGGCTCCTCCGGGGGAACCCGTCATCCCGGTCGGTCCTTCCCCCCCCCCCNACGACCTAACCCTCCTATTACAACGGTTGTTGGCTACGTACGGTGCGAAAGAAGTTCAACGTACATAGATACAAACCGAAACGACTCGCAGCGCTTGGGCCACCGCGATCGCCCACCCACCACGCAAACTGAAACGGCCGACAGCTCGCGGTCATTTTCAGCCAGGGTTTGCGAGAGGATAATCGTCGGGTTACCTAAAGTCGGCTGAGCTTCGCGCGATCAAATGCAAAGGTTACAGTTTCACAGCGCCCCAGAAAGTAAAAAAATATATATATAAAGTTGTAAGAGACCCCACCCAGAAGGGATCGGTGGCGATTTTTAAATTCGTGCAACGACTGAAATTCTGGTTATTGTGTTTGTGTGTGTGTGCACAAAGGCAACCTTTATCTTTGCGCGCGTGTGTGCACGCATGTGTGTGGGGATCTTTGTCTTTGCATATGGGAGCGGCGGTAGTGGTGAGCGCACCGCACTACGAACCCAAACGATACGAATTCCATTTCCACTTATGGCCAACATCGGTGACGAATATCCGAACTGGGTACTGTCCTCCCCTCGGCCTACTCAGAATTAAATCGGTATCCGATAGAGAGCGGTGTGTAAACATCAGCATTGGGGCTGGGTGTGCGTGAGGTTGGCCACCAAGCCCTCGTGCGCCAATGAGTGCTCGTCAACAGTGCTTGGTAAGGGCTACATGGGGATATCAGTCTTCGTCTTGTCGTCCGCGTGTGTGCGAGTGGCGTCCAGCGAGCCGTAGCACGGTGCTTAGCGCTGCGCTGCGCCAGCACCCGAGGCCGATTCCCCGCCATCGCTAACGTCAGCGGCGCGGGGCGTAAGAAGCCCGTCTTTGGCCTCCGCTTAGGTTGACTCGGCCTAAAATGAACACCCGGCGCGGTGTGTAAACATCAGCACGGGGAAGACAGGCCACAGGGGTATGGTGCTGGACAGGTCACTGCGCTTCATTGCGAGCCGCCGTGCCGGCCTTTATACGGCACTCGCTGCACAGCGCTTGCCCCAGCAGCCTGCGTCGCTCTATGGAGGGTGGGATATCTTTGCCTTTCGTGCGCGTGTGGCCGTGTGGGAGTGACCTCGGAATGTTTTCCCATTTCAATTTACCGACGTTCCTTTCACCAGGATTCTGGCGCCGTTATGGGTGACATTGTTTACTCTCGAGCGATTTTTCCTTCCGTGCGTGCAAATACACGGCATTTTTTTTCATGATATCGAGGCTATCGAACGTGGGGCTTAACGATCCTCGTTCGTTTCTCGGTAGAGATGCGCGGTGGCGAGATGTAAACTACCTCGCCTGGCGTGCAGGAAATCGCGGGTTCGATCCCGACCCTGACGCCTGTATATTCGGAGTTTGCGTGTCTCTCTCCCCGTGGTCGCGTGGAATTTTCTCCGGGTTCTCCGAAATCGGCTGCTGTACATTTCCACATGATGATAATCCACCGAGTTGAGCTATCGTTTATGGCCAGGTCGCTTCTGAAAAAGAGCTATACAGTATATCTCAGTGGGCCTTACCTGGTAAAATAAATAAATAGAATTTTAGTTTATAGGTTCCGCCATTTATCGCGACGCCGCGAGCACGCGTGCAACGCCACGGTCTAAACAAGACTCAGATTTCACATTTTAAAGGTCATTGGAAATTGGCACGCGGTCACAAAACAAACCAAGAAACAAAGAGACGGTCACACACCTCGGACGCGGCTGCACGCCCAGAGGTTGTGTCGAACGATTAGACTTCGTCTCAGTCGGTCGGGCGACCGGTCAGCTACTTAAGCGCAGGTGCCTCCGCACGGGGCTCTAAATGGTTTCTCGAAACGTCTTTAAGTTGAATTGGCGATCTATCGTTTGGCGCGAAGACAAATTGGGACGCGTCAGCCGGGGTCACTCAATGCCATCAATAATTAAAGCCCTCTCTCCTCTCTAAGGGCGTTGTTGTTGTCGGCGCTGCCACTGCTGCTGCTGCTGTTGTTGTTGTGAGGAGCGCAGTCACAAACCCTTGGCGGTTCTGCCGGGGGGGGGGGGAACAGGGTGTCTCCCACTCGATAGGCCTCGCTGACACGCGCCCACAACGCCCTCCTGGAGGACAGAAGCTCGCAATCAGATTCGCGTTTAAGCTAAAAACTCAAGGCGGCAAGCCACGCCGGCTCCCCCGGTAAGGCACCTTGATCCTTCCACGGAACTTAACGCTCGGGTCTTGAGCATTGACCACGGAAACCCATGGATCGTAAAATGTGCCCCCGTGGTGGCTTACGTCTGTCCGCACAGCTCTCAAACACAGGCGTGAGTATATTTATTTTCAAATATATGCTCACATCCCGACGGGTAACCGAGCAGAGTGAGAGGTCGCACGTTCCTTTTCCAATTTCTTCGGTAACGGCGCTTTGCATCACTAATTTTAAAACGGCTATTCCTAAAAAGCCATCGACGCTCACAATTTGCCCTCCCCCTCCCCAGAGGCATGAAAAAGACGCCATTAGCTGCTGTTTATGGGTGGGGGTGCCGCAGTTACAGGCACGGCACATCTCGCAGTTATTGCAATACACCGATACACAGATAGAGACACCACAGAGAGAGAGAGACGCGACAGTGGGATATATTCGACATTTACGACCGACAACCGCTCCGTCGTCTCTCCCCGCGCGAGAAACCGAAAACCAGACGCGCACTTCATTCGGCGCGTCCGACATCAAACGGGGAGAGGACAGGGCGGAGAGAGGGATGGAGGAGGAGGGGGGGTGATGCGGGTTGACGGGGTCCCCTTAATAGAACGAAACACGACCCATTCCGCGTCGCCCGGCAACCGCTGCCAAATAAACAGCAGGAGCGGAGGAGCGGAGGAGCGGAGGCGGTCACGGGCCTGGCAGTCGCTCGGCAGGAGGAGGGAGCGTGTTGGAGACGCCGCCGCCACCGCCGGCGGCCCTTTCGCCATCGCGAGGATTCGATCGTTTTCACCGGCGGTCGGCTGCTTCGTGCGCCGGAGGGGAGGAGGATAGATAGGCGAATACATATGTGCATATACAAAAATTCAAATAATTCCGCATCGTACTTTGACGTCCCCGTATACGATGATTGTACACGTGTATACACTCCGTGCAGTGTCCTTCTTTTAACCGTGTGAAAAGCCACGGATATTAATCTCCCGGTTTGTAAAGGAAACTCGGATTCGTGTGGTTACATAGAGAGACAGCTGTTTGCTAATTTGAACAATAACAGCAAGACCAAACAGGGGAGCTTTTTTCTTTTGTGCATGAGCGTGTAAGATGTGGGGAGCGGTGGTGCAGCGGTTAGGGTGTTGTGCTACGAACCCGGCTCACGGACAACACCAGTGACAATTATCTGAACCGGTCCTGGGACTCCCCTAGGTCGACTCAGCCTCAAATGAGTACCTGGTGTGATGTGTGAATATCACCACCAGGGAGACAAAGGTGGCCGGGGCGTGGTGCCACCCACCCAGCCCCTCGTGTACTATTCCCGGTCTTCATTAGGTGCTCGCTAACCAGCACTTGCCCCAACAGTCTGTTAAGGCTATGCGGGGAATCTTTGTCATTGGCTTTTTTGGGGGCGTCAGATGTGTGCGCGTTTCCGTGCACTTCATCCGTCAGTTTTGGATAAGGCCAAATCTGTGCAGGCAAACAAATGTTGCCGGATCACAACTCCCACTACTACCACTCGTACGACTGCTACACGTCCTAACCAAAAAGAAAATCATCCACGAATGGTATTATCGTGGCACGACAACCGGAGCATGAAGTTAACATGCCAGCCAGCGCCCTTTCGAATTTTTGTGTTTCTTTCCCCTCCCATACCCCGCGCACCAATAAAAAAAACCATCCCTCACCAAAATATTCTCAATCGCGCGATTCGTTCTGGGTGCGCCGCCGCGCTTTGGACATCCGCGGGAAGAAGAAGCAAATAAGCAAAGAGCTTTATAGCTCATCGGATTCACCTCCAGTGTTCATAAATAATCCGATTCCGATGCCGTTGGCGCCGGGAGAAAACAGAGCGTCGCTCGAGAGGAGCCCGTGTCGGTTTCATTCATCACGACGACGACGACGAGAAGACGACAAAACAACGTGGAGACGATTCCTCGCCCCCCCCACTCCCCGGGATTGCTCGTGTGAGGCCAGGTCTGCGTCCACCGGTGCAATTGTGCCTGAGCCACAGATTGAGTGATGGAGCGTGGATTGGGTGGGGGGGGTTGATGCTTGAGAGGTTGCGCTGTTGGCAGTCACGGCAGATTTCATCCCGTCGAGTGTGGCTGGTTCAACGCCTACTTGACACCCGTCCCGAACCCTTCCCACCCACCCACTCGCCCGCCCTAGCCACGCCACGCCACGCACGCACGCACAAAGACCAAGGATGCAAGATCCTCCGCGCGTAGCCTTTAACAGGCTGCTGGGGAAAGTGTCTGTCCGCGATGCGCCACGTTGTCATTTAAGGCCGAGTCGACCTAGTGGAGCCCCGGGTACAGGTACGGATATCCGTCACTCATGCACACTCCTGGAGGGATGTGATGCACCCTGGGACATATATCCGTGCGTGCCTGTGCGCTTGCCTGTGTACGTGCGTGCGCGCGCGCGCGCATACATTTGCGCGCGTGTACATGAACCGGCGGACCCGGGTCAGATTCCCACTCGCGACGATTATCTGAAGTAATCATGGGCTTCCTCGAGGTCGACTCGGCCTCAAATGAGTACCCGGCGCGGTGTGCAAACGTCGCCACGTGTCTGCGTGCGCGCGGTACGCACCGGCCTCCTGCCGCATTCCCGGGACGCCGTCCGTGCCGTTTGCGAGGAGCAAAAAAAAGTTCTCAAAATGTACCAACGTGGAAGAAAGTTGCCTTCGCGGAGACAAGACACGCGCTGCTGCTGCCCCCGCACTTCAGTTAATCCCTCGGTCATTTTCTTGCGTGGCGAGTTCGGGTCACCGGGACTGTGCACGATTGATTGTCCACGATGTTAACTTCTCCCGCTGTGTAAATTAGCGCGGCAAGTTGACTCAGGAAAGGGAGAAAGAGAGAAAAAAANCACATTCCGAAGTCCAGAAACTCCACGGTTTACTGAGAATATGTCACTGCAAACACGTGATGCGGACTGCCCGTGTATATTGACGCATGTTGATCCTGTGTTGATCCTGTTGAAGAGTTTCAGTTTGTTGTCCACACCCCACCGCACCTCCGATTAACACGGTTGGCTACGTACGGCGCGAAAGAAGTTCAACGTGTACAGTACACGTGGATACCAACGGCACTTTGACAGCAGGGTCGTCATTATGATGCGGAATGCAGGTCACCCGCACCGTGTTGTGATTATTGTTGTTGTTCTTATGTAACCTCGGGACGAATATACTACAATCGTGAAACCCGCATCAGCGGCGGCAAGGCAGGAGAGAGTCCCAATCGTTCAGATACACGGGCCAAAGACTCATTCGCAGCCTCAAAGTGTAAGGCTTGAGCTCTCGCCCAACGCAAATGAGCGTGGCCAATGTTTAGACTCACGAGCACACGGATGGGAATGTCCCACCCTCCGTGGGAAGTGCACGGATAGTCAGACCACTCACTGTTGGACGAGGGCCTCCCCACGACACCAGTGGCAACCATGCAGTGCTGGTTGGACGATCGTCAATTGAAACAAAAAGGATCTCAAAAACAAAAATTATAATTAGAGAACAAAGGTGCGGCGCTGGCTGTACCGCACGGAGGACAAGACAAAGATCCCCCGTATAGCCTTCAATAGGCTATTGGAGCAAGTGCTGATAGTGAGCACCTATCTATTAAAGGCTGGCACCGCATACAAAGAGGGAAGGGGGGGGGTGAGTACCAGCACCACACCCGGCCGCCTTTGTCTCCCCGGTGCTCCAACCACTCGTTTAAGGCTGAAACGACCGAAGGGAGGCCCAGGACCAGTTCAGACATTCATTGCCAATGTTGCGTAATATAAATGTGTTGTTAAACCCGCCACCACCCAACACAACCAACTGGCAAGGTTTGTGACGTAAACAGGACGTGCCAATTCGTTACGAGTACAGCACGCCGGGTGGTGGCGGGTTTCACGACACATTTATATTTACGCGATCTAACCAAAAAAAACCACGATGTTATGGATGATATTGGTCGCGAAAGTCTACTCCGTGTTAAACTTGCGTAAGTAAATATACGCACACGCGAGGCGGAACGTTTCTGGAACAGCTGCTAAATTGGTCACGGTGAAGTCAAGTTTAAAGCCGATTATAACGAACGCCGCATTGCCGTGAGCTGCGCTGTCGCGGAACGCAGATCATCAGCGGAACGCAGATCATCAGCGGCGCTGACGTTCGAGGGATGAAAACGGGAAGATGAAATAACGAGCACGAGGGGTTCCAACTGCAAATAACCCTCGTCAACATGCCCGTATGTACGCACGAGTTGTGCGTTTTACGCGTGCGTGCGGGCGAGTGGAATTGCAGCGGTTAACGTCATCTGCGCCACGAACCTTCGACTCAACATCGCACCTTCGCTGAGCACGGTTGCCGACGTACGGCACGAAAGAAGTTCAACGTACGTATGCACAGTGACGATTATCTGAACCGGTCCTGGGCCTCGCCTAGGTGGGTGCAGCCTCAAATGAGTACCTGGTGGGGTGTATAAACATCGCCACTGGGAGACAAAGGCGTCCGGGTGTGGTGCTGGCCACCCACCCCTCATGTGCCGTGCCAGCCTTTGTAGGTGCAACTCGCTAACAGCACTTGCCCAAACGGTCTGTTGAGGCTACACGGGGATCTTTGTGCGCGGGCGGCGAAAAGGATGACACTCAGAAAATCTTTATCCAGCCTGGAGGAATCCGATGAGCTACGAAGCTCTTTTTCGCAGATTCCCAGCATGGGCGGCTCGGGATGTTGTTGGTGTACTCCACCACGGAACCCAGCGGAGCTCGGCTCGATTCCCGGCCAAGAACTTGTCGACCCAAGGGAGGCCCCCAGCACTCGGCCTCAATGGACACATCAGCACGTGGCGAGACGCAGACAACAGCGGGGTGGGAGGGGGGGTGAGGCGTTGGTGTTCCGGCCACACCAATCCCTCGGGCACCATGCCAGCGGCCTTAACAGGCGCTCGCTAACAGGAGCACTTGCTTCACACCCCCCTGCCCGCCACTCAAGCGTTCTGTACGGATATTCGAGCGGGGAGATCTTTGTGTGTGTGCGTGTCGGTGAGGCAACGTTAATCCAATTCCACCACGACGTCATGGTGGTGTGGCAGCCGACATGCCACGTATGTGTGGGGGGGTGTGGGGAGCAGAGACAGAGGGGTTAGGGGCCGTCCATAAATGACGTCACACGGCGTCACAAAACAGACCCCCCCTCAAATATGACGTCACAAAGTTCTGCCCCCCTCCCAAAAAAAACATGCTTCAAATCGCTTTAAACTATTGCCATCGTAGTGCGTATTTAATGTGGCGCTGCACTCTGATGTTGTAGGAGAAAACATTTATTAAAAACTCTATTTAATTCAGTAGAACGTGTTGTCTAGATTTATTTCAAGTTGTGCATTTTGATGTGACGTCATTTCTCAAATCCCCTCCCCCTCGTCACAATGTCTGACCCCCCCCCNAGGTGCGTGACGTCATTTATGGACGGCCCCTTAGCGCACCACTGCATTGCTCGAACTCGGCGTGCTCGCGTTCGATTCCCGCTCACAGCCGACGCCGGTGACGAATACCTGAAAAGGTCCGAAGCATCCTTCCCCACCACCCCACTAGGTCCGCTCAGCCTTAAATGTAACTGCCGCCACTCACCGCCGCCGACGGCTCTGTGCGTTGTGTGTAAATGTCATCAATGGGGAGAGACAAAGGCGGCCGCGCGTGGTTGCTGGCAACCATCCCCCCCCCCCACTCGCCATCGTGTTGCGTGTCATCCCTTCAGCGGTGTTTACTCGCTAACAGCACTTGCCCCAACAGCCTGTTAAAGGCTACACAAGGGGGTAAGGGGGGTGGATCTTTGTCGTTGTGTGCTGTTGGTAACAACAACAACAAAACAACACAAAACCGCAACACAATAGCTCAACGCGGAACCTGGCCACCACCGTTTCATAAAAATTGCTTTAAAAAATCGAGTTCCCGGAATGTTCACGTCATTTCCACAACCCCTGCAAGCAAGCGGCAGCAACAGCAGGGCTCTCACCCCACACCCACCCATGCCCCCCCAATAGTAGTAGTAGTANCAACCACTCCAATAACAAACCCCAACCCACAAGGGCGGCAAGGGTGGTGGGTACAGAGTCCACGATCGCAAGTGCTGTGCAGGAGAACACTTTAAAAGCCACGGTGGCAAGAACACTTTTTTAAAAATTCCTCGCCGAGCCAGTAAACGCGCCAACCCATTGGTCCAACGTTGTGGTTGGAACCGTTGGAACAACATTGGTGCCACGTTGGGAGGAACAACGTTGGAACAACATTGGGTCAACGTTGGGAGGAACAACGTTGGAACAACATTGGTACAACGTTGGGAGGAACAACATTGGAACAACATTGGTGCCACGTTGGGAGGAACAACGTTGGAACAACATTGGGTCAACGTTGGGAGGAACAACGTTGGAACAACATTGGTACAACGTTGGGAGGAACAACATTGGAACAACATTGGGTCAACGTTGGGAGGAACAACGTTGGAACAACATTGGTACAACGTTGGAACAACATTGGTACAACGTTGGTACAACGTTGGCCCGACAACGTTCCGTGTTTAGCGGGCAGCTCGACCTGCTCGAAATGAGATCACGCGCACGCAAAGACAAAGATCCCCCGTATAGCCTCAACAGACTTTAGGGGCAAGTGCTGTTAGCGAGCGGCACCTATGAAGGCCGGCACGGCACGCGAGGGGTGCCTTTGTCCCCCCCCCCCCCGTTAACACCACCATACCAAGATACTCATCCGAGGCCGAGTCGACATACGTACGCGCGCTTTATTACGTATGCAGCTCTATGTACGTTGAACTTCTTTCGCGCCGTACGTAGCCGACCGTCTCGAGTCTCGAGACCATAACGACGGCTTCTCGCTCTCCGCCTTACATCACGCAGCAATGCAAGACACACAGAGAGCGAGAGAGTGGAAAGGGCGATGCAAGGGACTGGTATTAAAGAACGAATCCAGATGAACGGAGGAGCGGCGCTGTACCGGTGCGAGAATGCGGCACGCCATGCCGCACGCGCTCGGAGCGTGCAGGGAATTCGTCTTTTTTTAACACACAACCCGATTCGAAGTTGAAGTGCATTTCACATTTTTTACTTTCCTGTATTTTTTGTGCGTGCGTGTGACGCCTGTGTGTGTGTGTCGTGTGTGTGTCTGTGTGTGTGAGCGCGTTATGGGGAGCGGTAGTGCAGCGGTTAGCGCGCTAGCGCTACGAACCCGGCAGCCTATGTTCGATTCCCGCTCACGGCCAACACGGTGGCGAAGATCTGAACCGGTCCTAACAGCACTTTCCCCAACAGTATGTTAAGGCTACACGGGGATGCTTTGTCTTTGTTTTCACCCAAGCTTGTACCGCTGCTGCTACTCATGTGATGTGGTAAACGCATTCAGATGTTGCGTGTGGGGGGGAGGAAGGGGGGGGTTACTGTTTTAAGATAATCAAGCTCTAGTGCATTCCTACGTTTATTAGCCCTGGCCTCAAACTTTCTGACCACCCCTTGGTAGCCAGCTTAAGGCGAGCCGTGCACAAACGAATGATTATGTTTTGATTCTATTTTATCCTCATTATTATTATTTTGGCGATCCGGCGGCAACGCTGTAGCATAAACGGGGTCACGCTGGATCCGGCTTCAGAATCGGGAACATTTAATTTAGATCGGGGGAAATCCGATGAGGCATGAAGCTCTTTTTCACAGGATGTCCAATAGCAGCACGGGGTCAGAACGCTACGACAACAAGCAACGCAAAAAATACGACAGCAGCGCATAGTTTCGGAAAGGTAAACAAATCAGTTTAAATATATATAATGAAACTAAACAATTTTTTTTTTATCTTACCAAGTAAAGGAATTTGCCTATTTTTTCAGAAGCTACCTGGCCACAATGAGAGCTCAACAAAGGTGGCTTATCGCGTGGAAATTCAGAGCAGCCAAATCCTCCATCAACGAGCGTTTCTAAGTGTGGAGGGAAAAACTGGAGGACCTGGCGAAAAATCCACGCGACCACGGGAGAGAGGGACACGCAAACTCCAAATAAACTCTCAATGCATTATAGTTCACCAGACTCCTCCAGTTCACACGATTCCGATTTTTACAAAAAATATCCAAATATTCTGCTAAGAAATCATCTTTTTGCGGGGTTTCTTTTCTCCCCTACACACGAACAAAAGAGACAGGGAACGAAACGAAACATTGATCGGCCGACTGACAGAACGAGAGACAGAGAGAGAGACGACGCCTCCCTTATATAGCCCCGCACTTTAACCGAGCGGCTATTTCCGTCGATGCAGTTCTCCTCGCTCGCTCCCTTTGTTGACCAAAGGCCAGCGGGCAGCCGCCCGTGGCTCGTGAGCGACGGCGGGGCGGGGGGGNTCCAGCCCCCGATGATTCCACATGCGCCTAACGAAGGCCATCGTGTAGTCGGTGCCCCTCAATATAAAAAAACTAAACAATTTTTTTACTTTTAATTATTTTTCAATTTGTTTTATTTTACCAGGTAAGGCCCCACTGAGCTATATAATCATTTTTCAGAAGCGACCGGCTGTCACAAATGACAGCTCAAAGAAAGTGGCTTATGTGGAAATTGATAGCAGCCGAATAATCTAAACGCGTGATGTTGTTGATTCTAAATGTGGACGGGGAAAAACCTGAGGATCCGAAGGAAAATCCACGCGAACACGGGAGTCGGGTTCGAGATCGAACCCACGATCTCCTGTATACCAGGCGAGGTAGTAAACATCTCGCCACCGTGGCCCCTAAATCAGTGGCATAGCGCTGCTGACTGGCATGGGCTCTGGTGCAAGACATGAAATGGGCGACCCATCCCACCTGCTCCCTCCCCCCGAAGGAGACCCACCCTGTCTGATACCCCCTCCCACCCACTCATGTAGCCCTGTGCAGTCACACCGCCTACACACCCGATTGCAAGGCCACTCTCCTAACTCGACACCCAATGGCTTACGAGAAAATCTCCTCCCCCTTGAATGGGCGACCACCACAAAGGCTTGCCGGGGAGGGGTGGGGGAGAGGGGTTTTTTTTGGCATCGGGCGGCGAGGTGTGGCGAGAAGGTGGGGACCGGTGGCTGAGAGTTGTCGTCGGGCGTGTGAGGTTTTCTCCGTGGTTCTCCGGTTTTCGTCCCACGCAAGAAGCCACCCCCACACGTGCCATGAATGGAACCGGTCACGCACCTCAATATAGCATAACCCCCCCCCCCCCACCTGTATTCGTGCGTAAAATAATAATCTGCGTTAATCTTATTGTCATTTACTCCTCATCCGGTTACTATTGTTGCATGACCAAACTATATCTCACTGTAGGGGTTTGTGTACGTGGCATGTGACATTTCGGTGTTTTACAATTGTACCTGTCAGCACCTGATTTGTTGTAATTTTCGTAATCCAGGTCTATCCGTCAAGAAACAACATTCTCTCGCTCGCTACGTCTCTCGAGTCTCACTCAGCAGACTCTCGCAGTTGGTCGTGTTGATAGTGCCCCGAGTGTTATGCACACCATTAGGCGTCGCAAAAAAAAAAAACTAAACAGGAATCCGAGCAAGCTTTACACGTCAAGAATCTCATCATCACGACTCTCTCGTGGGTCTATCGCTTCGTCTATCTAGCATGGCAAAGGGGGAGGTCGTAATTAACACAACAATGACAACCGTAATGATAATGACGACAAAAATGTGCGAGCAGACGGATCCGGGGGAATAGGAGGCTAAGTTTGGAGCACAATTACGAGTTATCGCCACGCTGCCGGAAGAGCCATTGGGTGGTTTTTTTTAGCTCAAGGCTAAAAATTACTAAAAAGATGAATGAACGAATGAATGGGTGGGTGGGTGGGTGAGCGCGAGTGACGCATGCCGGTTCCATAGGGCAGGGTTTATTCCAGGCCTTTTTCTGCAAACACACATTCAACATTTCGCCGTAGTCCTCGTCATTGCCATAACGTCGACTTTACTCTTGGCCTTTTGTCATTTCATTGTTCGTGGAAGAGCACGCGAGGGAGCGGTCACTGAACAGAAAGTTTCTTGCGTTAGAATCAGGTGAACCCCCCCCCCCGCCGCCCGCCGCCAATTAAAAACAAACTGCGCCGTGTGCGTCACGAGATGTGGAAACGACCTCTCCCATACGAAGAAAAAAAAGTCCCATAATGTGGCCCTGGAATCACTCGGCGTGTCATGAGTCACCAAACCTGCGGGGAAAACCTCGCGCCCTGGCACTCGGAGTAGGCCACGGGGAGCATCGCGATCGCACCAGCGACCCGCCGTCACGTCGCCGTCATTCCCGCAAAGTCACCACCGAAGACAAGGTTGGGGGTTCCACCCGCACAGCCTTGCATCCGGAACAGCGCACGAGAGCGGTGCTGGTGGTGTTGTTCTCCACAGTGCTGATGCCCACCACACCAGGTACTCATAAAAGGCGGCCAAGGGGAGAGCCCAGGGCTGGTATAAAATGTGTCACTGATGTTGGCCGTTCAGCGAGAACTCAGCTCAAATCGCTGGTTCGTAGCCTTTCCACTGCACTCCCACTCCCNACCATCAACACCATCCCACCAAACTACCAGCACAACCACCAACGGAGTAATCACTCTCAACCACAACCACCACCACCAAACCACGACCGCTATGGTAATCTCACCTCCACCTTCAACCAGATACCCTCTACCCAACAACTAGTGCTTTCAACGGCTTAGCCTCCATCCAACAATCGCCACATTTACCACGGCCACTCAACCACCACCACCACCAGTCAGCAAAAGCCTCCATCAGCCACACACTGCTGCCACCACCAGCACCACCACGTGGGTAGTCTCCACCACACCTGCAACACCATTACCAACAACACATCCGGTAATACTGTACGTCTGTTGTCCTCCCCCCGCACCTCCAATTACCACGGTCGGCTACGTACGTAGAGTGCGAAAAAAGTTCAACGTACATACATACATACAAATGCTTGTGCACGTTGATAAGTTGATTTGTTTGGCTGTGTCAGGTGGTGGAGGGTCTTACAGTGCAGATTTGGCCACATCATTTGGGTGGCTTAATTCAAAACCAGTCACGAATCTGGCCCGAATCATTTTGGTGCAGGGTGGCGGCGCAGTGGCAATGCTCCGTGTCTCGCGGCAATAAGGGCCTGGGTTCAATTCCCGACTTGGGCGCTTTTTATTTGTGAAATTTGTACGTTCTCTCCCCTGGCCTGCATAGGTTTCTTCTGGGTTCCCCAGTTTTCTCCATAGCTAAACAAAAAAAAATCCACACAATGTAACCGGTATTGGCCAAACACCCAATACTGAAAAACTACACACCAGCAGCAGCAGCGACATCGCTGATAATTTGGCAGGACCCTCCTGAAGTAAGTAAGAGTCGTCAGACCTGGCGAGGCTTTCCCTGCTGAACAAGCGTAGTAATAATTCACGTATTTCGTTAACTATAAAAGAGGTGAATCTGTGCATGCGTATGTTTGTCTGCAAAANTCCCCTCTTCTTTCTCTGCTAGAATACTCCACCAATTTCAACCACGCACGGTGTCACTTTAAAAGCTCGTGACATGCGGCTTGCGTGACGGACAAGGTCGCCGTTACAAATGCACGACCTTACAATTTTGGCTAATTTGGCGTATCCTTCCGGCGCAAACTTATCCAATCTGCCGCTTATGAAAGCCCCGGCATGTGACGAGAGGCCCCATTAAAAATCATACAAAGGATAGGCATGCACCGCAGCAGAGGGATGAGTGGACGAGAGGTTTGGGGCAGCTAATGAATGGGGGGGGGGTGGGGGCGAGAGGGGGGGGTAGAAGAGATACCTATGAGCTATGAGCCCAAGCAGGTGAGTGAAATTATTTTTTGTTCAAGCGAAAATGCTAAATTTTGCCGAGAAGGAAAAAAATAACTCCCTTTGCAGTTCATACTCAATGGGGCTTCCCACCGTTATGGAGAACGGTGATCCAATCCGTCTGAGTGCTGCGCGCAAAGTTCAATGGTCACGATCTGGGGCTGCGATTCTCAACACCCGATTCCTTCCATCGGGCTCGCATTGCCCGTGTCTTTGCGAGCCGTCTGGCCTTTGTTTCGCCTGGTCTCGTTTGCCACCGCCGCCGTCGGTCTAAAAGTGTGACGATTAAATGGCCGCGGTTTGCGTGAAACATACAAGTCGTAATAAAATGTATTTCGACTCGTAACGCTGACCCGAGGAGGAACCACAGGCGAGTGGGAAGACAGCAGCAGCCAAGCGGCGAGAGCTGGCGCTACCCAATATCTACGGTCCTCTGTACATCAAAGTTCAAAGTTCATTTATTAGGTATAGCCCTGTGAGCCATTCGGCTCTTGAATCGGGTGCAACCGCAACAAACAAAAAACAAAAACATGAACAAGAAACATCTTAAAGTGACTGTGCAAACAGAAAAATCCACAAATACATGAAGGTGTTATTGGCCAATCATAGAGTGTTTGATTGGCGAGGGGCAACGCTCTATCCCATACAGATGGAACGGGTCCACATTTGCTCCACCGCCTTCTCCAGGCGAGACACGGTTATGGCTCCACCAACTCTCGCTGCTGCCTCCACAGTGCTGGGTTACAGGCAGCCACGTGCAGAATCATAGCCGCCACCGCCACCCACGGCTCGTGCCATCATGCATCGAGAACTTACGCGTCAAATGTCATCATTACACGCCAATATATTTCACTAAACGTCACCGTCAGCCATGACCAACGCACCGCTGAATGCAGGCCTCCCAAGCTCCCGTCATCTCTCGCGATCCTACGACTTAAAAATCCACCTCTGCTTTCCGCACACGAGCACGCACGAGCTCACTCGTCGCAACATGCGCACGCCGTACGTGCGTGTGCGTGTACGTTGAACTTCTTTCGCACCGTATGTAGCCAACCACGCGAGTTGCCACGATGGATGAGAAAACGACTTTGATCACTTTTAAAATGAGACGGCCGGGTTATGAATTACATCTGCAAGTGGGCCGGTATAGCCAATTAGGGATATTAATCACACGCCCTACACCGCACCCCTCCTTGAATGGCAGGGTTGGGTTGGGGGGCAGAAGGCGGGGGGGGCAAGTCACTATGAACATTACGCTGGCCCACTCAATGCAATTACATGGAGCTTTAATCGTTATGAAATGCCATTAGGGCCGCTCTGCACCGTGTCCGAATGAACGCGTGGAAGAAGGTGTGAATGGTCCCCCATGAATGGAACAATCAAGGACCGTGAGGCGCAAACTGTGAAGAGTGCGTCACTGATAACTGCACCGATACAACCGCGCGTACTCTGGTAGAACGAGTGGACTGCTCCACTCAGCTACCCCAATACAACCACGTGGGCCCTGGTGGAACGAGTGGACTTCTCCACGCGGCTACCACCCCCCGGATGCTGCTGTGGAATGGCCTACAACAACATTAGACGTAACAATTGTAGCCCCTGCTGCTTGTTTTACTCAAACACAATACAAAACAGAACAATGCTAAATTACCATTCGTGCCGTCGTTGCTGGCTTAAACTCAAACTATTCAACTGTTTTTNATTTTACCAGGTAAAGCCCACTGAGCTATATAGCTCTTTTTAGAAGCGACTTGGCCACAAATGATAGCTCAACAAAGTGGCTTATCATGTGGAAATTCTAAACGCATGTCTATAAATGTGGAGGGGAAAAAACCACGGGGAGATCATGCAAACTCCAAATATACAGCAGGCGACAGGGTCGGGATCGAACCCGCGACCTCCTGTATACCAGGCGAGGTAGTTAACATCTCGTAGCCACCATGATGATGATGAGAGAGAGAGAGACACGCAAACTCCAAATATACAGCAGCAGGCGTCAGGGTCGAGATCGAACCCGCGACCTCCTGTACACCAGGCGAGGTAGTTAGCATCTCCTAGCCACCATGATGATGATGAGAGAGAGAGACACGCAAACTCCAAATATACAGCAGGCGTCAGGGTCGGGATCGAACCCGCGACCTCCTGTACACCAGGCGAGGTAGTTGACATCTCGCCACCGTGGCGCCCACATAGGTATTAAACCTACGGTGATAAAACAAAACATCCACTTCCCCGGAAGGCTATACGGCTGACGTAATGTGTACAAAAATATACATCCTGTAAACGCTAGTATTTGTCTTAAGTGGAGGGACATATATGGGAAGGAGTCGTATTGTTTGTCGATTAATTGCTAAAAGTACCGTACTGTAGTTTATTTTCAGGACAAGACAAATAGACCTACAGCACAGCAGCGGCAGCAGCAGCCTGTTGGACAAAGTGTTCCACTGTACAGGAATGAAAATATGGCTCATTAGAATTAGAATATTTATTTAGACCGGAGAAATCCAGTAAGCTATGAAGCTCACAGATGTCCAGCAGGACACATCCTTTTCATTGGCACTGAGATTTGAGTTCTACAGAAAGCTGCAATTAAAAAAAAGGATCCTGAGACCAGAGACGAAGTGGTGGTGGCCAACGGTGTAAATATATAGCACGGCCGCAAGAAGGCCCATTGACACCGTACGTAGCCAACCGTGCTAATGGGGGTGCGGTGGAAGGACGACAAAAAATCAGTACAAAATAAATGCGTTTTAAATGTCGATTATTTAAAAGTGCATAGCTCTAGTGGCTTCCCGATATCGGAAGAGCATTCCAGACAGCCGCGGAAGCGCATCTGAAAGCGCCGCGCGATGCGGTGACCGTCTTTAGACCGTGGGAGATCATCGTGATTGGGGAGGCCTCGATCCAGCAGTGGATAAATCATCGACTAATAATGACATGCGCACAACATGCTCATCAGTGGTGATCTCCCCCCCCCCCAGCCCCGTTATTCTATTAAGTCAAGATCCATTGCCGCAATTCCATTCCAGGGATCGGTTCTTTGTTTGAAATGTTTGCGGTGAATTGTATAGCGCCACGAGTGGATTCTCGGTGTGGCAAAGATCCCCCATGTAGCCTCAACAAAATGTTAGGGAAAGTGTCCCAAGCGCCGATATTTACATACCGCGCCCGGTACTCATTTAAGGCTGAGTCGAGCTCGGGAGGCACAGGACCGGTTCAAATATTCGTCAACGATGTTGGCCGTGAACGGGAATCGAACTCGGATAGCCCAGTTCGTAGGGGTAGTGCGCTAGCCACAGCGCCCTACGCAGGGAAAATACATGATTTCACTATTCCTCAGCCTTGTGAATCGATTAATCGATGTCTTCGATGCATTGTTTCGTAAGTACAGCGTCATTGAAAAACAATCAAACAATCATGTTATGAACATCAATACAAATGCCGGTCATTACTATCACGAACAGTCCAGAGGTTGCTATGTGGTTATATGTTGAACTTCTTTCGCGCCGTACGTAGCCAACCGTGCTAATCGGAGGTGGTTAGTTGGCTAACAGCGGAGGTGGACAATTTAGCAAACTCCATTGTTGTGTTGTACTTTTCTATGCTCCCCATGTCTATCCATGGCTTCTCACCATCACCAACCCGCACTCATCAACATTATAATGAAGTATGGTCAAACAACCTCCCCACCCCCCCCCACTCGTGGATTAACAAGAGGGTGTGATCATTTACCTCCAGCCCTTAAGCTTATCAATACAGTCCTTAGACTCTTAGTTATTTCGGTAAAGTCACGTGACTTTACCGAAAGAACTAAGAATATGAATCCTTGCAGTCACGAAAGCTTCAAATCTAGAATACAGTCCTTGCTGTTAAAACAGTAGCAGTACGTGGTAGCCATAATAAAGGTTGTTGTTGGGTTAGATCACGTAAATATAAATGTGTCGTTGACCCACTAACACCCGACATGGCCAATTAGTAAGGTTTGTCACGTAAACAAAAGTGCCAATTAGTTACTACTTCAGCACGCCGGTGTGTTGGAGAGTAAACCCACGATGTGCACAATGTGAGAACTGTGACGTTTCCCGACCAGCTTCATCGGTCGGTTGCCAGAATTGTGAGGAGTCTTCCCGTTTTGGTCTCAAGTAAGCGGCCGTATTAAACTAAAGTACGAGGTATCAATATACCAGTTCTCGCTGCTGTCGTATACGAGTCAAAATAAATCAGAACATAGTACGTTTTGCCAGTCGCGCTATCATTCTTACGGCGCGAGACTACGACGAAGGAAGGCGCTACTCCGTTATACGAACACAGTCTCCGGTAGTTTCGTGGGACGATATTGTTAGTACGCGTGATCCAAAAATGGGAGTAATTTGTGGGAATTCTATCGAATTTGGCCAATTGTTTGGTACGTGATGGTCTCACTCGTTCCCGAATGACGCCGTGGGGTCTTTGAACCGTCCACTTTGAAGCTGATGGCGATCGGCGTATTCTTTTTTTTGTTACGGCTCGGACGCCCGTGACAATAACCGGGGCTGCCTACCAGATTCGAACCGCGAAACCTCTGCAACAAAGAGGCCCCGAACGCACCGCGTCACTGATGAGGCCACGCTCATCATGGGCGGAGTTTGGGAGGGGGCACGGGGGTCCAACGCCCCTCCCCCCTCCAAACAGGACACCGTTATTAAATTATTTCTGTAGTTTACAATTAGGATAATAAATAAATGTATTTTATGCACCCGCGATTCCTAATGTAAGAGACAAAGCGAGCCCCTGTCCCCCCACCGACCCCCATGACGCTCAAGCCACAAAGAGCAAAGGATGGCAGCCTTGAGCGGAAAATCGACATTCTCATGATGGGGCCCAGTCTATCCATGGGACAACGAGGCGTCGTGTTATATGATTTTTGTGGTTAGGTGATGCAATGCACGTGATGATGATGAAGAACGATGACAGATGATGATGATCACAGATGATAATGATGCAGACGCCCGTCACTCGACGATGGTAATGAGAACTGTCAACGTTGCTTGACACATGACGCGGGTGATGGTGGTGATGTTTACGATGATGACGGTGGTGGTGGTGGTGGCAATGATGATGATGGTTATGACTAAGGTGGCGATTACGATTGCTGTTGATGCTAATAGCGATGGCGATGATGCTGCTGCTGCTGCTGGAGATGATTGTGTTAACGATGGCGGTGATGGTGATGCTACGTATAACCGTGATTATGAAGACAACGACGATCGTAATGACAAATTAATCTCACCCACGCGCATTTAATGACAGACGAGATCCTTACTTAAAAAGCCCATCAGTGAACATCAATCAGCCCGTGCGAGCACTCACTCACTCACTCACCCTTGCCAAGAGACGCGAGCCGGCTTCTCGTGGCCGGTGTTGGGGCGGATTAATCCTCTGCGATCCGAGGCCTCTTTCCGATCTCCTCCGATCTCCCCGACTGCCATCACCACCGCCACCCTCCGTAGCACGAGCGGAGTTCGCGCGGATCAGCCGCAACCGAGCATCCGCAGCGGCTGCGCCGGTGTGCCTTTAAGAATGACCATTTGCGATTGACTATTCACGTCTCACAATGGCAAACGGTGACTGTGTGTGTGTATATACAATGCATACATTATAATAATTACACAATCTCTTTACACTATAGACTGTATACGTGGCAATATACACGAAACCACACTGCTGCCGTTTTATATACCGAGTGTGTACTGTATACAATATTGGATTACAAAATTAGATAAAATTATCCGCTTGTATATGTATGTATAACCTTCCTTGTGTGTGTTTGTGTATATAAATGTGCACTCGCAGTTTAACGCAGACATCGGTAACGCGTGTGTCTCTCTCTCTCTGCGAATCGAGCTGTCATTAACAAAGCGGCTGCGTGCGACATTTAACAACACTCGAGAAACAACACACACACAACACAACAACACAACAACAGGCACAACAACAACACACCACACAACAACAACCACCATAGTGACGATGCCGAGGGAAGAGCGGAAAATCCATCCCTTCGCTGCGCCCAGAGAGAGAGAATCAGCGAACACTCACGCCGCTTGCTGCTGCTGATGTTGTGATGATGGTGCTGATGATGCTGCTGATGATGTTGATGCTGATGATGTTGGTGGTGGTGATGATGCTGCTGATGATTGGTGGTGATGATGGTGATGATGATGGTGCTGATGATGCTGCTGATGATGCTGCTGATGATGTTGCTGATGATGTTGGTGGTGGCGGTGATGCTGCTGATGGTGATGTTAGTGGTGGTGATGATGCTGCTGATGATGATGTTGATGCTGATGCTGTTGGTGGCGGTGATGGTAATGATGTTGATGCTGATGATGTTGGTGGCGGTGATGGTAATGATGTTGATGCTGATGATGTTGGTGGCGGTGGTGATGCTGCTGATGGTGATGTTGGTGTTGATGATGTTGGTGGTGGTGATGGTGCTGATGATGCTGCTGATGATGCTGCTGATGATGTTGGTGGTGGCGGTGATGCTGCTGATGGTGATGTTGGTGGTGGTGATGATGCTGCTGATGATGATGTTGATGCTGATGCTGTTGGTGGCGGTCATGGTAATGATGTTGATGATGTTGGTGGCGGTGATGATGCTGCTGATGGTGATGTTGGTGTTGATGATGTTGGTGGTGGTGATGATGCTGCTGTGATGATGCTGTTGCTGATGATGTTGGTGGTGATGGTGATAGCGGTGGTGGTACCGATGATGCTGCTGGTGGTGGCGGTGATGATGAAGGCTTCCGTTTGTGAGCTTGTACCTCGGTTTGAACCGCGCTTGCAGCTATCTCATTATTCCGACCACCACCATCACCATCATCACCATCATCACCATCACATCATCACCACATCATCACCACCATCATCACCACCATCATCACCACCATCACCACCCTCACCTCCTCCTCCTCCACCACCTCCGCGCGGTAGCGACGCGAGCGAGCGACTGAGTGAGGCACAGCGCCCGAGAGGGAGAGAGGGAAGGGAGGGAGGGGAGCGAGCGAATGGCCGGGTGCCTTTTATTTATTTGTTATTTAACTGGAAGCAATTATTTGGTTATTTAACTCGAAGCATTTTTTNCACCCCCCCTCCTTACCCCCCATTCCTACCCCATACCCCCTCCTTACACCCCCCCCCACCCTTACACCCCACCCTTACACCCCACCCTTACATCCCCACGTCCCACCCCCCACGGCCTACACCCATACCCCTTACACACCCCCACCCTTACACCCCCCCCCCCCTTACCTTACACCCCCCCCCCCCCCACCCCCCCCCACCCTTACACCCCCCCCCCCTTACCCCCCNACCCNTTACACCCCTTTCACCCCCACCCTTACCCCCACCCTTACACCCCCACCCTTACCCCCCCACCCTTACACCCCCCCCCCTTACCCCCACCCCTTACACCCCCCCCCTTACCCCCCACCCTTACACCCCCCCACCCTTACCCCNACCCTTACACCCCCNACCCTTACCCCCCACCCNTTACCCCCCCCCCCCCCCACCCTTACACCCCCCACCCNTTACCCCCACCCTTACACCCCCCCACCCTTACACCCCCCACCCTTACCCCCACCCTTACACCCCCCACCCTTACCCCCACCCCTTACACCCCCCCCCACGCCCTACCCACACACCCCCCTCTTTTCCCCGAAGCGAACCCGCTGCGAGGCTGAAGGTGTTTGCTGCTGTTGTTGTTGTTTGCTGCTGTTGTTGTTTGGCTGTTGTTGTTTGCTGTTGTTGTTTGTCTGTTTCCTTCGCGGGGATGGGTGGTTTTGTTTATTTGTTTACTCTCGCGGTTTGGTGTGTGTTATGTATTTGTGTGTACCTGTTGTGTGTGTGTTTGTGTGTGTGTGTTGTGTACGTCTGTGTTGTATACGTGTGTTTGTTGTGTGTGTGTTTGTGTGTGTGTGTTGTGTACGTCTGTGTTGTATACGTGTGTTTGTTGTGTGTGTGTTNGTGTGTGTTTGTGTGTTTAAAGGAAGATGTTTAGTCAGAGTGTGTGTGGGTGTAACAGATGGAGAGCGGTGCTCGCGAGCAGCACTTGCCACAACAGTCAGTTAAGGCTATACGGGAGAGCTTTGCCTTTGTATCCGGTATGGTGTGTAGCAAACATCGCCACTAGGGAGACAAAGGCGGCCGGGCGTGGTGCTGGCCACCCACCCCTCGTGTGCCACAGTGCCGGCCTTCATAGGTGCAGCGACTCGATACTCAGCACTTGCCCCAACAGTCTGTTAAGGCTACACGGCGGGGTGTTCTTTGTCTCTGTATGGTATTTGTGTGTGTAAGGGGGCGTCCATAAATGACGTCACGCGATTTGGACGATTTTTGACCCCCCCCTCTCATCACACGGCGTCACAAGTCAGACCCCCCCCTCAAATATGACGTCACAAAGCTCTGCCCCCCCCCCCCAAAACCACATTCCATTTTGAAAATAAAACATGCTTCAAATCGCTTTAAACTATTGTCATTGTAGTGCGTATTTAATGTGGCGCTGCACTCTGATGTTGTAGGAGTGTTGTTATAACAATTAGTGGTGTTATAACAATTCTATATTTATTTTAAGTTTCGCATTTTGATGTGACGTCACATTTCTCACCCTCCCCCTCCTAGGTGCGTGACGTCATTTATGGACGGCCCCTAAGAGTGGGTCTGTGTATCTATGCGCGCGCGTATATCTTTGAGTGGCCTCAAAGTGCACCTAGCCTGGCACAAGCGCCCCGGTGACGGCACCACCACTTAGTAGCGAATGGCCGTTGTTTCACATGTATCTGTGTGTGCGTGTCTTTGTGCGCGCATGTGTATTGTTGCAAATTATCGGCCATACTTCACCTCGCCGGGTCAGTGCGGTTAAGCGAAGGTGAAGCGTTAAGTGCAGGAGCATAGAAGCGCAGTCCAACAATGGCCATCTCATTAAATTCCGAGGGAAGATCCATCCAACAACAACATCAACATCATCATCTCCTGACACCCAAATCTCTGTCTCTCTTCGGTGAAAGCGTCAAAATCATTTGCTGCATTTGGCATTGGCGGCGTTGCCATTCATGTCAGCACACAGGGACCTGCTGAAGACGCTGCTGCTGTGTTTCACACAGACACAGCCTGCAGGTGGTTCCATAGTAGGGGAGGAGGGGGCGATGCTGCAAAAGTGTATCATTCCCCCATCCCAAACGAAGTCATTTGGAGTGCAATTTTTCAGATCTGTCAAAGGGTTGGTACGCAAATGGGCCGGCCTCCTGTTTCGATTGATGTCGCGGGATCTCTCACGTCATGTTGTATATTCGGGTTGAAGTAGTATTAATCGGGGCGGCCTGCCGGATTCGAACCACGCGAAGAACCGCTGGGCCGTGAAATATGATCAAACAACCCCAACACGACCTATGTATATGTGTGTATGTACTGTACGTTGAATTTCTTTCGCACCGTACGTAGCACAGCGTGATAATCGGAGGTGCGGGGAAGGACCTCTGCTTTTGATTACCTTTTTTTTGGCTTTAAACATACACGTCTATCTGAACCTCACGAGTAACTCAAAATAACTCGACACATTAGTCAACATCGCTGTGGCCTTACGAGGAAAAAAGTACATAGATATAACAGGCGACGTTTCAGTCAATGGCCCTCATCATCCATGTCAATGGTTGGCATGGGAATGTAATGGGTCACCCCCTCTCCTATCCAACCCCCACCCTCTCTACAGCCCCCTCTTCCGGACCTGGCGCAGTTGCACCGCCTGCACACTCGATAGCCACGCGCTGCCCAGTGCATTGATTTTGTCTGCCTTATCGATTTGTGTTGGCATGTGTGGTCTAACCCATCAGTCCGTGCTATCGTCGCTTGTTATGCTGCTATGGCTATGACCGGGCCATTGTTCTCCTTATCTTGTGCCTGATGCGGTGTGTAAACATCGCTACTAGGGAGACAAAGGCGGCCTGGCGCGGTGCTGGCCACCCACTCCTTCGTGCGTGATGTGCCGGCATTCATAGGTGCTACTCGCTACCAGCACTTGCTCCTACAATCTGTTAAGGCTATATGGGGGATCTCGTCTTATCTTGTGTTTAACTGTTGGCTGTACCCCACAATCCTTCCGTGTTGTGTCTGCAGGATGCGGCCGTGCAGGCAGTCATCGATAGGGCCATGCAGGCAGTCATCGATAGGGTGGCACCAAAGCAAAACTAAACGAAACTTAATTTTGTAATTTTTACCAGGTAAGGTCCACGAAGCTATACAGCTCTTTTTCAAAAGCGACCTGGCCACAAATGATATCAGCTCAACGAAGTGGCTTATCACGTGGAAACTTACAGCAGCGGCCAAATACTCTAATAATAACAACAATAATATAAACAACTACTGCAGCAATAGGATAAGGGTTGTGGATAATAAAGATTATAATAAAAAAATAATACAGTCACGGCCAACCCATTTCTTAATCAGTGATGAATGGATGCCTCTCCACACTGTGTCAGTCATGGGAGGGGGGAAAGAGGAAGGGTTTTTTGACCATACTTCACCACGCTGGTCAGTGCGGGTTGGTGAATGGGGCAGGACCGCTGCTAAGATATAATTCCCTCACTGATGTTAGCCGTGGCCAGAACATCGAACCGGGGTCGTCGCCGGCTTTCGTGACGCAGTGCGCCGCCGCTCCACCACCGAGCGATTATTAGCCACAATAAAATAGTCTCCTCCACGCCGTGCGGGTCAAGGGGGGTTGATCTGCCACGCCGCTGGTGTGGTGTCTCCAATTATATGGCTCGGTGGAGCAGAGACTAAGCGACTATTTTTTGAGACGCTTTGCCCAATTGTTTCGACGACTACCGTGCCAGGAGATGGAATCGTTATTATGTTCTTATTTCACCAGGTAAGGCCCACTGAGCTACGTAGCTCTTTATTATGAAGCGACTCACGGCCAACAAATGATAGCTCAACCACGTGGCTTATCGTCGCGTGGAAATTTATAGCGGCCAAATACTCCAAACGCACGTTTCTTCGTGTGGAGGGAAAAAAACGGAGGACCCGGAGATAAAGCCACGCGACCGCAGGGAAAACATTCAGTCTCCAAATATATTTATGCGTAACGGTCTGCATCGAATAACCTCCTGTATACCAGACGAGGTAGTTCACATCTCGCCACCGTGGCACCCGTTTTCACCGACCCCTGGATTGCAAGTCCAGCGTGCTAACCAAGCTCCCTACATTTGTCATTTAAAATGGTTAAATATTGGTAAAGCTTACCGCTAAATATTTCTACGTATGCGGCAAACGCTTAACTTTTTGTAAGGGTTAAAATAACGTTACAACCGTGGTTAAATAGAGGATATAGTAAACGTCTACTGAGTGATGGCTTTAGGCAGAATCCAACTGTTATCAGGCCATTGTGATAGCCTATTAACCCAGGATCTGAAACCTGCTTCACACCCTGTCACGCTACAGGTGTTCTCCAGACTTTATCTCATACACGATTGCATACCCNAGCCTTAGCCCCCCTGCCCCACTCCCATTTCTTAAAACTGTCATTATAAAAAATCATAAACCGGGTAGTGACGAATTATGCAAATATCATGGTGATATACGTCGTGTTATTTATTACATTTAAATTTCAGCAATTCCTCGACTTACTGCCTCTAAAATTACAAGAATTTCTACCCACAAAAAAACTGGTGGCGAGCTATTGCGGCGAGACCCGTGTGGGTGTGTGGGTGCGTGTGTGTGTGTGGGTGTATGAGTTTTCGTCCCATGGGGAGCCGGTAGCGTAGTGGTTAGCGCTGCGTTAAGAACCCGGCGACCCGAGTTTGATTTCTGCTCACGCCCAACACCAGTGACGATTATCTGAATCATGTCCTGGGGCTCCCCAAGGTCGACTCAGCCTCAAGTGACTACCTGGTGCGGTGTGTAAACATCACCACTGGGAGATGAAGGTGGCTGGGCGTGGTGCTGGTCACCCACCCCTCGCGTGCCGTGCCGGCCTTCATAATTGCTCGCTAACAGCACTTGGCCTAGCAGTCTGTAAGGCTATATGGGGGATCTTTGCTTTTGTTCATGTTCCAGTGTAACGGAGGAGTGGACTGGGCCCTTCTCATAGCCATACATACGCAGGGTGTAGGGCAAAAAGCCAGGAACCATGGCAAAAGCAGGACCTCGCTGTGTACATTACAAGTGTCGTTTATTACAAAAGCACTGGCTGAGTGTGCCTAGATTAACGTGGACACAGTTCCCGATGCGGCGTTCGTGTCGTGCCACGTGCCACGTTGTGTCCGCTGCGGTGTCCGTCTGTTTGTCCACGTGCAAAGGGAGCTTCCTGAAGGGCGTCGTGCGGAAGCTCCCGGCATGGAGCGAAACGACGGACAAACAATGCTGGGATAACCCGAAAACCTCATCGGAGAGCCGTACAACAGCAACAGCAGGAGCACGATAATGGAACACCTCTGCGGTTGTGCCGGTGTTGGACACGTTGAGGAACGTTGAAGAGCGTCCTGCGTGTGAAACGGATTTGAGCGCGCGTCCCACGCAAAACGGCGCCCACGGTTCAACCATCTGCTATACTTTTACTGTCCAGACGTACGGTTTGTGACTTTTGCCCAACCCTGTATAACTGCGCACACACACGCGCACACACACAAACAAACAGGCAACCACCACGACAAGAAAGTGAAAATAAATATGTGCAGGAGGTCCCGAGGGGACACGCATCTAGACCGACCCTGGCCTCACCCCTTTTGGCACAGACAAGGAGGGGGGGGAACTGGAACCATCACCACCCCCCCCNACTCTTTCTTGGACAGCCTCCAGAATGGGCAATTGCTACATACACATACACACAAAGATCCCCCGTGTATCCTGAGCCGACTTGTCGTGGCAAGTGCTGCTAGCGAGCGCTTTATATTAAGGCCGGCACGGCACATGTCGGAGGGGGATGGGTGGCCAGCACCAAACGCGTCCACCGCCTTTGTATCCACCAGTGGTCATATTTACACATTGCACCAGGTTACTCATTTAAGGCTGAGTCGACCTACGAGAAGCAGAGGACCCGGTTCAGATAACCATCACCGACATTGGCCGTGAGCTGGGAATCGAACGTGGGTCGCCGGTTTCGTAGCGCAGCGCGATAACACACTACACGGACGTCTAGCTTTAACAGGCTTTTCGGACAAGTGCTGTTGGCGAGCATCTATGAAGGCACACACAATCACGCACACACACATGCACACGCAAGCACACACAAGAGGTGGGAAAGTTTTGGACAAGGTGCTAAATTAGGCACAATGGAAAAATAAAGAAACATGCACCACTGCCATTACCGCAGCAGCATCACCAAATAATTTGTTCAATAACTGTACAGTGGTAAACCCATCCCCCCGTGACTTTAAATGCTTTTAACAATTTTATATTTACCAGGTAAGCCCCACTGAGCTGCACAGCTCTTATTCAGAAGCGACCTGGCCACAAACGATAGCTCAACGAAGTGGCCGATGACGTGGAAATTTATAGCGGCCAAATACTCTAAACGCACGTTTCTAAATCCGGAGGGAAAAACCGGAGGACCCGGAGAAAAATCCACGTGACCACGGGAGAGAGAAAACAATGTAAACTCCAAACATACAGGCGTCAGGGTCGGGATCAAGCCGACGACCTCCTGTATACCAGGCAAGGTAGTTAACATCTCACTACCGTGGCGCCCTTTTTATTCCCGATAAGTTTCCGGCAGCCTGATTGCTCACCACCTAGGCCAGGGGTCAGCAACCAAAAANGAACACGTGAAAGACGGCGGTCCTTCATAACCAACGTCACGGAGCAGCCCTTAAAGAGCCGCATGAGCCACAAGTTTCCCGATCCGTGGCCTAAGCGCTCGACGAAAAATTTGCCATGGATTTTGTTGTTGTTGTTGTTGACCGCTCCTGCACACCGACACAAGCCGGCGTTTCACAAGCGGCAACTCACGTCCCACGCAAATGTCGTTGATAATTATGGGAATACGGAACGGAACGTGGCCGAAAATAAAATTGCAGAGTACGAGATGAGCCTAAAACAATATCCGTTCTTGATTTCAAACCACGTGCGTTAGACGGGCACTGTAATGTCACATGGACCTTTTTCAGATTTTTCTTTCCATCAATGTAAACTTGTAAATAAATAATCACTGCCTCTTGGTGGTTTATTTTTACTTCTAGCACCATTTACATACAATTAATAATGCATTGCGTATAATGAAAACGTAATTTTACATGTAATCAATTTTGTTTCCCGGAATGGGTGACTTTATGACGGGGAGTACTCAGTACCTTGCTTATATCCGCAAGAGCTCTGCCCTTTTGGGCTCACCGTCATCTGTTTTCATCACGATTACCGAGCGGAGGCCCAAAGGCCGATGGTGTCCACAAACGGCTAGCGAACAACCAATTCCATTTCACGCGTGGGGGAGGTGCAAATATTACGATTCGTAAACGATGATTTTGATAGGCAGGCTAGGTGGTCACGGAACGATAGGGCCAAATGTCTGCAGCGAGACCATCAAAGCCAAACAATCCATAATAGAGGGTTTGTTTTGGGGTTAGATCGTGTAAATATAAATAAATGTGTCGTTGAACTCGCCACCACCCGACAGCCAATTACTGTAGTAGGGTTTGTCACGTAAACAAAACATCACACCGGTGCGTTGGAGAGTGAACCCACAACATTTACAACAACATTGTCACATGCCCCATTAACAATTCTCCCCGCTGGTGATCATATTGTCGTGTGATTTGGCGTCGGCGGTTTAACGCGATAATTATCGCTTTAAACAATAATCGATTATAATCGATTATAATCTATTATTGCTTTTTGTTGCCTCGTTTTGGAACCGTCGCCTTTGTACTCGATCTGGCTTCGTTCTTCCTCTAGTTCCATTGGCGTGAAATGCATCGTTTGCACATTCTCGCACGCACGTACAATTTGACCGACGATTCACCATCATCAGAGACGCAGTCAGCGTCAAAAGCGTCCAGAGTTTGCTTGTCTTGAACCAATTCTGCTGACATGATGCACTCCCGGAAAGCAGTGAGGCTCTTATTTTGCAATGTCAACAGACGGATATTGTCAATGAAGGAAATGCATTGTCCGCTTATTTATAACTTCATGTCAAGGGATGATTCTATACATCGCTAGATACCAGGGTCAGCCACCAATCTCTGACCCTATCGCCTCCACCGCCACAGCCTCAACAGACTGTTAGGGGCAAGTGCTGTTAGCGAGCACATTTGAAGGCCGGAACGGCACACGGAGAGTGGTGGGTGGCCAGCAACCACGCCCGGCCGCTTTTGTCTCCCCAGTGGTGATGTTTACACATCGGACCAGGTACTCATTTGAGGCTGAGTCGTCACATCACACAACCATGACATCGCACGCACACACAAATTATTAAAACCACCGACATTCACTGTTCAGTGGCGGCGACGTCATAATGGTGCCCGTGCCAGGCTAGGTGCACTTCAAGGCAACATCGCAAACACACGTGTAGCACATGCAGCCAATTATAAATGACACACTAAGGGGCCGTCCATAAATGACGTCACGCGATTTTGGACGATTTTTGACCCCCCCCCCTCGTCACACGGCGTCACAAAAAGTCAGACCCCCCCCTCAAATATGATGTCACCCCCCCCCACAAAACCATATTTCCATTTTGAAAATAAAACATGCTTCAAATCGCTTCAAACTATTATCATTGTAGGGTGTATTTAATGTGGTGCTGCACTCTGATGTAGGAGTGTTGTTAAAATAATTACTGTTGTTATAACAATTCTATATTTATTTAAAGTTGCGCATTTGATGTGACGTCACATTTCTCCCCCCCCCCNTCGTCACAAATGTCTGACGTCATTTATGGACGGCCCCTTACACGGGAAGGAAATTTAATTACTAGTCGTTCGTATATACTGTCCTGTGTGCCGTTTAAGTTGGACGATTACATGTTAATGCTTGAGACAATAATTTATGACCTATGACATTCATTGTATTAAAAGTTTATATATACACGTGTGGGGGCACCTCATAATAATAATAACAAATAGTTGTGTTAACCGACTCGCCCATGACACAAACACATTCCTGCGGAGGGAGCTGGTAGGAACGTTGGGTTGCTCGGTCAATGGCCAGAGTCAACGGCGGCGTGGTGTATTCCGCAAATATGCCCGACTGTGAGGGCGGGCACAAGCCGGCGTGAGTAGGTTAAACGTTGAGTTTTATAAGGGCACCACGGGNTGACCAGCCCCTCCCACCAGCCCCACCCTCCCACCAGCCCCTCCCACCCAGCCCCCCACCCACCCTCCCACCCCTCCCTCCCACCCAGCCCTCCCACCCAGCCCTCCTGCACGACGGACACAATAATCCCCTGTGGGCTGGTGTAACCAGGAGGTTCCTACCAGTATTACGCACAATGTACCACACTCTGCCTGGGTGTGACTCCTGAATCCCCGTGCAAGGGAGGATCGAGCCGCCGGAGAGTGACAGGGGAGCAAAACGCCATCGTTGTACTCTACTTCTATGCTCCCCGTCGTCACCAACACGCATTGACCGGCGAGGTGAAGTATGGCACCAACAACACCTCAGTGGAATTTAAAAAAAGGAGGGGTTAAAAGCCCGTAAGGTGTTGTGTTGTTCTATAATATAATATAAAAATAACATAAATGTTCATCCCATGAATATCGCATGAAAAGGCCGAACTCGCAGCCCCGCAAGCCTCTCGCTGCATTCCCTTAAAAGGCAAAAAGTGGCCCCAGGGGCGGGGCAGAGTGGGGAGGGGGCAGAGTGGGGGGGGGCAGCGTGGGGGGGTGAAGAGGAAACGGAGGCGGATTGTGGTGGGGGGGAGGGGTTGTGGGTGGGGCTGTGGGGATGGGAGGGAGCGGGTTTGCGGGTGGGGATTTGGAGGTGGTCGGGGGGGCTCTTCCTAGAAAGAGTCGACAGATTTGCTGCTGCTGCTGCTGCTCAGGATGTGTGGCTATGATTGTGCTGTTGTCATTGCGCTGATGATAGTGCAGTTGATGATGATGATGAGAGTGCTACTACTGCTGCTGATGATTATTATTAAATAATGCTGCTACTGATTACAGGACTGTACTGCTATTGCGTACAGCTGATGATGATGAGAATACTGCTGATGATGATTATTATTATAATAATAATGTTACTGATCATAGGACTGTACTACTATTGCGTACAGCTGATGATGATGAGAATACTGCTGCTACTGCTGCTGATGATGATGATTATAATAATGCTGCTACTGATTACAGGACTGCACTGCTATTGCGTACAGCTGATGATGATGAGAATACTGCTGATGATGATGATTATTATAATGCTGCTACTGATTACAGGACTGTACTACTATTGCGTACAGCTGATGATGAGAATACTGCTGCTACTGCTGCTGATGATGATGATTATAATAATGCTGCTACTGATTACAGGACTGTACTGCTATTGCGTACAGCTGATGATGATGAGATTACTTCTGCTACTTCTGCTGCTACTACTACTGCTGCTGATTATAATAATGCTGTTCAAAGACAATACATCTATTATCAGAACATGTTAGTTTGCAAGTTCACCACAGGTAGAGTAAGTGGTCAATGCAGTAACTTTAACTTAATTCCTCGCTAAAATGTTTCAATTTGGGGTTTGAACATTTTAAACACCTCCTGTTAAATTTCCAGTAAGGGTAAAACATATTCTTATGTTTCATACAATCCCGTTACCGTTTATAGCACCCTACTTGCTATTGTTGATGCGACTATTCCCAGTGAAACGTGTAACATTGGTGCCAACACTGTGACGACTCCTACTGCCTTTCTGCGGCGATGCCACTTGAGTTGACCCCTTCCTGTTACAATTGCCAACGCTGCAATGAACATAATTTCAGGCAGCGTTGATGCTCCCACGTCGTTTAGATCTTAGAAGCCGCGTGGGGATTTGAACCTGGATAGAGCCCAACCACCGCATACCCCAGCCACCACATGCCCCAGCCACCGCATGCCCCAAAGCAGCTTCTGTTTGGCCGCATAGAGGGGGCTAAACGGGCACGACACGGGCTGGAGAAGAGATGGAGCTGATGCGGTACGGGAGGATGTGGAGCTGAGTGGACTTGACGATGACCGATGCCAGCGGTGTCAAGAAAGGTCTCTGTGGAGGAGGAGACTCGTGAAGGACGCTGCTGCTACTGGGCAATTGGAGGCAGTCGACCTCCAGCAACAACGACGGAGGGCAGAGGAGCGACGCTCACAACAACGAGCAGAGCGCCGGAGGCGGTTAAAATTCAGCAAGTTGGCACAAGTAGGGGGTACAGCTGGTGGTGCATCTCAGTCGGCCAACTCGTGGCACCTGCTGGGTCTGTCCCGAGACCTCTCTTGTCAGCAGCGAGCCATCGACACTTCACCTGATAGCCTCAAAGTGCACCTAGCCTGGCACGGGCGCCGTCACCGTCACTTTGTGGCGGGTATTGTTATATCTACAGAACACATGCATATTGTAGTCTGTATAAGAAGTACTTGCAGTCTCTCTACAATACACGTGTATACCGCAGTGCATGCATTACTTAGCCAACGGTACACTTTATATTGCAGTATACACGTGTGTGTTGTACTACTTGTGAAGACTGCTTGTGTGTCTACAGTGTGTGGAGAGCGGTGGCGCAATAGTTAGCGCACTGCGCTTCGAACGCGGCGATCCGGGTTCGATTCCCGCCCACGACCGATAACAGTGGGCGAACATTTAAATCGGTCCTGTGCCTCCCCTAGGTCGACTCAGCCTCAAATGAGAACCCGGTACGGTGTGTAGTAAACATCGCCACTCCCATCATGTGCCTCTCCAGCCTTCATAGGTGCTCGCTAACACACTTGCCCCAACAGCCGGTCCAATGCTACACGGGGGACCTTTAACTTTGTAGTGTCGGCCTTCATAGGTGTCTGTTCAATGCTACACGGGGGATCTTTCCACTGCAGTGCCTGCAATAGCAATCCACTGGGCAGTATACACACTTCACATATATACACTCACACACATACACAGTGCACTCTCTCACACGTTGACAGAGCACGTTGACAGCACACGTGCACATACTGTGCAGCTCGGCCTTTTGTGTATACAGTACACGCGAGCACGTGCTTAGGGCACGTTGGTTTTGGTCGTGGTTGGTTAGTTGGTGTGGTGATGGTGGTGGTGGTTGGGTTGGTGGTTGGTTGGGTGGTGGTGCCAGGAAGCCGAGCGAGTCGCGAGTCGGGGAGGGAGATTGCGATACCCGATTGGGAAACACCCCAGAGGCGCTTCGGGAGTCGTGGCGTCCCACACGTGCATGCAAGGGCCCTGGCTGCGCTGCCCTCAGTGCCGGACTGTAGCGTCTGTTATAAAGGGGCCTCCAAATGTGTTTTAAAAACGTTAATATTAAAACACACAAATGTTTAACTTGCGTAGTAAAGTTATTGTATTTTTTTTCATTTTGCTATACGGCCAGATCATACGACAAGTCGCTAACCTTAAAACACCCAGTCGTTCATAAAGTTGAAGGCGGTATAGTACTATAGTAATAGAGCAAGTGCAGAATCACTGAACCGAATTGATCGCTTGAAAGCATTTAGCGCGGGCCCTTCAAAGTGCGGGGTCCGTAGCATGTGTAGCTACTTGTGCTACTGGGGTCATCCGGAACTGGCTGCCCTTCCCCTGCCTGTACCGGTCACGCCTCGGCACGACTTCTCCTCGGCGTGCCTTGGCTTGCAATGCCCTTACCCTGCCCTGCGCTGCCTAGCCTTGCCCCCACTGCCTTGACCCCCACCCCCCACCACTGCCTTGACCCCCTCCCCCACCGCCTCTGCCTTGACCCCCATCCCCTGCTCTGTAGTGCCCCGATCTTCATTGCCTCGAAATGCTTTGCTGATAAACCTGCCTCGGATCCTTAGAATGCCTTGCCCTGTTAATGCCCCTCCTGGCCAGGCTTCTGATTTCAAGGCATCGTCATGGTCTATCCACGGCTGGATGGAGCCGCCCTCCCTCCCTCCCCACCCAAACTACTGATACCACCACAAACATGGAGGGCATTAAAAAAACTTTAAAAAAAATAAAACAATGGGATCGGAAGAGTGCGCAAACATTGCGTATAGATGGCATAGAGAGGCTGAAAGATGAACAAGGGAGAGAGAACACACGCAGCTTAGAGGTTATCGATCATATTGACTGTTCAGACAAATAAGTGGGGCTTTGGTCGATCGAAAGGATGATGGGACAATGGTCAATAATAATAATGTACTGGCTCAGGAAACGGAACGATGAAATAATTTCGTGTGCAGGTGATGGGTGGAATGGGGAGGCCGTCATCCAGCAGTGGACTAACCATGGGCCTCCTCCAACACGCTGAGCAGTGCGGTTTGGTGAAGGCGGGGTTACATAGAGACGTGAGCATAGAAGTTCGGTACACAAATGCTGATCGTCGTGTGGCACTGTCCAGCGGCCGGCTGGTTGCCCATAATCCGAGCACTATCCAGGCTAAAAAAACCCTGCTTAGCTTTCCCTGATATTTCAGCTGCGGTTTTGACCGAAGTATATAAAACACAGGACTCTGACAAATCCAGACGCAGGAAGTTAAAATATCCTCCATGAATTAAATATTAAAAAGTAGGTTTTTTTTAAAGACAAGGAAGAAAATATTGCATACGCGTGAGATCCCCGCCCGACCCCCTCCCCCCCTAATGCTTTCTAGCACGGGGTTTGTCCTCGGAAATGTTTCGTTCGCGATAACAACAACAACAAAACCCCAACGGTAGCGTTCGCGTCAAGAGCCGCACAGGAAGCTTGCAAGTCGGTCGCCCGCGATGGGAAACGGGAGTTCGGATAGAAGAGAGAGTGGAGAGGGAGTGGGGGAAGGAGCCCTTTCATAAATGTGTCCGAATGTTCTCTAGGGCGAGTACCCCCCCAAATGGCAACACTGCGTTATTCTGAAGCTTAATTTGTACATTGAATCGCCTTTTTCGAGAGTTTTCGTGCCCCCATGTTACAGGCGGACGGACGAAACGGACGCAATTGGCAGGCAGAGCTAATGTGCACAATCGTACATTTTGATTTAAAGCTTTCGTGACTGCAGGGATTCATATTCTTGGTTCTTTCGGTAAAGTCATGTAGAAGGGAAACAATAAAATAATAAAAATATAAAACAATACAATTATCACGACGTTTCGACTGCAACACAAGCAATCATCATCAGGCGTGGATTTTTTTAATTTTTCTTGCTGTGGATTTCATACCTGATGATGATGATTGCTTGTGTTGCAGTCGAAATGTCGTGATAATATTATTGTTTAATATTTGTATTATTTTATTGTTTCCCTTATACGTGACTTTACCGAAAGAACCAAGCATATAATATATGTACACATACCCACAGGAGAAGAGAGGAGTGGTGGCGCAGTAACATAATCATGCTGCGCTCCAAACCCCCAATACAAGTTCGAATTCCCGGACGCGGCGAACATCAGTGGCGCGTAATATCATCTGAACGGGTGCCCGGGTCGCCCGCTCGGGTCCCCTTCCAACCAACCCACACTGGCCAGCCACTGGCCAGCCAGCGTGGTTAGGTTAGTCCAGAGGTCGGCAACATGAGGCTCTTTGAGGACTGCTTCGTGACCGTTATTCATTAAGGACCCACCGTCTTGTATTCACCACGGCATCGCGCCTCTTGCAAGATTGAGGGTTTTTTTTTGTTACTACCGAATATTAAAAAAAATGTCTCTTCTAAGTTATTCTGGTTTCCGAACCCCTGTGATGGTCCCAGCGGCAGTTCGTGGGGAAGTATGGTCAAGTAACCCACATAACTGACACGGTGTGGGGAGGATTTCCAGCAGTTAATTTACAAAGTGGCTCAAAATATCACGATAGGTTTTGCACTTTTTTTTTTTCTCCAGAAAAAAAGGGGGAAAACCTATTCTCATATTTTGGTACTGGCAAAGGAGGTCGCATGATGGCTCAAAATAGTTTTTTTTTCTAAATTATAACGTGAAAAAAAATAAGTCAGAGTGCTCTCCGATCTTTGAAACACTTGTGAGCCCGTGGTGGCAATTACACGTATCTATGACCGGAACCTAGTACGTCATATACCGTATATGTAGCAGCGGATCAAGAATGGCCGATGATGATGACGACACAAGCATCATACTGCCACGTGTGTGTGATTCCACGTTTTTTTTCCTTATCACAAATAATTACGATGTAATAAGAGTTCACGGTGATCACTTTTAACGAATGGAACCCAATGTGTAAACTATCCTTACCGTCATATAAAAAAATATGTAATTTTCAAAGATTTTTTTTTTACTTACGTGAAACGGCTTAATTTAATATTGATCGTGATCCACATCAGGATTTTTTTTAAGCGGATCGATTTTGTGAAGGATCGATTCACGGATGATGAACGATGGGAACGACCCGCAGTCACGCATGATGAAGCCGGATGAAACTAAACGATCCATACCCACAAGTTTACATCCATCATGGTTTTTTTTAGCTGCACAATACAACTAATGGGCAAATAATTTAGATGTTAGCAGTTGAACAATAATAGCAGTTACGTTGTCATTAAATTGTAATCGCTAAATACAATTTTCGCCGATGCCCACATAACCCCGAAGGCATCCCATCTCGTTCTCTCAGCTCTCAAAAGCTAAGCAGGGTTTAGCCTGGATTTAGCCTGGATAGAGCCTGGATGGGCAACCACCACCACCATGCACAAACCAGGTGTCATCGATCGCTGCAGGACTACGTTATATGGGAAGCACAGGGACATTGCAGAAAATACATTGTTGTACTGGACTATGCTGTCATGTCTGGCTCATCACCTCCACCATCTCCCACTGACGAGATTGGTGAAGCATGGACATTATATCCCCAAGATCCGCATGGCGTGTGGAGGCTTTCATCCAGCAGTGGATTTTACAAAGGGGAGAGAGCTGAACACATGTTAACAAAGACATTGCACAATGATCAGCAGGTATGGAGGGCAACAAAACATTAAATATGTGAATGTCACTTAGAAGGATGTGATTGTCACCAGGACTTTTTGTTTTTGGCCAAATGTCCTGCTTCGGGAAGATTATAGTGAATAATAATAATACTCTTGCTGCTGCTGTCGATGATGGTGGTGGTGGTAGTAGTGATGTTGATGGTGTTTCCGATGATGATGTTGAAGGAGAAATTATACTACAACTGAAAATTAATTATTGACGGACTAATCAGAGTTCAACTCTTATCGAAGTGTTTGTAACGTCTTTTATAATTCCAGAGTTCTCACTAAACTACCATAATTAATATTTTATGGATGTGGTAAAAAAAAAAACCTCACGGGCAAACATGGCGTCGTGGGAAGGCCTTCAATCCCTTCATCTAGTAGTGGATTGATAAAGGGGGCTAAGTTCAGCGATGGTAAACCCCGTCTCTCTCAAAGTAGAATGTCAGTTATGTTCAGAGTCCTATTTACCTTGAATGCCTCTAATTACAGAGTGCTGCAGGGCAGGTGAACTTGATAAGGACAATGTAACGTACCAACAATGTGTCCGAGCAATAATGGCTAAATCAGCGAATGAACAACTGCTGTGACATTGTTCAGATATTCAGAAAGTGGAAATGAAACAAAAACTAAACGTACAAAGGTTAATTTTGACTTAAAACTTTCGCGACTGCATTAATTCATATTCTACGGTTCTTTCTGTGAAGTGACGTAGATAGAAAAAATAACAATAAAATAATGAAAATAAAGTTAATATTTGATTGTTATTATTTTTTATCTACGTGACTTTACCGAAAGAACCTATAATAATAACAATACAATAATAAAATATTAACTTTATTTGTATTATTTGATTGTTATTGTTCTGTTTATATCTACGTGACTTTACCGAAATAACAATAGAGTACAGAGGTTACTGAAGTTATTCACAGGCTACTGCCATTATAAGGTCGCACTAGTACACACAAAGTGCTTGCCACAAATAAGGCACACAACACCGTGCTGATCTCGCCAAGGAGCATAAACTATCACGCGCACTCCAATCATCCTCGCCGCTGAATTCGGCTGGACATTGAACAAAGTCGGTCTTGTCAGATGCGCTTCTGCGGCCGTCTGGAACGCTCTTCCTTCCGATATTAGGAAGCCACCGGAGCTATGCACTTTTAAATCATATAGATTGACAAACGAATTGCTTTAGAATAGCTGTTTTGTGTTTGCTGTCCTTCCCCGAACCTCCGATTAGCACGGTTGGCTACGTACGGTGCGAAAGATGTTCAACATACAGTAAATACATTTATTCGCACTGCTGAGAAACATAAGGCGAGCTTGGGCAAGACAGGTCGCGAGAAAAGATGGACAAGAATAATGACGGAATAGGCGGCAAAGGAAATGGGAACCCGTCCTATTTTATGCGGGACGTTCGCCGTTGAGATGGAACAATTAAATCAGCTCGGGTTTAGGTGCAAGGTGGATTTATTTCATCGCAGGAAAGTTGAGACACTGGCTGTAGCTTGGGCGGGCCTTCATGTAGCAGTGGATTCACCCTGGCTGATGATGATGATGATTGATGAGCGACTTACGTCCATAACATTTTAACGCATCTCATAGTTAACCTTTGCACGTCTCCGAAGTTCAACATACATACACACGTAACCTTTGACTGATGAAAGAGTCACTGCCAATTTGATAAGGGCAGAGTTTGGTAACATCCGATGTTTTCCAACCGTAAAAGGCATAATATGATTATGGCGACGTCAGATGCTGCTGCTTATATTGAACTTCTTTCGCACCGTACGTAGCCAACCGCGCTAATCGAAGGTGCTCGTGATGAAGATGATGATGATGCCGCTGGTAATGGTTACGATGGTCAGGTTGATGGGACTGCTGCCGCTGATACGGCTTCCGATGATGATGATATTGATGATGGTGGCGATGCCTCCGTTGTGCCCTTGATAGTGGTGGTCATGATGATGCTGTGACGATGACCTTAATGCAGACACTGCTCAGCTACACTGATGAACGATGATGCCCTTGCTGCTGCTGCCACTGCCGCTAACGACGCCGCTCCCGATGGTGATGACGTTCCTCTTCCTTCGTCTCGCGTTTTGAGAAGAGAAGAAAAAGCGGCAACAGGCTACAATTGCATATACAACTTAAATAAACTTGTTATTTTATTTTGCAAGCAATTCCACGGCAGTATCCGCCGGTGGTCGCTGAATAAGTCCGCCTGTTCCAGCAGAACACACGCGTTGTGTTGGTTGGGCAGTCACGAGTGGTGGTGATATTGATGACGATGATGATGGAGATGATGATGAAGATGAAACTGCTGGGGGTAAGGATGGAGGCACCGCCGCTTGAAAGGCCCCACAACCGGAGCTGTAGAGGACTACGTGGGTTGCTGTTGACGCGCACATTCAATTGCATAAGACGCGAGTGTGGCAATCCAATTGCGTCCCCAGCAAAAAAAAAAGTCTCCGCGCAATTTCTTCTCCGTCTCCTCCTTTCATTTAACATCCTTCGCACAATTTTATATGCACAGCATAGGAACAACAACAACCACAAACAAACAATCCCCACGTGTGTTATATAGTTCACGCTGGGGGTCCCCCCCCCGCACAACCGGTCAAATGTGAACTTTACACGTGTTTCTTATGCACGTCATCATCCATGCCGCAGTAGTTCAACCGGTTTTGACACAACGGGGCGAGAGAGTAGATAAAACAAATATGAAACCATCTCCGGTGAAGACAAAGCAGACAGAGGGGTAATATGGGAAGTCAATTTCCACGAAAGTCGATTTTTTTNCTTCCAAAAAAACCCGTCAATGTTTGCGTGTTTAACTGCGTGCGTGCCGTTTTCGCACAAAGCGTTCGGGGGAAAAAACAACGAAGTGACCAGCCACCCCCTCCCTCCCCAACACAGGTGCATTGCGTCTCTCCAGATCACCTACCTGGCCACAGCACCTGTCTCTCGCCCGTCCGGTGCCCGTGCTCAATTGTAATCCCAGGTCTCCTCCTCCTGTCCCGCGCGCGTCTCGCGGAGGACGAAGCCCTCCCACGGCCCGGCCCGCTCCAATGCGCCACAGATGACAGGGGGATGGATGGAGAGGGGGTGGTGGGGGGGGTTCTGTCCTCTTTAAAATTAATGAAACACACCTATTGTTTCCTCGCTCTCTCTCTCTGTCTCTTGTTTTCTCCGTTGTCTCTATCCATGTCGGGTTTGTCTTTAACGAGACCACCAGAAAACATTGGCGTCCACGTCAAACCACTACTCGTCTCCCTCCGCTGCGATGCTGGCCTCTCTGCCAAAAGCTAAAACATCCTCTACTCTCTCGTACCAGCAGGCATCATTGGAGTTGTTTTGTTCCGTTCGAAATAACGAAATTTAGTTTTTTTGTCCGCCTTAACGCGGTCTATTTAAATACATAGACGATACGTGCGAAACACACTTTAAGAAATTTCCTCCCGCTGCGGTTATTCAATTCAACAGCGACGATTATTAATGTTCACGTGTTCACAAAGAATTCCGTCACTCGATACCACGCTGGCGAACTAACTACCCACTGAACACCCGTCGCTTTTCCCGTCTCACTCTCCACGAGCTCGGCTGGTGTCTGTCTGATGGACGCAGAGACGCACGTGCAGAGACCACAGCTGCCCCCTGCCCTTGGCTTTCCACGACTGCCACAGATGCGCGCTTCTTGTCACCCTCCACCGCACGTGGGCAGGGGTGGGATGACTGTGAGTGGGGACGGGCAGACAGAAGTCGCCGCTGATGTTGGTGTAAGCGGCGGTGGGTGATGTTAACGTCCCCCCCCCACCCCATCGTAGACGGCATCGGGCGCAAACTTCGCGAGCTGTGGTCCACCACCTCCACGCTTTCCTCCCCCCCCCACCGCCGACTCTCCGCCCTGACGTCACGGCTTCCTTCGCGACCACAACACGTGGCCTGTGGGTCTGGGTGTGCAGTCGCACTGTCCCGTCTCACTGTCCGCGTGTGGAGCGCAGACGCACGTGGTTTGGTGAAGCGCGGGAGAAACGTTGGTGCGGTGAAAGTTGGTGCGGTGAAATTTGGTGCTGTGAATGTTGGTGCGGTGCAAGTTCGTGCGGTGCAAGTTGGTGCGGTGAAAGTTGGTGCGTTGAAAGTTGGTGCGGTGAAACGTTAGTGCGGTGAAATTTGGCGCGGTGCAAGTTGGCGCGGTGAAACGTTGGTGCGGTGAAATTTGGTGCGGTGAAAGTTGGCGCGGTGAAACGTTAGTGCGGTGAAATTTAGTGCGGTGAAAGTTGGTGCGGTGGAACGTTAGTGCGGTGAAAGTTGGCGCGGTGAAAGTTGACGCGGTGAAAGTTGGTGCGGTGAAATTTGGTGCGGTGGAACGTTAGTGCAGTGAATGTTGGCGTGGTGAAAGTTGGCGCGGTGGAACGTTGGTGCGGTGAAAGTTGGTGCGGTGGAACGTTGGTGCGGTGAAAGTTGGTGCGGTGCAAGTTGGTGCGGTGAAATTTGGTGCGGTGGAACGTTGGTGCGGTGAAACGTTGGTGCGGTGCAAGTTGGTGCGGTGAAAGTTGGCGCGGTGAAAGTTGATGCAGTGAAATTTGGTGCGGTGGAACGTTAGTGCGGTGAAAGTTGGCGCGGTGAAAGTTGGCGCGGTGCAAGTTTGTGCGGTGCAAGTTGGTGCGGTGCAAGTTGGTGCGGTGAAAGTTGGTGCGGTGAAAGTTGGTGCGGTGAAAGTTATGCGGTGAAAGTTTGCGGTGAAAGTTGGTGCGGTGAAAGTTGGTGCGGTGAAAGTTGGTGCGGTGAAAGTTGGTGCGGTGAAAGTTAATGCGGTGAAAGTTGGTGCGGTGAAAGTTGGTGCGCCCCACTGCGTTAAGAACCCCGACACAGACCCCCCCCGCAGCCTCCCCCCGCTCCAAGTTCTATTCCCGCTCTCATAGACCTATTGATAACGAGTGACAAATATTTGCAACCGGTCCTGGGAGGTTGGCCTCTCTTCTCCCCTTCACGGTGGACACGGCCTCAAATGAGTCGCCGGTGCCGTGCGTCGTAAAACATCGCCCACTGGGGGAAGACAAAGGCTGCCGGGCCACGGTTACTTGACACACCGCACCCCCCCCGGCCTTCAAAGGCCCTCGCCGACAGCACTTGCCCCGGCAGGCTGTTTGAAGGCTTAAATACCGAGGGACCTTTGTCTTTTGTGTGGCATCCACTCCCGTCCAGACTGCCTCGATGCGTAATGCCGCCACGCTTCGGTTTGTGACTCCGCTGCCGTCCATTCAGCACCGTCAAGTACTCGTTGAGTCCTTGGGTAGTCTCATGCGTACTTGTGCTCAACGACAGTGCTGCCCTGCGTGTCTACCGTGTTGTCAAAGCTCTTCGAAGTCAAACACGTCTTAAGCGGGTGACAATTCGTGACCTCTGGGGTTTACGCGCCGTTTGCAAGAGTGACCGAATCACCGTCGTGACTTGTTCGTACTCTGTATTGCCTGCACAGTACTGCCTCGTCTGCGTTGTCTGGTTCGTATTGTCTCGCTCCCACCGTTTCGTTTGTATCGCCACGTACGCAGTTTGTTGGTCTTGACTACCAAGTCATCTGTACTGTTGCGTACTGTGTCTCGCATGTTACTGCCTCTCGCGTGTAGCACTTGGCACTGATCTACTGGTTGTCTCATGCGTACTCTCACGTAATCCCAACTGGAGTAGTTTGCAGGGATTTGTTGATCATTCTGATTGTTGGCCAATACCAGTGACATTGTGTTTTTAAATCCTTTATATAAGTTCACTTGCTTGCGCGCTTACGACCGTGCAAATCTTTCGGTCGTTTTTAACCCACTTCCCGTGATGCAATCGAGCTGACCTTTTGCACACAGACTCGATGTGCGTGACAATTTATTTTCGTGAAATTTTTTTCCATAACTTTACACTTTTTAGGATTTTTTTTATATTTAATTACCAATTGCTTAATGGTGGCAGGCAATCATCTGACCCATAGTGGCAGCCATCTGAAGCCAGAGGACGAGAGGACTCTAGCCGCCACGCATCTAAAGGATTTATAGTGAAAAACTTTGTTTTTACGGTTTAATTTTTTCTTTGCTATCAAAACTGAGACGCCCAGAGGAAACCCATGCAGGAGAGGGGAGAACGGTGCTCGCTCGAAACAGGAATGTACTAGAGTCGGGAATCAAACGCAGGCCTTTCTTGTTCCTGAAAATCTATATTTAGTGGGAAACCTTTCAATACAAAATGTGACACTTTTGTTGTTGTATCATTGGCGCTTCGTTTTTCTTCATTCCCCGTTTTGATGACCTCGCTCGGTTCACTCGTAGCACGCTGCTCTTGAACTCTTACCAAAACATTCCCTTGCAAATAACGTACAGTCACTTCATTGGGGGCTCTAATCAGATTTTTTTACGTCTTTGCAATTCACTGATACAGCGCTGTATATTATTATAATATCCACAGCATAATTAATTTTGCGGAAACTCCGAAAATATTTTTTTAAATACCAGATGACAAGTGTAATTTCTATTATTATTTCTAATTATCTTTTATTATAATTTTTTACCTACGTGACTTTACCGAAAAACCTAAGAGTATGAATCCTTGCAGTCACGAAAGCTTCAAATTTAGAAGTAACGAATGTGGTTGGAGGCAAGCACCCCCCAGGAACTGAGAGTCAAATTGAGAAAGAGATGGTTTGAAATGATAAACCACGATATGAAGGAATGTGGGGTGGACATGCAAGGCCCAGGCCAGGAATGAGGACTAAGAAAGCAGAAACTCCGATTGAGTGGAGAGAGAAACATTCCTGCGGAGGGAGCTGGTAGGAACGTTGGGTTGCTCGGTCAATGGCCAGGGTCGACGGCGGCATGGTGTATTCCGCAAATATGCCCGACTGTAAGGGCGGGCACAAGCCGGCGTGAGTAGGTTAAACGTTGAGTTTTATAAGGGCACCACGGGTGACCAGCCCCTCCCCACCCAGCCCACCCTCCACCCCCACCCAGCCCCACCCTCCCCACCAGCCCCTCCCCACCCAGCCCTCCCCACCCCCCCAGCCCCTCCTCCCAACCCTCCCACCCAGCCCCACCCTCCCCACCCAGCCCCTCCCTACCTTTCCTCTCCCACCCAGCCCTCCCTCCCCACCCAGCCCCTCCCTGCACGACGGACACAATAATCCCCTGTGGGCTGGTGTAACCAGGAGGTTCCTACCAGACAAAAACATTCAGAAAAGGTGAAGTTGAATTGCCTGTTTGTTGCTCCGTCTTTATATATTTGCTACGCGTTATATGCATGTTGATATATGCCGCGACGTGCAACGCGATTACAATTAACACGCCACTTATGAGAGCACCACTCGGCACAGCTAAATAATTAAAAATAACAAACAATTCCATTATGAATATCTAGAGTATGGTAAATATATAAAACAATACTACTACGTGTTCACCCGTCGTTCATCCGGGTCGCCCGTGCAAATGAGTGCAAACAAATCATCACAGGAAATGGGCACCGATTAACAAAAACAGGGCCGACCTATTTGAAACACGTTGAAATAAAAGCAGCGCCCATTCTACATCAAAGCAACTGCTCATTCCCACTTTTCCGAGTGCGGGGCCTGTAACTACGGTAAATGTTATATAGGGGCACTAAATAAAACACGTATTAATGCACTACTTGATTTTTGCAAAAGGTCTCTATTTGGTGTTTGAACATCTTAACACCTCCAGTTTTATTGTCAGAAAGGGTTCAACCCTATTCTTAGTGATATTGGCAAAAAGGTCCCATTCATGTCTGAATTGGTCTGTAATAAGGTAAGGCACTGATAAGGAGGTCGACATGCATGAAATAACAAAGAGGAGCCATTGTGTTAGGGGTTTTTTTCGCACTCGATATTTAACACATTCTTGCGGAGGGAGCTGGTAGGAACGTTGGGTTGCTCGGTCAATGGCCAGGGTCAACGGCGGCGTGGTGTATTCCGCAAATATGCCCGACTGAGGGCGGGCACAAGCCGGCGTGAGTAGGTTAAACGTTGAGTTTTATAAGGGCACCACGGGGTGACCAGCCCCTCCCCACCCAGCCCTCCCCACCCAGCCCCACCCTCCTACCCCCACCCTCCCCACCCAGCCCCTCCCACCCTCCCCACCCTGCTCCCCACCCTCCCTCTCCACCCAGCCCACCCCTCCCAACCCAGCCCCACCCTCCCACCCAGCCCTCCCCACCCAGCCCCTCCCCACCCAGCCCTCTCCACCCAGCCCGACCCCTCCCATTTTTGGATGCACGACGGACGGACGGACACAATAATCTCCTGGGGTGGTGGAACCAGGCGGTCCCTACCAATAAAAGAGCCGCAAATGAATTGTGAACAACGTCCCGAAGCAACCCGCCCACGGCTGCAGAGAATTAGGTTCGACACTTGTCCATCAGCTTCATCGTAACTCGGGCCACGATGAATTCACCTGCTGGACGAAGGCCTCCTCAACAAAAACGCCGCCAAATAGTTTCTTGCACGAGATGCGATACACGCACACCACACACCACACGAGGTTTGGCCATGAATTGCCAGGTCTGGGCTGTGTACTCAGTAGGTCGATTCAGCGTTAAATATTGGGAGAGAGAAAATATTGGGAGAGAGAAAATATTGGGCGAGGCAAATGCGGGTGCTGCTGGTTTTGTGAATCTGGGTGAATTCGGACGGCGATTTCATTCAAGACGATATTATTTTTCCCCACATTGTCGTGAAGACAGCGCCCTCTCGTGTCCACGTTGACGCGAAATCGTCGACTGACTCGGCACAAGCCCTCCCGTGAGCCACGTGCAGATAACAGCGTGCCCCCCCCCCGCGCGCGCCACTCTGAATCTCTGGCAACGCCCCTGTGAAAACAGCCGCTGCTCCGTGCAGTTCAGTGCCTTGTGAAAGACCCAAACGCACACGATTCTTGGGTTTGGTCTTCCACGAGGCTTTCTCACGGGTCCACCCTAAACCTCGTCCACTGCTCAAACGGTGGCAATGCGTGAGACCTGATGCACAAAGGGGCCGTCCATAAATGACGTCACGCGATTTTGGACGATTTTTGACCCCCCCCCCCTCGTCACACGGCGTCACAGAAAGTCAGACCNACCCTCAAATATGACGTCACAAAGCTCTGCCCCCCCCCCCCCAAAAAAAAACATGCTTTAAATCGCTTTAAACTATTGTCATTGTAGTGCGTATTTAATGTACTTGATGTTGGACAAAATATTATTAAAAAGTCTATTTAATTAGTAGAACGTGTTGTCTATATTTATTTAAAGTTGCGCATTTTAACGTGACGTCACATTTCTCAAACCCCCCTCCCCTCGTCACACATCGTCACAAATGTCTGACCCACCCCCACCTCCCTAGGTGCGTGACGTCATTTATGGACGGCCCCAAATGTAAATGTAATTTTTAAAAACCTCTCAAGTCGTGTGCGGCTGTGGTCATCCGGAACTCGACCGCACAACGCGTGACGAGGCAATGCTCCGATCCACAAATACGAAGTAGACATCGCAGCGTCAGCACCACTCCGCTGTAGATTTGAAGCTTTCGTGACTGCAAGGATTCATATTCTTAGGTTTTTTCGGTAAAGTCACGTAAGTAAAACATCAAAATTAATAAAAATAAAACAAAAATCACGACGTTTCGGAGGCAACACAAGTCTCCGTCATCAGGTGGGACCGTCACAGGCTGTGACAGGTTGTGACGGTCCCACCTGATGACGGAGACTTGTGTTGCCTCCGAAACGTCGTGATTTTTGTTTTATTTTATTTTTATTAATTTTTATGTTTTACCTACGTGACTTTACCGAAAAAACCTAAGAATACCACTCCGCTGCTTCCGATTCGCTTAGGCTGGCTTTGACCACGTGAATGTGAAATTGTAGTTGTCGCTCTGCATGTCCATCAGCCGTACGGAAGAAGAAGAATTCTAATTGCGCCTTATTCGAATCAGAATATCGATTTGTACCGGAGGAATCCGATGAGCGGTGAAGCTCATTTTCACAGACGTACAGGGGGGGTGGGGTCAGTGTACCGTCCGCTTTGTCTCGTTAGATTTGTACATTTGCATGAATTAAAAAAAATAATCGATATCCCCCCCACCCTCCCCAATTCACGATTCGTTTAATAAATAAACATTAATACGCGATTACAACTTAAATCGTCCGTGGACCAGAAGCAACGGACAGATGCTCTTGTTTTCTTCACCGACTGCGGCGCGCATCCGCGAGCTATGGTCCACTCCCCCCGTGCTATTGTCTGCAGCTTCCGGGAACGAGTCGCTGTTGGCAAATGCCACGCAGACAGAAGCTGTTCGATAACGAATCAGACACAAGCTGTACAACATTTATTTCTTTTTTTTGGGGTGTTATGCAAATGTGCGTCGTTTAATCCGCTACCACCCGACACAGCCAATTATTAAGGTTTTGTTACGTAAGCAAAACGTGCCGGTTGCTGCTTCAGCACACTTGCGTGTTTGGGCGAGTAACCCACAACATTTATATTCGTTTTCGCAAGGTGATTGATTTACAAACCAGATTCGTCGGGCCATTAGGCCAGAACTGTGAAGAAAGTCTTCCCGTGTCGGTCTTTAATAGTGGAGCAAAGGCGGTGTCACAACTGCGAGCCAAACATGTGCGAAGGCCGGACACACGCAGTGGTCCATTGCCACCACCCGTAGACTTGACGTTACACTGGAAGTTGCTTTTGTGGCCAGGACTTTACGTGAAGGAATGACACAAATGCAACAGTTTTCTCATTGAAAATAGGTAAATTTCAAAATATCACTGTCCTGGTCACAAAAGCAAAGTTTATTAGGATTAATAGGCATTTTCTGTACTTTTGAGGCATAAGCAATTAGAAAATAACACTACCAGGAACAATATATTTTGTTACACAGTTATTTTATCGCATACCGTGTCAACCCACACGGTTTACCGCCATATTATTATTGTATAGGGACATTGAGATTTCAGGTCCATATGGCGGTACAGACGTTTCAATGCGGGCCGAAAACAATTGTTTTGGGGTCTATTTTGTGTGTTTCTGCCGTGCGGTGATGGGGGGCATTGTAGGAGGAACGTTGAGATTTAATTTAAAGGGCGCACGGGGTGACCAATAAAGTGTGAATTGTATGAAGAAACAATCAGATTTAGCCTTTCTGGCAATGCAACGGGGGTGGAGGGGGGTTGGAGGGGGAGAGTTGGCGGGGGGGNTTAGAGGGAGTTGGTGGGTGGGGGGTTGGTGGAGGGGGAGTTGGTGGGCGGGGAGAGTTTGCGGGGGGGTTAGTGGGGGTGGAGAGGGGGATTGGTGGGGGGGGGAGGGGGTGGGTGGGGGAGTTGGAGGGGGTGGAAAGGGGGTTTGGTGGGGGGGNTTGGCGGGGGGGGTTGGAGGGGATGGAGAGGGGGTTGGTGGGGGGGGTGGAGGGGGTTGGTGGGGATGGAGAGGGGGTTGGTGGGGGGTTGGAGGGGGTGGAGAGTGGGGGTTGGAGAGGGGGGGTTGCGGGGGGGGGGTTGGAGGGGGTGGAGAGGGGGCGTTGGAGAGGGGGGGTTGGCGGGGGGGTTGGAGGGGGTGGAGAGGGGGGTTGGAGAGGGGGGGTTGGCGGGGGGGGGTTGGAGGGGGTGGAGAGGGGGGTTGGTGGGGGGGGGTGGTGGGGGGGGTGGGGGGTTGGAGGGGGTGGAAAGGAGGGTTTGGTGGGGGGGGTCGGAGGGGGTGGAGAGGGGGGGTTGGCGGGGGGGGTTGGAGGGGGGTGGAGGGGGGGGTTGGGGGGGGGTGGTGGGGGGGGGTGGGGGGAGTTGGAGGGGGTGGAAAGGAGGGTTTGGTGGGGGGGGGTCGGAGGGGGTGGAGAGGGGGGGTTGGCGGGGGGGGTTGGAGGGGGGTGGAGAGGGGGGTTGGCGGGGGGGGTTGGAGGGGGGTGGAGAGGAGGGGTTGGTGGGGGGGTTGGTGGGGGGTGGAGAGGAGGGGGTTGGTGGGGGGGTTGGTGGGGGGTGGGGGGAGTTGGAGGGGAGTGGAGAGGGGGGTTGGTGGGGGGGTGGAGGGGGGGGTTGGAGGAGGGGGTTGGGGGGGGGGTGGAGGGGGAGTTGGTGTGGGGGGTTGGAGGGGGGTTGGAGAGGGGGGTTGGAGGGGGGGTGTAGGGGGGGGTTGGAGGGGGGGTTGGAGGGGGGGTTGGAGGGGGGGTTAGTGGAGGCGTGTGTAGCGCCCTCTAGTGGCTGCGAGGGTCACGTGACGAGTGGTGGAGGGGTGGGGGGGGATCGGGGTGGGGGGGGGTCGTGAGCGACGGAGTTGGAGGAGACGGCGTCAGGAGGCCGGTCGCGGACGTGGGGTTTCTCGTTCTGTTTGTTTCGCTCAAACATCTCGCCCCGACGTAGAAAACGAAGGTTCTAAAGGCGGCGCTTCCATCTCCTTCACGGCAGGTGGGTCACAACCTACAAGCCGCCGTGGTTGGGGTTTAGTGGCGGTGGTGGTGGTGACATCCGCCGTACGTCGCGACGCTTGGCCTGAAAGTTTCGTTGCGAGTGTTGTGGTGATGGTGATGGTGGTGCTGTTGTTGTTGTTGTGGCGTTGTTCTCTTGCGGTGTGGGTGGTTGGGGGGGGGAGGTTATCGCGCTACGCCGCGAACCACCGCCGATCCGAGTTCGATTCCTGCTCACGGCACAACGGCACCGGTGACGATCGTCCGGACCCGGTCCTGGGCCTCCTCCTACTCACCGAGGTGGTGGTGGTGATGGTGGTGATGGTGGTGGTGATGGTGGTGATGGTGGTGGTGATGGTAGTGGTGGTNTGATGGTGGTGGTGGTGGTGATGGTAGTGGTGGTGATGGTGGTGGTGGTGGTGGTGATGTGGTGGTGGTGATGGGGCTGGTGGTGATGGTGGTGTGATGGTGATGGTGGTGGTGATGGTAGTGGTGGTGATGGTGGTGATGGTGTGGTGGTGATGGTGGTGGTGATGGTGGTGATGGGGCTGGTGGTGGTGATGGTGGTGTGGTGGTGATGGTGATGTGGTGGGTGTGGTGATGTGGTGATGTGGTGGTGATGGTGGTGGTGATGATGGTGGTGGTGATGGTAGTGGTGGTGGTGATGGTGGTGGTGGTAATGGGCTGGTGGTGGTGGTGATGGTGCTGGTGGTGGTGGTGATGGGCTGCTGGTGGTGATGGTGGTGGATGGTGGTGGTGGTGGTGGTGGTGATGGGGCTGGTGGTGGTGGTGATGGTGCTGGTGGTGGTGGTGATGGTGGTGGTGGTGATGGGGNTGGTGGTGGTAATGGGCTGGTGGTGGTGGTGATGGTGCTGGTGGTGGTGTGATGGTGGTGGTGATAGGGCTGCTGGTGGTGATGGTGGTGGTGATGGTGGTGGTGATGGGGCTGGTGGTGGTGATGGTGGTGATAGGGCTGGTGGTGGTGGTGATGGTGCTGGTGGTGGTGGTGATGGGCTGGTGGTGGTGGTGGTGGTGATGGGGCTGGTGGTGATGGTGTGGTGGTGGTGGTGATGGTGATGGTGGTGGTGGTGGTGGTGATGGTGGTGTGATGGTGGTGGTGATGGTGATGGGCTGGTGGTGGTGGTGGTGATGGGGCTGGTGGTGGTGTGGTGATGGGCTGGTGGTGATGGTGGTGATGGGGCTGGTGGTGGTGGTGGTGATGGTGGTGGTGGTGGTGATGGGGCTGGTGGTGGTGGTGGTGATGGGGCTGGTGGTGGTGATGGTGATGGGCTGGTGGTGGTGGTGATGGGGCTGGTGGTGGTGATGGGGCTGGTTGGTGGTGGTGGTGATGGGGTTGGTGGTGGTGATGGTGATGGGTTGGTTGGTGGTGGTGATGGGGTGGTGGTGGTGTGGTGATGGGGCTGGTGGTGATGGTGATGGGCTGGTGGTGGTGATGGTGATGGGCTGGTGGTGGTGGTGGTGATGGGGCTGGTGATGGGTTGGTTGGTGGTGGTGGTGGTGATGGGCTGGTGGTGGTGTGGTGATGGTGGTGGTGATGGGCTGGTGGTGGTGGTGATGGGGCTGGTGTGGTGATGGGCTGGTTGGTGGTGGTGGTTGGTGGTGCTGATTATCCCTAGGTCGACTCGGACTCAAATGAGTACCTGGGTGTTGTGGATGCCGGCCACCCACTCGCCCTTTGTGTACCGTCCTATATAGATATGTGCTACTCGTTAACAGCACTTGCCCTAACAGTCCGTTAAGGTCACAATGGGTGGGGTGGGATCTTTGTTCTTTGTTTTCATTCGGTGGTCAAGTTTACATTCGATAAAAATTTTTATCAATCAAGTTGTTTACTTTAGGGGGGAGAGTAGTGGGGGGGGGGCGGAAAAATCGATCGGAGGAGATTTTGACGTCAAGAAATGTCGTGGATTTGCCCTCCAACACCACCGGCGTTGCTGCTGCTGCTGCTGATGTGACCAGTAACGAATTGCCACGTTCTGTTTACGTAACAACCCTTACTAATTGGATGTGTCGGGTGGTGGGGTTTAACGACACGCATTTACACGATCTAACCGAAAGAAGACCCCCCCCNAACCCACCCAGTATTATGGATGATATTGGTCTTGAAAGCCTTTAACTTCAGTGTTTGAACGGTCGAGGGCGTGGGATGGGTGGTGGTTGTTGCGGAGCTTGGCCACAAGTTTGAATGAGACGGAGTAAGCAGACAGAGGAGGAGGTGGGTGAAGGTTGAGGAAGGGTGGCAGAGATACCTGAAATCGACTTTCAGGTGCCCGTGTATCACGGTCCGGGTAAGTTGGCAAAGTTTTTAAAGCCGCCGGGTTCGTCTGTAGTCAACGTGTCGCCGCCGATTGTGGGAACGAGGGCGAAACAAAACATGTGATTCGCGTACATTCACGGCCTTGGCTACACACAAGGATATATCTACACACACAATCTTGTGTAAGTCGCATTCAATCTTAGACATATACCCCCCCCACCCTCACCGCTTTATAGCCGTTTCAAGGGATGTTGGGACAAGAGTTGTTAGCGAGTAGCAACTATCTTCTTGGTTTTTTCGGTAAAGTCACGTAGAAGGGAAATAATAAATAATAATAATAAAACGTTATAAAAATTAAACATTTGAAATAATGTTTTATTATGTTTTATTTTTATTATTTTATTATTTCCCTTCTACGTGACTTTACCGAAAGAACCAAGAAGATGAATCCCTGCAGTCACGAAAGCTTTAAATCGAAAGAGTAGCAACTAATTATGATTTGAAGCTTTCGTGACTGCAGGAATCCATAGTCATTGGATCTTTCAGTAAGGTCAGAAAATTAATAGGTGACGACGTTTCAGCAGTTTTTTCTTGCTGTGGTTGTCCCACCTGGTGACGATTGCTTGTGTTGCGATCGAAACGTCGTGAACTATTATTTTATCTACCTACGTGACTTTACCGAAAGAACCAAAAAGTATGAGTAGCAACTATTTAAGGCCACCGCCACTGCCAAACGAAGGCGGCCACATTTGTTAACCCGGTGGGCGATGTTTGTGTATTATGCTGCACGCTGCCACCACACAACTCGTTTTGAGGCCGAGCCGACCTAGGGGGAGGCGCGGGATTATCCTAGGAGCAAAGTAGCATATGCTACGGACCCCGCACTTTCAATGGCTCCAGTTCAGTGATTCTGCACTTGCTCTATCACTACAGTACTATGATGGCTTCAACTTTTATGAACGACTGGGTGCTATACAGCCAGATAATATGATTTGTTGTATTATCTGGCTGTATAGCAAATGAAAAAAAATACAATTCACCATGCAAGTTAACATGTTTTTTAAAATATATTTGGGTGTGTTTTTAATTTATTTATGGCCTTTTATAACATTTGCTACACAGGCCACGCACTCGCTTAATCCGCGACACTTGGGATGCCCCCAGGGACCGTTTCTGACAGCCGGGTGGGTCCCTGCTGTTGGTCAAGGTGACTTCGAGTGGCCGGGTTCGCTGCGCAACCACTCATCCCACCACTCATCCCACTACCACCACCCTCCACACGTGTTCACTCGTGTGCAAGCGCTCGAATCGAACATTTCATTTATATCGGAAAAGTGGCAATGAGCAGTTGCTTTGATGTAGAATGGGTGCTGCTTTTGTTTCAACTTGTCTCAAATAGGTCGGCCCTGTTTTTGTTAATCGGTGCCCATTTCCTGAAATGATTTGTTTGCACTCATTTGCACAGGTGGCCCGGGTGAACGATGGGTGAACACGTAGTATTGTTATCTTTTATATATTTACCATATTCTAGATATTCATAATGGAATTATTTGTAAAAAAATATATAAAGACATAGCAACAAACAGGCAATTCAACTTCACCTTTTCTGAATGTTTTTCTCTCTCCATTCAATCGGAGTTTCTGCTTGCTTAGTCCTCATTCCTTTCCTGAGCGTTGCATGTCCACCCCACATTCCTTCATAACGTGGTTTATCATTTCAAACCATCTTCTTCAAAACTTGCCTAAGTTCCTGGAGGTGCTTTCCTCCCACCACATTCGTTACACTTGCCATCTGGTATTTTTTAAAATTATTATTTTCGGAGAGTTTCCGCAAAATTAATTATGCTGTGGATTATACAATAATATACAGCGCTGTATCGATGAATTGATAAGACATTTTAAAAAATCAGATTAGAGCCCCATTGAATTGACTGTACGTTATTTTGCAAGGCGAATGTTTTGGGTAGAGCTCAAGAGCAGCGTGCTACGAGTGAACCGAGCGAGGTCATCGAAACGGGAATGAAGAAAAACGGAGCACCAATGATACAACAACAACAAAAGTGTCACATTTTGCATTGAAAGGTTTCCCACTAAATATAGATTTTCAGGAACAAGAAAGGCCTGCATTTGATTCCAGACTCTGGTACATTCCTGTCTGGAGCTAGCGCCTTTCTCCCCGCTTCTGCATGGGTTTCCTCTGGGTGTTCTCAGTTTTTATAGCAAAGAAAAACACAATGTCACTGGTATTGGCCAAATATCAGAATGATTAACAAATACCTGCAAACTTCTCCAGTTGGGATTACACATTGCAACATTTTCCATGACTACGTTTTGCATGGCTATATTTTTTCCTGGGTAAACAAGTATAATACAAATAATGATCAAGGATGTCACTATTTTAAGGGCATGGCTTACATTATAAGGGTCGGTAAGGCAAATGCTCAGAATGCACTCAATCTTGGCGAATCTCGGAAGCTATGCAGAGGTAGTCTATTTAGTATTTGGTTGGGTGAACAACAGGGCTTGCCAGGTATTGCAGGTATTGCGCTGCTAGGTGCAGGCCAGGAGATGCCGAGTGAGTGTCACCTCGTATGCAGAGTGGTGGGTTTTCTCTGCGGTTCCCTGGCTTCAACATGAAGCCAAATACTCATGAATGGAATTGACCAAACATCCCAGTGCAGAAGAATAGGCTTTACCCTTCCTGGCAACAACGCAGGTGTTAAGGTGTTCAAACACGAAATGGACACCTATATATTGCAAGGCATCCAAGTTTGCATTAACCACACATACTTGTGACAACACATTTATATACATGTGTAATGACGACTTGACACACTTCTCTTGAGATGGCACTGCATTGAAGACACGTTCACTTGACATCAAGTGGAGATCACAGTGCAGCAGCCCAGAGTCTCCCACGCATCTCTACCTTATATACCAACTCGAGGCCACGCCCCCCTTCTCGATCATTCTCGCTGACTGGACGCTCGCTCCACCGGCAGACTCCGCCGTCCTCTTCCGTCTCCTGACTAAGATCCCTTCTCGAACATTCCGTAGCCACTAGTCCCTTCGCACTCACAACTGACTCCCCTGTCATTACCTCCCGTAGCCACTAGTCCCTTCGCACTTAGAACTGACTCCCCTGTCATTACCTCCCGTAGCCACCAGTCCTTTCGCACTCACAACTGATACCCCTGTCATCACCTCCCGTGGCCACTAGTGCATTTGTACTGAAGGCTGACTCCGCTGTCATTACCTCCCGTGGCCACTAGTCTCCTCACACCGCATGCAGGCTCTATTGTCATTACACATTCATTTATTGTCTTTGAAAATGATTGGCCGACACCAGAGACAGCCTTCTCTATGGCTCTTGATAAGATAGTTACATTCTGAAAGACAGGGCGCAAAAGTAATTACTTTAAATAAGGTCAACCCAGGCGTAGAAGCACTTCTTCAATCTACTGATTAATACCCAAATGTGAGGCTTAAAAATAATGCCATGCCTCAAGTCGTCGCTACAATCGCTTACATAATAACAACACTCATAATTGCTTTGCAAGTCAGGGCACTACGCTTGGTAGGGAACGTCATTGTTTGCGTTCCAACCCATCCTGAAAATCATGCTCTGAGGACACGTTTTAACATTTGTTAAATAATGCTCAGTGGAACTACATGAAACACCACTTCTGACAATGAACACTTGTTTGCTTCTCATGGGTTCTTAAAGCCACTCCTGAGGAATGCAAAAAACAGACAATGTGGATCTGTGCTTGTTGGGAGGAAGATTGTTCTGGCAGGATAAGTGAAACCCGGGCATCGTACTATTCCCGTTCTCAAACACTCCGACTGTTCGCTGGTCACTTATTTAGCCGGCTTACGTAATATAGAATCCATTTTATGGTTTATATTTTCACTTTAAAGTTTTCCATGTTACTTTCCGTAATGTTTAATTCTCACGTGGTCAAACCTGATGATGGTAACCTTTAGTAATGATAATACCTTTAAAGGCAAATTAAATTCCACTTTTTGTTCCCCTGGCACTCGAAGGCTTCTATCCCACAGGCGACCTTGCAACAAACATATGTTCACACCTCTTGACTTAAATGCCTCTCTTTATGGACCTACAAGATGTAACTCGCTCGCCAAAAGTCAGGGACTTGGGAGTCCATCATTGATTTTAAATCACCAGTTGAGACGAAAAAAAAATATTAATCTTTACAATTTCTCAATTGGTACATGTTTGTAAATTTTTAGTTTTAATGTGTATATTTCCTCTAAAAAAAAGATTGTATTTATTAAAATGCCAGTTGTAGCCTGACAGTTTTNGTATATAGGGGCCATCCATTTAGTACGTACGCAAAAATCTGTCAAAACTTGACCCCTCCACCCCTCTCTGTACGCACGCGTACTTTTTACACCCCTCCCCTCCATGCGTACGTACTAAATGGATGGCCCCATATTTGTATCTTGTAAAGTGCAGTGGGACAACTTTTTCTAAAGGTGCTATTTCAGTGTTTTTTNATTATAAAATTGCTTTCAATAACGACCGCATGGCTGCGTTGAATTGAATCCTCAACTCCGTGAGAAATCATTCCGAGCCTGCAGCACACGCATTCACTTAAACGGAAATATTTTTGCAAATATTTTTTNCTCTTCTCGAAATGGGAATGTCAACGAGGAAGTAACTCATACCACAGCGGCCACTGTGTGGGTTTAGCAATGAATTTCAACGACCCAGGCACGGCAAAAGAGAAAAAAATATATTTTTTGTAGAATTAAAAAGGAGCAGGTTTGTACAATTTGACTCAAAAACACAAACTCCCGGCTCGCAGGTCCCGTTATCGGCAGCCTTGTACATGACCGAGTGGAAAAAACATTGGTCCAAAGAACCAGGACAAACAAACCGATGAAACCGTCGTGACAAAGCGAGGACGTGACCGCCCCCCTGGTTATTGCCGCAGAATTTCGAACCGCCGTCCGGGGGGATGAAGCTCAACAAGCGGTGCCTGACGTACTACGCCAACTGCGACTCGCCCGTCGACCGCCAGGGCTACCTGCGCAAGAAGGGCGAAGTCCACACGTCCTACCAGCGCCGCTGGTTCGTGCTCAAGGGCAACCTGCTCTTCTACTTCGAGGCGCAAGGCGACCGCGAGCCGCTGGGCGTCGTGGTGCTCGAGGGCTGCATGGTCGAGCTGTGCGATGCCGCCTCCACGGACTACGCCTTCGCGCTGCGCTTCGAGGGCGCCGGCTCGCGCACCTACACGCTGGCGGCGGGCGACCAGGACGAGCTGAAGGCGTGGGTGCGCGCGCTCACCACCGCCAACCACGGCTACATGCGCACACTGGCGTCTGAGCTGGAGCAGCAGTACCTGCTGCTCGTGGGCTTGAGGGGGCCGACCCCGCGTTGCTCGAGGATCAGGGCCCGGCGGTGAAGCTGGAGAGAACCAGGAAGGTCAACGGTGAGTGGCGGCGGCGGTGGTGGCGGCGGCGGCGGCAACGGGTTTCTGTTGTTGTGTCAAGGTCGTCGGTTTAGTTCTACCGCTGCCACCGTCGGTGGTTTTTACACGTCAAGTGCCGGTGCCCACAGGATTCTTATTATTCATGACGGTGATTCCTTACGGGGACGGGAGCTGTGGGTTAAAAGGGTGCGCAGAGAGAGCTTTAAGACATGCACTGTGTGCTCTACCCTGCCACCTGCCTCGCCTAGGATCCTCTACCCAGGATTCTGGCTAAGGGTGGTTGGTGATGGCTTTGGTAGAGCACCGGGCCAGCGAATTCTCGACCCAGTCACCGATGACTGCAAAAAACAACATCTCGTCAACATTTTTTTTTTACCAGATGGAACCCGATTCCAACTCTGGATCATTACAAATTTCATATTGAGCAACAGTCTTTGCAGCGCATACAAATTGCGTGCTTTTAGCGTGGATGAGTGGCCCATTGAAATGACTTCGAAAGTCGTTCTGTGACGTCATCTATCTGGGGCTGCTCTGCGACACGTAGTCGTGGTTCACCACAAGAGGTCCGAATTGTAACGCAGTCGCCTCGGTGCACGATGTCATGAGAACAATTGTGGCAGAGAACTAAAAAAGAGGCAACTAACCTCAATTCCAAAATGCCATTTTTCACTGTTTCCAGGGATGTTGAGGCAACACTTCAGTTTTGTGTCCAAACTAATAGTGGAGGCTTATTTAAAAATTTGGCAGATTGTCAGCGTTGCGAAAGCCCCTTGTGGTCCGATTGCTTTTCATTTGCGTCACAGGGCCGTTAGTTTTGGCATCCTAAACATGATTATTTTAGTATTTAAGCTCGAGTGTTTATCGCGTTACCCTTGAAGCTATCGTATAGCACTCCAGATCAAAGTTGGCCTTCAGAAAACCACTGCCACTTACATTTTTCTAGGCACGGTTTAATTTCCCACTGTCTGGCTTCAGCAAGGTCAGACAGGCTTCGCCGGTGCGAGCGTGGTCTTTCTAATTTTTGGCAGGGTCACTTTCGTTCTATATTTTGTCACAACTGGGGCCAAATTTCCTAGCACAGTGCATCTCGCCGGCAAGAAAAAACGTCCTCTTGAGTCACGTGGCGACGGCACACGTTTTGTTTGTGTTTTAATGCTTTCCAGCGAAGGCATTAATGCATTAAAAATATTAATGCATTAGCTCTGTCCATCTGCCTGTAGCATGGCGGGGTGGGGNTGCAGTGGGGAAGGGGTCATGATAACTCTTGTAAATATGATGGAATAGAAATTTTATTAATGTTTAAAAAAAAAACCTGCGTTAAATATAGAAGCCTCTTCGGCCAAGGTGATGACATCACAGACCATGTGCGCACGTTGCTACATGCACCATAGTCTTACTCTGTCATATGTCGCACGCCAAGTGTGTTTTGGCACAGGTAAATACCGTTTGGGGAAACGAATAATAATTTCAGATGGGACCAGGTGACATCTTGTCATCTCGTTGTGCACTTTCAAAAGTGACGTGACTGTCACGAAGTAAATACGTCCGAGAAAAAAACGCATGCCGGAATGTGGCTACAGAATCCATACATCAGCGTGATTTTTCTTCCTTGTTCAACCCCACCAGGGCCACTGAAGGGCAGGTACAGCAGCGTGCCATGGGACGCTGATGCCGCCAACGTGCGACCTCGGGCCTCCACGGAGGCGCCGCCCCCCCCGCGACGCACACGCCCCGCCGGTCGCATACGGTGAAGGCCCCCTGCAGCAGCAACGACACTTCATCGCGTCCCCTGCAGCTGCCCCCTCGCCGAGCCTGCTCCCGTCTGCCTCGTGCAACAACCTCAGGAACGGTTTGCTGCCGATCGGCTCCGCTGCGGGCGGCGGCGAGGACGCCGATTCGTCGGGTCCCGAGGCCCAGCCAAATTTCCTGCAGCTTCACCGGCAGTACGGCGCCGCCGTGTGCCAACTCAGGGAGCAGTGGAAGCACAGCCTCGCCAGCGACGCTCGGGTCGGCGGCCCGCCACCGCCGACTCAGTGATCGCGAAAGCCTCGAATAATCGTGAGCATCGATTGCGCGCGCGCGCACTAAACTCTCAAGGAGCTCGCCGCAGTGGGGAGTCGTGCAGAGCACTGCCCGGCACCGATAGCCTCCGTCCCTCCATCTTCAGATCAGTGGACCGTGAACGACCACATGAAGATTGCCCGCCGTCTCTTTTATTCTTATTTTTTTGTTAAATGTGGCGGCTGTCCGGGTGAGCTGTAATCATTTGTTTTATGTCACTGTAACGGTATCCGAATTTGGCCAGGGACTTCCTTGGATACAAGTTAAGAATAGAATGTGCGCCTGTGTCCCTGCGCTGTTGAAATCCCAGAGCCTTTCTAGTACGAGGGTATTAAGTTTGTGCCCAAATAAACGATGGCACTTTATCCGGGCGTGGGTGCGAACCCCCCCCCCTCCCCCCTCTAGCACAGGGGGTTTAACTGTCGCGATGCAGTGTGGTCCCTTTGGGTCCGCGGTGCCAGTGCTGTTTTTGGCTGAGAATGAATCACGATCTCCCCCTCTAGCATTTAAAACTGTTGCTCGCCCTCCGAGATAGCTCTGTGACGTCCGCTTCCATGAGCCCCGATGTCAGACACGAATAATTGCACTGTTTGACGAGAGACGAGAACACGGGTACTTGGTTCTCACGATGCGATGACGACAGCACAATTGATATAACATTTTGGTGGAAACGAGATTGCCCTGAAGGCTCACTGGTTGTTCTACTTGCTATCTACAAGAGAGCCCTAATGAGCACCCAGTAAGAATCGTGTATCGTTTCAATACAATAGGAGTAATTAATAATTTGATATAGATGTACGGGACGATGCATTTATATTATAATGGTGAATGCATATGGTAAAAAACAACAACACATTAGTCAATAACATTGTGGCCTTAAAAGGAAAAAAAATATCTATAAATGGCGGCGTTTTGGGCAATAACTCTTCTTTATAGCACAAGAAGGGGCATTTCCAGAAATGTCACGTGCATTTTTCCTTTATAAGTCCACAGTGTTATTGACGAATATGAGTTTTGTTGTTATTTGTGCTTGAGTGCCTCTGCCAACGCATTAGCAGCATCGCCAAATAATTTGTTCAATAACTCACCGGGAGCAATCCCACCGCCTTGACTTTTAATGCTTTTATTCCCACAAACGAAGCCTTAAAATGTATGTCCCCGAATAATGTGTTACATTGGATATCACCAAAGAAACTAGTCCAGTCTCGCCGTCGTCAGCTGTGTTTCCAACATTGTATTTTTAACTGCCAAGCATATCCTTTCCAGCAGTTCTCTCGAATGTTTTGCACAATATAAGAAAAAAGATTTCTTACACAAAACTAGTGCTACGTTTGGCATATTTATCGTTAAACAATCATTTGCAATAATTTTAATGTGTTTCCAAAATGAATTGCATGCTTGGGACACATTTCAATATTTACTCCTCGCACAATTATTTGCAGGAACACAGCTGATGTTAATTCCACAGCGAGAGTGGCAGATAAATAAGCGTGACTGGATTTTCCAATTCCTCGGTCACACCATAGTGACCTTATTTCAGTTCATCTTCTCAAGGAAACACCTGAGAATCGACCGATGTGAACCGAGCGTGGCACGTTACAAGCGAGAGGCGAGTTTGTGATTTTGGCTACGATGCCAGTGTGCTGCGAAGCCTCCCTTGGTAAATGTTAACTTGGCAGGGTCTTCGCTTTCACACCCTTCGTCGTAACAGCACTTTGGATTCACGCATTTTGGTCTTCAATATGTTTTATCATCGTTTTCCAATCTCTAAGTCCCCATGACAAGACTTTCTGAGCTGCGTTAATGGTTATGCAATGACAAATTGTGTTTCAAGCGATGATAATGCACTGCACTTGCCTGATGATTGCTAAACAATTGCTCCCTGTGCCACCGGGAGCACCGATTGAAATGAACCGATGTCTTGTTTGCGTGTGCATTTCAATATCACGTGACGCATCCTTGATTTGAATCGGTGCTCTGTACGTTACGTGAGAGATATGCCTAGCAATCGTTCGGCACGTGCAGCGTGTAACCAACTTGCATGTGAAACGAACGTAAGATTGGCAAATACGGAGTGGAAAACCGTAATGGGACACAAGGACGGAAGTTTGGGAAAACTGATGTAGATGAACGTTTGGAGTTGGGAGTCGAGGACAATTAATTCAGGTTCTGCTTGAACGTAACAAAGGAGGTATCTGCAGGGATTCATCTTCTTGGTTCTTTCGGTAAAGTCACGTAGAATGGAAACAATAAAAATAATACAAAATAAAACCTAATAAAATAATTCAGACGCTGTCTCCCCGACAAACCTGGTCTTCACCTGATGACGGCTGCTTGCGTTGTGGCCGAAACGTCGTGATAATTATTTTATTATGTTTTATTTTTTATTATATTTATTGTTTCCATTCTACGTGACTTTACCGAAAGAACCAAGAAGAAAAAGGAGGTATCGCCCAATGTTGCGGGTAGGTACGGATTCGACCACGAGTCTTATGGGAGAGACGACACAAGGGAGTCGAACTTGCTTCCTCTCAGGTACGAGCTGGGAGCTGTATTCAGTGCTGTCTAGAATACAGTTGCACGAATGCACAAAGGCGCTCCTAGTTTTTTTTCTTCTTCCCATGGGGATTGCCCAGGGTAGGCAATGTAAATAAAGGGCCGAAACTCATTGTCAATCCGCTGTTGAAGAGGGAGGTCTTCCCACGCCATGTTGATCATCAGGGTTGTTTGGTCACACGTCACCGTGCTGGTCATTGCCATTATAAATGGAGGTATAACACTTGCTGAATTATATTTTCAAAGGCGCGTGCGGTTACCGTATATGAACTCATTGGCAGTGCGGACGCACGTTTTAGAGTCTATAAGGTGTGTTGGAGAAAATTGTGGAGGTTCATGTACAATTGAATGGACACTACATTTCTGTTTACATTGTCTTGGGGTATTCAGTGCATACACGCACATGGCAGAGAAACTGGAGAATGAGCTGAAGGTATTCTTTTTGTTTGGTATTTTAATGCCTCCATGTCGCTGCATTGTTATTGTTTGGTTACATGACAAACCTTACCAATTGGCTGTGTCGGGTGGTGGCGGGTATAACGGCACATTTATATTTACGCGATCTAACAGAAAAAACTGATGGTTATTGCCAGACGTCTAAAATGCCTCATCCAACCAGTTTTGACAACTCCACGTGTGTGTGTGCGTGCGTGTGTGACATTTCCTTTATTTGCGTTTGTGATGGGGTGATGTAAAAATTGTGTATTGCACTACAACTCTGGCTGTCCGGCTTCGAGATAACTGGATGCTTGCACGTGACGTTGGTACATGGCGTCTGAACCTGCCTCGGTCGGGCCTGACCTTGCGAGTCTCAGAATGTTATCGCGAGAGCCTTGTGCAGGTTTATGACCTCGACAGAGTACTCCCGTGTGCATGAAGCTGCCAGCGTGAACGGCTTTGTGTGCGGTGCCGACCTCCGTAGGTGTTCGCTGACAGCACTTGCCCCAAAAATGGGTTTTGCACACCGAATGAGGTATATTATTGTGTATGTTGCAAAGCACATGCCCAGGGGCTGGCATTTTTAAATACTCCTTGTGCCTGCTCGGTTTAATTTGCGTGAAAAATTTCAGAGGAAACTCGTTTCTCAGTTTCATTTACAATGCCGAACATAGGCCCGTAACGATTCATCAATTGAACATGGAATTTCACGCTCTCACAACGGACGCGTTGAGTGGTGCGTGTAAAAATAGTTCGTGCAAACTTTAGCAAATTGTATGCAAATGAAGACGCAGAACATACAAAGTGGATGATGTAAAATAGACAGGAAGGACTCAATTGTAACCCAGAATTCTTCCAGGGGGAAGTGATGAATTATTACACTTCTACAAGGATGTGTATTTTTAGAATGAAACTCCACACAGGTTATGAATGCCTTAAAAGTGATGTTCCTATACCAGCAATATCTTTGCGGGTGCTTCGCCTGATGGCCTCAATGGTCAGGGTTGGTTTTTATTATTGGCTGGGGTTTGCAAGCCGGAAATGCAAATAGCGTCTCGCGTTTTCATTACTTTAGATCAAATTATTGCCGTGTTTAATAATGTAATATTTTTTTAGTGTAGCGTGCGCGTGTTTGTGTGTTTAATGAAGTACGGTTGTGTCATCTTGAATTTCGCACGCTTTTCTTTCTGTTGTTGTGTAACCGCTGTACAACGGCATGTTCAGGGTACGTGTCCCCCTCCACACCGCTGGCTCGTACAGACACGTAACTCGCAATATACGCGCATGGTCTTTGTTAATCCGCTGTTGGATGATGACCTCCCAACGCCTTGTGGGTCACAGGGATAATTTGACCATACTTAAATTGAACTTTTTTTTTAATTTTACCAGGTAAGGCTCCACTAATCGACGTAGCTTTTTTTTCTGAAGCGACCTGGCCACATATGATAACTCGACGAAGTGGCCCATCATGTGGACATTTATAAGTGGAGGGGAAAACTGGAGGACCCGGAGGAAAATCCACGCGACCGCGGGGAGAACGTGCAAACTCCAAATATTCGGGCGTCAGAGTCGGAATCGAACACACGACCTCCCGCATACCAGGCGAGGAAGTTAACATCGTGCCAACCGTGGCGCCCACTGACGAGATCGCGCTGTCAAAATACACACAGTCGTGGTGTTGGTGATGAGTATCACCAGTCTAAAAGCAGGGGTGCGTTGTGCTGTGAAACACAAGTTGTGTTTGTAAATATGGACGGAAGAAATCTGTAATCCGTTATTCGCCAGACTCGGGGTCCATTATAATTACACTAATAGCATTACAATAACGTGAAATTAATTCATAATGGAATGACACAATTACGATAGTAATTGATCTTAGATCTGGCCTTTTTAACTGCGTAATATTGCTGAGTTCAGTTGTATGTCAGTGCTGCGAGCGTTGTGTTTGGTAAAAAAAACATTCGTATTTGTGACTGAAACTTCAAATGAGCAAATTGTCATTGGTGTCATCGGATGCTCACTCGTCACTTTTTCATTTTTAATTAAAAAAAAGAGATGACTTGTGTGTGTGTGCGCTTGTCAACGCTTACATTCTCCCATTACCTTGTTGGCGCGTTTCAGAATTGGAACCGAACATGAGGTTAACTGCGGCTCCATTGACCCACGGGCGTTTGTGGGGCCCTTATGCCCCACACACACACTTTCATTGCACAATTCACTCAGAACCCGCGTTTGTGGGAGCTAAACCGACAAAAATGCGCAGTGTTCGCGCGCATTAAATAGCAGGTTACGGGTACCATGTAGTGAGCTAACGTGTGTACAAGCACTGGCCTCGACGGGGCCTGGTTTCATGGCTGTTTCTCATAGCTTCTGCCTCCCGTTTCCACATTTTTTTTAATAGCCGGGGTGCGGCATGGGTGGGCGGGGAGGGGAGATGGATCTCGTGACACCAGCATGTGCCGAGGGCATGCGTTTCCCTTCCTCTCAAAACCACTCACTTCCTGTTGTTTGAATTTTACTGAACGTATCCCCCCCCCACCTACCCCCGCCCCAATCATAACATTACCGCCACATTGCCCGCGCTTTCATATGTCCTAATGGAGACACCGGCTGCCGTTGACACTGCGATGCAGTAGCGCACGACAGCCCCCACGATGGGGACTTCTCCCAGCTTGTCTGTGCTGTCGATTCCCTTGGTCCCATGTTTCAAGTTCAGGATAAACCAACCCTCCCTTTGATTTCTCTGCCTATGACCGTGGCCCGCCTCTTAGCTGTCAAATAGTGTCCACTGTTTCCGTGCACACAAGTTCTCGATATGTTGCGTTCGGATTCTATTTGAATCGGTTACTTGAGTGGCATGGAACAAGTAATAGAATAGATGAGGATGCCGATTGGTGAGATGTTTCGCCATGTGCTGCAGCCAGTGCCGTGATGGAAAGCAACACAAATATAATGTTTCGTAAACGACTCTGTCAAACTAAATTTCGATCAAAATTTTAACAAAGATGTTTTTTTAAAGGGCTTCATGTTGCAGTTATGTTTCCCGAGTGTTTGCTGTTTTAATCTGAATGTACAACATCACTCGCATCTGTGTGCACTCGCGTTCCAGTCTTTGATTCGTGTCTGATCTGCGTTGACACTGTGGTGTATTCATTTGGTAAATAACATAATATGTTGATGACACTTAAAAAAACTAAACTTTCAGCACGGAACATTGATGTGTTGGATGCACATTTTAAACTTTTTATTTTACCAGGTAAGGCCCACTGAGCCGTACAGATATTTTTCAGAAGCGACTTGGCCACAGATCATGGGTCAACGAAGTGGCCCATCATCACGTGGGAATTTAAAGCAGCCAAATACTCTGAACACGTGATGTCGATTCTAAATGTGGAGGGAAAAACCGGAGGACCCCGAGAAAATTCCACGCGACCACGGGGAGAGCACACAAACTCAAAACATACATGGGGTCGGGATCCAACCCACAACCTCCTGTATAGCAGGAGACGTAGTGAACACCATGCCGCGTAACCAGAATGTATGTAGTTTTAAGAACGTTGGGCCACACTGATTATAGTTTGGGTGAAATCTCACTTGAGTCGACTGCAATCCATTCTGGGCAACTCCGGGTTGGTGTCGATGTTAGTGGAGAGTTTACCGTGTGCAGTCGTAGCACCACCTTCATGGTGAAGGAATGAAAATGTCACCATGCCGAGTTGCAGCACTCCGATGGTCATGGGTTATAATGTCGAATTAAACAAACACCATTTATTAAACCGGATTGTCAAGTGTAGCAGGTTAGTCGTATCAACCCCGATTCCCTATTGATGACACAGCAATTGTACAAAATGTTGTTAATTCATTTTTAATGCTCTTGAGCTTTGAAACATTTAGGTTTCATTTCTAAAGAGCACTCATGACAGGGAATGCTGCTGTGGATAGAGAGAGCGATTTACACTTATCTCAGGTCCATATTTTAACGAATTGTCAGATTCGAAGAGGCTTTTCTGGCTTCCATATTCACAATTTCATCTCGGTGCCACACTCGATTTTTTTTCTGTGCATCTAGATTCATATTTTGGTGCGATCGGATCAAATTAACAGGCATTGATTCCCCCTTTCTCGACAAGTGTTTAGGATAATCGTGACATCCAACCGAGACAAGACGGCAATGATGATGATGCACCAGCGAGTGATGACTGGATTCAGGTGGAGGGGGGGGGGGATAAGTTACGTTTTGTGACTTGTACACCGAAAACGTTGTATCTTATGGATTAGATTTATCTCCGCAGAATCGTGACAGATGCCGCTACCTCCGCGCAATTTAATTTGCGAACAGTCTTCAATCTTCCACATTGTCGTGGCAACAATAAATAAGCGTCGGGAGTGACGAATCCCACGTTTTAATTACCGAGCATGGAGCATCTGCCGCTAATATCCATCTCGGGGCCCGTCCGCCCTCTGCACGGCGTTCTTTGGGTAAATTGTGCCTCAACATCGCCATCCTCATCATCGTCGTCGTCTACCATGATCATTCCACTGCTGCATGAATGAATCAATGGGCGTTGCCGACTCAAACGATCCTGCAATGCACAAACGAAACGACTGAATTGCTCCTTAATTAATCCTGCACATCGGTCATCGTCATTCCGAACGACTCGTCCTCGCCTCAACCCAACTTGCTGCTGTTCTGTCTGACAACACCTGGGCTACAAGGGAGATACACGAAGCATACCAAGGTTTGAACCCATCGGCGGAAGATAACGTCTCATCTGTAGACGGTTTAAAGCCATCACGTTATACAATTACTAATTGCATTTCAGCACGGAACATCGCTGTGTTGGATACAGATTTGAAACGAATTTGTTTTACCAAGCGAAGCCCACTGAGCTATATAGCTCATTTATCAGAAGCGACCTGGCCCCATCACAAATGATAGCTCAACGAAGTGACTTATCATCTTGTGAAAATGTCTAGCAGCCAAATACTTAAACGCTTCGTGTTGATTCTAAATGTGGACGGAAACCCCAGAGGACCCGGAGAGAAAAATCCGCACGATCACGGCAGAACACGCAAACTCCAAACATGCAGCAGGTGTCAGGATTGGGATTAAACCCACGACCTCCTGCATACCAGGCGAGGTAGCGAACATCTTGCCACCTTGACGCATCTTGCAATCGTAGTAACGTAGTGGTAGTCGTCGTTGGTCAATCCACGCCATGGGTGGAAAAAAACAGATTTTTCCAGCGGCAGGCATCGGGTTTTTTCTTTAATACAATTAAACCCGATTTCGGGGAATTAAAACCTGGTTCAACGAATACGAAACTCTGATCCAAGGCTTAGGCTGCTTCCTCCTCGGTGCTGCTATCGTACTCGGGGGGCCGTCGGGCACGGGGTAGTCGTAGAATGCGGCGGGCAGGTTGGTCTTGATGAACACGATCTTCTCCACAATCGTGGGCGCCAGTGAGTTCCTTAGCTTGGAATGGATGAAGCCCATCGTTGAGAAGTGCGGTTCTGCAATGAGAACCAATTAAACCGATTTCTCCCAATCTTAGATGATCGGGTTTAATATAATAAAAAGACAAACCCGATTGTAAAAAAAACCCGACTGTGCCACCCTTGATCCACGCTATGATCCACCAACAGCCCTGTAGAGTGACCTTGTCTGAAGAGCGGAGGGATTGGGGCGCGTACAAAGAACTAAATTTAGTCGACGAAACAATCATAAACTTTCATCAAATGTTCGATGTGGCGAGGGCAGAGTGAGCAACGTCGTGCACTCTGCTCTGGATCTGTCTGCGTGGATGAGGATGGTAGGCGTCACAGCCTTTGGTACAGGTGTTAACAATTGCACCAATTATTTTTAAGATTTATAAAATTTAGGAGTGGGGGCTCAGCCTTCAGCGCCATGCAGCCCCCCTCCCCCACTTCTACGGGCCCACCAGATTGATATGCGTCCTTGATTTAAAAGCCAGGTTAGAATTAATTCAAATGTGACATCTATATAACTATTAGTACACGTTATTTGTGTGCTTCAAACAACCCACATCCTTGCTGAGATATTTATACATTTTTTATATCAAAGGATTTTTTTAAAGGAACGGGCTTACACTTGAAACAGTAATCGATTCATGTGATTTAACCAGCTTCTCGAGATCCAATGTTCGGGTTAATTGCAGGCAGAGAATGTGCGAGTGGGGGAGCCATGGTTCGATGTTAGGACTTCCACTCGGGCGTGAACCTCACGAGATTCACCCGTCTCAGGCTCACCTAAGCCACGTTCATGTCCCGTGTTCACCAAGTGGGGGAGCAGTGGCGCAGCGCTTGAGCGCACGAGTTCGTTCCCCGTCCACAGCAACGTCAGATCAGTCGCGAGCGAAACCCCAACAAACGCAGCGACCACGCGGTGGATGAAAAAACAAAACCGACCAATTCATCGCCACGACCGCACGTGGAAGCCTTCGTCCAGCAGCGGATTGACAAATGTACGGGCCTCTACGAAAACCTTCAGGATGGAGAGTGGACAATTGACCCACGTGGTGGAGGCTGCAGGACCCCGTGTCTCAGCCAGGTGGCAGAGTGACTCCGCGCGTGGAACTCTCCTCCCTCCGTCCCACGACCGAGGTCGTTTTATGGAAATCTCGGATGAATTGTATCACGCCACTTGTTTCAAACGTTGAGCAGTGCCGGATTATCCCGGAGGCGAAAGTAGCTACACATGCTACAGGCCCGCACTTTCAAGTGCCCTGCGCTAAATGCTCTCAAGCTATAAATTCCAGTTCAGTGATTCTGCACTTGCTCTATTACAATAGTACTATACCGCCTTCAAGTTTTATGAACGACTGGGTGTTTAAGGTTACCGATTTGTCGTATTATGCGGCTGTATAGCAAATGAAAAAAATATAATTACTTTACTACGCAAGTTAAAAAAATTGTGTTTCAATATTTATGTTTTTAAAAAAATATATAGGGCTCCTTTATAACATATGCTACAGGCCCCGCAACTAACTTAATCCGGCACTGACGTCGAGCCAAACGTTCCTCCACTGCCGGGCGAAGGCCTCACCCACGCCGCGTCGGTCGTGGTCGGCGTTTGTCCGTGTCCTCGACACGCTCTTCCGTGTGGATATTTGCTGGTTTATTCCAGGATGTTTCTGTGGCGCAGTCGTCGCTTTGGGATGTTCTGTGTTCATATTTTGTTTGTTGCGGTTGCACCGACCAAGGCTGGCTCACAGGGCTCTACCTAATAAAAAACTTGAAATTGATGGCAGCAACTATCCAGGAGTGGCCAGATTCCAACTCAATTGCGGCCGGGATCTGGAGATTGTAACCCGCGAAATTAAAGCTCAGAAAAATAAACTAATAGGTGCACTAGTTAAACTAGTTATTTAATATCTGATAACTAGCATACTAGTGCTACATGTAGATTAGACTCATTACAAACAGTTACACACAATAATGGTTGTTCATAATCAACGTTTTGGGTTTAGATCGCGTTATTTATAAATGTGTCGTAACCCTCCACCACCCGACACGGCCAATCAGTAAAAAAGTGTCACGTTGACAAAAGACAATTAGTTCACTGCTTTAGCCCACCGGTGTGTTGAAGCGTGAAACCACAACAATTTACAATTTGAGTACGACGTTTCGCTGGTAATTGCATCCAGCATCATCGGGCAATTCGCCAGAATGGCGGGGTTGAGTGGCGACCCACTCCACTGCACTACGAACACATCAGTGGCGGTCCAGCGATGCCCCCCCCCCCAAACCAACTCCCAATGACCAGCGCGGTGAGGTATTATCGATTAATCCCCCGTGACCGACACAGCATGAGGATGGCAGTGGCTAGACAAAGCAGCTCGTGTCAACAACAACAATAATAATCACGTGGAATATATTTCCAAAAACGGAACAAAATATGTGTAAATACTGTGTAATGTTTCGAAGCGAGGAATGCATTTCAGTGTGCGTAAAAAAAAATATATTGTTTTTATGGGCACAGGTTTTGTGGCATTGGAGCTCATCAGAAGGCCGTAAGCCACTCCGCTCTGTGGATGCATTTCAGTGTGCGGAAGAAATAAATTGTTTTTATGGCCACAGGTTTTGTGGCATTGGAGCTCATCAGAAGGCCGTAAGCCACTCCGCTCTGTGGATGCATTTCAGTGTGCGGAAGAAATAAATTGGTTTTATGGCCACAGGTTTTGTGGCATTGGAGCTCATCAGAAGGCCGTAAGCCACTCCACTCTCTGGATGCACTCGTACCATCGTGTGGTTGACATGGTGCCTGTTGCAACGAATTAAATGCCTCCCCCAACTCCCTGGCCCAATTTTCTTATTTATTATAGCGCTGCGTCTTGGGACCCTCCCCGTCCCTCCTTATAGCCCCGCGTCTAAGGCCCCCTCGGTCCCGGGCACCGTTGTAAAGAGCCCGGACACCCGATTGCAGCTACGCATCGACGCGGACGCAGTTACGGTTCTCGTTAACCCAGGGGAGTCCTGTCGAGTATCACGACTCCTCGGCAGGAGGGTCCTGCTAAGTTTTAGCAGTAAATGGGGGTGTGGTGGTGGTGGTGAGGGGGGGCGATGATAGCTACGTGTTTACTGTAGTCCCAATTGATCAATTTGCGGTGTCATTTTTCAAAATCGCTAAATTTGGATCATGAAGCGGGTACACAATGGCCTATTCTTGCGATTGACGTCAGGAGATATTTAACGCCCACTGAGCAACAGGCGGCGGTGTCCAGTCGCAGCAGTACAGTATAATTAATAGACTAATAATACAGACCGCAGGAATAATCAGGGCGGCCGCTAGAGTCGAACCGCGAAGCTCTGCGAACAAAAGCGGCGACACCAGCTACAGCGGGCCGATTTATCGACCTGTAAAGTTCCACGTTGCAGCACCCGGCCAACTTTGGCCCAGACTTTCGTTCAGTCAGGCAGTTCCTTTACATTTAATACAGGGGGTGAGAGCCCCAATGAGTTTGTAAGTCTCACTCACAAGGGAGACCTGGGGTTACAAATGGAAATAACTAGACGAGTGTAGAATATTTTTTTAAAGCACAATGTTACATGGGTCCAACTGACTGCGGTTTAATTGCTGGCCCTCATTCAGCAGTGGATTGATCACGGCCGATGATGATGTTGGCTTATACGCGAACTACAGAGCTATTGACAATCCCAAATACTCTATGATGGGCAGTAATTGTAAAACAATTAATTTTAAATGTGCCAAAATCACAAAACAATAGAGGCGCGCATGCATCACCACCGATCATCCCATCTGTTGGGCAAATTAAACTCACTCATCCCTCGTGGCGTTTTCGCGATTGTGCTGCATGTGTATATATATACTTCTTCTCCGCCACGTGGGGGCGAAACGTCGGACAACACGTGGTAAACCACCGGCAAACACACACACAAAAAAACCCCAGTCGAGATCGGTGCTATCTTTTTTTTTACAAAACTCAAGAAATCTGAGATCACACCCCGGCAAATTGGCAGCGTGGCTCTCACGAAACTGAATGTTGACGGACGAGGAATTAAACTAAGTGGGGAAAAAATAAAAACCACGCTCACCGGGGGGTTAAGCACGAGTACACTTTTCACCCTAAGAAGTTGTTGTTGCAGATCGTCGTATTAAGAGGTCAGCGTTTGCTCTTCGTTAACTGGGCTCGGAGGCATCTGTGCAATTACACATTGTAAACAACAACATAATATTTATCGCAGCCTAAGGTGCTCACGGCCACTGGGGTCTTTATACTGCCTTGATTGGGGGGCCAGTTTACAAGCAATCCCCCCCCCCCCGCTGAAATTGGTCTATTTCGCACGTGTACGCACCATTATGTCGTCAAAGAAAACCAACCGCCATTCGCCACAAGTGACGGTGACGTCACCACGGCGCCTGTGCCAGGCTAGGTGCACTTTGAGGTTATCACGTGAAGAGTCGAAGGCTCGCTGGCAGGAGGTCTCGGGACACCCAGCANGTGCCACGAGTTGACTGAGATGATCGGTAGATGCACCACCAGTGTCCCCTACTGTGCCAACATCTGCATTTTATCCGCACAGCGTCCGCTGTTGTTGTGAGCGTCGCCTGCCTCCAGCAGCAGCAGCGTCCTTCACGAGCCTCCTCCTCCACAGAGGCGTTCTTGACACCGCTGGTACCGGTGTCAAGTCCACTCAGCTCCACATCCTCCCACCGCATCAGNTCCATCTCTTCTCCAGCCCGTGCCGTGCCCGTTTAGTCTCCCTCAATGCGGCCAAACAGAAGCTGCTTGGGGCATGCGGTGGCTGGGCATGCGGTGGCTGGGGTATGCTGTGGCTGGGCATGCGGTGGCTGGGGCATGCTGTGGCTGGGGCATGCTGTGGCTGGGGCATGCGGTGGCTGGGCATGCGGTGGCTGGGGCATGCGGTGGCTGGGGCATGCTGTGACTGGGGCATGCTGTGGCTGGGGCATGCGGTGGCTGGGGCATGCGGTGGCTGGGCATGCAGTGGCTGGGGTATGCTGTGGCTGGGCATGCGGTGGCTGGGGCATGCTGTGGCTGGGGCATGCTGTGGCTGGGGCATGCGGTGGCTGGGCATGCGGTGGCTGGGGCATGCTGTGGCTGGGGCATGCTGTGGCTGGGGCATGCGGTGGCTGGGGCATGCTGTGACTGGGGCATGCTGTGCCTGGGGCATGCTGTGGCTGGGGCATGCGGTGGCTGGGCATGCGGTGGCTGGGGCATGCTGTGCCTGGGCATGCGGTGGCTGGGCATGCTGTGGCTGGGGCATGCGGTGGCTGGGGCATGCTGTGGCTGGGGCATGCTGTGGCTGGGGCATGCGGTGGCTGGGGCATGCTGTGGCTGGGGCATGCTGTGGCTGGGGCATGCTGTGGCTGGGGCATGCTGTGGCTGGGGCATGCTGTGACTGGGGCATGCTGTGCCTGGGGCATGCTGTGGCTGGGGCATGCTGTGGCTGGGCATGCTGTGGCTGGGGCATGCTGTGGCTGGGGCATGCGGTGGCCGGGCATGCAAGCTGGGCATGCGGTGGCTGGGCATGCGGTGGCCGGGCATGCGGTGGCTGGGAATTGCGGGCTACATGACCCAAACAACCCATCAAAACACACACGGACACAGCCCCGCACAGCCTCCTGCGCAGACTGTTGGAGCCAAGTGTTGGTGCCAGCGAGTGAGAACCCACTTTAATGTTCCTTGACATACCGCACCATGCAGGCACAGTATATTCATTGTAGGCAGAGTAGATCTAGACACAGATGAGGAGGAGGCAGGCCCAGGAACGGTTCGGATAACACCGTGGTACTGGCGCTAGCCGGCAATCGAACTCTGGCGGTGGTCGGGTTCGTAGTGGCAGTACACACACAGACACCTTATGCGCGCAAATGCCATTGGTGCACTCATCACTGGGCCGTCACGGTGGCTAGGAGATGTTAACTACCTCGCCTGGTATACAGGAGGTCGTGAGTTCGATCCCGGTCCCGACCCCGACACTCCCTCCACATTTATAAATACGCGTTTAGAGTATTTGGCTGCTACTATCAATTCCCACGTGATGATGATGAGCCAATTCGTTGAGCTGAAATAGTTTAGTTTTAAAGTTTATATATCCCTGTTTGCCTCTATGGGTACGGCACTCTCTATCAGTGTGTGTGTGTCCATCTCTATCATCTCTCTCTCTGTGCCTCTCTATCCTGTTTTCTGCATGCAGCGCTCTTCGTGAATTCAACTCAACTCCTCGGCCTAGGGTGGTGGGAAGTCTTCGAAGTTCTCACTGCCCAAAACAGTGTCCGTCTACTGCATACAATACACAGTACTGCACGTGATAGTGTAATTCACACGTACCTACATTCATGCGACGTGACGTCCGAGTTTAATCGCTCGACTCTGCGATTGTTATTGGCAATTTATTCCGCGTGACGCAATTAGGATAACTAATTGCGCTTCGTCTGGTGGTCGTGACCTCTTAGCAGAGATGGCGGTGATGTTGCCGACGACGACGATGATGATGATGCTGCTGCTGATGGTGTTGAATTTTCATATTCATTTTCGTGACCACAATACACGTAACCTTCGCCCCTTCCGTAAAGACAAATAAAACCAGCCCGTATCTTCCACATTGTCGATGTACGCGTCGTGCATGCGTACAAATAACAATGACAATTATTTTAGCCAAGAAAGCATCACCGAGTCTCGATACACTTTTATTTTCTGTCCAGGAGGAGCCTGCCACGCACGTGGTGGTGTTCGTCCGCGCGAATTTCAGTTCGTGAACGTTTGACTTCCCACGTTTGGAATGGAACCGGACAAGGATCGGAGGACAACCTCCACGTGCACGAGAGGCCATCACCCATAGCCCCCCCCCCCACACAAATGGATTCAATAATCTGCAACTGTGTCGCCATCGCTTGGCTATAGCGCAGTCCCGCGCCTGCAACATCTGGCTTGGCCACGCGCGTGTGGTCAATTTTAGTGCCGCGCGTGTGTGTGTGTGCGAGACGGGAGACATCTCATGAGAATAAATCTTGCTCTGGGTGGTGTGTTGCGTGCAGTTTGATGTAATGTGTGCACAGTCAACTAAACTTTATTTTTTTTATTTTACCAGGTAAGAGCCCACTGAGCTATGTATCTTTTTTTCAGATGCGACCTGGCCACAAATGATAGCCCAACGAAGCGGGCTTATCATCATCATCATGCGGACATTTAGATCAGACAATTCTCTAAACGCGTCGAGATGTTGATTCTAAATGTGGAGGGAAAACCGGGGGACCCGGGGAAAAATACACGCGAGCACGGGGAGAGAGACGTGATGACTCCAAATACACAGCAGGTATCAGGGTCGGAATTGAACCCACGACATCCTGTGTAGCAGGCGAGGTAGTTAACATATCCTAGCCACCGTGGCACCACCTACACTGATACAAAACATCATAAGAGATAAATTAACGAGAGAAGCAGATCCGAGGGATGCACACGGGATAAGCCACATTGATTTAGAGCGAGAGAAAGGCAAAATAAAGATCCTCCGTATAGTTTCAGAAAACTTTTGGGGCAAGTGCTGTTCGCGAGCACCTTCTACGTGACTTTACCGAAAGAACAAAGAAGATGAATAATAGGATAGCAAACAAAAACATCTAATATCATCGAGAGGCAGAAGAATATGAAGGTTACAGTGTGGCTGGTGTTTCAGTGTCAACGGAAAGTTACGCTCCTCTCGATGATGTATCGTCGTGAATTAAGAATTGTGTCGACTTTCATTGATGGGGTGGAGGGATAACAATGGGATAAAGGAGGCTGCGACTGCTGCTGCTGTTGTTGTTATTGTTGCAAACCGTCAACACTCAACCTCAATTCCACTCTACCAATATGTGTGTGTGTGTGGGGTGTAATAATGGTCTGTGTAGCTGCACTATTGGTATGCAACTATAACAAAGGTGCAAGGCTGCTTGCTTGTTGCACGCAGCCTTACGCCTCCTGTCCAGAATACTCACTCTGAACCTGCTTACAATATCGTGTGCAAGTATATACACACACGCCCAAGGACATGTGGTTGGAGATGGAACAGGATTGCTTTCATCTAATGAGTATTAAAATAATAAATATACGGACGCTTTTTGTTTCGGAGAGGGCGTGAAAACCAAATCATCGATGTCCCCACGTTTATCGGAGGGATCGACCGAAAACTATTGACGTCAAATGATCGATGTATCGAGAACCAAAGTATCGATGTCACCGATGTATTGACGTCTCTTGCCCATCCCTGATCCAGACAAAGACACGAGACACCCATCGATGAGACACGCATCGATGAAGAGAGAGAGTGAGAGAATGAGAGAGGCAGCAATAAAGAGATGTCGACTTTGAGTGGATAACACAGCGAGAGAGATAAAAAGAGAGAGCGAAAGACGTTTGACTTTTAAACAACTTTCATTGCCGCCAGCAGCAAACAGCACTGGAGGCGATTCTGGTACGAAATACACAAAGTCACCAGCAAACCCATAACAAGGAGCGATAGAGAGAGAGAGAGAGGCGGGTAGTAAGTAGAGAGATAGGGAAGAGCTCAGGAGGAGGATCAGAGCGTGCCTCTTCGTGTTGATGTTGGTGTCTATACGAATAAAGTAGCACAGATTGATTTTGTTTCAAAATGGAAAACACGGAAAACGTTCATTTAAAATATGGGGGGGGGGGGCAGTACATAAAGCAAAGCAATGAAAAAAACAAATAAATGATGACCGAAGCAAAGTGCCGACTAAACCGAGCATCTTCTTGTTTCCTCTGATCGTAAACAAAGAGAGAGTTAAAGAGAGCAGCAGCAGCAGCAGCACACAGAGAGGTGGAGAGAGAGAGGGGGAGAGATAAAGAGACAGACACCCAGAGGAGGGATGCAGAGGAAGGGAGAGATCAATGTAGGACGGCACATCCGAGACACAAAGTGAGAGGTTCACAGAGAGGGAGAGAGAGACGGGAGAGAGAACACATCTCTCGCACAAGGAGAGCGGCAAGGGAGAAGGGCAAGAACACGCACACACACACAGGGAGAGAGAATCACACACACACAGGGAGAGAGACATTTATTGACACACAGAGAGAGAGAGAGGGAGCAGGAATCACAACCACACACACACAGAGTGAGAGAGCTAAAGGGAGAATCACAGAGAGATAGCGAGACACACACACAGGCGCAGACACACACAGACAGACACACACACAGAGACACACACGGGTGGAGAGAGAATGAGATAGAGCACAAAGACACCGACACACACACAGGCGCAGACACACACACAGACACACAGACACACCACCACACACACACAGACACACACAGAGAGACACACAACAGAGACACACCACACACACACAGAGACACACACAGACAGACACNCACACAGAGACACACAGACACCCAGACACACACACCACAGAGACACACACAGACAGACACACAGACAGACACACACAGACACACACACAGACACACACACAGAGACACACAGACACAGAGACACACAGACACACACACATAGACAGACACACACACACAGACACACAAACACACACAGACACACACANACATAGACACACACACACATAGACACACACAGACACACACAGACAGACACACACACACAGAGACACACACACAGACACACAGACAGACACACACACAGACAGACACACACAGACACACACACACAGACAGACACACACACACACACACNCACACACACACACACAGNCACACACAGACACACACACACACAGAGACACAGACACACACATAGACACACACACAGAGACACACACAGACACACACACAGACACACACACAGACACAAGACAGACACACACACNGACACAGAGACACACAGACACAGACACACAGACACACACACATAGACAGACACACACACACAGACACACAACACACACAGACACACACAACACACACATAGACACACACACACAGACACACACACACACACAGACAGACACACACACACACAGAGACACACACACAGACACACAGACACACACACACAGACAGACACACAGACACACAGAGACACACACACAGACACACACACACACAGACACACACACAGACACACACACACAGACACACACACAAACACACACACAGAGACACAGACACACACATAGACACACACACACAGAGACACACACAGACACACACACACAGACACACACACAGACAGACACACACACAGACACACACACACGCGGCGGGAGAGCTAAAGGGAGAATCACACACACAGCGAGAGAAGCAAGAGAGAGAGGGGAGGAGAAGCACACACACACACAGGCAGAGAGAGATAATGAGCTAGAGTGCACACACAGACACAGAACGAGAGAAGAAACGGGAGCAGCACACACAACACAGCACACACAGGCAGCGAGAGAGAATGAGCTAGAGACACACACACACACAGAGACAGACACACACGGCGAGAGAGAGCGAGTGAATAGAGAGGAGCAGCACACACACACAACACACACACCGACACAGAGACACACACACACACACACAGAGACAGACACACAGACAGACACACACGGCGAGAGAGAGCGAGTGAATAGAGAGGAGCAGCACACACACACAACACACACACCGACACAGAGACACACACACACACACACAGAGACAGACACACAGACACACACACANGGCGAGAGAGAGCGAGTGAATAGAGAGGAGCAGCACACACACACAACACACACACCGACACAGAGACACACACACACAGAGACAGACACACAGACACACACACACGGCGAGAGAGAGCGAGTGAATAGAGAGGAGCAGCACACACACCGACACAGAGACGCACACCGACACACGCACACACGGCGAGGGAGAGAGAGAGAGATAATGAGCTAGAGTGGACACACACACACCGACACACACAGCCGCACACCGACACACACAGAGACACACACAGAGACACACACGGCGAGAGAGAGAGGAGAGAGAGGAGGGGAAAGATACAAACAAAGTTTGACGTCTCTTAATGGGCGAGCCGAGTCGGTGCGCGGCGCACAACGTGGCGGGCTGCTGCTGCTGCTGCACCACCACCACCATCACCACCACCATCACCACCATCATCATCATCACCATCACAGCTCGGGCGATAGAGCGACCACCACCATCATCACCGTCGTCGTCGGTCCCGTGTCCCTCAAGATGGCGGAGAGAGAAGGATCGATGCTCCAATATTGGAAGAAATTTGATCTACAGCGGCTGCAGGTCGGTCCGCGTTGTTGTTGTTGGTGGTGGTTGTTGTTGTTGTGGTGGTGGTGGTTGTTGTTGTTGTTGTGGCGGCACGGGCCTCGGGCATGGGGCATGGCGGAGCGAGCGAGCGAGGGAGGGATAGAGGGATGGTGATGATGGTGGTGATGAGGATGGAGGATGATGATGATGGTGATGATGATGGGATGGAACGGACGAGGATGGAGGGGGGATGATGATGGTGGTGATGATGGTGGTGATGATGATGGGATGGAAAGGATGATGATAATGGGATGGAGGAGGGGGGATGATGGCATGGATGATGAGATGGAGCGGACGAGGATGGAGACGCGCCGTTGATGACAGGAGAAGGAGGCGGTGGTGATGATGGTGGGAGGGTCCCGACATCACCACCACCATCATCACCACCATCATCATTTGGCGCTGGGTTTGTTGTTATTTTATTTCGCTGGCGATGCGAGAGAGCGGCGGGGAGATGTGAAACAGAACCCGAGGGGGGAGGGGGCAGACAACAGAAGCAGGATTCGTGTTCGTCCTGCCTGCGGATCGCTCTGAGAGTGATGGTGGGACCCCCCCCCCCCNATATCCATTGATGATTGGGAGAGATGATTGAGAGAGATGATGATGCTGCTGGCGATGATGGTTGATTGTCGGTAACATGGTGGCCGTGGCCGTGAAGGAGCCACGCTGCCCGGCACTGCTGCTGGGTCGTAGAGCTCACGGTCAATACCGACTGACATCACCCCCCCACCCCACCACCACTATCATCAACATCCCCATCATCATCATCCCAATCATCACCATCATCATTCCCATGACAGCCCCGCTAACCACCACCAGACGGTACCGTCATCACCCCAGTGGCGGTGTGGTGGCAGCAACGTGCCACCTTCGATTTTTTTTTTNGCGCCATCAGCATAACCATCATCATCACTCCCCATCATCATCATCACCACCACCACTCCGCATCATCATCACCACCACTCCGCATCATCATCACCACCACTCCACATCATCACCACCACCACTCCCCATCATCATCATCACCACCACTCCACATCATCACCACCACCACTCCCATCATCACATCACCACCACTCCACATCATCACATCACCACCACTCCCCATCATCATCATCATCACCACCACTCACCACCACTCCCATCATCATCATCACCACCACCATCCACATCATCATCATCACCACCACTCCCATCATCATCATCACCACCACCACTCCACATCATCATCATCACCACCACTCCACATCACCACCACTCCACATCATCATCACCATCATCATCATCACCACCACCATCAGAAGCAGGAGCAGCAGCAACGAGACACGTGGGTCTGTCTCTGCTGTTGTTTGTAACATTTCTCATCTCTTATCCATCCTTCTCCCCAGCAAGCCACCCCCACACCGCATCCGCTCTGCTCCCATTGTTCTCTCCCATTGTTCTCTCGCCATTGTTATCTCGCCATTGTTCTCGCGTCTCTTGCTTTGGTGGTCGTTGCTGGGTTGGGATCGTCTCTTTGTTGTTTCTCGAGTCGAGACTCTTGGATTCCACGTCCACCGTTCTAGAACCGTGCGTGGTTGGGTTTGGTGGTGGTGGTCATCTCACGAGTTAAGGTATGTTGTTTGGCAATATATTATTTGTTTTGTTTCTTCTAATATATACCGGGCAAGGACGTTGGGTGCTGAGAAGGTCGTATGGGGTGGGCGTTTAAATTGTATTTATTTTATTTAATTAGTAGCGAGGTCAGCCACTCTAGGTTTGGTCTCGAGTAGTCGTTGCGGTGTTGTATGCTGCACTTGTGGGGGTCACCTTGGGGGGGGGNTCCCCGGGGGGGTCCCCCTATCCCCTTTTCCTTCCGAGATCATCCCCCATTGTCTTGAGTCGTCAGCCAGACATGGGTCAATGTCTCTCTCTCTCTATCTCTCATGAGTCTCAGAGTCTTCGCTTTGACCGGCAAGGTCTCTCTCTGTGTGTGTCTTCTTTGGTCGATTTTTTTAGTAAAGTAAAAAAAACAATTGGGGGGGGGGGGGGTTATTTTACTTTGGGCCCCCTTTCTATTCAATGTTGCCATTGAGGGGGGTCCCTTTTTGGGGTCTCTTGGTCCGGGGTTATTCCTCTGTGGGTGTCACTTTTCGCGGTGTCTATTTTGAAGGATCTCACAGTCCGCCGTGTCCCTGAACTTGACATTTCCGATTTTGGGTACCCCCCGGATAAATCCCTTCCATGGTCCATGTGGGTGACACTATTAGAAGACTATTATTATTATTATTTGAGCAGTATTGTATACATAGATCGGTATACACCATTGTCGCTATGAATATTACTCACAGTTCGTTCATAGATAATGTGCAGAGAGTAGCAGACACACAGGGATACATATTATATAGACGGGTGGACCCACCAACACCTTGTGAATCCGTAATGTAATGCATTGCGGTAAATCCACGTGTAGCTTCTTGATAATAAGTCTCATCCAACAGTGGATAGGACACGGCAGAGAATCACGACGATGTTAATGTTATCCACACGTGCCCGCTTGCATGTGCAGCCACTGCCGTGTTGTGTGCTCTATAAAGTAAAACCCTGCAGTGTAAATGATCACTTTGTGTGTGCATAACGTACGAATGGACATGACAACAACCAAAAAATACTTTGGCAGTGACGTACAACCACCACTTGGGGTGTGGTAATGTTTTGTTTTTAATTATAAAGTTATTAGTACTATTGCAATCATTGTTATGGTGCTACCCTATGGCATTACTGCGTGTGTTAAAGGGACACGTATGCTCCATCTCCTTATTAATTTAACACGAGACATTGGTGATGTCGCAACAGTGAGTCTGTGCCATGTTTAGTAAGCCTATGCTAGAAAGAAAATAATAGAATAATAATAAACTATTTAATTCTCACGACGTTTCGACTGCAACACAAGCAATCATCATCAGGTGTGAAATCCACAGCAAGAAAATTTGGGGGAAAAAATGTTTCTTGCTGTGTATTTCACACCTGATGATGATTGCTTGTGTTGCAGTCGAAACGTCGTGAGAATTAAATAGTTTATATTTTTATTATTTCCCTTCTACGTGACTTGACCGAAAGAACCAAGAATATGAATCCCTGCAGTCACGAAAGCTTTAAATCAAAAATGTAATCCTGTGCTGTGTATAATCCCACCACATCATAGACTCACAATGCTGTGTTAGAGCGTCAGTGTTACAGCAGCAGAGTACTGTGTATAGTGTCAGTATTATTAAACACACCGTGTACCCACTGACTTACCAAACATAAGCTCAACATAAGATCAAAAGACTCGTGTGTAAGTTAGGATGATTGCCGGGGCAAGAGTTGGTAAGCACCCATCAACACACACACACTTCAAATGAATATTAAGTCATCTTCCCTCGATATTGCACAGTTCCATAAGCACATGTGTACACTGTACGTGGTGTATATATATGTGTGTGAATCTTAATCATGTTGTAATAACTGTGCAGCTATTATTTCTATTCACGGGTGCAATGTGTGAGAATGTTGAATTGTAAAGTCACGTGACTTTACCGAAAGAACCAAGAAGATGAATCCCTGCAGTCACGAAAGCTTTAAACCAAAATGTTGAATTGTGTCCTGTGGATATGCCATTGGTCGTGTAGTACGTGTACCCACTGTGCTTGTTGTATGTGCAGTGAGTTGTGTATATGTTCGTATGTGCTCTGAATGTGTTAACTGCGACGCAAAAGCTGGAACTTGTGAAACTCCACTAGAAACCTCTCCAGTGTGTGTACGATGGAGGGTTACAATGCAATAATTTAATTTTCCAGCCACACACTACAGGGGCCCTCCATGAAGATTTGATCTCACGTCTCTCTGCCAGTGTGTTGTTGTGTGTGTGTGTGGTTTGTGCATTTGGTGAACCGCTCTTACCAACAAAGTCCCACTCATTTCCACGTTCACAAGCAAAGCAATCATAACCTGGTTGCCCGAGATGTGTGTGTTTGTGTGATCTTGGTTAGAGTCACAGCCAACATCATCATCATCAGTGGCCGGTGATATCCGGAACCCTTTCTGGTTCCCCTGTGGTCCCATCAACTCGCATTAATCTGCATCCTTTGTGAATGAACTACCCACGACCTGAACCAGTGCTGAGTTGTCAAACGATCATCCGACAATGATTGCGTGGCATTTGGATGTCCTTCATCCAGCAGTGGATTGGCAAAGTTCTTCTTACATTGCGTGTTATAAGCATTTTTATTTTTATCACAGCGGGGGCACTTTTCGGCTGCGTTATGAAGAGCGTAAAATAAAAATTCTGTTTTACATTGAGTCTAGAGTTTGACATGAGATTTAGTTTGGACACGGTGTGAATTTTAGGTGTGTGTGTGTACGCAATGTGTGTGAATGTGTTTGTTGTGTGCGTGTGTGTCCTTGCTTCCCATGTAAAACGTCAAGGCAATGGGGATGAAAAGCAGAGCACATGGCTTGTACATTGTCTGCTAAATATAAACCTCTGTTGGGAGGATGCAGACTTGTCAGGAGTGTGGCGTGTTTAAACACAGGTTGCCATTTGGGGTTAGAGACACGGGTTTAGTGTTATTGGCAGAGTTCAGGTTAAGTTGAAGTGTCGTGTTATATGATCAGTGTTTTGGGGTGCTGATCTGCCACTGTGTTAGTGGGTATGGTGAAGAATGTGGTGCGTTGTTTTCACCGTTAGATGTTACTTGGGATAGGGTTCGTCCTAAAGTTTAGTGTTTGGGGGGGGGAGCTCGGTTTAGCGTTGGGTTAAGATTCAGTGGTTGATGTTGGGGTTTCAGAGTGATCCTGTCGTGTTTAGGGTTGTTTTATGGGTTCGGGTTAATTTTGTAGGTTACGTATGGGGGGAGAATCTGGGTTAAAACAACTCCATCTTCAAAGGGGGCATGTTCACACGCGTTTCAGCCACATGCAGTAGTTGTTTCGTTACAATGGCTTTAAAGGAGCCCATTGTTACCGGTGATAATGGTTGTTGTAACAAAGGGCTTGATTACGTTGTGGGGTTTCTCCAGGCACTTGGGTTTCCTTAATTAAGGCACAAAAAACCCATTGCTTAGTTATCAAGTAATTGGTCAAACATCCAGTTTCAGGAGCCTCTTGGCCATACAACAAACTTTTGCGATTAAGTGAATGTGTTTGCTTTCGGCCCCAGATTAAACAAATGACATGACACACTTTTATTGACTTTCGTGAACGCAGGAATTCATATTCTTTGGTTCTCTGGGTAAAGTCACGTAGATGGGAAAAAATAAAAGAATATAACTCATTGATTTCAGTACCGAATTGTGGATGTTTCATAGTTACACGCCGAATGACGCGTGATGATTGTGTGTTTGCTATTGAGTGGAGCGCACACACACAGCGACATAACACAGTAACATAACACATCAACATAGCACAATAACATAACACAGCAGCATAACGCAATAACATAAAACATCAACATAACAGAGTAACATAACGCAGCAACATAACACAATGACATAACACGTTGCAACTTAACACGTAGCACAATACACATTTCAACATAACACACGCATCAAATAACGCACACAAAGCACACAACACACGCACAGAAACACAACACACAGAACACACACAGCAACATAACACACACATAGAGACATAACACAACACAGAACACATCACACAACACATCACACACACAGCACACACACATCA